>WNWK01000187.1:0-681462 GCA_009830355.1 Cherax destructor | reverse complement strand
TGATATTAGATTGTTACAGGTGTTTAGATTCTCGAATGGTAATATGGAATTGAGATTATCTTAAGGAAAATAACATTGAGCATTTTTGACATTAACTTATAATATGAGTATTTAGTTTTGATTGAGTAGGGGGTAACATAATAGTAACATATTATTAAAAATTGAGATTATCGTATAGGAAAGTAATAATGAGCATTTTTCAAGGTAGTTTATAGTATGATCATTTAGTTTTGGGTGAGTAGGTGGTTTTTGAGTTGAGTCTTAAATTGATTTTCAGATGAATTCCAGATTCTGGGGCCCTTTATGTGCATAGAATTTTTACATAGGTTGATATGAACACGGGGTATATCAAAAAGTGATCTGTGTCTTGTGTTGTGGTCATGGATCCTATTAAAGTTGGTGAGGAGAATTTTGAGCGGAGGGTTTATATTAGAGTGTAAAGTTTTATATATGTAGTAGGCACAAGAGTAAGTATTAATGTTCTTTACGGTGAGTAGTTTTAGACCACTTTTTACCCAAACTACATGTACTCCCTCTACCACCTTGCTCCTGCTTTCTCTCTCATCTGAGACTATTGAAGCCACAACAAAGACAACACATGATGGACACCGGTCCACCGGACCACTTTTTACCCAAACTACATGTACTCCCTCTACCACCTTGCTCCTTCCGCTTTCTCTCTCATCTGAGACTATTGAAGCCACAACAAAGACAACACATGATGGACACCGGTCCACCCCCCTCCACTTCACATTCTCACCTTTCGTACCCTTCTTCATGTCATACCAATACTTAATAATAATAATAATAATAATATCTTTATGTACTATAAGTACACACCATGTACAAGATATACAGGCCTAGCTGACATCAATGACATACTACTATATAGAAAGCCCCTTGTTATGCTGAGCATTTCGGGCAAATTAGGTCAGTGTCTCAGGATGCGACCCCCACCAGTCGACTAACACCCAGGTACCCATTTTACTGATGGGTGAACATAGACAACAGGTGTAAAGCAACACGCCCAATGTTTCTACCCTGGCTGGGAATCGAATCCAGACCCTCCCCGTGTGAAGTCAGACCAGTGTTTACACTGGTCTGATTTTTTTTGGGTTATCCTAGGTCTCTACACATATGCTGCTATGTATGATAATCTATGTAACTATTTGTATATACCTGAATAAACTTACACATTAAATTCATTATGGCGTCTTCTCCGGCGTCACTTATCTGCTGTTCCACATCCCCCCTCACTCGAAATTTTTCGAAGGTTCTAAATAGCATCAGATTTTAATACGTAATTATTATATTTTTCAAATTTAAACATGCTGAATTTATGAAAATTCAAAATTTTCCACATCTGGCTCTTCTTATCGAAGAACTTGCCCACCTCTGGTGTACAAGTTGTCTTCACGTTGGTGCAGTAGAATACATAACAGCAACACCTATTCTCATGCAACACACCCCATTTTAGAGCGAGTGACGCTGAGTGAAGGCATAGGAAAGGTAGGTTTTTCTACAGTTATCCCCTAGTAATACTATGCACAGTTTCTCTGGTGGTGTTGTACTACAGAAAACGTAATTCTTGCCGTTCACCCCTACAATTATATCAATTTGTTCTATTATGGTTGTATGTATTATGTTTATATGATATGTAGCGTGTTTCTTACATAATTTTTAAGAAATGTCATGGATGGATTAATGAAAATGTCTATAATAACGTAATATACATTTAAAACCCTTCTTGTGCTTGAACAGTACATGCTGTAAACACTGAAGAACTGAGTTTCCTTCGGAAGCCAGAGACGGGTCATAAGAACATAAGAAAGAAGGAACTGTGCAGCAGGCCTACTGGCCCATGCGAGGCAGGTTCAAGTCACCTCCCGGCTTAAACCAATGACCTACCTAGTCAGGTCAGGTCACCTCCACTTAAGGAAGGTGTACGGCATCAGACCTATTAGAGCAAGCTAGCCAGGTCTAATTCACACCCACTCGTGTATTTATCCAACCTATTTTTAAAACTACACAATGTCTTAGCTTCTATGACGGTACTCGGGAGTTTGTTCCCTGTATTAAGATACCAAGATGTTACAGGGATTTCTTCGCTTGCCTATTCCTTGGGCACGACCTACTTCCACATTGAACAAATGTGACACCTCCTACAACTGCTGCACCTCTCCTGTCTACAGTATATAAGCTTCCTCTGCTCATATGCTGTTATTCTATTCAAGATTGATGGACTGACAACATCGACTCAAGATTGAGGGACTGACAACCTCACACTCCTCCTGTTCTTCACGATTCTCCTTTGTATGGACTGATGAAGCCACTGTGTGGCGAAACGTTTCCTCAATAAAGATACCCAAGTGTTGCATATGTGTATAATTTACCAGCGTATGTAGTTATGTGGGATAGCGATGAAGAAGTTTCTTGGCGAGGGGTTCAGCTATGTTACAGAAGCCGTTGTTTTGCTTGAAGTTGTTGGATATACAGATAAGTGATGATATAAGTCTTGCGTTTCTGTCGTTGATTAAATGATTGTGTGAATTTCGGTGTTAAACACAGGCATTCCTTAAATCGTCCAATCTGCCTGCGTACTGGTGTTCTGAAATACGTGTTTGGAGGTCTCTGTTTCGCCCACGTATAATTTGCTGCAGTCATTACAATGGATTATGTATACCCCTGCACAGGATTGAAACTTGTCCTGTCTATTACTGGTAATGTCCTTGATGGTGGTGGATGTGGAGGTAGATCATATTATACTGCTTATGTGTTAATTTTTTCATTGAATTGGTATTTTATACCATTTATTTCCAGATTACAATCATGGCTTGTCAGTTATCAGTTTGAGAACAATAATACGAAAAGAACTTCAACTACACTTTATTGACTTAAGACTCAGGGAGACTGACACCAGTCAGTCCATCTATCATCATTCTATCATACAGGAGGAGCCATATGTCTATGGTGCTTCCAACAAAATAAGCAGACTCTTGGATGTCACTACTGCCCATCTCCAGTTGGGTTACAAGTATCTTTGGGAGGTTAAATCACCATCATCAGATGTAGACCAAACCAAATGTAAACTTTGCCAGATGGACTATTGTCACACCCTGCGTCATTATGTACTGGAATACGATAAAATTATTGAATTCAAAGAAAACTCACTCAGAAATGTTCAAGATATGTCAAAATATTTTATCCACAGTGGTATATTACAAACCATTCTGGAAAAATACCTTGACTTTGCTCACTGTAAATAAAGCTTAATATTTGCATTAATAACTCATTGCAATTGTTATCAGGTGTGGACGTGTGAATGGTTCATTGAATTTGTACCCTGTACCAATTATGTACCTCTGTAATCTTTTTGACTACCGCCCACAGGATGGGTATGGGCTGCATAATAGATATTAGACTAACTAACGTACCTGCACTCAGTGGCGTACTTAAGGTATGGCATGTGCCCTGGGCACCACTGAGCAGTTTCTGTTAGTCAGTCAAGCCATCATCAGATAGTGAAATAAGAATTTTCTTCAGATGTATGATCTGTCTTTGATTGTCATGGGTGAGAAGCACTAGGATGGCTAGATTGTTAAACCACTTATATAAATTAGTAGGTAAAAATATAGTGCTTGGAGCTACATGACCACATACCTCACAGTACCGCTGCTCAGTGCCAACTGGCAGAAAGACCATTCTCCTGTGCAAACTAGGGAGGTAGTCTAGAATTTTGTGCAAAATCAGAGCATTGTATAAGAAGACCATAAAATGTTCCTTCACGAAGAAGGAAAGTGAAGCTGAAGGACTGAAGAGACAAAAGTTGAAGGAGGAGGAGGAGGGAGCCAAGAAGTCGAGTCTCAAGAGACATCATGGTAAGAACCTCACCAGACACCATGGTAAGAACCTCACCAGACACCATGGTAAGAACCTCACCAGACACCATGGTAAGAACCTCACCAGACACCATGGTAAGAACCTCACCAGAGACCATGGTAAGAACCTCACCAGACACCATGGTAAGAACCTCACCAGACATGGAAAGAACCTCACCAGACACCATGGTAAGAACCTCACCAGACATGGAAAGAACCTCACCAGACACCATGGTAAGAACCTCACCAGACACCATGGTAAGAACCTTAAAAGATACCACGGTAAGTCTCACCAGACATCATGGTAAGAGCCTCAGAAGACACCATGGTAAGAACCTCAGACGACACCATGGTAAGAACCTCAAAAGACACCATAGTAAGAACCTCAACAGACACAATAGTAAGAACCTCACCAGACACCATAGTAAGAACCTCACCAGACCACATGGTGAGAACCTCACCAGACACTATGGTAAGAGCCTCACCAGACACCATGGTAAGAACTTCACCAGACACCATGGTAAGAACCTCACCAGACACCATGGCAAGAACCTCACCAGACACCATGGTAAGAACCTCACCAGACACCATGGTAAGAACCTCACCAGACACCATGGTAAGAACCTCACCAGACACCATGGTAAGAACCTCACCAGACACCATGGTAAGAACCTCACCAGACATGGAAAGAACCTACCAGACACCATGGTAAGAACCTCACCAGACCACATGTGAGAACCTCACCAGACACTATGGTAAGAGCCTCACCAGACACCATGGTAAGAACCTCACCAGACACCATGGTAAGAACCTCACCAGACATGGAAAGAACCTCACCAGACACCATGGTAAGAACCTCACCAGACCACCTGGTGAGAACCTCACCAGACACTATGGTAAGAGCCTCACCAGACACCATGGTGAGAACTTCACCAGACACCATGGTGAGAACCTCACCAGACACTATGGTAAGAGCCTCACCAGACACCAAGGTAAGAACTTCACCAGACCACATGGTGAGAACCTCACCAGACACCATGGTAAGAACCTCACCAGACACCATGGCAAGAACCTCACCAGACACCATGGTAAGAACCTCACCAGACACCATGGTAAGAACCTCACCAGACACCATGGCAAAAACCTCACCAGACACCATGGTAAGAACCTCACCAGACACCATGGTAAGAACCTCACCAGACACCATGGTAAGAACCTCACCAGACACCATGGTAAGAACCTCACCAGACACCATGGTAAGAACCTCACCAGACATGGAAAGAACCTCACCAGACACCATGGTAAGAACCTCACCAGACACCATGGTAAGAACCTCACCAGACACCATGGTAAGAACCTCACCAGACATGGAAAGAACTTCACCAGACACCATGGGAAGAACCTCACCAGACCACATGGTGAGAACCTCACCAGACACTATGGTAAGAGCCTCACCAGACACCATGGTAAGAACTTCACCAGACCACATGGTGAGAACCTCACCAGACACCATGGTAAGAACCTCACCAGACACCATGGCAAGAACCTCACCAGACACCATGGTAAGAACCTCACCAGACACCATGGTAAGAACCTCACCAGACACCATGGCAAAAACCTCACCAGACACCATGGTAAGAACCTCACCAGACACCATGGTAAGAACCTCACCAGACACCATGGTAAGAACCTCACCAGACACCATGGTAAGAACCTCACCAGACATGGAAAGAACTTCACCAGACACCATGGGAAGAACCTCACCAGACATCATGGTAAGAACCTCAAAAGATACCACGGTAAGTCTCACCAGACATCATGGTAAGAACCTCAGAAGACACCATGGTAAGAACCTCAGAAGACACCATGGTAAGAACCTCAAAAGACACCATGGTAAGTCTCACCAGACATCATGGTAAGAACCTCACCAGACACCATGGTAAGAACCTCAGAAGACACCATGGTAAGATCCTGAGAAGACACCATGTTAAGAACCTCGCCAGACACCATGATAAGAGCCTCATCAGACACCATGGTAAGAACCTCACCAGACACCATGGTAAGAACCTCAAAAGACACCATGGTAAGAACCTCACCAACACTATATTAAGAGCCTCATCAGACACCATGGTAAGAACCTCACCAGACACCATGGTAAGAGCCTCAATAGTCACCATGGTAAGAACCTCACCAACACTATATTAAGAGCCTCATCAGACACCATGGTAAGAGCCTCACCAGGCATCATGGTAAGAACCTCACCAGGCATCATGGTAAGAACCTCACCAACACTATGGTAAGAGCCTCATCAGACACCATGATAAGAGCCTCACCACACACCATGGTAAGAACCTCACCAGACACCATGGTAAGAGCCTCACCAGACACCATGGTAAGAACCTCACCAAACACCATGGTAAGAACCTCACCAGGCATCATGGTAAGAACCTCACCAGGCATCATAGTAAGAACCTCACCAGGCATCATGGTAAGAACCTCACCAGGCAACATGGTAAGAACCTGCCGCCAGGGGCATGTCAGTGGTAGCAATGAAATAACAGCAGAACTTATTATCATTATTATTAAACATTTATAATCAACAGATTTACTAAACATTGCGAACTAGAATTTAGTAACTTAAGTAAATAATGATCTTAATATTTTGTCCATAAACATTTGCATATCTTGAATGCTTACATATATAAACATGTATTGCATGCAAAGATGATATTCGCTAGTCCTACAGTACATTATGTGGTGATTGTTAAAAGTAGCTATAATCAAATATTACCATTCACTAAAACTGAAAAGAAATTTTAATTACAAACGTATTTTGATTAACAGGACGATACAAAATCCAGGTCTGCACTACGTCAGCCTGTCAGTGAGGGCTCAAGAGCTTTAATGGCTTAAATAATAAGAGGAGAGCCGAAGATCAACTCCAGCAGTCTGCCTCGTGCCAGCCTCCAACACAAGACTCCAAGGCTGAGACCATAAGTCTTAATGCTAAAATTACGTAGACTAGATATGAAGTTTGACAAAAACAGTAAGATGTAAATACCTTATCTTTAAAGTTCATATGTACAGAAATCTACCCGGCTTCTCTGACGCCAGAGACAATATGTAGTGCGCTCCTTTTAGGAAAATGCCTTGATACCGGTGAAGGGATCTTGATCCAACTAACTTGAGCTGCCCTCCCCTTAATCAAATCTGATTACCAACTATACTCCAGTGACGTATGACCTTAATGGGTTTAACATTCTCTCACAATGTATTTATAATAAATGTAGTGGCCTCCAAATTTTTACTCTCCTGCCACTCAGAGAGATGCTTGACTACCTCCCATTTCCCAGGCGCTGTGTAACCCTTTCGAATTTAGCGCTTCTCATTAATATAATTGACCGCAATAATGTTCTACACATGATTGGCGCTTTCTATTTTTTTTTCATTTATTAGGGGGAGTGGCAAAACTGTAAGGGGCATATAGCCTCCTGCGGATATAAGGCATTCAGGTTCGATCCAAGGGAGGGGAAAATTACTAATTTATGGGATCAAGAACCCCCCTCACCAGGATAAATTACTGTAACTTTCCTGGGGGGGGGGGTAATAATATGGTTGAACGAGAATACAGGAATACTGATGGGGCTATAAGAAGCAGTGCTGGTGTCCTGAAATAGGACAGAGGAGACATGATTACGATATACAAGGTAATCGGAGAACAAAACACTGTTTTAAGGAGTTAATGACTCAAATGTGTCACAGGAGTATCAGAAAATACTAAAGCCTGAAGGTGGTAACTTAATGTGTAAGACATGATACGAGGGGGGGTAAGGTAATGGAACGATCAGGATTAAGGAAGACTGGAGGCAAAGTCCGTACACAATCTTAAAGAGGAATGATGACAGGAGCCATGAAGACAGTGAACTGACAAAGGTATACTCAGAGAGAAATGTAGTTTATAATAAGGATTATCTCTTGGTAATGTGACCAATCATTAGTAGTTAAGAGGAGGGACCAGGAACAGAGATTGTGTCCAAGAGCCACAAACCAGTGAGCACCAGGCTCTAGCTCAGGGCTGGTTAAGAGTAGGGAACCCCAGCAGTACAGCAGACCACACTTAATTAATAGTCATAGCCCGGGCATTTTGGTGTAACTGTGACGAAGTCTTTCACCAGCTGCGTCGTCTGGAAATATTCAGTCTTTGTGATGTAACGCACATCTGGGACATATTGCGTGTTAGTGATGTAATTCTGCTTGTAGATGGTAGTGGTGTAATACTGCTGGTGCGTGGCGACCGAAGGCAACACCTTGACCTGTCGGTGAAGAAACACAAAACACAGATAAGACTTAAGAATATGACTTATCCTTGGACTCTACTGTTTGGGATAAAACATGCACTACCTATTTCTTCACAGTTACCTAAGCTCTTAGTTTTTGACGATGACCCTTTCAGGTTTAGCGCTTATGTTGATTATGTTATTATTAGCTTCTGACGGTTTCCTTCATAATAATATAAAGATATAATAATATAATGATATAACTTATATAGACCTAGAAAGTCTGTATAAGTTATATTATGTTAGTTTTGTCCCAGGATGCGACCCACATCCACACATGGACAGCAGGTGTCTTAAGGAATCACGCCCAAATGTTTCCATCAGTACCGGGGATCGAACCACGGACCTCAGAGAATGAGCTGAGTGCGCTACCAACCGAGCTGCGGGACACCTCAGGAACTAAAAGGTCTCAGGTTCTTTCTACCAAGTGTGGTTGTTTGTTTGCTACTTTATTGAACACACACCCACACACACACACACACACACCCATATATAAATAATATCCGAAAAAGAAACACTTTCAAAATCATTCACTCTATTACTCTCTTGCCAGAGGCGCGTAAATACTACACTTCAAATGCCCCTTCAAACTTCTTTAGAGTGCAATCACTGTACTTCCCACCTCCAGGACTCAAATCTGGCTAACTGGTTTCCCAGAATCCCTTCACAAAATGTTACCGTGTTCATACTCCAACAGCTCGTCAGGTCATAAAAACCATTTGCCTCCACTTCTATTGAACATGCCTGCTGGATGTTCAAGCCTCTTGCACACAAAACCTTTAGCCTCACCCTACCCCTACCCCGCCTTCCCTTCTCCTGTACAAATCAATATATATAATATATATATATATATATATATATATATATATATATATATATATATATATATATATATATATGTCGTGCCGAATAGGTAAAACTTGCTATTTTGGCTTAAATAGCAACTCTCTTCTTGCCGAATAAGGCAAGGGAAAATTTGTGTATGCAATAATTTCGCAAAACTCATTCAGAACCTAACGAAAAAAATATATTTCATTGTGTTTGTTTATTATTAAATTATCGTAAACTTATCTAAAATATATTTAATTGGATTAGGCTAAATTAAATTGCGCTTCTTATACAAAGGTTAGGTAAGTTTTCTAAGATTCTTTTGGTACAAAATTATTAATTTTACATTAACATAAATGAAAAAATATATCTTTAAACGTATATGAGAAGATTTTAGAAAGGACTTAATTTATAAATGAGTTCTTTCTAATTGATAATATTTACTATTCACGAATATATATATATATATATATATATATATATATATATATATATATATATATATATATATAATATATATATTATATATATATATATATATATATATATATATATATATATATATATATATATATATATATATATATATATATATATATATATATATATATATATATATATATATATATATATATATATATATATATATATATATATATATATATTATATATATATATATATATATATAATATATATATATATAATATATATTTATATATATATATATATATATTAAATATATATATATATATATATATATATATATATATATATATATATATATATATATATATATATATTAATATATATATATATATATATATATATAATATATATATATATATATATATATATATATATATATATATATATATATATATATATATATATATATATATATATATTATATATATATATATAATATATATAATATATATATATATATATATATATATATATATATATATATATATATATATATATATATATATATATTGCAAATGACGTAGGTGAGACTAGAGTGAGGATGGGTTAACATACCTCTGTGACGGTGAGGTACTCTGAGGCAGGCAGGATGACAGACTGCTCCACGGTGGAAATCCTCACTTCAGGTACCTTGGCCACTCTGGTCGCTGTTACTGTGTCTGTTACAACTAGCGTTCGTAACAAGGGCTCGAAGCTCACCTCAACCGTGCTCTGATACACGTTGTTCGTTAGCACCTCCTTCACCGTCTGCAGGTGACAAAACTTGTGGTCAGTGGTTGATAGGGAGAGTGGGAGAGGAAAAGGTGAAATCATTGTTTGACAAATTGTGAGACTGGAGATATGCAGGAGGTAAACTGGTCAATTAATTGACAGTGAGAAAAGAAGAGAAAAATGTCTAAAAATGCTTCCATTAGTACAGGGAACATCGTTGACCGATACCTAGGCAAGTTTAACTTATATCTGGAGGGTGTTCTGGGGGTCAGCCCTGTGACCCAGTCCATGACCAGGCCTCACTTAGCGAAACCATTGGCACACACATTACAAGGATGGCTGTGGCAATATAGTATTAAAGGGATGCTGCCCAGAAATCAACCAACATTTCAACATAACTGGTCAATATACGTTCTGTATAGCTCCATTATCTCACGATGCATCAAATATCAATGATTTTCTCACTTCACCTCTTCCTTTCCTCCCAGAAATATTATATAAAGAATAATAGAGAAATTTTCTCCAAGGGGGTCTACGACCCACTTTCATGGGGCGGCGATCCTTGTCGAGGGAGCTAAGACCCCTCTCTCCCTACTTACCTACACTGGAGAGAAAAAAAAAAAAAAAAAAAAAAATATATATATATATATATATATATATATATATATATATATTATATAATATATATACTGTTTATATATATAAACAGTCAGTCTTTATAATCCATTCTTCAAAAAAAGGATGAGAATATACCTAGGTGATATACTTGACCCTGAACAGCGTACTTGCGTATTTGACCCCTAAAAACGTACCTACGTAACAAACCATACAGCGGGTGGGGTTCGAACCCGCGATCAGAGAGTCTCAAAACTCCAGATCGTCGCGTTAGCCACATGGGTCATGGTACCTACGTAACGTTCTTGTCCCCGCGGAACGTACCTGAGTAACGTACTTGACCCTGGGGACGACGATAGACTTGGTATAGGTGACAGTGACTCGCTCCGTCAGGTAGTCGGTGACGTAGACGGTGTCCAGCTGGTGAGCGAACTTGGTCTGATACACCACCTGAGGTACCACGTTCTCCACGAACTCTGTGTGCACCACCGGTACCTGCCGGGGGGGAAGGGGTACCATTATTATTATTCTTTTTATTATTTTCGTTGTGAAGGGTAAACCCCGTGTGGGTCGTTCAACGCGATGGGCAGTGGAGGCTCGTTCCTGTGTTTACTATTCACGAGACACTCTAGCAGCCAGGCTGTCCCGTCACAAGGGGAGTCCCATAGCGGTGGAGCAGTGAGGGAAGGTGAAAAAAGGAAAAGAAGGGAGAATAAGAGAGAGAGAGAGAGAGAGAGAGAGAGAGAGAGAGAGAGAGAGAGAGAGAGAGAGAGAGAGAGAGAGAGAGAGAGAGAGAGAGAATTTTCTCTCCAAATACACTGATAATATATAATATCACTTGATCTATTTGAAACAGTGCTGTGGATTTTCGTGATTTTTTTCCCGAATGCCCAGCACTCATTGAAACAGGGCAACATAATAAATGAAATTATTAGACGGGGAGGTAGAGGTGCCTGAAAGATGGAGAAAATATTGTGACGAGTTGTTGAGTGTTAGTGATGAAGGAAAGGCAGTGATTTCATACACGGGGCTCAGAGGAGCCGCTAACATCATATAGGAGTGAGGAGGAACCTGGGATGGGTGTGAGGAAAGTGGGCGAGGCAGTGGGTAGAAAGTGGGTAAACGGTGGGTAGACGGTGGTAATGTTCAATACGTTCCTGAAAGACGGGAAGGTGCCAAGGGATTGGCATGGAGCATGCATAGTTCACTTGTATAAGGGCAAAAAGGGAAAGGAATGTTGAGTATACCAGGTAAAGTTTACGGAGTAGAATTATTGAAAGGATTAGGAGTAAGACAAAGTAGGATTGCAGAGGGACAGGGAGGACCTAGGAAAGGTAGGGAATGTGTAGATCAAGTAATTACATTGCAGCATCGAAGCTCCGTTTCTTGCATTTATGGATTTAGAAAAGAAATATAGGAAGGTGGGTAGGAGATCCATGTGGGGGATATTGCAGATGTATGGAATAGGAGGTAGATTGCTAAAAACAGTTAAAAAATTTCATGCAGTAAGTAAGGCTCAGGTTTTGGTGTGCTTTTAGCAGGGAGGGGGAGACTATTTTCAAGTGAAAGTAGGATTTAGGGATGAGTGATGTCAGTTCGGTTGTTTAATATATTTATAGATGGGGTTGGGAAATTAGCGAATGCTAGTGTGTTGGGAAGAAGTGCCGGATTAAAATGTTGGATTTGATACAAGATGGGAATTATCACAGCTTCTCTTTGCTGATGACATTTGTTTTGGGGGATTCTGATGACAAGTTGCAAAGATTGGAGGACGAATTTGGGAGTGCATGTAAAACAAGCAAATTTAAAGTGAACATAGAAAAGAGCAAGGTGATGAGGGTAACAAAAACGCTAGAAAATGATAGATTGAATATCAGATTGGAGGGGAAACACACGGAGGAAGTGGATTTATTTAGATATTTAGGAGTGGACATGCCAGCAGATAAGTTTATGAAAAACGAAGTCAATTATAGAATAGACGAAGAGAAAGAGAAAAGGTGGGTTGAATGTTGAAGCATCTGCGGAAGGAGAGTTTATTTATGGAGGCATAAAGGGACTACCAGAGTATAATGGTATCAACACTTTTGTCTGGGTGCGAGGTGTGGGGTTGTGAACGCTGCAGCGAGGAGGCTAGAGACAGTGATGTCAATTTTGAAAGCAATGTATGGAGTAAATATCATGCAAAGAATTTGAAGTGTAGAAATTTAAAACGCGATATGGAATCACCAAGGGTGTAATTTAGGGAGTGAGAGGTTGTTCTGAGGTAGTTTGGGATTTAGGGAAACTGGTTAGCCAAGTCCCGAAGGCTGGAAGGTCAGTCAGTGTCTGTACTCCTAGAGAGGGGTGACCTGTACATAAGAACATAAGGAAGAAGGAACACTGCAGCAGGCCTACTGGCCCATGCGAGGCAGATGCAAGTCACCTACCGGCTTATGCCACTGACCCAACCTAGTCAGGTCCAGGTCACATTCACTTAAGGAAGGAGCACGGTATCAGAACCATTAGCACAAGTTAGTCAGGTCCAACTCACACCCACCCAAACCCACTCATATATCTATCTAACCTATCTTCAAAACTACACAACATTTTAGCTTCTATGACGGTACTCGGGAGTTTGTTCCACTCATCCACAACTCTATTACCAAACCAGTGCTTCAGCACATCCTTCCTGAATCCGAATTTTTCCAACTTGAAACCATTGCTGCGAGTTCTGTCTTGGCTAGATATTTTCAGCACACTATTTACATCCTCTTTATTTATTCCTGTTTTCCACTTATACACCTCAATCATATCCCCCCTTCCCCAATTCCACGCCTTTCTAGAGAGTGCAGATTCAGGGCCTCAGTCCATCCTCATAGGGAAGATTTCCGATACATGGGATCAACCCAGTCATCTTCCTTTGTACGTTTTCCAGTGCATTTATATCCATTCTGTAACATGGTGACCAGAACTATGCAGCATAATCTAAATGAAGCCTATCCAAGGATATATAGAGTTGAAGAACAACCTGAGGACTTCCATTTTTATGCTTCTTGATATGAAGCCAAGGATTCTGTTCGCTTTATTGCGAACACTTATGCACTGCTGTCTTGGTTTCAGATTACTGCTAACCACAACTCCTAAATCCTTTTCGCAAATCAGTAATATTAAGATCTACATTATTTAGTTTATATGTGGCATGGTTAATTTTTTTGTCCATCGTTTAGAACCCTGCATTTGTCTACAACAAATGATCGGAAGGTAATCTGATTGAATGATGGTTAATGTGTTTTCCTCTTTGGATCACCATGCATTGGCACGAGACTGCCGATGACGTAATATATATATATATATATATATATATATATATATATATATATATATATATATATATATACTCAATGACCAATGGAAATGTGTGTGTGCTGACCTATATGTGGTTGCAGGGATCGATTAACAGCTCCTGGCCTCGTCTCTTTGCTGGTAGCTACTAGGTCTATCCTTTCCCTTCTCCATCAGCTTTATCGAACCTCTTCTTAAAGCTATGTATGGATCCTGCCTCCACTACATCACTCTCCAGATTGTTCTACTTCATGACAACTCTAAGACTTAGGAAATACTTCCTAACATCCCTGTGACTCATCTGAGTTTTCAACTTCCAGCTGTGACCCCTTGTTGCTGTGTCCCATCTCTGAAACTTTCTGTCCTATCCACCTTGTCAATTCCTCTCAGTATTTTATATGGCGTTATCATGTCCCCTCTATCAATTCTGTCCTCCAGTGTTGTCAGGTTGATTTCCCTTAATCTCTCCTCGTAGGACATGCCTCTAAGCTCAGGGACTAGTCTTGCACTTTCTCTAATTTCTTGACGTGTTTGACCGGGTGTGGGTTCCATACTGGTGCTGCATACTCCAATATGGGCCTGACGTTCACAGTGTACAGTGCTTTGAATGTCTCGTGTGTATGTGTGTGTACACTCACCTAATTGTGGTTACAGGAGTCGAGTCATAGCTCGTGTGTGTGTACTCACCTAATTGTGGTTGCAGGGGTCGAGACTCAGCTCCTGGCTCCGATACGTGTGTGTATGTGTGTGTGTGTGTGTGTAGGGGTAAGAATAGTAAAGTGTGGGTGTGTCATGGGGGAAAAGAATCTGATTATGTGTAGAGGAGAAAGTACCACTCACCGGGTGAGCCTCAGTGACAACCTTGGTGATGATTTTGGTGAGGGGCTCACATACAGGCACTGGCACCTTGACGGGAGCGGGTTTCTTGGGAGGTGGCGGTGGCGGAGGTTTCCGTGGAGGCGGCAACTTTGGCTTGGGTGGCGGTAGAGGTGGCGGCAGTGGGTGCGGTTTCACAATAGGGGTGGGTACAGGGACGTGGACGATGGTGTGTCCCCCACCGTAACCACCACCACCACCTTTATTCTTCAACTTGCTGAAGTCTAGATACGATATTCCCTTCTTGATGCCCTCTACTATGTGGTCCAAGGCGCCCTTCTTGCCTTCATATTCATCGTATTCTTCAACCTCTGAGTAGACAGGGATGGCAGCGTAAGAGATGGGCGGAGCCACAGGATAGATTGGCGCGGCGATTGGCTGGCCATAGGATGCTATAGGTGGGCCATAGCCGCCGCCAAAGCCACCGCCATAGCCACCGCCATAGCCACCGCCATAACCTCCGCCGCCTTTATGGGCCAGACAGGTGACAACTGCTGCACCTAACACCAGTACTTGGAGCCACGCCATAACTGCTGCAGGAGACACGATTGTTAAGATATTGTTTGTTAGAATTAAAGTCTATTGACTTCATATGGGTTATTAAGACTGTATTTCACCTGTTCAGTAACATTAAAGGAAGAAACAATTGAATCCCTAAGAAAATGTTACGAGTTCGAAAATAACATAATGAAAATACTAGAACATTTTATTGGAAACATTTTGATCCTGGGACCATGGTCGCTCCAAATGTACCTGGGTAGGAAATATAAGCTTATGTATTGTGGAAAGTTCCTGAGTCTAGTGGTGGGTCACCTGATGGCGTATCTGGTGGTGGTCGTGGCGATGCTTGTTCCATGATGATCGTGAGTGCTATCGTGGTGGCAATAAAGTAACATTCTGATTTAGGCATAACTCTTACAGCAATCAGAGAGGCTTCCTTCCAAACAATGGCTTCCACTGAGGTCTGGTTCC
The DNA here is from genome assembly GCA_009830355.1 of Cherax destructor. Taxonomy (NCBI): domain Eukaryota; kingdom Metazoa; phylum Arthropoda; class Malacostraca; order Decapoda; family Parastacidae; genus Cherax; species Cherax destructor. The sequence goes on along the minus strand of WNWK01000187.1, from coordinate 665,437 downwards.
ATGATGATTAACTGTGTTGGTCCGATCTATCAGGTGTCCGTCTCCATTTCTGTGAACTATTCACGTTACACGGGTCGTCCCTATTGCACGCATATTTGTGTGGACAAAGACACACATGCAGAGGTATGACATTTATTAAAGGAAACTTTTCACCAGTGGCTTCTTCAGTCCTAATATTTATCCACTCGTGCCAAACTTTTTCTTTAATCTCATAACTGTACATGTGTGTTTTGTCTACATATTGTTAGTATCACTACCTTGTACAACCTCGCGTATTTGTGTTTGTCGATCCTGGTGGATAAACTTGTTTTCTCCTGCATACATTTCTTAATGACCACACGGGATCGTGTAGACCCTGGTGGGTGCAACTGGTTAGTGAGCAGTGGACTACTTCCTAGTGAGTTTCTGACGGATGCAACTAAATGAAAATTGTTCCTAGCCAGCGCACACATGTTGCTGACTGAGGAGGACAACGAAGGGCGAAGGCCATCCTTAACAAAACAGCCAGGGAACAAACTGCCACCTGGTACATGGTTCTCCCCTGCAGAAGTGTAACCACCTACACTTATGCACTGGCTAGGAGCAACATATAATTAGCTATTGAGGTTTCCACGTCCATCTAGCTTACGGCTCACTACTCGCCCACCAGTTTCCACAGCCCGGGACTATGCAAGTCGTGTGGTCATTGCGACAAGACTTCGGGGAGACAGAAGTGTGTCCACCAGGATCAATGAACATACACATGCAATAGAGACAACCTGAGTAACACCTGTGTGGTCATCGGGAACATAGGGCATCTGACAGAGCCAGATCTTAACAGAAGCTGGTGTTTGGAAGCTTCTTCGATTGCCATAACACACACAGGAAACAAGCTTCTCCCCGCCCACCCCAGATACAACAGTCAGGTGCCTCACCACTGAACCTAAACCCCACCGCCACTCAGGGATTTTCCTCACTGCATAAATAGAAAGAAAAAAAACAAATACGATAACGATAAAATTTATAACGATTAGCAATCAGCCTTTAAGGTTCATATTCCAGTGACACTTGTTGGAGCCATCTTACTTATCTTAACAGAATCCAAAATGGCAACAGCCTTTCAGTTGGGAAGATAATCTTAAATTTATAAAAAATAAATAAATTTGACACAGTGACCCATGAAATCTTGTGCACTAAACTGCATAGGGCTTAAATAACACTGATTTAGGGAGCACTAAATCCGTAGGAGTTAAACAACGCCTGGGAAATGGAGGGATTTGATCCGAGGAAGGGGAGGGTAGCCTCGGTGTTTCGATCACGAGCAATTCATTGGCGTCAGTGTACCCGTCTTGAAGGCACCGAGCCAGAATGTTTACTGAAAAGTAAAGTCTCACAAGAGTACCACGGGCCCTAAGAGTACCGTGGGTTCCCACAAGAGTACCGTGGGTTCCCACAAGAGTACCGTGGGTTCCCACAAGAGTACCGTGGGTTCCCACAAGAGAACCATGGGTTCCCACAAGAGTACCGTGGGTTCCCACAAGAGTACCATGGGTTCCCACAAGAGTACCGTGGGTTCCCACAAGAGTACCATGGGTTCCCACAAGAGTACCGTGGGTTCCCACAAGAGTACCGTGGGTTCCCACAAGAGTACCGTGGGTTCCCACAAGAGTACCATGGGTTCCCACAAGAGTACCGTGGGTTCCCACAAGAGTACCATGGGTTCCCACAAGAGTACCGTGGGTTCCCACAAGAGTACCGTGGGTTCCCACAAGAGTACCGTGGGTTCCCACAAGAGTACCGTGGGTTCCCACAAGAGTACCGTGAGTTCCCACAAGAGTTCCGTGAGTTCCCACAAGAGTTCCATGGGTTCCCACACGAGTTCCGTGGGTTCCAAAATAATAAAAAAAGAATTCTGTCTTCTAATACTCATCTTCTATGAACATTATCGACTAATAAAACTATAATAGCACTTCTGTATTAAAAACAATTGTACGATGCTTTTAGTTCCCTAATTTATTTAGTTTCTCATCCTAACGACTAGGCGTTACCTGTTCATCACCTGTGTATAATATTATAATCCCTAAAATAGGGATTAAAGTAAACTCAGTGTATTATTCACATTTTACTTTATTCATCACAACACTATACACCTGTCAGTGTATATTCTTGTGCTGACTGATTTATTTACCTGTGAATGCGAGGTGCAGCAGCAGCAGTGGTGGTGGTGGCTCAGGGAAGGTCAGACCAGCAGACCAGCGACGGCGACCAGCTGGGTACTGAACCTCTCAACCAGTACCTGGAGCTTATATAGCCTTCACCTTCACAAGTGCCACTCCCTCCACAAGTGCCACTCCCTCCACAAGTGCCACTCCCTCCACAAGTGCCACTCCCTCCACAAGTGCCATTCCCTCCACAAGTGCCACTCCCTCCACAAGTGCCACTCCCTCCACAAGAGCCATTCCCTCCACGAGTGCCACTCCCTCCACAAGTGCCACTCCCTCCACAAGAGCCATTCCCTACACAAGTGCCATTCCCTCCACAAGTGCCATTCCCTCTACAAGTGCCACTCCCTCCACAAGTGCCACTCCCTCCACAAGTGCCACTCCCTACACAAGTGCCATTCCCTCCACAAGTGCCACTCCCTCCACAAGTGCCACTCCCTCCACAAGAGCCATTCCCTCCACGAGTGCCACTCCCTCCACAAGTGCCACTCCCTCCACAAGTGCCACTCCCTCCACAAGTGCCACTCCCTCCACAAGTGCCATTCCCTCTACAAGTGCCACTCCCTCCACAAGTGCCACTCCCTCCACAAGTGCCACTCCCTCCACAAGTGCCATTCATACCTCCACTCCAACACACAACACCTAATGTCACGTGTATTAACTTATACCACCGTTACCATTACCACCCCCACCATCACCACCACCACCATCACCACCATCACCATCACCACCACCACCACCACCACCACCATCACCACCATCACCATCACCGAGTGTAAGTGAGAAGGAACTTGGGTAATCTGTTATTTATGGTCCTGGGAGACATCGCCCCTACTGCCCCGTCTCAAAGCAAACCTATTTCAGTCAGGTTGTTGGTGCTCGCAGAAAACACAGCCCTGCTGATCAGGAAGTATTTAAAGAAATTTAAATTATCTTCGGGAGAAAGGTAAATGAGAGGGGAAAGATGTGAGGTACTGAGGTGCTTCAAAAGGCAGGGTGGTGCAGGAATGTAACGGGGTGCTGGAAACGTAGGGATGTTCTGGAAAGGAAAGTGGGCTTGGGAAGGTAGGTGGAGCCTCAGTACCAACAAGTAGATGAGGTAGATACATGTGCAACAGTTGGGTATCTTAAATGCCAAAACGTTTCGCCTACACAGTAGGCTTCTTTCAAATACAAAGGAAACAGTGGAGTGGTAAAGATTATGTGATCCGTCCATTAACCATGAAGTAATAATTTTGGTCATTTCCTCATCCTGGAGAATTGAAGACTACGGAGCTGAGCAATTCTCCAGGCTGAGGGACTGACCACCTCAGAACTACTGATTCAAGGTTGATGGACTGATTACACCATCTTTACATCTCCACTGTTTCTGCTCTTTTCTTTAAATTCGACTGAAGAAGTCTATAATGTAGGCGAAACGTTGCGGCAATAAAGATACCCAGCTGTTGGACGCGTGTTTCACTCATCCAGTACAGACAGGCGCTAGAAAGGTAACTGGGTACTGGAAAATTAGGGGAAGGTATTGGAAAGGTAGGGAACTGTCTGAAAATATAGGGAGAGTGCTGGAAAGGTAGGGGGCGTTCTGAAAAGATAGGGAGGGGGCTGGAAAGGTAGGGGGCGTTCTGAAAAGATAAGGAGGACTAGAAATGTTGGGGGTGCTGGAAAGGTATGCACATATTGGAAAGATAAGGGAGTTCTGGAAAGTGAGGAATTTCGGGAAAAGGAAGAAAGAGCTTGCTGGAGAGGCATGCATGTGCGGCTGGAAAATAGTGTGGATTTCCGCCTAAGGGGGAACTGTTGTTGGTTTTGTTTAATAATAAGAATCACCTCACTAGTGGAGTGGGTGGTGTTGTACTCCGATGTTCATGCAACACTGAAGGAAGCACAAACCACACGTACTGAAGGAAGTGTCACACTGAAGTCTTTGTTGTCCATATCCCTGACAACAAACTCAGCACAGTAAAGGGAATATGTGGCTTAATATCTAGATCCTGCCAACCGAGATGTAAAGTCAAGTGAGGAAGAAGGAATTGCGGCCTCCTAGACCAACAGGATGTGACCAAGAGTCACATCCATGTTGAGGAGCAGTAAAAATCTCACTCAGAATACCATGGCAATGCTTAAAATAATTACAAGGAAGAACACTATCAATAATCCTGCCCTGAGTAAGATAATAGTGTGCACGCAAACAGGACTGCTAATCTTATTCTATATTTACCAGTTTGAATTTCTCGAAAGTTATTTTGCAAGATGAATCCGTTATCCTCCAGCAACTGCCAGATAAGATTAATTCACTTATATTCAGGCGCGGCCTGGTCATGGACAGGGCCGCGGGGGCGTTGACCCTGGCATCACCATCCTCCAGGTATGTACGCTGGCACGATCCTGTAGGCAGCGGCATCGTCTGAAGCAGTGCTCATCTAACTTATTTTCCCCCACCACTCAGCGGGATATCAAATACCTTTATGATTATTACTGAATTATTCTTAAAAAAAAAGTATGATATGAAATCTAAACTAAAATAATTTAATGTTTTTTACTCACTAGAGTCAAGCCATTTTGTATTAAGGACGGACGCACACACAAAGCTCGGGGATCAAAGACTTCAAACCTTATTCAAGGAAAAGGATCTTGGGATGAGTATCATACCGAGCACATCTGAGGCGCAAATAAACCAAATAACTGCTGCAGCCTACGGGCGTTTGACAAACCTGAGAATAGCGTTTCGACATCGGAGAAAGGAGTCATTCGCGACACTGTACACAGTGTACGTCAGGCCCATATTGGAGTATGCAGCACCAGTATGGAACCCACACCTGGTCAAATAACAAGACTAGTCCCAGAGCTAAGGGGAGAAATTTCGGGAACTCAATATGATGACACTGAAGAACAGGAGGGATAGGGACCACATGATAACAATGTATATAATACTGAGAGGAATTGACAAGGTGAACAAGGCCATAGTGTTTCGGAGATAGGATACAGGAAGAAGAGGACACAACTGCAAGTTGAAAATTCAGATGAGTCATAGGGATGTTAGGAAGTATTTCTTTAGTCTTAGAGTTGTCAAGAAGTGGAACAATCTGCAGAGTGAAGTAGTAGAGGCAGGCTCCATACTTAGCTTTTAGGGAGAGGTACGATAAGGCTCTTGGAGCCGGGAGAGAGGGGACTTAGTAACGACCAGCGAAGAGGCTGGGCCAGGAGCTGTGAATCGACCCCTGCAACTACATATAGGGAAGTACATATAGGCGAGTACGCAAATCCTTACGACCCAGTGAAAGTATCTCACGACTCAGTACTCTGAAGAACCAAGATGCAGACACTTGCCTTCCACCAGTGACTAAACAATCTAATACACTTTCTCATTATCTCTATCTGAGATGAAACAAGCAGCCCGAAGCCACCAAGAACCTTCGCCACTGAGTATCTACATAAACGCTACAATACTTGAGGCGATCACCAGACTAGCAGTGTCACGCTACAACACTCAAGGCGATCACCAGACTAGCAGCAGTGTCACCCAGCAAGAGCGGAGTCGAAGGAAAAGCAGAAGCGGCTCTCGTCCTATCAACATATCTCAGTCAATATAAAATAAAGATAATAATTAGAGAGTGAACCAAACATCTGTATTATTAAATCTATGTGAAGATAAGCCTATGTGGGTTACTCAGCGGAAGGAGTGATGAAGGCTTGATTCTCCTTACGGTAATCGCAAAACACTCTTTACTTCTTTGTACTCACAAAGTTTGAGAGTAGAAATGTTCATTATTATAAAGTAAGAAGAATCTTAAATCATTAAGAAAATCCCACAAACGCGACTACCACTGTTGACTTCCCGGTGCACAACCACTGGGGTGACTCCAGTATAATTAAATGAGAAAATCATAACAAAACCCTCTATTTAATAAAAGCCTTTACGATCGTAATGCCGTGAGTGAACTCAACAAAAGACGGTTAAGAGTAAGGGCCAAGAAGTTAGACTCCAACTCTTCAATCACAAATAGGTGAATACTAATAATAGGTGTGAACTTTAGTTACTACTCAGCAGGCAACCTCCAGTAGTCCTGTCATAAAGTGATCCAATCCCACTTTGGTTGGTGCGTCAACCATCACGCCATATTATTTTTTAACAACGTCATTTAAGATTCTTTTAAACCCACCGACCGTCTCCCACCGAGGTAGGGTGACCCAAAAATAGGGGAAAACACATTTGCAATCATTCATTTAATAGCTGTCTTGCCAGAAGCGTGCTGACATCACAGCTTAAAGTGCCCTCCGAGTTGCAACACCCTCACCTCCTCCTTCAGAGTAAAGGTACTGTACTTCCCATTTCAAGGATTTAAATCCAGATCATTGCAGATTTGTGCAATAATTCTTTTTACTTTCCTCCGGAAGCAAAGTTTGCCGAATCGGGAAATATCCCTACCATTTAAGGTAAACGAGATATGTTGAGTCTTCCTGAAGAAAAATAATGCCGACTAAGGGCAGACCGATCAAGCTCCACCAGAGGGATCAAATGACCAGCTTCAGGAGGTTCTGCAGTGAGAATAAGACGCTCACTAGCTAACACGTCATCAGTAACGTTCACAAACAGACGTATCGCCCTGCTCCCTAAATTTAAAATATATTAGATATTTTTGACATTAATTAAGGGAAGATCATCAAATATTTCGTGAACTGGGAAGATGCGTAGATTATAATTGGTGAGAGGAAGATGAGAATGGGGAGGAGAATGGGGAGAAGTTTGAAGTGGAGAATGGGGAGAAGTTTGAAGTGGAGAATGGGGAGAAGTTTGAAGTGGAGAATGGGGAAAAGTTTGAAGTGGAGAATGGGGAGAAGTTTGAAGTGGAGAATGGGGAGAAGTTTGAAGTGGAGAATGGGGAGAAGTTTGAAGTGGAGAATGGGGAGAAGTTTGAAGTGGAGAATGGGGAGAAGTTTGAAGTGGAGAATGGGGAGAAGTTTGAAGTGGAGAATGGGGAGAAGTTTGAAGTGGAGAATGTGGAGAAGTTTGAAGTGGAGAATGGGGAGAAGTTTGAAGTGGAGAATGGGGAGAAGTTTGAAGTGGAGAATGGGGAGAAGTTTGAAGTGGAGAATGGGGAGAAGTTTGAAGTGGAGAATGGGGAGAAGTTTGAAGTGGAGAATGAGGAGAAGTCTGCAGAGGAGGATGAAGAGGAGGAAAAGCAAGCCCACCACCTTATAGAGAGGAGCTCAACTTTCTCCGTAGAGCCGTTACTTGTGGTATTGCTGTGTCATGCCCACTCCTGCCCTCCACTTTTCTTACAGGAAACTAAAAAACAACATCTACGCAACAGCATGCCAGAAGAGTGTAATGGTTGATGATTATAGTGGTCGTAGTGAATTAAAGCCAGAGCTCTTAATATGAGGTGGAGGGAGGGGGGGGGGAGCTAGTAGATAGTAGTAGGAAGTGGGGGTGGTAGTGGTGGTGGTGGCAGTGGTGGTGGTGGTAGTGGTGGTGGTGGTGGTGGTGGTAGTGGTGGTGGTGCATACAGCGGGGGTGTTGGGGGTAGTAGCAGTTAGGGATGTTGTAATATATTTAAAAGCCTTTAATACTAAATAAGAGTTACTGTGATTTAATATATTTGAGAAGGAAAAAGCATTTTAATTTTGTATTGTAATTCTTTATATTTTTCGAAATTTTATAGTCTCCCATTTATAACTGGAACATACAGACACACACAAACAAACACACATATACGTATACACATACAGTATATATATATATATATATATATATATATATATATATATATATATATATATATATATATATATATATATATATATATATATATATATATATATATATATATATATATATATATATATATATATAATATATATTAATTTAAGCAAAGAGTAACTAAATTTAAGCTTATTTTAAAATATTTCGTAGCATCACGATAATTTACATATAATTAATTTGAGCAAGTTAGGCGAGGTTACTATGAAACTTGTATTTAAAAAATTAAATTTATTTCCCATTTTAGTTCACAAAAATAAATATACCCAAGCACTTGAGAATTTTTTTTTTTTAGAAAATCCATTTTTTATGGCAGATTATGTTGCTTGAGCGACTCTCCTTTCACCTTTCCCTCTCTCCTCTCCTGTCTTCCCTTCTCTCTTTCTTCTTCTCTTTCCCCTCCCTCTTTTACTCTCCTCTCCTCACTCCCTCCCTCCTCTCCCCCTATATTTCTAGAAGGGAAGAAGAGGGTAATCGAGGAGGGAGTGAAGAGAGGAGAGTGAGAATACTGGAACTGTTGTGTGGCTTATGTACTCAACCTTTTATATTGAAGCTGCGTAATGTTACTTGCGGTGATCGAAGTTCTAGTCTGTGTAGACCTAATTTCCTCATAAACATTGCTTATTCTCCTTGCCTCTCAGGATTTTATATTTAAATCAGCTTGACATTAATTCGACACTTTCAATTTCCTAGGTGTCCATTACCTGCAGATACGGTGCTCTTGGCCACTTCCCAGGCTGACCTGATCGCACCATTTTGGTATCATCGGGTAGTATTTATGGTATTTTCAGAAGATTTCGACGGCTGGTGTCATCGGGAGAGACGCAGAAAAAATTGATCAGAGATCACTTGTTATATATTAATTATATATATCATTATTGGAGAAAACCTGTGCAATAAAACATAGTTGATGAGCTGCCGCGGGAAAGTTGCTGGTCCGTTGCTTGTTGTGGATCTAACTTTCACTTTCACTATTTGAGGAAGATGGTTATTAAGTAGGTATCCCTCCCTTCCTCCTCGAGAGGGAATATTTATGTAATACTCTCCGTGTGATAACCTAAGAATACTTCCCCTGATTTGCTTTAAATGTTAAATGCAGGTGAATTTCATATGTATAAAATTCGACTGGTTAAAGTGGTGTGTAGGCAGCAATTTACCAATTTCGTTTTAAAATATTGGAAGGTATTATATCTTCTCTACCTTACCGCACATTGTCAGAAAAGGCCTTCATCTGATTGATAGTGACTAATTACGTTAGTCATACACCCATGCTGGGTCGTGGAGGCGTTGACCCTCGGAACGACCTCTGGGTAGACGCTAGACGCCAGCATTCCCACGCCTAGCTTATAATTAGTGAAGAACTTTCAGAATGGACTGTTAAGAATATATTAACGTATACACTTACCAGGATAAGTGTGGACTGAATCTGCACAATGATGTGGAGGTGAACCTCTCTCAGACACCGCACCCACACACACTTTCCCTTTTTGCAAGTCTGTAAAATTTGCCTGTCGTGTCTACGGTAATTGTGGAGTTTCCTACCACTGTTCCAGGCAATTTAAACTAGACTTACCTGATGTATACTTATCGTACGATGGATTGGTTTACTTGAACCGTCAACAACTGACCACTGTCATCCAACTGTAGATCTTAAGGTGTCTACAAGGTTTAATCAACACCACGTCTTGGGTGGAGTCCCACACACCACGTCAACGTCCTGGAGGGTATTATGATCCAATAATTAGTAAACTACCGGGCTATCGCGCGTGCCTTGGTCTACGACAGGGGTCGGCAACCTTTTGTAGAGAGAGGGCCAGACAGCTATGCAGTCTCTCGGAGTAGGGCCATGTTATTAAATGTATTATAATTTTTTTTTCTCGAACTCAGGGTTGCCATTAGTTTTTTAAAACAAATTTTGGCCTAATTCTAATAATACTTAACACAATTTATCACAAATAATTAAATATTATTATCGAATGCAGATACCTACTGTACAGTTGTTTTACCTAAGACAACAAACTCAAATGAAAAACTCTAATGAGGGAGGATACGAAGTAACTTTTCCAGGGACTGTTTAACCTTGAAGTGAACTACTGCATCTGTATTCGATACTAATTAGATAATTAGTGTCCAGGTGTAGCCCGCGGGCCGGGGGTTGCCGACCCCTGGTCTTCGAGATGAGACGTTCACTTCCAGCACTGCTACCTCTCCCATGATCACTTCCAGCACTGCTACCTCTCCCATGATTACCTCCAGCACTGCTACCTCTCCATGATAACCTCCAGCACTGCTACCTCTCCATGATAACCTCCAGCACTGCTACCTCTCCATGATAACCTCCAGCACTGCTAACTCTCCATGATTACCTCCAGCACTGCTACCTCTCCATGATAACCTCCAGCACTGCTACCTCTCCGTGATTACCTCCAGCACTGCTACCTCTCCGTGATTACCTCCAGCACTGCTAACTCTCCATGATTACCTCCAGCACTGCTACCTCTCCATGATAACCTCCAGCACTGCTACCTCTCCGTGATTACCTCCAGCACTGCTACCTCTCCATGATTACCTCCAGCACTGCTACCTCTCCGTGATTACCTCCAGCACTGCTACCTCTCCATGATTACCTCCAGCACTGCTACCTCTCCATGATAACCTCCAGCACTGCTACCTCTCCGTGATTACCTCCAGCACTGCTACCTCTCCATGATTACCTCCAGCACTGCTACCTCTCCATGATAACCTCCAGCACTGCTACCTCTCCCATGATTACCTCCAGCACTGCTACCTCTCCATGATAACCTCCAGCACTGCTACCTCTCCATGATTACCTCCAGCACTGCTACCTCTCCATGATAACCTCCAGCACTGCTACCTCTCCGTGATTACCTCCAGCACTGCTACCTCTCCATGATAACCTCCAGCACTGCTACCTCTCCGTGATTACCTCCAGCACTGCTACCTCTCCATGATAACCTCCAGCACTGCTACCTCTCCATGATTACCTCCAGCACTGCTACCTCTCCATGATAACCTCCAGCACTGCTACCTCTCCGTGATTACCTCCAGCACTGCTAACTCTCCATGATTACCTCCAGCACTGCTACCTCTCCATGATAACCTCCAGCACTGCTACCTCTCCGTGATTACCTCCAGCACTGCTACCTCTCCATGATTACCTCCAGCACTGCTACCTCTCCGTGATTACCTCCAGCACTGCTACCTCTCCATGATTACCTCCAGCACTGCTACCTCTCCATGATAACCTCCAGCACTGCTACCTCTCCGTGATTACCTCCAGCACTGCTACCTCTCCATGATTACCTCCAGCACTGCTACCTCTCCATGATAACCTCCAGCACTGCTACCTCTCCCATGATTACCTCCAGCACTGCTACCTCTCCATGATAACCTCCAGCACTGCTACCTCTCCATGATTACCTCCAGCACTGCTACCTCTCCATGATAACCTCCAGCACTGCTACCTCTCCGTGATTACCTCCAGCACTGCTACCTCTCCATGATAACCTCCAGCACTGCTACCTCTCCGTGATTACCTCCAGCACTGCTACCTCTCCATGATAACCTCCAGCACTGCTACCTCTCCATGATTACCTCCAGCACTGCTACCTCTCCATGATAACCTCCAGCACTGCTACCTCTCCATGATAACCTCCAGCACTGCTACCTCTCCATGATAACCTCCAGCACTGCTACCTCTCCATGATTACCTCCAGCACTGCTACCTCTCCATGATAACCTCCAGCACTGCTACCTCTCCATGATTACCTCCAGCACTGCTACCTCTCCATGATAACCTCCAGCACTGCTACCTCTCCATGATAACCTCCAGCACTGCTACCTCTCCATGATAACCTCCAGCACTGCTACCTCTCCATGATTACCTCCAGCACTGCTACCTCTCCATGATAACCTCCAGCACTGCTACCTCTCCATGATAACCTCCAGCACTGCTACCTCTCCATGATAACCTCCAGCACTGCTACCTCTCCATGATAACCTCCAGCACTGCTACCTCTCCATGATTACCTCCAGCACTGCTACCTCTCCATGACCATCACCAACAAGATTCAAAGAAGCTGGGCCTTTAAAGGCTATTTTCTGCTGTACTTTGGTCTGACCAAAGTGAGAGAAGGGATGTTCCTACACTACTTAACATTGTCTCTAGCTTAGAAGCCATACTTATTAAGAGCTTGCACTAACACTTACAATTAATGCTTGAGAGATTTTACAACACAGCCAGGCACTTAAAAGACAAGACTGTCTCAAGGAATGAGGGTTGGGGGGGGGAGGAAGAGCCAGGCTCTGGGGGAAGAAGAACCAGGCTCTGGGGGAAGAAGAACCAGGCTCTGGGGGAAGAAGAACCAGGCACTGGGGGAGGAAGAGCCAGGGTCTGGGGAGGAAGAATCAGGCTCTGGGGCAGTAAGAGCCAGGGTCTGGGGAGGAAGAGCCAGGGTCTGGGGGAGGAAGAGCCAGGCTCTGGGGGAGGAAGAGCCAGGCTCTGGGGCAGTAAGAGCCAGGGTCTGGGGGAGGAAGAGCCAGGGTCTGGGGGAGGAAGAGCCAGGCTCTGGGGGAGGAAGAGCCAGGCTCTGGGGGAGGAAGAGCCAGGCTCTGGGGGAGGAAGAGCCAAGCTCTGGGGGAGGAAGAGTCACGCTCTGGGGGAGGAAGAGTCACGCTCTGGAGGAGGAAGAGCCACGCTTTGGGGAAGAACTAGGCTCTGGGGGAGGAAGAGCCAGGCTCTGGGGGAGGAAGAGCCAGGCTCTGGGGGAGGAAGAGCCAGGCTCTGGTGGAGGAAGAGCCAGGCTCTGGGGGAGGAAGAGCCAGGCTCTCCTCCATTAACCCCTCCATCCCCCTCCCTTGTAATGGTTCAAAATCTCTAGAACGGGGGAAAAAAAACCGGATTTTCCCACATATTCTTTGATCATCTTAAATCACTTGAGGTCATCTTAAATCCCTTGTGGTCATCTTAAATCACTTGTGGTCATCTTAAATCCCTTGTGGTCATCTTAAATCACTTGTGGTCATCTTAAGAATGAGAACAAAAGTGCAAAAGTAAAAAATAGCGCTTTTCCTATTAGAAAAATGCCTTTTTCCAGTAATATATCGTAAACACTTCTTATATGGCATATACAGTACTTGCCATATTAGAAATGTATTAATAACGTCTAATTTCTTGAATCCTTCATTACAAATTATTTTTGTATTTATTGCATTTGTTTCATATTGCTTCATGCAGTGTTGGCATATGAAGCCTTCACTTTTGTATTGAGGAGGAAGCGCTAAACCCCTAAGACTTGTACAGGGCCTGGGGAATGGTAGGCAATCAGCCGATGAATGGGAGAGTGAACAATGGATATAGCATCAGTAGCGTTAATGTTATGATAGTGATAGTGAACAGTGTTAACGTCACTGTAGGTAGAGACGATGATCAGAGTCAGTGTTAACGTCACTGTAGGTAGAGACGATGATCAGAGTCAGTGTTAACGTCACTGTAGGTAGAGACGATGATCAGAGTCAGTGTTAACGTCACTGTAGATAGAGATGATGATCAGAGTCAGTGTTAACGTCACTGTAGATAGAGATGATGATCAGCGTCGCTGGCTGAGTGTTGCAGCCACTCCAGATACCAACTTCTTTACAGACAGTTGATATTTTCTTGGTGGGGGGTCGAGGGAATGAAAGCTCATCAGGTTATTAGATTTCTGGAAGTGTCTTGGGCCATCCTGCACGACAAGCTGTCATATAGGAACACGTGTGCACACACGCAGACACGGACAGACACACAGACACATACACACACACACATCCGAGCAGAGCAAAACTTCTGATTATGGGTGACTTCAACCACAAGGAAATCGACTGGGAGAACCTGGAGCCACATGGGGGCCCAGAAACGCCAGAAACGTGGAGGGCTAAGATGATGGAGGTGGTACTGGAAAACCTCATGTACCAACACGTAAGGGATACTACCAGAGAGAGAGGAGAGGATGAACCAGCGAGACTGGACCTAGTATTCACCTTGAGTAGTGCAGATTTTGAGGACATCACATACGAAAGACCCCTTCGGGGCCAGCGATCACATGGTTCTGAGCTTCGATTACATAGTATAGAGTTACAAGTGGAGAGGGGAGCAGGAAGGGCAGGACGAATGATACCAAACTACAAGAAAGTGGACTACGCAGGCATGAAGAATTTCCTGCACGGGTTCAGTGGGACACAGAACTGGCAGGGAAGTCAGTAAACTAGATGATGGAATATGTGACAACAATATGCAATGAAGCTGAGGAGAGGTTTGTACTCAAGGGTAACAGGAATAACGAGAAAGCCAAGATGAGCCCTTGGTTCACCCAAAGGTGTAGGGAGGCCAAAACCAAATGTGTTAGAGAATGGAAGGAGTATAGAAGGCAAAAGACCCAGGAGAATAAGGAGAGCAGTCGTAGAGCCAGAAATGACTATGCACAGGTAAGAAGGGAGGCCCAGCGACAAGACAAAAATGACATAGCAGCAAAAGCCAAATCTGACCCGAAGCTGTTGTACAACCACATCAGGAGGAAAACAACAGTCAAGAACCAGGTAATCAGGATGAGGAAGGAAGGACGGAGGGGAGATCACAAGAAACGGCCGCGAAGTATGTGAAGAACTCAACGTGAGATTCAAAGAAGTGTTCACAGAGGAGACATAAGGGACTCCAGAAAGACGGAGAGGTGAGGTACACCATCAAGTGTTGGACACAATACATACAATCGAGGATGAAGTGAAGAGGCTGCTAAGCGAGCTAGATACCTCAAAGGCGATGGGGCCTGGAGTTTACCTGGAGAGAGTTCCAGGGTTCAACGCCCCTGCGGCCCGGTCTGTGACCAGGCCTCATGTTGGATCAGAGCCTGATCAACCAGGCTGTTACTGCTGGCCGCACGCAGTCCAACGTACGAACCACAGCCTGGCTGGTCAGGCACCGACTTTAGGTGCCTGTCCAGTGCCTGCTTGAAGACAGCCAGGGGTCTATTGGTAATTCTCCTTATTTATGCTGGGAGGCAGTTGAACAGTCTTGGGCCCCTGACACTTATTGTGTTGTCTCTCAACGTGCTAGTGGCACCCCTGCTTTTCATTGGGGGATGTTACATCGTCTGCCGAGTCTTTTGCTTTCGTAGGGAGTGACACTCGTGTTCAAGTTTGGTACTAATCCCTCTAGGATTTTCCAAGTGTATATAATAATGTATCTCTCTCGCCTGCGTTCCAGGGAGTACAGGTTTAGGAACTTCAAGCGTTCCCAGTAATTGAGGTGGTTTATTGCAGTTATGCGTGCCGTGAAGGTTCTCTGTACATTTCGTATCTCTCCATGGATCCTGAGAGAGGGAGCAGAGGTATTATGTGTACCACTAACAACAATTTTCAACACATCTATCGAAACAGGGCGACTACCTGAGGTATGGAAGACAGCAAATGTAGTCCCAATTTTTAAAAAAGGAGATAGACACGAAGACCTTTGTCACTGACGTGTCTAGTATGCAAAGTCATGGAGAAGATTATCAGGAGAAGAGTGGTGGAGCACCTAGAAAGGAATGAACTTATTAACGACAGCCAGCACGGTTTCAGGTACGGGAAATTCTGTGTCACAAACCTGCTGGAGTTCTATGACAGGGTGACAGCAGTAAGACAAAAGAGAGAGGGGTGGGTAGATTGCATTTTCTTGGACTGTAAGAAGGTGTTTGACACACACTCACACACACACTCACACACTCACACACACACAGCCTTTAATTCCTAAGGTGTGACTGTAAACATCTTACTCTTGAAGCGAATAACTGACTTAAACACTCTTCTCTGGAGGTGGAAGTTGATGTTTTCCTGTAAAAATGGTTTATTATTATATCTAAAACCGCTAAAACAGTAGGAATCATATAGCACCTAGGGAATGTGAGGTAATGAGGTTTGATTCATGCAATGGTAGGGTAACTATTTCTTTTGGATCAAGAGCCCTATACCAGCATCAAGATGAACTCTTCTCCACGCTGAGGACTGACCACCTCAAATAATATTTATTCAAAGTTGATGGACTGATTACATTATCTTCATTTCACTACTACACTGCTGCCTCTGTATCTGACTGAAGAAGTCTCAACCTCACCTGGTTTCTAACCTACTCATCTTCAGCTGTTCAGAAGGTCGATCGTACACGCCAAAAAATGCCTCTGCTTATATTATAATTTTCCAGAGTTCATCCAATTTTTCTTATATATAAACCCTCCGAACCTGTTTGTGTGTCATTCATCGATATGCTCATCCATTTTACCAGCTAAATTTCACCCCCCGTTGCGTAACATTAACCACATGTTCCGTTCGTAACAAAAAGAAAAATACATACTCAAAAACATATTTTTCTCACTGCTTCGTCACTTCTTTTTCTACCGGCGCGTCAGATTCCAAGTTGGTCTGCCTGGCTTAGCTCTCTCTGTCCCCCGACACCTCCAGCCTGATGTGGTTCGCCGGTGTTGTCCCGGTCCGGGTCTTTTCCAGTTGGTGTCCTCCAGTCAGCTGTCTCTTGAAACTGTGCTTGCCATTAGTCTTTGCCCCTCTAAACGCAGGTCATTGCCCCTCTAAACTGGGTCACTGCCCCTCAGAATGCAGGTCACTGCCCCTTAAAATACGAATGCTTTAATACTGGTTATACAGTGCTACTACGATCATACTAAACGTGTTTATGACTCTTTTGCATGCACTATATAAATATTTTTCAACAAACCAGCCGTCTCCCACCGAGTTAGGGTGTTTTCCCGAAATAAATGCCCTTTCACGATCACTCACTCCATCACTGCCAGAGGGGCCCCGATACTACAATTCAAAACTGCAAATATTCCCACCGCTCCTTCAAAGTGGAGGCACTGTACTTCACATCTCCAAGACTCAAGTCTGGCTAACCGGTTCCCCTGAATTCCTTCATAAATGTTATCTTCCTCACACTCCAACAGCACGTCAAGTCACAAAAAACATTTGTCTTCACTCCAGTCTAACACGCTCACATACGCTTGCTGGAAGACTAAACCCCTCGTAAGCAAAATCTCCTTTACCCCTTCCCTACATCCATTCTAAATATCCGAACCATCTCAACAACCCCTCTTCAACCCACTGAATAATACTTTTAGTAACCCAGCACCTCCTCCTAATCTCCAAGCTAAGAATTTTCTGCATAATATTCAAACCACACATTGTTGTCAGACACGACATCTCCACTGCCTGCAACCTCCTCCTCATTGCTGTAAGGTTTACAACCCATGCTTCACATCTATATAAGAGTGTTGGTACCACTATACTCTTATACATTGCCCATTATACTTCCATGAATAACGTTGTCTCCACAGATGCCTCAGTGCACCACTTACCTTTTTTCCCTCGTTAATTCTTTGGTTAACCTCGTCTTTCATAGACCCATCTGCTGACAAGTCCACTCCCAAATATCTGAACACATTCACTTCCTCTATACTCCCTCCGTCCAATATGATATCTAATCTTTCATTATCAACATTTTTTGTTACCCTAATGACCTTGCTCTTTCTAATGTTCACTTTTAATTTCCTTCTCTTACATACCCTCACAAATTCGTCCACCAACCTTCGCAACTTCTCTTCAGAATCTCCCAACAGCACAGTGTCATCAGCAAAAAGCAGCTGTGACAACTCCCACTTTGCGTTAGATTCTTTATTTTCCAAGCCCACACCTTTACCCAACCCCCTCTGCATTCATTTCTCTTGCAAACCCATCTATAAGTATATTAAACAACCATGGAGACATCACGCATCCCTGTCTAAGGCCTACTTTAACTGGAAAATAATCTCCCTCTCTCTACATTCTCTAACCTAAGCCTCATTATTTATATATAATATAATATACATTTATAAGCGTGCAAATGAACGCTAGTTTGACAAAATTGTCAACTAATTTCACTGATAGTTTTTACACTTTATATTTCGCAGTCTGATAACCATGGACCCTGACAGGTCCGTGACGAGTCTAACCTCCCCAGCATTCTCCTCCTGACTCTTCGCCCTATAAATCCTCAGGTACTATTCACCCAGGTAGATTTGTTTGTGACTTGATAAAGGCCACTGTATGGGCGAAACGTTGTCAATAAAGGATCGCATTATACTGCATTTGTGTTTATTTTTCCATCGTGTCGATATTTTATACCATTTATCTGATAACCATACCAAAAAAAAAAAAACTATTGGATCAAGAAATTATTTCTTCTCTTAACCACCTTTCCTTTCAAAGGGGAAGAGGGAGAGGGAAAGGGAGGGAGAGGGGAGAGTGGAAGGGGTGCCTCTACACTGGTGAAAGGTTCGTAGCTGACCTCAGCTTCCTCGGATCAATATTTTTTGGTCTCCCATACAATGAGAATTAGCCATCTATCTACAGAGACAAATGCAATATATGATCCAGCCTGTCTTTAACAGGTGTGGACTTTTTAAAGATGTACCTTTTTTAAAATCCCCTTCCCCCCCCCTTCTTACATCACCATTGGATGTCCTCACAGGTACCTTGCTCATGTGGGTTTTGGCTTCCACACAGTCTGTTTTGCCTTGTCAGTCGTCCTCGCCACACCAGTCTTAGACCCACGATGGTATTAGCTAATGGGTTAAGCCCTGGTACTGGGTTAAGCCCTGGTACTGGGTTAAGCCCTGGTACTGGGTTAAGTCCTGGTACTGGGTTAAGCCCTGGTACTGGGTTAAGCCCTGGTACTGGGTTAAGCCCTAGTACTGGGTTAAGCCCTGGTACTATCCCTACCTCTCATAACCTTCCTCTCACCAATCTACTCTTCAACTATCCCCACTTCCCCGCTCACCCAAAAGGCTCTTTTGTACTCTCTTGATCTTGTATATGATCCTTTATTGACAAGTTTCGCCCACACAGTGGGCTTCATCAAGTTTGTGGCTCGATAAAGCCCACTATGTGGGCAAAACGTTGTCAAAAAAGGATCCCATTATACTGCATTTCTCTTTATCCACCGTGTCGGTATTTTTTACCAGTTTTCTTCATTTCCACCCATATATTTGCCCAACAAATTACCAAGGATACCCATGAAGTTACCTTCAGTACCTTACGATTGGCAAGTCCTAATTAAACCCAACCCCTCTCACTTATATAAGTGTCTAACTTATTTTTCAAAGCTCCCCACGGTGGGTGATAATGGTTAGTTTTGAGAAAGACTTGCCTAGTATGGGCCAGGAGGACTACTGCACTGTTCATCCGTTCTTATAGTGGTCTTAGCTTATAGGTGTCCCATAGCTCGAATGGTAGCGCACTCAGCTCACACACTAAAGTGTCCGTGGTTCGATCCCCGGTATGGGTAGAAACACTGGACGTGTTTCTTTACACCTGCTGTCCCTGTTTACTTAGCAGCAAGTACGTACCTGGGTGTTAGTCGACTGGTGTGAGTCCCTTCCTGGGGGGGTTAGGGGTGGAAGTGTTCCTCAGATAGGGTTGGGGCTTTGAAATGAACTGAAATAGGATAACAGGTCTTAGCCTGTAATATAATATATATATTTATTATTGTAACCACAGCCGAGTGGTATTTAATAAAAAAAGACCACTGCGACTAGCCAAGGACTTGAACCCATGCCGTTTCGGCCCGCCTCATGGTGAGCGAAAATCATTTGGTGGTCCTGTGGGTTAGAGCGTCATGTGATTTTCGCTCACCATGAGGCGGGCCAAAACGACATGGGTTTGAGTCCTTGGCTAGTCGCAGTGTTGTTGATATATATATATATATATATATATATATATATATATATATATATATATATATATATATATATATTGTGTGTGTGTGTGTGTGTGTGTGTGTGTGTGTGTGTGTGTGTGTATGTGTGTGTGTGTGTGTGTGTGTGTGAATAGGGAGGTACCACATCTGGAACTGTGCTGGGGACCCTCATCCTCAGAGAAAAGAATAAACTTACTTCAGGGAAAACTCAAGGTTCTCCTTGAATTTGTTTGAATATTGTCTTCTCCTACCACCCCTTATATTCTATATTTTAGGTAGGCTTTATTTAAAGACAGAATACATTGACAAAAATACAATAGGGAGTAGAACAACATAGATAACATCTCAGAGTTACATCTCGAATACTTCGTATTGTTCCCCGGCGGTGGGCCGCGTACCCAGAATGTTGCAGGCATTTTCCCTCTGGATTGCACCACTGAGTCTCTGAAAGAGGAAGCTGGCCGCCCTGTGATACTTGGTTTCTATGATGAGTTTTTCACCCAGCTCTTTGAGGAACTTTAGAGCATACTTGCCCCATGCTCCAAGAGTCTCCGACCCTATTGGCATGAAGTTATAGCAAGGGGGGTCTCCCTGTGGCTGGCAGCTCCATCCCCTTCAGCTTCGGAGTATGGCAAGTAGGTGTCTGCCAATGTGGCGGCACAGGTGTAGTCCCAGGCAATCTGCTTACCATCCTTTCAGGGTAGCATAGTGGCTCCATCAGGACGCTTTTGACTTCCGTCAGACCTCTGCACTTGGGGTTCCCGTTGAGCTGAGCAACGTGCTGTGGCGAGGCTTCTCTTTATGATGTCGTTGACCTCCTCATGTCTAGCATACTTCCCTTCTGATGTGTGACACACGAGACCATGAAGTCCGAATTGATCAGCCGTCGTCCTGCCGCAAATATACCTATGTTCGGTGAGTATAGGGGCGGCTAGGCGAAGAGCAACACCAATCCGAATGGCCTGTGGGTCGAGTCGAGTGCCCAGAGAGAAATTGGGAACAGCTAAAAGGAAATCTCTTGAATTCGGCCCCTTCACCGCTAGGAGACGAGCTTTGTCGTTTCCTGAAGCGTTGGTGAGCATTGCATTTGCGATTTTTTCCATGATCGGTTTGTCCCAGTGGGACAGTTTGTGCTCTTTGGGAGGAGCTGGTCTACCGGAGCAGCCTGCGAGGGTGTTCCACCACACGGCTGCTTCATTGAACCTGGGGTCTTGAGCTCCTACCGCACCTCTCAAGCGTTCGGGGACAATACTAGTTCACTGGAAGCCAAACACAAAGACAGAAATGCAGGTAAAGCTACCTGCGTTGCTTTGCGCACCCCTATACCTCCCAGTCGCACTGGAAGGGTTGCCTGATCCCATTGCTGATCTTCCAGTGACAGATTTAGTGCCTTCTTAAAGAGTGATCTCAGGAGTGAGTCATATTCATTGAGTGTTGGGTTGTCAAAAGAGGGTGCGTACCTTAGGAAGTGAGTCTTGGCAGAGTAAGTCACCTTGTGAGGAGATACAGGGCATCATGGGCATCAAGATGTCTTATTCTCTCCTCCATTCTCTTCAGGTCATTAAGTTTGTCCTTGAGGACTGTGTCGATGGCCTGATTACCCAGCGGCGCACAGCTTTTGCACAGCACTGATTATTTCCTGGTTCGTTGTGATGATTTCACATTTGGAGGGATTGAGGATGAGTCCCAAGGCTTCTCTCTGTGTCTTCACCAGTTGTAGGTCCTCTAGCAGACTTTTCAGTACCTGCCAGGGTGCCATCATCCAGGTACCAGATGTTGAGGTCGCTGCGCAGGCTGGAAGTTAGTTCTCTTACTGCCAAGCAGAAGAGAAGTGGAGCGAGTGGGTCACCCTGCTGAACACCCTTTGATGAGGGAATTTCATGTTCGCCAAACAAAAGAATTGAGGGTTTGCTGTAGCCAGCTGAAATGAAGAGAAAAAGACTGGGAAACCGATCCCGAACGGCTGGCAAGACCCCATCTCTTTTCACCATATTAAAGGCTTTTCTAAAGTCAAATCGTGTCGTGGCGAATAGGTAAAACTTGCGATTTTGGCATAAAAAGCAACGCTCTTCTTGACGAATAAGGCAAGCGAAAATTTGTGTATGCAATAATTTTACAAAAATCATTCTGAACCTAACGAAAAAAAAATATTTCATTGAGTTTATTTATAATTAAATTGTTGTAAACTTATCTAAAACATATTTAGTTGGATAAGGCTAAATTAAATTGTGCTTATTATAAGTTTAGGAAAGTTTTCTAAGGTACTTTTGGTATAAAATTATTAATTTTTACATTAACATAAATTAAAAAAAATATTCTTAAACGTATAAGAGAAATTTTTAGAAAGAACTTAATTTTAAATGAGTTCTTGCTAATTGACCAGTTTTACTTATTCGGCACGACACACAACAACCCACTAACTCTTAGGTACGTAGTTACTGCTAGACAAATAGGGGCAGCAGGTGTAAAAAGGACTTGCTCATGCTTCTCCCCTCGCCCAGGATGGAACCCGTTCCTTGTGTTGTGAGCTTTACACTCCAGCACAGGCAAGTTTTGGCTGGCCATATTATCAAGCAATTTTTTTCTCCTTTCTTACAGAGAAGGGAGAAAGCGGGTGAACGACTTTTACTCTCATTCCTGTGTAGACTTTCAGACCTGGACAAAGTCCTCGCAATCCGGGCGAGACAAAAACATGTTTGACTTTAAGGTAAAATGCTGCCAAGTTTTTGTTTTCATGCGTATACAATATTACAGACGTCTGTGCTGGTAGAGGTTAATGGTATAGCGTATGTTGGTGAGTGGATGGGAGGGGTGGTTGGCTTGTATGGTGTGGTATGTTGGTGAGTGGATGGGAGGGGTGGTTGGCTTGTATGGTGTGGTATGTTGGTGAGTGGATGGGAGGGGTGGTGGGCTTGTATGGTGTGGTATGTTGGTGAGTGGATGGGAGGGTGGTGGGCTTGTATGGTGTGGTATGTTGGTGAGTGGATGGGAGGGGTGGTGGGCTTGTATGGTGTGGTATGTTGGTGAGTGGATGGGAGGGATGGTGGGCTTGTATGGTGTGGTATGTTGGTGAGTGGATGGGAGGGGTGGTTGGCTTGTATGGTGTGGTATGTTGGTGAGTGGATGGGAGGGATGGTGGGCTTGTATGGTGTGGTATGTTGGTGAGTGGATGGGAGGGGTGGTTGGCTTGTATGGTGTGGTATGTTGGTGAGTGGATGGGAGGGGTGGTGGGCTTGTATGGTGTGGTATGTTGGTGAGTGGATGGGAGGGTGGTTGGCTTGTATGGTGTGGTATGTTGGTGAGTGGATGGGAGGGATGGTGGGCTTGTATGGTGTGGTATGTTGGTGAGTGGATGGGAGGGTGGTGGGCTTGTATGGTGTGGTATGTTGGAGAGTGGATGGGAGGGGTGGTGGGCTTGTATGGTGTGGTATGTTGGTGAGTGGATGGGAGGGGTGGTGGGCTTGTATGGTGTGGTATGTTGGTGAGTGGATGGGAGGGATAGTGGGCTTGTATGGTGTGGTATGTTGGTGAGTGGATGGGAGGGATGGTGGGCTTGTATGGTGTGGTATGTTGGTGAGTGGATGGGAGGGGTGGTTGGCTTGTATGGTGTGGTATGTTGGTGAGTGGATGGGAGGGATAGTGGGCTTGTATGGTGTGGTATGTTGGTGAGTGGATGGGAGGGGTGGTGGGCTTGTATGGTGTGGTATGTTGGTGAGTGGATGGGAGGGGTGGTGGGCTTGTATGGTGTGGTATGTTGGTGAGTGGATGGGAGGGGTGGTGGGCTTGTATGGTGTGGTATGTTGGTGAGTGGATGGGAGGGGTGGGACTGTGGTGACGAGTGCAGTGGAGGGACTGTATGGTGGCGAGTGCAGTGGAGGGACTGTATGGTGGCGAGTGCAGTGGAGGGACTGTATGGTGGCGAGTGCAGTGGAGGGACTGTATGGTGGCGAGTGCAGTGGTGGGACTGTGTGGTGGCGAGTGTAGTGGTGTGACTGTGTGGTGGCGAGTGTAGTGGTGTGACTGTGGTGGTGAATGCAGTGGTGTGACTGTGGTGGTGAGTTCAGTGGTGTGACTATGGTGGCGAGTGCAGTGGTGGGACTGTGGTGGCGAGTGCAGTGGTGGAACTGTGGTGGCGAGTGCAGTGGTGTGACTGTGGTGGCGAGTGCATTGGTGTGACTGTGGTGGCGAATGCAGTGGTGTGACTGGTGGCGAGTGCAGTGGTGGGACTGTGGTGGCGAGTGCAGTGGTGTCTGTGGTGGCGAGTGTACTGGTGTGACTGTGGTGGAGAGTGTAGTGGTGGGACTGTGTGGTGGCGAGTGCAGTGGTGCGGTGGGAGCGAGGCTGTGGTGGTGCATTTGTGACAGTTCAGTAGGACGGGTTATGGGTGAATGCTATAGGTGACGGGTGATGTGGAGTAATGGGAAAGAGTGGGATATTAATTTAAAAATAGGACACTCTCCCACTGTGCACAGAGGTCCATTTTCACTGTTAAAAGTCACGTCAGTTCCTCTGTTTCCTAATAATATGACTTTTTTACCTTATAATCTACCCTGTCCATAAATACTATCGCATTTGTTTTGTCTGCTTTCGTAAGGTGAAGTTTAGGATCTTTCCTTAATTCATGGTGTACTTAACAAATCTTTGAGGAAATTGTGTTGCAGAGGTTTGAGCACAGCTCACACCTCTGCAACACAATTTCGAAAAAAAAAATCATAAAAATCGTAATTTTTTAAGTAAAAAACAAAACACGAACTGGCATCATGTCCTCTTGATGAGAGCAAGAACCCAAAAATTACATTTTTGGAAAAAGATACTTAGAAATATGATAGAAACAAGCTGATTGCATCAACATGTTGCCAGAATTATGCCCTATTTTTTTCTGAAGGATTTTTTTTTTTTCTAAAAATGTTTCGATTTTTTCTTTCCAGGGTTTTCTTTCTCTCTCCCTTAATTAACGTTTCATTCATGGGAATGTTTCTGTCTGGCCCCGCCAGGGTTAGGGTGGTTCTGTCTGGCCCCTCCAGGGTTATGGTGGTTCTGTCTGGCCACTCCAGGGTTATGGTGGTTCTGTCTGGCCACTCCAGGGTTATGGTGGTTCTGTCTGGCCCCGCCAGGGTTACGGTGGTTCTGTCTGGCCCCGCTAGGGTTACGGTGGTTCTGTCTGGCCCCGCTAGGGTTACGGTGGTTCTGTCTGGCCCCGCCAGGGTTATGGTGGTTCTGTCTGGCCCCGCCAGGGTTACGGTGGTTCTGTCTGGCCCCGCCAGGGTTACGGTGGTTCTGTCTGACCCCGCCAGGGTTACGGTGGTTCTGTCTGACCCCGCCAGGGTTACGGTGGTTCTGTCTGGATATTAATAAGCGCGTTAATTACAAAACTAATATCTCAAATACATTGAATATTTGAAACCGTATCGCTGGTATCTGGTAGTACGAGAACATCTAAAATTTATTATAATCAAAAGTTGGCGCTAAACCCACAAGGGTCATACAGCGGCGCTGCAGGGTAGAGTCATCTGAAGTTGAGCCTCGCTCCTTCCTTCTGTATTTTATCAAACCATCCAAGACGTCTGGCGAGCATCAGAGAGAGTGACCCAGGTGGTAGTACAGACAATAGGCTATTAACTTAACAGATCAAGGATGCCGTCCTTGATATTTCTTTTCTGTTACGCTTGTTTTTATACTATCCACGATGAAGCGCTAAATCCGTAAGGATCATACAGCGGTGTGGAATGAAAGGGTTGACTAAACTGAGCTGCCAGTTCTTCTTCTTCTTCTTCTTCTTCTTGATTCGCCGGTACTCTCCTGGCCCGGGCCTTGTCCAAGTGGTGGCCCGGCCTTGGCTCCCTTCCTCGGGAGTGTCTCAGACCAATGTCTGCCATGGGAGGAGCTACAATACAACACGTTGGCACATCATGTTTTACATCTTGAAGTGTAAAATATTCTGCCAGTATCATTAAAATCACAACATACACTGTTAATAACCTTCAAGTATAATTTAGTCTCCAATATAGCCATTAAAGTGTAACTTGAAAATATATACATATATGATATACCTACCAGGCATAGTTCAGGAAAGATGGCTCAGAATTCTTTGGCGTTAATTGTGAGAATAATATTTAAGTGCCAGTTTTTGTATTGTGTAATCACAGGGATTTAAGTAATTTCCTCGGATAAAAACAATAAGTGGTGTCTTGGGCAGAGGCTGAAGAATATATTCAGATAACTAAAAGAAAGTCGAGGAATGTGGCTTATTTGCGTTTGTGTTTAGAGGTCTTCTCTTAAAATGCGATGCAATGTTTTATCATTGCTCTACTAATCAGTCAGAATTGGTAATCAAACACAGTGCGAATTTTTTTTGGCAGGACACAATTGTCCACTCACAGAACAGCAACTCACCACTCACAGAACAGCAACTCTTCAATCACAGAACAGCAACTCACCACTCACAGAACAGCAACTCACCACTCACAGAACAGCAACTCTCCAATCACAGAACAGCAACTCACCACTCACAGAACAGCAACTCACCACTCACAGAACAGCAACTCTCCAATCACAGAACAGCAACTCACCACTCACAGAACAGCAACTCACCACTCACAGAACAGCAACTCACCACTCACAGAACAGCAACTCACCACTCACAGAACAGCAACTCTCCACTCACAGAACAGCAACTCTCCACTCACAGAACAGCAACTCACCACTCACAGAACAGCAACTCACCACTCACAGAACAGCAACTCACCACTCACAGAACAGCAATTCACCACTCATAGAACAGCAACTCTCCACTCACAGAACAGCAACTCACCACTCACAGAACAGCAACTCACCACTCACAGAACAGCAACTCACCACTCACAGAACAGCAACTCTCCACTCACAGAACAGCAACTCTCCACTCACAGAACAGCAACTCACCACTCACAGAACAGCAACTCACCACTCACAGAACAGCAACTCACCACTCACAGAACAGCAACTCACCACTCACAGAACAGCAATTCACCACTCATAGAACAGCAACTCTCCACTCACAGAACAGCAACTCTCCACTCACAGAACAGCAACTCTCCACTCACAGAACAGCAACTCTAAACTCACAGAGGAGTGATAGGAATAGTTTTTACTAGTCAACCAGCTCCTGGGACCGAGGTCCATACACTACAAACCCAGTGAACCAGGAAGGTACATCTCCCTCGTCTCGTTCATATCTTCGTCAATCAGATGAAATTTGATAATACGTGTCTATGTTTCTGCCGATTAATCCGAGCCAGCGAGTTTGGCCTATTCGGCAAAGGTGTTCTCTGCCGAATTAGCGGAATGAAAATATGTTTTTGCAATAAATCAGTGGAAATCAATATGAACATATTGATTTTATATAATATTAAATAAATTTAAACCGACCTATGCTATATATAGCAGAATTTAGCTAGAAAAAACTACGTTAGTTTAAGTTAGACAAGGTTTCCAAGTCAGGTTTGGTCTAAAAAATAAAATATTTTATATCATTGTGGTCTAAAGCGTCACTTGGTGAGTTACGTCACTTGGTGAGTTACGTCACTTGGTGAGTTACGTCACTTGGTGAGTTACGTCACTTGGTGAGTTACGTCACTTGGTGAGTTACGTCACTTGGTGAGTTACGTCACTTGGTGAGTTACGTCACTTGGTGAGTTACGTCACTTGGTGAGTTACGTCACTTGGTGAGTTACGTCACTTGGTGAGTTACGTCACTTCCCACACTTGGTTTCGAATTCTGCTGACTGCAGTCTTTCTGTGTGTGAGATTATATATATATATATATATATATATATATATATATATATATATATATATATATATATATATATATATATATATATAAAGTATAATATATATAAGTACATAGTAACTTTAATAAACTATGTATAGACGACAGTCTTTTAAGCTAACTGGTTCACTCTCCCACCACATCTAACTCCATCTAGTTCTACTACTTTTACTTTCATCAGCAAACTAAATGTCCCACTAATAGCATTTTCTCTGCCTTGCACTGGGGGTTTGCAGGGTTCACGACCCCTCACATTTAAACCTACAACTTTTACGCTCTCTGTGTGAGGTTGATTATTATCCCCTACCTCAAGCAATATTGCTACCTCAATACGCAGCTCTGTCTCTCCCTTCAAATATATCAGCACAGTTTAAGAAATTTCATAAAAATGTCTATATACTATTGTCAGGGGGACGCCTTCCTCCTGATCGGAAGTATTTAAAAAAAAATAACTTACTAAGAAAAAATAATAATGAAATAATTAAAACGTACTTAATTAAATATAAAACTTGCCGTCTGAAGTTCATGTATGATCTTGAGACAGGAGATTTTCTTAATCCAGGAAGTTTTCTTCAGATGTAGTGAAAGTTTGATGTTCTTCATCGTTGGTAGACGGTGGTTGTCTTCTCATGTAGATGGAGAAGCTCCTGTCATTTCTGGTTCCCAGAATCACACTTCAGATCGTAAGGGAGAGATGAGGAATCGATATGTCCTATTAAGTCTCGTCGCCGGGGATTTAGCTCTCAAAATATCGAGCGTCTGCTGAGGAAGACCACGCAGGCAGCAGAGCTGCCAATGACAAAAAACACCGGTTTCAAGATGGTTATTAAGTGTAACACTGAAGGAAGACAAAGGGTGGTAATTGTACTTCAGTGTCATTACTGGTAATCATGTTAATGTAAAAAATAATAATTTTGTACCAAAAGAACCTTAGAAAACTTACCTAACCTTATTATAACAAGCGCAATTTAATTTAGCCTAATCTAACTAAATATATTTTAGATAGTTTACAATAATTTAATAATAAACAAACACACTGAAATATTTTTTTTCGTTAGGTTCAGAATGATTTTTGCGAAATTATTGCATACACAAATTTTCGCTTGCCTTATTCGGCAAGTTTTTCCTATTCAGCATGACATATGTCAAGCCGAATAGGAAAAACTTGCTAATTTGGCTTAAACAAGTGATTTTGAATCATTAACAGAACTGCGGCTAGCCAGGATTCGTCACCCTGCCCCGCCCCGTGAGAACAGGGCAGTGTACACATCACTCTGTCCACTGGGCCAACAGTCCTCAAACATTGCATGCCCAGCCCTGGTTGTGTGCGGGTGCTCGTGGTGTCCTCTGGTGGCCGTATCGTGAAATTTTATTTTCACTGTCATGGAGGCCGGTTACAGGAGGAGAGTTAACACCATTGGAATTGAGGTTCTACAGGGAGCGGTGTACCCATCCAATGTGGATGTTGTTCTGCCAGCACTTCTACGTGATGTTCTAGGCGCCGACCATTCAGAACTGTACGGCATATCTTTGAATAGGGCGAGGAGACTACTTGTGAAATTTGCTTGCACGGAGGCTTACCACAGGATCGTGGATAAGTTTCAGGACAAAAGGTTGGTGGTAATGGAAGGACTAGTGGTATGTGTACGTGACATTTCAGCCACTTATAAGTGGATAAAATTGAGGAATGTGCCGTTTGAGGCGGCAGAATGTGATGTCACTGAAGTCATGCAGAAATATGGAATTGTTCATGCTGTAACTGTTGGACGGTGGACAAAGGGGCCCTATGCTGGTATGTTGGAGGGGACGTATTCGGTCAAGATGACGTTACGTCAGGCAATCCCTTCGTACGTACTAATGTCTGGTTTTCGCACGCAGGTGTATGTCACTTATGTTGGGCAGGCCCGTACCTGTCGGTTATGCGGACAGCAGGGGCACCTGGCGGTGGATTGTATTCGAAGGCAGACGGATGTGCGGCCAGGTGAGGATGCTGGTGTGCGGACGGAGCAGGCTTCAGCAGTTTCTACAGAAGAACAACGTGTGGACGACGGGAAGGAGGGCATGGTGCGTAAGTCGTGGAGTGAGGAAATGGATCAGGTGGACAGGCAGAAGGAGGAGGAGGGTAAGGTGTCGTCTGAGGCATCGGTGGTGCAGAGTACCGCGTCTGTTGACGAACATCAGGGTTTGCCTGGGGAGGAGGCAGAGATCTTGCAGGATTTGAGAGAGTTCATACAGGAGATCCCTTATCGATGGAAGAAGTCTCTGCACTGGTGCAGGGTGGGGCACAGAATGATTTTCATGTGAATGTTGTTGAGAAAGACATGTGTGGGAAGAGAATAATGTTCATGTATCTGTGGTAGTGGCAGAGGTTCATAGGGAAGAAGAAATGGAGTTGATTGAAGAGAAAGGTGCGTCCAGGAAAAGGCCGGGAGAGGAGTCTGAGGATGACTTGTTGACGCGGCGCAAAGGCCTGGGAAAAAAGGTGTGGGCAGAAGTGGTTCAGGGAAAGGGGCAAGATCGAAAGGTCATGGTGCTGCTGGGGTAGTGAAGGAGGATGGGAGGGTAGGAGGGGAAAGGATGGGGAGGGAATATGAAATTGGAGAAGAGAGTACTGAAGCAGAAGGGCAAACCACAGTCTTATATTTCAGGTGTGTAACAATAAACGTGAATGGCCTCAGGAATGAGGTAAAACGCAAATGGGTGGAGGTTACTTTGAAAAGGTGGAAAGTTGATGTCGTCTTTATACAGGAGCATAATTATAGGAAGGGTAATGAGATTGTGGTGAAGGGTATAGGATTTTGCGTGTGATGCCAGGGCGTTTAAAGGGGTGTGTTGGTAGGAATCAGTGAGTCAAGCCCATTCACCTTGGAGTCTTGGGAGGACGTGGGAGGTAGAGTAGTTAGAGTGAACGGGGATTGGGGTGGGGTGCAGGTGAGCTTCTTGGGTGTGTATATGCCAGCCATAGGAAATAGGAGTATAAAGGATGATTTTGTTAATAATGAATTGACGTATGCTGTCCGAGGTTTGCCTCAGGTGTCTATAATTGCTGGTGATTGGAATTGTGTGATTAGGATAAGGGACGTGGAACCACGGGAGGGGGTGTGTGTTGGGGTATTTGAGGGAGTGTTGGGGGCAGTGGGTGTGGTAGACGTGGTGGGGGGACGTGGAGAGTTGGTGGAATACACATTTGTGAGGAACGCTTATGCGGCACGATTGGACAGAATATATGTGACGAGGGCGGTGGAAGTTCAGAGGGTGGAATGTGTAGATGTGGGTTTTTCGGACCATAGGGGTGTGTTGTTTGAAGGGGGTGGGATGGGGTGGTGAGTGTGTATAAGAGTTATTGGAAATTGAATAGAGATTGTTGGAGAGGGAAGGGGGTAGAGATGTTCGAAGAATGGTGGAGGGGTGTGGAAGGGGGTGGGAGTGACGAATGGGGTTGTCAGGTGGTGGATGGAGAAGGGAAAGAGGAAATTCGGAAGTTTTATGGGTGGGTCGGTAGGGAAGAGAGCAGGAGTAGGTTTGGGTATCAGAAATATTTGGAGGGGTTGTTGCGTGATTATCAGGTGGGGGATTGGGGGAGGAGTAAGGAAGAGGTGGTGGATTTGAGGGATAGGTTACGGGAATTACAAGAGGAACGTTTTCATGCTTTAAGGGTTAGGAGTGGTATGGAGGAGGTATTATGGGGAAATAAGGCTTGAAGGTGGTTTTACGGAATTTCCAGAAACGCAGGAGGGGATGTTAATTTCGTCTCTAAAGGTAGAAGGGGGTTGCTGGGTATCAGGAAGGGAGGGTTTTGCAAACGACGGAGGGTATGGGGGTACGCGGAAGGATGGTTCCGTGGTCAATATGAGAAGGGGAAGGTTAATCAGGTGGATAGAGATGGGTTGTTGAGGGAATAGGGAGATTATTGAGTGTGGAGGAGGGACGAGGTGTGGGGCTGAGATTGTGGAGGGGAGGTATGGGAGGCGGTGAAGGGATTGAGGTTAGGGAAGTCACCTGGGATAGACGGGTTGCCGGGGATCTGTATGTCACTCATTGGGAGGCTTTAAAAGGGTACTAGTGAGGTTGTTCAATGGGTTGAGGGAGGAGGGTTTTATGGGGGAATCTATGAGGACTGGGGTGGTAGTATTGGTGGCGAAGGGTGATTCTCCTGAGGGCCTAAGTGATTATAGGGGTCTGGCTATGTTGACGGCGGATTACAAGATTTTCGCAAAGATATTGGCAAACAGGATCAAGAGGGTTTAGGGGTGTTTTGCATGGGGTCAATTTGGGGTGCCTGGAAGGAGTATTCGTACGGGGCATCGGAGCATTAAGCAGTTTATTGAAGATAGCGAAGAGGGGGTGCTAGGATTGGATTGGCAGAGGGCATATGACAGGGTTGATAGGGAAATGTTATTCAAAATTTTGGAGAGACAAGGTTTTGGGGCAGGGGTGGTAAGGTGGGTTGAAACATTGTATGCAGGTGCGTTAATACGGGTGCAGATTAATGGGAATGTGGGAAGGGCGGTGGAAATGAGGAAGGGTCTGCGACAGGGATGTCCTCTGTCGCAGATCCTTTTTGCACTTTTACAGGATCCTTTTTATAGATTAGTGGAAAAGGGGTTGAGTACAGGGTCTGATGGGATGGAGGAGGTAGGGGGTATAATTGGCTATGTTGATGATACAACGGTGTTAGTCAGGAAGGAGTGGCAATTGAGTGTGTTGAATGGGTTGGTAGAAAGGTTTGGGAGGGGGACAGGGATGAGGGTTAATAGGGAGAAGTCCAATTTATTGGAGGTTGGCAGTTGGTCTGAGGGAACGTTGGGGTCGAGGAGGGGTTGGAATTGTGTGGAGACGATTAAAATATGTGGTATTGTTTTTAGTGCAGAAGCGATGGTGGCGAGGGGGGTGAATTCAAGGATGGTAGTGGACGAGGCGATTGGGAGGATGAGGGGTTGGGGAGGCGGTGAGGTGACATTAATGCAAAGGGTGATAGTCATTAATGCATTGGTGTATAGCAAATTATGGTTTAGGGCGGTGGTATATCCCCTCTTGGAGGTGGATGTGCAACGTTTGTTGAGTAACGTTTTGAAATTTATTTGGGGGAATGGGAGACACTGGCTGAGTAGGGAGGTCGTGGAAACAAAGACGAGGTGGGGAGGGTTAGGGTTGATACCATTGAGGTGTAGGTTGAGAAGTGTTTTCGTGAGGCATGAGTATCTGATGAGGGGAGGGGAAGGGGGACGAAGAGTGGGGTTAGTAATGAAGGAGGTGCGTAGGTGGTGGGAAAGGAAGGAAGTTTTGTTATGTGAGAATATTTTAAGGGGTTATTGGTGATGAAAGAGCCTGGGAAGAGTAAGGTGAGTAGGTTGGATAGGTTGGGAATGGAGGGGAGGGTGGTGCAGGGGAGTGGGGTTTATCCTCTGTATGATTGGCAGGGAATATGGAGGTGGTTTCACAAGTTAAAGTTGCATCCTAGGGTGAGGGAGATAGGGTATAGGTTTTTGCAGGGGTTTTGGCTTCTAAAGCACAATTATATATCATGGGGTTGATAAGTGAGGGGTTTGTAGTAGATGTGGCGAAGTGGAAACGGCATATCACGTCGTTTTTTTTTGTGGAGGATTGCAGGAGGTGAGAGAATGGTTTGGGGGGGTGTTACGACAGGTGGGTGAAAGAGAAGTTTCAGTTCTGAGGGCGCTGAGTTTGGATTTGGGGCAGTTTTCGGACAGCATACGCAGGGGTTTGTCTTATTTGGTATTAGATTATGTATATATTTCTTGGAGGTATAGGGACGAGGAGGGGAGGGCTCGTATTGGGGCATTAGGAGCAGCTTTTTATAGGACTAAGTGTAGGAATAGGATTTTATATGGTAGGGCGTGGGAAGAGGCTTTTTCGCAGGCTTATCGAGGGATGACAGTGTATGGGTTAAGGGGAGTGGGGATGGAAAGGATTAGTATGGGTAGGGGAGGGATGGGTCAG
Organism: Cherax destructor; assembly: GCA_009830355.1. Lineage (NCBI taxonomy): Eukaryota > Metazoa > Arthropoda > Malacostraca > Decapoda > Parastacidae > Cherax > Cherax destructor. The sequence continues at coordinate 631,928 of WNWK01000187.1, read as the reverse complement.
GGGCGGTGCTCGAGGATAGGTTGAGGTAGAGGGAGCATGTAGATAGTGGGGTAGGGGGTTTCAGGGGTAGGCAGTTAGGTTGGGTGTGTGTAGATCAGTGGGGAAGAGGCTGGGGTGGTTTCTGCTTCAGTACTTTTCTGAGAAGGTGCTTCCATTCTGTTAGGCAGGAACGTAGAATGGATCAAAGGTGGATTCATTGGTTGCGTAAGTTAAGGTATGTGAGTTATTATTGGGCTTAAAGAGGTGTGGTGATTTGACATTGTGTGAGGGGGTACAGGACCTGTGAGGTACCCAGAAGAATGGTGGGAGATTAGAGTGCCATAAGTTTTTGGTTGGTTACAGAAATCCTGGTGGGATTGATTACTGTTTTTGTGCTGAAAAATTGATTGTCATTTTTTATTTATGGCCTTATGTGTAAGGTCGTTATTGAAAGGTGTTAGTGGATTGTGTTACCTGAGTCTTGCGATGTAACGCAAAATGTTTTATATGAAAATTATTTTTTTTAACGTGTAGTGTGTGTGTGTGGATCATAATAACATATTTAGCTGTATACGGGGTTGTTTTTCAAGGGGGGAGGGAGTGTTGGGTTATTTTGGTTGTATTAAGGAAGTGTTTAGCTCTTCATGTTCATCCTTTGAAAAATTTTATGTATGTGTATATAGGTATCGTGTGCAATGTAGGTTGCAATTCATGGCCTTCTGTGAAAGGTCGTTCAAGAAATGTGTTCTTTGGTTTCTGTTACCTGTAGTTGCAGAGTATTATATAAAGAAATTTTTGTCAGGGTTTGTGTGTGTGGGTCAATACTCCATATTTAGTTGTATATGGGATTGTTTTCCAAGGGGGGGGGGGGTGTGCTGGATTGTATATTGGAAGTGTTAAGCTTTTAATGTTTATCCTTTGGGACATTATACTTTTGTGTATATGGATGCATGGTGAAGTATTTTTAAGGGGATGAGGATGGAAAGGTTGTTATCAAGTATATTGTGTTTAATGTAATCCAGCATGGGAGTATATATATTATTACATATACGTTTTATGTGTTATATGTCTCAAGTTTGTCATATTACGTGTGTTTGTTGCATTGGGGTAGCATGTTTTGTCTTATGACCTTAAACTTAAGTGATTGCACATTGGTGGAATGGTGATGTTATTGGAAGAGCTTGTAGTTGTTTAGGCGAGTCTAGCACTGTATACGTAGAATTACAGGTTGGTTTTTGTATATATTTGTCTGTTCTGGCGAATGACAGGAATCTTGTTGTGTTTTGTAATATTTTTATGATAAGGTGATTTTGGTGTAGGGAAGTTACAAGATGCAGTTTTTGGCTTAGATGCAGGCTATTATGTACATGGTAATATATATGTCATGTTTTGTATTTTGTAGTTTCAATAAAATATAAAAAAAAAAAAGTCCTCAAACACCAGTCGCCCAGTGGAACTCAGCGTGTTTTCCCTGATGCGAGAACATACTGTTTGGGTACCAGCCTTCCCGAGCAGTCTATATATTAATGAAATCACAAAATAAGTGACTTGTTTCGTAATCTCATTAGTGTTGACTCGAGGCTTCAGTGTTGCCCACACTGGTAGTTGACCTGAGGCTTCATTGTATTCAGGTGTTTGTTTACCTGTCTACACTGCCTCTGAGCAATGGGTGTATTCATGTGTTGCCTGTCTACACTGCCTCTGAGCACTGGGTGTATTCATGTGTTCCTGTCTACTCTGCGCCTGAGCACTGGCTGCAGCAGTAAGTGAACGAGCAGTGACTAGACACGGGGGTCACCCAAAGGCTCCGTGGTCTCAAGGTCAGATTCTTGTCTGTCCAAGACTTCGAATTATTTACTCCCAAGCAGTATGAATTATATGCAGTGTTAACCCATGATAACCCAAGCATTGGGGCTTATTACCGCTGGGGTCACTGAGGTCTACATAACTCGACTGTCAACATTCTACTAACTCTTCTGAATAAATTCTTTAGAAAATCAAGTCTCTCATTCAGAGGGACTGATTACCTCAAAATCCTCCACATCTTCCACTTGACTGAAGAAGGCACTAGCTGGCGAGACGTTCCCAGAATAAAGACACCCAAATCTTGCCCAAGTGTCTCACTTACCATGCTACTAAGTTAACACAGGGTCAGCAGGGTTAAGCAGGCTGGTGTGGCGACCGACCTGGCACCTTGCTGCCGTCCCCCGAACACTGACCACCAGGTCATGAGTCAGTGAATGGGAGTCAACAAAAATAACACGGCCTTTTTTTTATGGTTTTGTGTAACAGTCGAGGTGATAAAAACACATAACACAAATTTGAAAGTTTTCTCTCTCCCACTTGCTCTTTTCCTCATCCTTCTCAGTTATTGTTTATCCAGCTTCTCACCTATTCTCTTACTGCTTCTTACTACCTGTTTTCTACTTGTTGCTTCCTGTTCCTTCCCACCTGTTCTTTCTCCTCTTTATCACTTACTCTCCTTCAACTCAATACATTTCACGTTATCTTTTACACTATATATAAGAGATACATGGTACTAATGGTCAAGGTTAAGTGGTACTAGGGACCAGCTACGTGGTACTAGGGACCAGCTACGTGGTACTAGGGACCAGCTACGTGGTACTAGGAACCAGCCACATTGTACTAGGAATCAGACAGATGTTTACAGATCAGCCTTATCAGGCCACAAAACATTAAATTTTTATCATCAGTGATTAAAGAGGAAGTAATATGAAGATGAATTAATAATAATAATAAATATAAATAAAATAAATAGTAAATTAATAAAATAACTACAGTTATTATTTTCATAATATAAAGCCCAGCTCGTTATTGAGCTATCTTGCTGGGAAGAGATGTCAATACTGAAAGGGAATTTTTTTTTCAGAGATGTTTAAAAACATCGTGTTTTTTTTTCAGGTTCTGTATCTGGTTTAGGAAAAAAATTTGCGCACTCATGCGAGGAAACTTTTAAGCTTATTTTGTGTTGACCGACGCAACTTTGCTGGAATACAAAAACAAACAGACGAAGAACTTTCTGTTGTACTACTGAATTCTCCAACATAACTAAAATGTAAGTGTTGAAGTTTGTAGTATGTAAAATCCTTTTATATCTCGCACCGTTTGGATTTACAGGTGTAGAGCTGATGTACTAGCCCAGCCCATTTCAAAGCCAAGTTCTGACTAAGATGCATAACCTCCAAGGATGCCACCCACAACACTGGACTAAAACCCAGGTGCCTATTTACTGTTAGGTGAACCGAGACAACAGTTGTAGAGATGCCCATAGGAGCAGGTACTGAACACCTGCTCCCAGGCAGAGGGACTGATTGCATCTGCAACTTCTGTTTTTGTCCATGTATTGTACTGATAAAACCACTGGTTGGAGAAACGTCTACAAAATAAAGATACCTAGTTGTTGCACATGTCTAATTCTTCAGGTACTGACAGTCGTCAGGTAAAGGTTGGTTGATTAATTGAGTTTAAGGCCCGTCGAGCGGCCTAAAATAGGGATTAATGAAAACTCTGGTATAAACCTTGGTAATAAATACCGACACGTTGGTTTAGAAAAACACGAAAGCAAACACTACACCATCCCCTGTGGATTGTGTCCCAAGAAATATGTAGGCGAAACAGGCAGAGATCTTGCGATCCGCCTGAACGAACATCGAAATGCCAGTAACAGAGGCGACTTAAGGTACGCCTGTGTCCTCCACAGAGACTCCACGGGGCATATGATGAACTGGGATGAGGCACAACTCGTTCTCACCGAACCAGACCTCAGACGCCGACGGTGTCTAGAAGCCTCGCTAATCGCCGTCACCGATACAATAGAACGTAACACTGGAAACCACAATATTTCTAAAACATTAGCATACATGATACTCAGCCAGGCAAATTATTATTATAATAAAAAAGAAGCGCTAAACCTCAACCAGGCAAAGCACCACCTACCCAGCAACACATAAGTCACATATACCAGCGTCACTCACACCTCACTCTCCTCCTATATATACTGTCTTTAGAAGTGATCAAGGTCCCAGGACCGAAACGTTTTCTAATAAATATGTCCTAGTATTTGTTTACATGTTTTTCTAAACCAAAGAAAACTCTCAGTATACTGAGAGACATATACTTCTCAGTGTACATGTGTAGTAAGTGCAGTCACCACACCTGAGCTGGAACTAAACATGAGACCAAGAGAAGAAAGAAAGAAAAAAAAGATGATTCCCGGGTTATCAGACGGGCACCTGCAGGTGCGAGCGCTGATACACAGATGGCGTTGACACACACTTCCACTGGGAAGGAACTCAAGAAATGTATGTGTTCTGAAATCGGACCTGTGTGGTTATATTATGAGTAAGTAAGTTTATTCAGGTATGCACAAATGCAGTTACATAGATTATAATCTATGTACGTAACTGTATTTGTGTATATTTGTGTATGATAATTATCATACATTGCAGCATATGTGTAGAGAACCTAGGATGGCCCAAAAAAGTCAAAGTGACTTATTTCCATTTAATACCTTAATATTATTATACTATAAAGGAGATAATATCTTATTATTATACTATAAAGGAGATATACTAGGAATAAGATCAAATGAATTATTTATATTTACATGTGTTAGCTAAAAAATATAAAAATCATTCTCCTCCCTTTCTGTCGCTACATTCATTAGGTGCATTTTGGTTCTCTTCTTGAACTGGCTCATGCTATGACTGGCTTTGACATGTGCAGGCAGTCTGTTCCATTCCTTTATTGCTGTACAATAAAAGGTGTTTGAAGCCTGGCCACTAACTGTGGGTACTACAAAGTTGTGCTCTCTTCCCCCAGCCTTGACAAAATTGAGAGCAAGATATTCTGGACACTGTTTATGAGCAATTTTATTAACTTGATTTACCACGTATATTCAACAGGCTTATTCTCTTTTGTCCCCTTTATCTTTATACAAATGAGCTATGCATACTCTTGCCAATTCCTAGGCACCTTCCCCTTCTTCCATATATTTATTAAATAAAAGCTCCAACCATTCCAAACTATATTCCCACCTGCTTTCAACATTTCTATCTTTATCTCGTCAATCCCAGCTGCTTTACCCCCTTTCATTCTCTCCACTGCCTCACGCACCTTCCCCACACTCACAACTGGCTGTTCCTCATTGTTACAAGATGTTATGCATCCCTGCCCAATGCACAAAATCACAGTTTCCTTATATTCATCAACATTTATCAATATATATTCTCTATTCTCTACTAAAAAATAGTTTGGTTGGTTTATTAGATTTCAAACCTGTCTACCACACGAGAGTTATTAAAGCTTCATGTTATCTATACACCACCAGTCCAATGTGAACAGACTGACTCATGTTGTAGTGGCCAGGCTTAGGCTTGTTTACAAGAACTTCTGGCAGTTTGTGAGACACACAGATGGTGGTCAGTCTAAATGCAAATTATGTGGTCAGGCATATGGTTACTGTCTTGAACACTCTGTGCTTAATTGTCCACTTATTGAAAAATATAGAGACAGACATGTCAAGATATCTTATTAATGAAAATAAGATACCAGATATACTAAGCAAATTTCCTAAATTTGCTTGTAACAGATAAGTGAACTGTAGATATAAATCCAAATGTTCACCTGTAACCCTTTTGGGGCCTAGTTCCTAGGCCTTTTGTGTATCCATATGCTCTTGCGCTACCGTCCACAGGATGGATATGGGGTGCACAGTAAACTAGCCACTTCGGTGGCAAAATCTAAAAGTCTAACCACTCCAGAAAACTTTAATCTCTAAAATATGAATTAAGGCAAACTCTCAGCGTATATAAAAGGATACATACATCCCCAGGTGTATATAATCTTGCTAAGAGCTATTCACCTCCAGCTGTATACCGTATACACTGTATACGGTATACAGCTGGAGGTGAGTGGGAATACAGGCTCGGGTGACAGCTACCACCTGTCCTGAAAGATATTAACATTAGTTTCAGACGCTGTTACCTGCCAGCATACAGTGTTGGCCAGCCGACCGGCCGGCTGGCTGCTTTATAACATTTTAAGTTTGTGTATTCTCCAGGTGTTGTGTGACCCCTACGGGCTTAAGACTTCCCCATGCTTATAATACTAAAATAATCCCACCAAACAGTATCAGTCACACTGATTAAGTTCGTTTATTCTCTCTCTCTCTCTCTCTCTCTCTCTCTCTCTCTCTCTCTCCGTACATTCCTGTATTTTTTGCCGCTTCATAATAAAACCCTTTCTAATTCCTCCACTTTCTATATTTAATTAAAGAGAAAGCTACGTGTTTTATTTTAAATATTCATTGTCCAGTTATATTAATCCCAATTTTAATATCCATTATTCAATTTTCAAAACCTACATATATAATATTTTTGGTAAATCGTTTTATATTTTCCTCATTAAATTCAGTAATTCCATACTTTACTCTAAGACTTTTTGTAATATTTCTCTAAATATACTTCATCCTTATAGGCTTTCATTGTTGTTAATAAATCAAATTAAATTTGACGAAAATTTATCAACATAATGGAACAACAGACAATATATACGGGACTATCAAGCCTTAACGGCTACTAAAAATACACATATTATACATGACTTTGCACAAGTCATTTGGTGTAAAAGTAATTTGTACTCTTAACTTGGTGTACAAGTCCAGCGTACAAGAAATCTTGGTGTACTAGTCTTGTGTGCAGGTAACCTTGGTGTACATGTTCAATGTACAAGTAACCTGGTACACTGGTCAAAGTCTGGTTTAGGAGACTGGCAAGTTGTGGAGTCATGAGAGCAAAGATTTAAGGCATATTTTATACATACGCTTCGGTTCCTTCCAGATATACATAAAGTATGAGAGACATAAGTTTATATGGGCAAAGGTACGTGTGAGATAAGCTGAAGTGTAGTGAGGGTCAGGTGAGCCGAACTGTAGTGAGGTCACCTGATGGCTGTGTCCCAAGGTAAGCAGGGCGAAACGTGGTCAAGAAACTTCTGTATCAACCTGGCCGATTATATTACAGCTTCCTGCTTTCTGCACTACCATATTAGTCACCACTATCAGGAATGCTTCTGAACACTGGCGTCTCCTTAAATCTGGCTCCTGATCACCAGCTGAGCTGCATTCCATTTCATGAGATGTCTCTCAGGGACTCTGTGCATGACGACTTCACTGCTGGTGTTTACATTGTTCCATGGAGACACTGTGATAAGAAGTGCGTGAAGGAGACTGGCATAAGTGTATTAAGATAAAAGTATATAATTATGTGTGTAGCAGAGATGAGCAAAATAAAGGATGCGTGATGTATAGATACTCTGAGAGGCATTTAATGAAATGGAACGAAGCCAAAGTGATCATCAGGGAGCTGGATTTATGGAGACGCCAGCGGTCTGAGGCATTTCTGATAGTTATAACACATCTGCCATGTTGACACACATGCTTCACGAACATGACCACCTGGAGTTTACCTGGAGAGGGTTTCGGGGATCAACGCCCCCGCGGTCCGGTCTAAAACCAGACCTCGTGGTGGATCAGGGTCTGATCAACCAGGCTGTTACTGCTGGCCGCACATAAACAGATGGACGAACCACAGCCCGGCTGATTAGGTACTGTCTTTAGGTGCCAGCGCCTTCTTGAAGACAGCCAGGGGTCTATTGGTAATCCCCCTTATGCATGGTGGGAGGCAGTTGAACAGTCTTTGGCCCCTGACACTTATTGTGTTGTCTCTTAGTGTACTCATGGCACCCTTGCTTTTCATTGGGGAAATGTTGCATCTCCTGCCAAATCTTTTGCTTTCGTATGGAGTGATTTTCGTGTGCAAGTTTGGTACTAATCCCTCTAGGATTTTCCAAGTGTATATTATCATGTATCTTTCTCGCCTGCATTCCAGGGAATGCAAATAAAGGGACTTCAACTGTTCCTAATAATTTAGGTGCTTTATCGTACTTATGTGTGCCGTGAAAGTTATCTGCACATTCTCCAGGTCAGCAATTTTGCCTACAGCAGTATTCCAGCCTAGAGAGAACAAGCGATCTGAAGAGAATCATCATGGGCTTGGCATCCCTGGTTTTGAAAGTTCTCATTATCCATCCTATCATTTTTTTAGCAGATGTGGTAGATACATTGTTGTGATCTTTGAAAGTGAGATCCTCTGACTTTATCACTCCCAGGTCCTTCACATAGTTTTTCGCTCTATTGTGTGGTTAGAATTTGTCGTATACCCTGATAAAGTTTTAATTTCCTCAAGTTTTCCATATATGAGTAGATGAAATTTCTCTTCATTTTACTTCACAAGGTAATCTCACCACAGTTCAGCTTACCTCACATATACCATTGCTTATACAGTGTATAAATGAACTTATGTTTGGTGTTAACTCATATTAAGTGTTAACAAGCTACCAGGACCCAAACATATCGATAATGAAATATCTTAAATGTTTGTTCGCATGTCTAACCATAACCTGGTACAAATAACCTGAGTACACATCATGAGTGCTTTGTATTACTTCAATAACATCACAGTACGTTGTGGCTTCTGCACAGTATCTCCATTATGGCAACACAGTAACAATGGTTGTTTTATTAAGGCACCTTGTGGGTCATTCAGTGCAACGAGCGGTTCAGGCTTGACCCTCCGTTCGCTAATAGCAAGACATATTCCATAATCTTGCAGCCTGGCTTGTCAAGTTAACTTGGAGACAATTTTTTTTTCAATATTTTTTTTTAATAATCATAAGACGCATAACTATTACCGGAAACGGCGCCTTGAGAAGAAAATAGAGGGATTGGTTTGATATCAGTTCCACCAACTCCCACTCCAGTTCCTACTCCGATTCCCGCACCAGTTCCTATTCCACCAACTCCTACTTCTCCAGTTCCTGTATCAGTTCCTGCTGCTCGTACATCGAGGTTGCTTCCTACTGCCAAGGGGCTGACACCGCTCCCGCCACTACAGGCAGACGTCACCACGGTAAATGGTACAGGCTGCTGCTTCACCACAGTGGCGTAGATGGTGGTGAATAAAGTGGTAGTGAGAATGACTGGGTTATAATGTACTTCAGTGTTTTCGATGGTGGAGATCACGGGAGGTGCCTTCTTCAAGGGAGCTGTCACGGTGACTGTGTTAGCAACAATCTTGGTCTCCGTGACGACTTTGTACTGCGTGGTGATGATGGGGAAGGGCACTTTCTGAGTGGCGGTGTAGACAGACTGCTTGGTGATGGTCTTGGTGAAGTAGAGGGTGTCGGTAAGTACCTTGGCTGAGCCTACCGTCACCCCCTTGAAGTTGGTGACCACTGAGGGCACCACCTGCAGCTTGATGTTGGTGACGGTGGTCACAGCAGGCACCGGCTGAACGTCCGTCACACTAACGTAACGTGTCCCAACTGCCACCTGGAAAGTAAATAGAACATTGTAAGCTCTGGCAAGTCTTAGTTATCATCGATATCACTTTTAACATACTAACTAGTTACCCCACCTGTTCAACACCTAACACTGTTATCCCAACTATAAAAATTCTATTCTGAATCCGTGATGACAAGACACGGAAGTACTCTCATTATTAGTATAATGAATAAATGTATTCCCTCGCAGATTTGTATATAATTTTCCCCTATAACTTCCCCTTATTTTTAAAATACTTTTTAAGGGGAGTTTAAGGGGTGAAGTGTTCTGTTGGGAGGTGAAGGTGAAACATCCTGTTGTGACACGGTGTTTAAAGGACACAAATGGATACAAAAATGCTGTGAGACAAATACACCGTTACAGTAAAATACACAGACGCAGCGAGACAGACAACCGAATGCAAACACTGAGACATGTACACCATCCTAGCAAAACTTATACATATGCTCTGATACATCAGGATACAGCCACTGAGAAACATGCATCACAGCAACAAAATACAGCTTCGGCAAGACACTGATGCAAAAATACACATAAAGGATCCACAGTGCAGTAGTGATGACGAAACTGAAAAAAACTCTGAAGAAATTTGTATGATATAAAAAATAATTAAAAAAAAAATGACTATCATTTTTATTGGGGGGAGGAGAAGTAAACCCGTAGGGGTCATACAGCACCTGGGGAATGGGAGGCAATTAAACCTGAGCTAAGGAAGGGGAGGACAGGTAAGATTCCTTCAATCAAGAGGCCCTCACTAGCATCAAGGAACCTCCCTTGAGGGGATTACATAGGATTAATTTGGCGACCCCATTATTGGGAATCCGCCATCGAACCCACTAGGCTACGAATTATGCAAAGTAATAGGAAACAACTATTGTCAAGTCAAAATATTAACAGAGGCAGCAGTCATCATGCTTGAAAAAAAAGAGAAAACAGTGAAAAGTTGGTCGTTAAACCAGAAAACGAAAAAATAAGATCTGAAAAAAGGTAAGAGGCGGGAGACCATCTGAGAGTTCGACTATCGACGAGTTCGACCATCGATCTCACCTCTCTTGGACGGATGCTCGTCCCTCAGGCTACCGTCGATCTCACCTCTCTAAGGAATGTGTCCCTCTTGTCAAAGTGCATTTTATCTCAAGCACCACCAAGACTATTATCAGCAGCATCAACAGCGTCACCAACAACACCATCACCAGGACCCCACCACCATCCTTATCATCAGCACCAATATTTCATAGACTGTCACCACTGCTATCTACCATAGACTGGTACCACCACTCAGACTAGCACCACACTGTTCGCCAAAGACTAACACCACCACCACTCACCAAAGACTAGCACCACCACCACCACCACTTACCGAGGAGTCGTATTCTATGTAGTTGTCGTAGAGAGTTGTGTAGAGGAGCTTGGTGATGACATTGTATTGGGTGTCGTAGATAGTATCGTAGACGGTGGTGGGAGCCACGACCAGCTTCACATCAGTCTTGTAGATAGGAACCTGCAGACACGGAAAAGTGAAGGAGAGAAGTGAATATACATACATAGTGAATATACATACTGAATATACATACATAGTGAGGTATTATTTAGATCTCTGTATCAATGTGGCACTGAAGGCCCTGATTTGATATTATTCTTTTATATTCACAAAAAAATAAAGCACCAAGGCCAAGGTTACAAAAGAATGCAATGAGAAGCTTAATTACCCACTCCGGATTATCTTAACTTTCCTTAAAGAGTAAACCTGAAGGAGAATAGATAATGGTAAATGAAAAGATAGAGAAAGGAAGACAGAGAATAGAAGATGGAGATACAGAAGATGGAGATACAGAAGATAGATCGTCTCACTGACAGTTGCTGCTGGTTAAATATAAGAGAAAGTTATTACAAAAAATATTGGCTGAAAGCTTACGAAATAACTAACTTATAAAGAATTGTTTGTCGGGTGAAACACAACTGTTACATGTCAAACTTTAGACGACATTTCGGTCCGTTTTGAACCACTATTAAGTAGTGACTCGATAATGGTCTAAGGCGAGCCGGAACGTCGTTTAATGTATCCCATAAGAACTGTGTCTCAGTTAATAGTGAATTATGCTGGCCAGGGTAAAGATTTTTTTCCTTTAGTGAGGACAGAAATCTTGAAGTAGCTCAGGAAGGAGAGAAATTCCATTGATTGTATTTAAATTTAAAGAAAAAAACTTAAAAAGATACTAATTTGAAAATTAGTAGATGAAAACGGGAGAACAGAAAGAAAATGGTAGGGGGTTGGATCACAAGTGGTGTACCACAAGGCTCAGTGCAAGTACCATTGAGGTTCATGATGTGTAAGTCATTTTACAGAGGAAATAAGTAAATATCTGAATATTGTTGCAAAATGTAAGCAAAAATAAACTAAAAAATGGTTGTAGAAAGTTACAAAAAAGCTATTTTTTATAGTTTCCTCTCTAAAGTGGGGGTTATAAAGAGTAAATAGGTACAATACCGTGACTGGAGCAATACACAGATAACTCGCACATGGGAGACTGAAACTTATGACGACGTTTCGGTCGGACTTGGACCATTAACTAGTTAATGGTCCAAGTGGGACTGAAACGTCGTCATACGTTCATTATCATATGTACAGGTTATCTGTGTGAAGTGGAGGTTATTAGTGACGGACATAAAGCAAGCAGCTGGGAGCCACGACTCACCAAGACGTCCACCAGCTTGATCTCAGTGATGAGCTTGGTGATTGGGAGACACTTCTTCAGTTTCGGTGGCGGCCCAAGCTTCTTGGGTGGCACAAGTTTCGCCCCCAATCCACCGCCACCGTAGCCGCCTCCACCGAAGCCGCCGCCACCAAAGCCGCCGCCACCGAAGCCGCCGCCACCGAAGCCACCATATTTACCACCGCTTTCGGCTTGAACGAAAGCCGCCAGGGAGGCTGCCACCAGCAGGACTGACCACACGTGAGACCTGGCTGTAAGAGACTGTATTGCTTCACTGGAGCCTCCACAGTGTCTTAGTTTATAACTTATAGCTGAACCAATGTGTTTTATATTAAATATAACAGCTTAGCCAAAGGCTATTATGAAAATTATTACTAGATATATATAATATATATATATATATATATATATATATATATATATATATATATATATATATATATATATATATTATATATATATATATATATATATATATTATATATATATATATATATATATATATATATATATATATATTTTTTTTTTTTTTTTTTTTTCAACAAGTCGGCCGTCTCCCACCGAGGCAGGGTGACCCAAAAGAAAGAAAATCCCCAAAAGAAAATACTTTCATCATCATTCAACACTTTCACCACACTCATACATAATCACTGTCTTTGCAGAGGCGCTCAGATACGACAGCTGAGAATTGTCCCTCCCAGCTGTCACTATCCCAGACCCCTCCTTTAAAGTGCAGGCATTATACTTTCCATTTCCAGGACTCAAGTCCAACTAAATCAATTAACTGGTTTCCCTGAATCCCTTCACACAATGTTACCCTGCTCACACTCCAACAGATCGTCATGTCCCAAAACCATTCGTCTCCATTCATTCCTATCTAACACGTTCACACATGCTTGCTGGAAGTCCAAGCCCTCGCCCACAAAACCTCCTTTACCCCCTCCCTCCAACCTTTTCTAGGACGACCCCTACCCCGCCTTCCTTCCCTACAGATTTATACGCTCTCCAAGTCATTCTATTATATATATATATATATATATATATATATATATATATATATATATATATATATATATATAATATATATATATATATATATATATATATATATATATATATATATATATATATATATATATATATATATAATCTGGATGGCATCAAATAATACATATATAAAATCTCAAATTATGCAGGGAATTAAAACCAGGGAACACTGTTGTTTCCTGACTATTAAGACACCACCAGACACTTTCTCCTGAGCTGTTAACTGCGGATTATTATCGTGCTAAAAAAGAAGAAGCGCTAAACCCGTATGAGGGACGGAGACCTGTTACTTACCTGGAGACGAACACATGCTGGCGACGGGCCGGTCACCGGGCGACTGTGGCGCGGGTCAGCTGGCGGCTCCTTCTTAACTCCTCGGTTCTCCCTTACCACTCTCGCCAGACCCAGTTTTTTTGTCCTCGCCGAGGTAACAACAGTGTGTGGCAGGCAGTTGTGCAGGTAACAACAGCAGCAGCAACAGTAACAGAGCTTCAGCAACAGTAGCAGCAACAGCAATTGCGATAACAGCAGCAACAACAACAGCAGCAGCAACAAAAGCAGCAGCCACAGCAGTAATATCAGAAACAGCAGCAGAAATAGCACCAACAAAGGCAACACTAGCAACTGCAACAAGAACACCAAGTAGCAGCAACAACAGAATCAGCGGCAACAAAAACAATAGCAGCAGCAACAACATAAGCAGGAACAGCAACAGCTGCAGCTACAAGACCAACAACAACAACAATAGCAGCATCAGCAGAAAGAACAGCAACAACAACATAAACAACAACAATAGCAGAAGTAGCAACAGCAGCAGAAGTTCAGCAACAAATACAATAACAACAACAGCAGCAGAAGCAACGAAAACAACAATAGCAACAAGAACAACAACAGCAGCACTAACAGTAGAAAGATCAGCAATAGTGGCATCTCTAAGAACAGCAGCAGCAGCAGCAGCAGAATCAGTAGCAACAACAAAAGCAAAAGCAGCAACACTAACAGAAGCTGTAACAGTAAAAGCAGTAGAAACAGTAGCAATAGCAAAGGCAGTAGCAACAGTACAGAAGAAACAATAGCAGCAAAGCCTGTCAACAGTAATAACAGCAGCAACAGCAGTAGTAGCAGGAAATTTCTCTCTCTCTCCCTCTCTCTCTCTCTCTCTCTCTCTCTCTCTCTCTCTCTCTCTCTCCCTCTCTCTCTCCCTAAGTTGTCACAATGGTCATAAAGGTGCCTCTTCTGATTAGTTTCAAAATTTCAACCTTTCTTGTTTACAATAGAGTAAGGTTCGCATTGTTATGGAGCTTCCTCACCCCCAATATGTCAATTTTATTAAAAAAATAGCGATATTAATTTCCATTTGATAAATAAAGAATGCCTCAATTATCGGCTTCAGATTATTAACGCTGATGCATTCTTAGGAAGGATGGCAGCCTAAAAGGTTAGGCTCTTTAGGTGTATATCTAAAATTTTAATGAAATTGTTAAAAAAAATGTTGGAATCGTTGGATTCAGAGCAATTATTGAAGAATGTCATCTGATTTTATATATATATATATATATATATATATATATATATATATATATATATATATATATATATATATATATATATATATATATAAGAGAAGAGAGAGAGAGAGAGAGAGATAAACATCGCAGCAGTCAGCAGGATTCAATACTGCTACTGAGAGACAGGCAAGATTCCCAGGCAGCAGTTTTATCCACTCAGCCACAAATGCCTCAAAAGTTGGGCAGCCTGGTTCACAAGCCATGTTTCTTTCCCAGCCCGGGCACGTCAGTGAGCCTCAGTATGGATTCAAGCTATTTCAATCTCCTGTATGTTCTGACCTCTCAAGCGGTTTTTTTTATATAAATGCGCCACGCATTGTATGTACCCTCTTGTTTCTGCTTGGCGCATTGATATAAAAAAAACCGCATGGGAGGTCAGAACATACAGGAGAAGATTGAAATAGCTTGAATCCATGCTTGAGGCTCACTGACGTGCCCGGCTGGAGAGAAACATGACTGGAACCAGGCTGCCCAACTTTGAGGCATTTGTGGCTGAGTGGATAAACTGCTGCCTGGGAATCTTGCCTGTCTCTCAGTAGCAGTATTGAATCCTGCTGACTGCTGCGATGTTTATCTCTCTCTCTCTCTCTCTCTCTCTCTCTCTCTCTCTCTTATATATATATATATATATATATATATATATATATATATATATATATATATATATATATATATACACACACACACACACAGAGGCAGGGTGAACCAAAAAGAACGAAACACTTTCACCATCATTCACACATAATCACTGTCTTTGCAGAGACGCTCAGATGCGACAGTTTAGATGTCACTCCAAACAGCCAATATCCCAAACCCTCCTTCAAAGTGCAGGCATTGTACTTATACTGTACACATTATCTGTGTCTTGCTATTTACCCCATCACGATGTTCTTACACAAACTGAATGCAACTAAAAATGAATGTCTGTCTTGTAAGTTTGTTTTTGGAGTAAAACAACAAGATCACTTTGGTATAATTATATATTTATAACTGACAAAAGGCACAATATAACAAAATGATATGATATATTCAACAACAAAATAACGTTGCCTAATAACAGGGCTAACAAGGAAGCATACAAAAATAACTGCACGTGGAGTTATTTCTTATCAACAAACATAACAAAGTACAAATCGTGTCAAGAAGAACTTTGTATACTTATTGAAAAGCTAAACAAATGTCGTAGCTTTGTAGTCAGAAACTGCGGCTTTGGCTTATTTACCAACGATCTTTTTCCCAACAAGCCGAACATATATTATTATTATTATTATTATTATTATTATTATTATTATTATTATTATTATTATTATTATTATTATTATTATTATTATTATTATTATTATATTTATTATTATTATTACACTGATAACTAAGTGCTAAACCCACTAGGGTCATACAGCAATTATTTGCTCCAACTGTGCCAAGATGAGTCGAAAGAGTAACTTTAATGTATCTCATTGACAGTACTAACATAAAGTTAGACTGATCTTATGCAGTTAAGGAGATTGTTATTGTGACTTGATCTGCCAGTCTACGAGAAAAAAACATATCAAAACAATTATATTCAAACATAATTCATCTTGTTTGATTCCACTCGCTAAAAGTCGCGACATAAACTGATGTTAAGAGATGTTTTGTCTTCAGTGTTTTCTTCTGCAAGCTGTGCAGCGGTGATGGTTGTTTACGTGCAACACTGTCAACATATAGCAAGACTTTTTAGTTTACGCAGAAAATGTTGTTGCTTCCGGCAGTGATAGTTGAATGATGGGAGAATGTTATGGTGCTGGGGGGGGGCGGTTGAATGATGGGAGAATGTTATGGTGCTGGGGTTGAATGATGGGAGGATGTTATGGTGCTGGGGTTGAATGATGGAAGGATTTTATGGTGCTGGGGGTTGAATGATGGGAGAATGTTATGGTGCTGGGGGGTTGAATGATGGGAGAATGTTATGGTGCTGGGGGTTGAATTATGGGAGGATGTTATGGTGCTGGGGTTGAATGATGGAAGGATTTTATGGTGCTGGGGGTTGAATGATGGGAGAATGTTATGGTGCTGGGGGTTGAATGATGGGAGAATGTTATGGTGCTGTGGGCTGAATGATGGAAGGATTTTATGGTGCTGGGGGTTGAATGATGGGAGAATGTTATGGTGCTGGGGTTGAATGATGGGAGGATGTTATGGTGCTGGGGGTTGAATGATGGGAGAATGTTATGGTGCTGGGGGTTGAATGATGGGAGGATGTTATGGTGCTGGGGGTTGAATGATGGGAGAATGTTATGGTGCTGGGGAGGTGAATGATGGGAGGATGTTATGGTGCTGGGGTTGAATGATTGGAGAATGTTATGGTGCTGGGGGGTTGACTGATGGGAGGATGTTATGGTGCTGGGGGTTGAATGATGGGAGGATGTTATGGTGCTGGGGGTTGAATGATGGGAGGATGTTATGGTGCTGGGGGTTGAATGATGGGAGGATGTTATGGTGCTGGGGGTTTAATGATGGGAGATTGTTATGGTGCTGGGGGTTGAATGATGGGAGAATGTTATGGTGCTGGGGGTTGAATGATAGGAGGATGTTATGGTGCTGGGGGTTTAATGATGGGAGATTGTTATGGTGCTGGGGGGTTGAATGATGGGAGAATGTTATGGTGCTGGGGGGTTGAATGATGGGAGGATGTTATGGTGCTGGGGGGTTTAATGATGGGAGATTGTTATGGTGCTGGGGGGTTGAATGATGGGAGATTATTATGGTGCTGGGGGGTAACACCAGAAATATAGTACAGGCAACGACTTCACGCAAAATGTATTTTAACTATTTTATTAATGTATTATTATTTTATTAATACAAACACATACACACACACATACTTTCTCTCTCTCTTTCTCAAATATATCTTCTACAGAAGATAACTGTAACTTCCAAAAATTATCTGAAACGTTTCAGAGAAAAATCCTTAGAAATTATTAAACAAACAGTAGCAAAAAATATATTAGTTATATAAAAAAAAAAATCGAAATATTAATTTACCAGAAGAGAGTGTCAGTGCCTTTAAGACTGGGCATAGCTTGAGTATCTCATGGACTGGTATTTTGTATATATACAATACTAACAAGACTGGGTGAGACTGGAGACCCGTGTGCCTCGCCAGACGCTGCAACTGATACGAGTAAATTCTTCCAGTATTACTCTTACAAGTGGACAATACTTGACTTATTCACTGAGTATGCATGACGCTGAGTGTGATTAAGTATTGGCCCTCGTACACCCCTGAGAAATGGTTCACAGCTGCACCAAAACTAAGTATAGCCGCTGCCTGGGAGGGTAACCTGCTTTTTAGAGTAACCATAGTCATAAGGGCCACAATACTTCGCCACTGTCTGCGTTACATAATATGGAACTTTCAATATGTTGGTGGTGGTGACGTATTGAGTGTGCACGAATGTGCTGGTGAAATATGAGGGCTGTTGTTTAATAATCTTGCTAGTGAAGAGGACAATGTTTGGCTTGGGGTCACCGTAGGGAAGCTTGGTGGCTGTGACGACAATATTGTGGTACTTAGTGGAAGTCTTGGTGAGTACGTAAGTGCTGGCCACGGGAACTTCGCTCTTGTGGGTAATAACTGTTTCCTTGGTGATAGTGTCGTAGACGGTCTCCACCTGAGTGCTGGTGACGGCGTACGGTGAGATCTCCGTGGTGTACAGGTTGTTGGTTAAGTGAACCGGTTGGTACTGTGTCACCGAGTACGTGGAGGTGGAGTACTCAGGGTAGTACAGTACCTTCGACAGCGTCTCCGTGATTCGCTTGTGGGTCACCTGAACAAGAGTCGGAAAGAAGATTAAAGGTTACAATACATTAGCTAGAGTCGTTCATAAATAAGGTAAAAGTCAGAAATACAAGATGACGATTCAATCCGGTACTTGATAATGGCCTCGTGGACTACCGAAATGTTGTTTGTTTGTGTGTGTGTGTGTGTGTGTGTGTGTGTGTGTGTGTGTGTGTGTGTGTGTGTGTGTGTGTGTGTATGTGTGTGTGTCTGTGTGTGTTTGTGTATAAATTCAACCTCTGCTACTATTACTAGTACTACTACTACTGTTAAAACTATCACTGCTACTGATACGACAACTAGTACTTTTGTTAAAACGACTACAATTACTGCTGCTCCTGCTGTTGCTACTACTACTATGACTGTAGCTACTACTACTATTAATGTTTTTACTAAAACTGCAGTTGCTGTTGCTACTATTGCTTCTGCTGTTGCTACTGTGACCACTACTACGTCTATTGTTACTCTAACTCCAAGTACTATTACCATTACTACTATTGTCACCCAGTATTCCCACTATCTCCACATAGACACTCCTACTACAATACAAACCTTGGTGATGTAGTCTGTGTTGGTGACATATTCCGTCTTGGTGAGGTACAGAGTGTTCTCCTTGTAGATGGTGCTGTACAGATAATCAGTGTACGGCTGCAGGACCAGCTTCTTGCTCAGCACTGTTTTCAACACAGGTACCTGCGCCGTAGCAATACAAGGTCATTAGGTATTACCTCGCTAACCCGAGACCAAAGCTCTAATGATTCTGAAAGCTCCTAATTTTTTTTTACGAATATAATTCATGTATAGATATGTTACAATCATTTCCCTAAGAAGGAAATTTATAATGCAAATAATAGGGACCTGATAAGAACGTTAAAATGATTCCATTATCAGAAATCTGATGTTATTAAATGGAATTAATATTTTATGTACTTGCAAGAGTATGTGTGATAATTTATGAATGTACTAACAAAAAGCATTCATAAACACACACACATACATACACGCTACTACACGACCTCCCGGTGGTACACATTGGCTTGTCGTGGTACTGAGTTTAAGAAGGTACCACGAAGGGCTTTCTGTAACACCTTTGTTTCTTGGTGCATCACTGGTACCTTGCAACACAAAGCTAGCATGGCAGGCACGGTCACTGGTACCCTGTAACACAAAAAGCTATTATGGCAACTACGCTCAATGGGGACAACTTACCTCATTAAGCTTGGTTTTGTAGTGGGTCTTAAGGATCACTTCTGGTTCACAGACTTCGACACCTCCTCCGAAACCACCTCCTCCGAAACCGCCACCTCCTCCGAAACCGCCACCTCCTCCGAAACCGCCACCTCCTCCGAAACCGCCACCTCCTCCGAAGCCGCCACCTCCAAAGCCGCCACCTCTGAAGCCGCCGCCTCCAAATCCACCGCTTCCATAACCTCTACCACTATAACCTCCGCCTCCAAAACCCCCAAAGCCTCCACCTCTATAAACCCCACCTCCAAAACCTCCTCCACCGTAACCGCCTCCTCCATAACCTCCACCTGGTCCCCCGAAGCCGCCTCCGAAGCCTCCACCAGCCATGGTTGCTGCCGCCAGGGCCAGCAGAAGGATGATGACTCCAGTCATTGTCTGTAGGAACACACGTTCTCACATTAATGTAAATCTAAAACAGGTGAAAATTACTTCTTAATGTTAGTTACAAAAGCAATATGTCTTGATGGTCTTCTCTGCAAGACAGTGATAGTGCAAATGATGGTGAAATTGTTTCTTTTTCTGGTCACCTTACCTTAGTGGGAGACGGCCAGTGTTAATATAATATATATATATATATATATATATATATATATATATATATATATATATATATATATATATATATATATATATATATATATATATATGCAAATCACTCACAGGGGAGTTGAATAATAACTCAAGGCCTTTCGTGTTATAATCAACACATCATCAGGAGCTTGCAATGTTGCAGAAATGAGTAGGAAGTCCAAGCAGATTAGTTTAAGGGAGCGTTTTAGATCGAATATATATATATATATATATATATATATATATATATATATATATATATATATATATATATATATGTTCACTTTTACATGTTCTCAAAATCAATTCTACTCTTCTAAGAGGTTTTTATTTCAAGGAGTGTGCCTTTAATGTCAGTGAAGAGCTCTTGATCCGAGGGACTGAATCAAAGCTGATTACCTCCCAGTTTCCCAGGCTCTGTGTGGCTCGTGCGGGCTTAGCGCTTTCCCGTGACATTAATAGTAAAGAACTAAACGAGCTAGTTGGATGCTGGTGCATTCTGCAGTGTGTGACTATCTTAGTGGCTGGTGCATCCTGCAGTGTTAGTGGCTGGTGCATCCTGCAGTGTGTGACTATCTTAGTGGTTGGTGCATCCTGCAGTGTGTGACTATCTTAGTGGTTGGTGCATCCTGCAGTGTGTGACTATCTTAGTGGTGGTGCATCCTGCAGTGTGTGACTATCTTAGGTGTGCATCCTGCTGTGTGACTATCTTAGTGGTTGGTGCATCCTGCAGTGTGTGACTATCTTAGTGGCTGTGCATCCTGCAGTGGTGACTATCTTAGTGGCTGGTGCATCCTGCAGTGTGTGACTATCTTAGTGGTTGGTGCATCCTGCAGTGTGTGACTATCTTAGTGGTTGGTGCATCCTGCAGTGTTGACTATCTTATTGTTTGTGCATCCTGCAGTGTGTGACTATCTTAGTGGTTGTGCATCCTGCAGTGTTGACTATCTTATGGTTGGTGCATCCTGCAGTGTTGACTATCTTAGTGTATAGTGCATCCTGCAGTGTGTGACTATCTTAGTGGTTAGTGCATCCTGCAGTGTGTGACTATCTTATTGGCTGGTGCATCCTCAGTGTGTGACTATCTTAGTGGTTGGTGCATCCTGCAGTGTGTGACTATCTTAGTGGTTGGTGCATCCTGCAGTGTGTGACTATCTTAGTGGTTGGTGCATCCTGCAGTGTGTGACTATCTTAGTGGTTGGTGCATCCTGCAGTGTGTGACTATCTTAGTGGTTGGTGCATCCTGCAGTGTGTGACTATCTTAGTGGTTGGTGCATCCTGCAGTGTGTGACTATCTTACTGTGCACACGCTTGTTTCGTCACCTCTGCGTTACTTCGTGTGCAGTGTATACGCTGATCCCACATCACCAGACGTGTCTTGTCAACTTATAGCCACTTTCTTCAGCACTTTAAGCTTGGGTATCCACTTACCGAGGGTTACTGGATAGTAAACTATCCTACAGCATATGTAAAGACATCTTGTGACATGTCAAGGTAACTTACTAAAGTAAATAGTGTACCACGAATTCCCAGGGACAATGTTAAATTTGCTTATATCAGCTAAATTTTGGCAATGTTACAACGAATAATATAGCTGCTACTGTTCCTGACACAGATTAATAATATAGTTACTACTGTTACTCATATAAGTTCATAATATAGCTTCTATCGTTGCTCATACAAGTTCATAATACAGCAATTTCTGTTACTCATACAAATTCTTTCATACGTAATTACAAGATTTACTTCCGAGTCTCCGTATAAAGTATTCAAACACATGCTCACTTTTGTCATATTATGTACGAGAGTTACAGTGACTGGGAAGGGATGAACCCCCAGGGGTACTCAGCGCCTGGGTAATGGGAGGTTCTAATTACTTGGTACTCAGCGCCTGGGTAATGGGAGGTTCTAATTACTTGGTACTCAGCGCCTGGGTAATGGGAGGTTCCTTCACCCCGATATCGACACACTAACAAATACACTCAGACAATTTAAAACACGTTAGATACGTTTGGCTGTACATTAGTTGAGTACAATTAGGTAAGGAAAAAGACCCTTATGTACAGTTCAGGACATTTATTAGAGGAAACGTTTTACCATTAGTGGCGAAACGTTTTCCCCTCTAATAAGTGTCTTTCCACATCTTGTCGGTATTATCATACCATTTCTCACGTAACGTGATAATTAGAGAACGGAGAATCAAGCCTCCATTACTGCTTGCGCTGGACAACCCACACGGATTTAATGCCTTTTAATACCTTTGGCTGCTGGGCTGCCCGACAGGACGAAAGACTCCAACAAACTCACCTGGGCGGTGTCAGAGACGGCACTGAGAGGCCGGGAGGTGATGAAGTCCGGCTGGCCGACACACACACACCTTCTACAGGTTTTTTACATCTTCGACAGCTTTCACTGGCTTTCAGACTACTTTTGCTTGCCTTTACCCGATGCCTAATGAAGGAAACACACAAAGGTCACTTGATCAAATCACAGAGTGGATGAGTTTTAGAAGGTATGCTGATATACATTTCTTGAAGTGCATGGTACATGGTGAGTGGTTAAATGTGAAAGTGCCGGAGAAAAAGTTATTATGATTCTCGTGGGGGGGAAGGGGGAGAAAAAATTGAGTATTTTGCTGAAAAAGTTGCAGAGACGTGGGTAAAACATTTTTCAACTAACCCGAAAATTAGATACTAGCTAGACCAGTAGACCCCAACCTTTTAATGTGAAAGGACTAAATTGAAAAGGCAAATTTAAAAGAGGGTCGCATTTTGTGATTTTTGGTAATTTTTATGAATGATAACCATAATATCTTGTAATTTTTGACACTGTGCAGTGTGGAACCTACATAAAAGATAATGTTTCTATAACCCTACCTCCTCAACACGCTTTTTTTTTCCCGAGCCAGCCCTTGTGCTATCGCAGAAAGCCAGCCCTTGTGCTATCACAGAAAGCCAGCCCTTGTCCTATCGCAAAAGTGATGCATGCAGTATGAAGGGGACTACTTAGCTAACTTTTATTCCCACTGTGTAGCTGTCATATAGGAAGTGAATTCATAATTTCATGTGAGGGCCGCATCCATTTCCTAGAAGGTCCACATGCGGCCCGCGGGCCGCAGGTTGGGAACCCCTGAGCTAGACGACGTCTCAGTGACAAGTTACCAGAGATAAGGCAAGAGAGATAGGGAAGGTAGACTGCATATTGTTTGACTGTAAGACGGCATCTGACACAGTAACGCACAAGAAACAAGGACAGGGGTAACAAGGTGCATATCATCGAAATAATCTATGGAGTGAATGTGCTTTTGGCAAGACTTTGGCTTTCAGAAATCTTAAAGATGTTCATTCATGACAAGGACTATAAACGACATATGTCAGGTTCCTTTAAGTATGCACCAGACGAGCCTGGCTCATGGCCGGGCTCAGACAGTAGAGAAACTCTCGAAACTCTTCATCAACTCCTGTCACATGCAGTGAACTTCGAAAGAGATTTTGGAATGCTTAACAATTTATAAACGGGCGAAATTATTTTCAAACATTATCTCTCAGGCCACAGCAGGACTACAACCTGCACACTCTGCATCAAGGTACGCAGTACTTTATCCACGCAGCCAGAACCCAGATCTGGAATCTGGCTGTGAGGAGAGTAAAACAGAATTTCGAGAAACTGGAGAAAGTGCAGAGGTTCGTAACAAGACTAGTCCCGGAGGTAAGGAAAATGAGCTATGAGGAGAGACTAAACAAACTGAAACTGACGACAATAAAGAACAAACGAACCAGAGGGCACATGATAATAACAGACAAAATACTTAGAGGCTATCATAGGCTGGACAGTGATAGGCTACTTGCGTGGCGGGAAAAGGGTGTAATAGGGCATAGACGGTAGTTGAAAACAAAGATGAGCTACAAAGATGCCAGGAAGTATTTCTTCAGCCGCAGGGTAATCAGAAAGCGCAATGACTTGGATGAAGACGTAGTGATTTCTGGCTTCATACGTAGCTTTAAGAACTTGAAAAAGTTTATTAGATCCACCGGGCAAGGAGGGAACTAACCCCAGTAACTTCTAGTCAAAAGAAAGGGCCAAGAGCTGTGACTCGACCTCTGAATCACAAGTAGGTGAGAGCGTTCACACACACAGACACAGACACACACACAGACACAGACACACACACAGACACAGACACACACACACAGACACACACACATACACACACACACACACATAAAACTAGACAATACACTGAGGTACCTGTTATCTGGGAGGCAAGTGAGTGACCTCTTGGTAGAGAGCTCAGAGAGAGACTTGCGACTCTCACAAGGTCAATGATACTACGGCTTCATTGTTCTGGTACGCTGGGAGCCACACTTTTATAAGAATTTAAAACGAAAATCGCAGGAATTCAAGACACTACACACACACACACACACACAAATAGGTGAGTACACACACACACACACACACACACAAAGTAGCGAGTGTAGAGAAAAGGCGGACGAAAATAATATTTTTTTTTTTGGGGGGCAGCAAAACATGGAGCTTCCAGGAGCTGAGAACATAAACAATATAGCAATCGTGGCTGGGAAGCACAAGGCAGTAAGAGCAAGTTGTTATAACCTACCACCAGAAGCAGGAGACAGAGGTAGGAACAAGGAAATTGATAGATATAATATACTAAATCCATAAAGAACATGACAAAGATAGTCCACTGGACAAAAACAAACTTGCTTATCATGGGAAGCTTTAACCTCAAGGAAATTGAGAGAGAGAGAGAGAGAGAGAGAGAGAGAGAGAGAGAGAGAGAGAGAGAGAGAGAGAGAGAGAGAGAGAGAGAGAGAGAGAGAGAGAGAGAGAACGAGAGTAGGATGATCTAGCAACATTGGATCTGGTCTTTACCTGTAACGCGGAAGAAAAAAAAAAGAGAAAACAAATTAAGGAGAGTGACTGGAGGGCAGCACTCGTCCCTCCAGGTCCTCGTCAACTGGAGGAAGCGACCATACATAGGAGCAATGAAGCGAAGGGAAGAACTAAGTGAAACTACAAGAGAGGAAACGTGACAAGGATAACAGCCTTACCAAATGAAGTATAATGAGAAAGAGAAATGGAAGAGAAATCAACAAATAGGATGGTGTATCTTACTATAAAATCGTTAAAAAATGGAAGTAGCAATGGGATGAACAGAGAAATCTTGTAATTTAACTAAAATAAAGAGAGAAAAGTACAAACAATACAAAGGTATGGAAGAAATACACAAAAGCAGATGATGGCAGATAAGGAGAGAATAAGTACCAGAAACAAAGAGAAACCGAAAGACAACAAGAGAACGATAAAGAGCCCAATCAGAGCCGAAACTGCTACACAACCTCATCAGCAGAAAGAAAATAATATAGAATTAACTAGTAAAGTTTAGGAAAGAAGGAGAGAGCCTACAGAGAATGAAAGGATATCTACGAGGAGCTGAACAGAAATTTTAATGTGGCTGGTATTTTTTGTGGAGTTTGGTTAAATTCGGGAGAGACGAAGCGACAGGTTAGCCAGAGAAATACTGAAGCCAATATCTTCATAATAAGGGAAGAAGTGAAGATACTTACGAGTGAACCAGACACATAAAAACAAAGGAACCTGATAATGTGTCTGTCTCTATGGGTTCTGAAGTAGAGGGGAAAGTGTTATGTGAACCAATAGCGATTTTTTTTAACAGGTAACAGGAATAGAGCAACTACGAAATAGTATTTGCAAAACAACAAATGCAATATGTATCATTGTTGTATCTTTGACATGCATATTGCTGAAAGTAATGGAGAAAACAATCAGAAGAAGATAGGCGAGGCACCTGGAGAAATTCTTAACAGACATCCAGTCCGGGTTTAGAGAAAAATTCTTATCTTACAAACGTATTGGATTTCTAGGAAGAGTATGAAAGAAGAAAACAGAAAGAGAAGGGTGGATAACTTGCATATTACTGGTTTGTTAAAAGGCCTTTGACATTGTACCACAGCAAGGACTGATCTACAAATTAGAAGAGCATGGGGGGTTAACAGGTAGGTACTTCAGTGGATCGAAGAATACGTAAAGGAAAGAAGATTGATTGTTGGTCAGGGAGAAGACATCAGGACGCATCAGTACAGGTAAACGTATCTAGTCATAAATGACATGCAGAGAAAATGACGTCCTATACTATGCTGTTTGTAGATGTTGAAAAAGTAATTGTGAGCAAAAGAGCAGGTGAAGGTATGAAGAGAAGACAAGAAAACTTGGATAGACTACAGAGTTGGTCAGAAAACTGGTCGCTAGAATTAATTCCCAGGAAATGGTAGGTTTTGAAAATTGGAGAAAGCGAATGAAGACGCTTGCTGTGTTAAGCCAGTAACAGCATGTCGCTGGCGGAAAACAGCAAGAGTAGTGTCAGTGGCACGTGGAAGCCTAACAAACCTGAGGATGGCTCTCAACAAAGCTTTAAAAAATATATGATGTCAATGATTTAGAAAACCTACAAGTTGAAGCAAGAGACACTTGTACAACATCTGAGAATCTTCATTGTGGAAGCGTTTCGCCAGTCAGTGGCTTCAGTCCAATACTGAGAAGAACGGTGGAAGATGAGAAGTTTGAGGTAATCAGTCCCTCAGCCTGGAGTCGCGTCTCCTCTCTTACCCCTCTCTTCTTTGTATTGGACTGATGAAGCCACTGTGTGGCGAAACGTTTCCTTAATAAAGATTTCCATATGTTGCATAGGTGTCTCAATATTCTATTTCACTTTAGCTGAAGATCATCTTATGTGTGACGATGAGACTAGAATGAAAACTTCCGTAACAGATGACGTATTGAACAGTCCGGTTTAAAAAGTTTTCATAGCATTCATATATATTATTCAATTTATTGGCGTTATGGTATATTATTGGTTAATTTTTACCTAAACAAACCTAACCTAATGTAGCCTAGCCTAACCTAATCTAATGTTGACTAGCCTAAGCCTAACGGTGCCTAGCCTAACCTAAAGTTGACTAGCCTAACCTAATCTAATGTTGACTAGCCTAGTAAGTAAGTTTATTCAGGTATACACAAATACAGTTACATAGATTATCATACATAACAGCATATGTGTAGAGAACCTAGGATAACCCAAAAAAGTCAGACAGAGTGACTTATTTCCATTTGGGTCCTAACCTAATCTAACGTTGCCTAAGCTAACCTAAATTAGCGTAGCCTAGCCTAACCTATATAACATTTATCGAAAAATTTACAAGACATCCCCGTGGGCATTAGGAGAATAGAACCCCGAGACTACAAATAGGCGAGTACACACCCACACAGAGACCCACACAAATACAGACCCGCACACCCACATACACAGACCCGCACACCCACACACACAGACCCGCACACACACACACACACACACACACAAAGGTGAGTACATGCACACTCTTCAAGTAAGAGGAGGGGTTATTCACCTGGCTTGTGCCTTCAAGCCTGTCTGAGTGAGTCAACACAGACCTGGAGGGCAGGTCAACTGATCCACACACCACTTTCTCAATGTTCATCCCTCAGGTTACTCTACTTGATCACTTTCTCTTTTCATATTAGCACACGAGAGCTCGCTGCTTTTATTCTTATTATTATTGCAGGGAATCCACCGGCGTCCTCCAAATTTTCCAATCTTTACACTCTATAATGGTTTCACCCGAATTTCATTCCAATTCTTCCATGGGGGACATTACTGCATTATTTAATTGTTGTCTGAGGTCGCTCCACTCTAATTTTGCACCGATGACTTCCGATTCAATTCGACGATTATCGTTACCAGTCTTTCCCTATTTTTCCATTATGGCGTCCTGCCCCTCCCCCTCCGCGGCTGCTGGTTCTTTCTTCACTCGAAAATTAAATTTAGATCACCAGCAACACATTTTACAAATTATTTACATTATTGAAATTTATACAATATAAATTTAGAAAAATTATATAAAAATTCCACAGTTATAGTAGTAGTAGTAATAATAATATTAGTTTTATTATTTCTGTTAATAATAATAATAATAATAATAATAATAATAATAATAATAATAATAATAATAATAATAATAATAATAATAATAATAATAATAATAATAATAATAATAATAAATATTTATGACACTACTGCTGCTGTTAATGTCATTATCATTGTTATTATAGTTCATTTTTTCGAGTCACGTGATCAAAAAAAAAAAAAAGGGAAAACACATTTATCTTCACTCATTACCAAGGTATCTTCCCAGAAGCTCACTGTCATCATTATTCCAATGATCCACCGAAGTAATGATCCACCGAACTAATGATCCATCCGAAACTCAAGTCCGGCAAATCGGTTTTCTTCAATTCTTTCATAAATATATTGCCTTGCTCACATTCCAACAGCGCAACAAGGTCCAAAATCCACTTGTCTCCACTCATTTCGATCTAACACGCTCATACATGCCGGCTATAGCTATGCTCAAGCCTATAGCCGGCATATATGAGCATATATACCATCCATACACAAGCCATCCATCCTGGGTCGTCCTCTACATCCCCTTCCATCGTCCTTATATATTACACCCTCTTGGTTAGCCTGTCTTGCTTCATCCTTAGCGCCAAAACATTTATAGAACCATTCTCTCGATTTCTGAATTATACTTTATATACAACGAAGAATGAACGTCCCACTACCTTGGCTCGAGTAACTAATTGTTAATCTACAAATAAGAACTGCCTCCTCGTCGCATCAACATTCAAAGACCCACACAAGAAGTGTTGGCACCACTGTGTTCAAATACATTCTCCTTTTTTCATCCATTGACAAGTTTATTTTCACTGATTCCTTAATATTCAAGCAGTTTTCTTTCGAAAGCTCATCTTTTCTGTGATTTACCTCGACTTTCGTATGTCCATCTGTTGACATGTAAGTACATTACTTTCTCCATATTCATCCTTGTGATCGAACATGAGTGAGCGTGTTGCATCTGGGTGACTGGGGGAGCGACTTTTGGATTTTGTGAAAATTATTATTATTATTATTATTATTATTATTATTATTATTATTATTATTATTATTATTATTAGAGCAAATTACCTGCATGAGGCATTACCTGAATTATTACCTGCAAGTAATTTGGGTGAGGCAAGTGGGACTTAAGTCATAGGTCACTGAGCTGATACTCCTTCGACTGACCACTTCACCACTCTCACAAAAAGTTAGACCTGACATTTAATTAATAATTATAATATTAAAACCAGCTACTCCGGTACATTAAAATTATGTGGACTATGTTATTTTGGTTTACTTGCTGGGTACACAGAATATTCATATTAACACTTACCATTTAATTACTGTAGATGGACCACACCACAACACCTGCCTGACACCTAGACCCTACACTGCCCAGCTAGTGATCTAAATGGAAAAGCTATAGTGATGTTTGCATTTATTTTCCGCCATCCACATGCAATTCTTGAGGTACCGTAAATTTCCTGTCCCAGTTCTTCAGCAGAGGACATTAACAAGGGTTCCTAATTATAAATTCAGGCCAAAACTCCACAATTGGCCTCGGAAGACGCCGAATTACATTACATAACTCGGACCAGTGTTCACACATTAAATTCAATATGACGTCCCTCCTCCTAGTCACTCTCCGGCACTTACACACCCTCCTTCACTTAAAATTTCTTGAAGGGTCAAATTAGCATAATATTTTATTGCACAATTGTTGTATTATTAAAATTTACAAATGCTGAATTTAGGAAAATCCAAAATTTTACACAGATTTCATGTGAAGTTGAAGTGTGATCATGGCAATATCTGTGAAGGCATTAAGGAAACTAGTTTGCCGGACTGGAGTTTTAGACGTGGGAAATATACCGCCTACATTTTAAAAGTCTGGTGGCAATATTTCTGTTTTGATCACTATAGAAAGAAAGCTAAGAGGCGAGTGGTGATGGTGTTAATCATTATTGAAAAATATTGACACGGGTCTTTGTCAGAATGTCCGTGCAACACTGGAAAGTCTTCCTGGCTCACCGTGGTCTGTCATGGGACTGTCACCTGCCCCACCTTCACTGTCAGCGTCACAGTCTTGCAGCGTCCCCGCCACAATGAACCCATCATTTTATGGTACCTTGTCGATTTCCTACATATTATTTTAGACAAATTTCTCGATATTACTTTATTTGGATGAGTTAAGTATGACAGTCTTATTAAACTTATTATAACAAATCATAACACCAAAAATACAATAATACATGAAAACGATCATTTTTTTTTTATCTTCGTATGGTAAACCTTACTGTCAAATAATCACATGTTAATTCCAGTGTCACAGTCACACATCCGTCGTTTTTAACAACAGTTATATGTTAACGTTGACGAGGATGCTCCAGTAAACAACAACACTCCTAGATTGTAGTCTCCTATTTTCATTTCTTTCAACAGAAGTTGATCTCGACACGTACAACCTTCAATACCTTCCTGGAACTTATGCTCCAGACTGTAAGAGTGCCTTCGGCTCACAACCTAGGGACCCGGGTTCGATTCCAAAGCAGGTGGAGACAAGTTTACCTAGCTAAGTTTCACCTAGCAGTAATTAGGTAACTGGGAGTTAGCCGACTGGCGTAGGTCGTACCCAGAAAAAGATAAGAAAAAAGACCCCACTGGATATAAACAAACAAACA
Organism: Cherax destructor; assembly: GCA_009830355.1. Taxonomy (NCBI): domain Eukaryota; kingdom Metazoa; phylum Arthropoda; class Malacostraca; order Decapoda; family Parastacidae; genus Cherax; species Cherax destructor. Next base: position 600,878 of record WNWK01000187.1, on the reverse strand, counting down.
AACAAACAAACAAATTTTATTTCATTGCAGATTACATGGGTATCGGAAGTTACAATGTGATCCTGGTTAATAATCCAAAGTAAGTTTATTTAAGTAAAGGAACACATAAGTACAATTATCATACATAGTAATACGTGTAAACTCACGAAATCGTATACCTAGTTGGATGAATCCTATTGTAGCCAGCTGGCCCAATGGTTTACGCACTGGCCTGGAGTTTTACCACTCACTCGAGCCCCAACTGTACCGTGGTTTGTTTACCTAGGATAACTCCCCCCCCCTCTCCAAGAAAAAAAAGGCCACGGTGTAGAAGCTGCACATAGTGTACGTGACAGTGTGTAGATGCTGAACTAAGTGTACGTGACAGTGTATAGAAACAGAACAGTGTACGCAACAGTGTATAGAAACAGAACAGTGTACGTAACAGTGTATAGAAACAGAACAGTGTACGTAATAGTGTATAAAAACAGAACAGTGTACGTAACAGTATATAGAAACAGAACAGTGTACGTAACAGTGTATAGAAACAGAACAGTGTACGTAACAGTGTATAAAAACAGAACAGTGTACGTAACAGTATATAGAAACAGAACAGTGTACGTAACAGTGTATAGAAACAGAACAGTGTACGTAACAGTGTATAGAAACAGAACAGTGTACGTGACAGTGTATAGAAACAGGACAGTGTACGTGACAGTGTAGAGAAGGTGGACATGATGTCACGACTGCCTCAGCTGGTAGACACCTCAGTCTGGGGACGCACTAATTTTACTCCATTTTACAATAACATTTTCACTTTACGCAGATGTAAATCACTCTGATTTACATCTAGTTAAAATATGGAGGGAAAAAGTGCGAATTTCAGTTTAATTATCATTCTTTTAAATTGTATTATCTTTAAGATTTATTGTCTTTGTGGATCATGAAATCATGATCGCTGCCTCGAGAATTCTAGGTCATGAATTGAATGTCATCTCATGTAAAAAATAATAATACATATGTCATCTAATGTCATGTCATGTAAAAATATAATGTCTAATGTAAAAACTAGTACCTAGAATGTCATCTAATATAAAAATAGTAACTAGAATGTCATCTAATGTCTTCTTCTTGATTCGCCGGTACTCTCCCGGCCAAGGCCTTTTCCAAGCGGTGGCCCGGCCTTGGCTCCCTTTCTCGGGAGTATCTCAGACTAATTTCTGCCATGGGAGGAGGTACAAGTACCTACTCATCGTTGGGACCAGCTGTCCCCAGGCCTAGCCACATTTCCCGCCCTCACGCCCCAGGGAAGCTAATGGGAATGGCAGTCTTGTGAGCTGTAGGTGGTAGCAAGCTCTGGCTCAGGCACCTACCCTGCCCTAGAAGGGTTGGGCATGGTGCTCTCCCGTCATCTAGGTTAGGTAAGGTTCGTCAGGAAACAGGGAAAGTGTTTCCTGACGCGGGTCTTAGTCAGATGATGATCCGCCGTTGGAGCTTTTGGTCATCTGACCGAGGCCTTCCACTGGCTTACCCGTCCACCCCTTTAAAAATTATGGTCAGTCATCTAATGTTAAAAAAAGCTCCTATAGTGTCATCAATTGTAAAAAAAATAGCACTTATAATATCTAATGTAAAAAATAGTACGTATAATGACATCTAATGTAAAAAATAGCATCTATAATATGTTATGTCTTCTAACGTAAAAAAATAGTACCTAATCAAGTCATATAACGTCAAAGAAAAAACTTACTAGTCGGGGTCGATCCCCATGCCCAGTCCTTCTAGGGCAGGGTAGGTGCCAAGGCTGGAGCTTGCTACCAGCTGCGGCTCGTAAGCCTGCCCTTCCCGTTAGGGAAGGTGGCAGACCAGAGAGGCCTAGCATCTATCTACCTCCATGCCTTGTGCTGGTGGGGAATGTGGCTAGGCCTGGTGCCAGTTGGTCCCACCGATGAGGGGTATCCCCTTAGATGGGAGACATAGATCTCTGACACTCCCACGCCAGGGAGCCGGAGCCGGGTCGCCATCTGGTAAAGACCCGGGCCGGGAGAATTCTCCCGGTGAATCAACACCTCCTCACTTACTAGTCAATAAAACAAAATATTTTTGTCTTACAGTCTCGTACAATGATATGCTCTTTTAAGTCAGGCTAAAACTTTGCCAGAAATGCTCCGCTTAACCAGACGCTGTCAACATGCACTCCAGTGTCATCGATTCCTATATAGACATTGTGCTGTATGACTCGTGTAGGTTTAGCGCTTCTTTTCGATTATAATAATAAAGTGCAAACATTGTATTATGTTGAAATAAAATTGTATTTGTATTTATTATTTTCATGAAATAACTTCTGTTTAATTTGTGTATACCTGAATAAACTTATTTACTTACTGTACCTAAATAAACTTTTAACTTAGTATCTGTATAGTTTTCAAGGAAGTGTATCACAGAAAACGGAACTATAATAACTGAGGCTGACTCATGTAAAGTGCTCTGTAAGTACGTATCAAGTAATAATAATATAATATAATATATTTATTTACTACAAGTACAAGTACAAGGTATACAGGCCTAGCTGACATCAATGACATACTACTATATAGAAAGCCGCTTGTTATGCTGAGCATTTCGGCCAAATTAGGTCAGTTTTGTCCCAGGATGCGACCCACACCAGTCGACTAACACCCAGGTACCCATTTTACACTGATGGGTGAACATGGGCAACACGTGTCTTATGAAAACACGTCCTAATGTTATCCAGCCGTACTGGGGATTCGAACTCCTGACCTCAGTGTGTGAGCTGAGTGCGCTAGCGATCGAGCTGTGGGACACCAAGTAAGTTTATTCAGGTATACACAGATAGTTACATAGATTATCATATGTAACAGCATATGTAGAATTATTTTTTAGATGTTATGAGCATATTTATAGTGCTTTTGTGTGTGTCTAACCTAAGATAGTCGAATAGTGTAATTTATTTCCACTCATCAAAACAAGTGGAAGCAGGGATCTGGAGCAGTGGGTAGAGCAAGGGATGGAGCCACGTAGTGGGTAGTGTAGGGGGTAGAGCAAGGGGTGGAGCCACGTAGTGGGTGGTGAGGGTAGAGAAGGGGGAGCCACTAGTGGGTAGTGGGGTAGAGCAAGGGGTGGAGCCACGAGTGGGTGGTGGGGAGAGCAGGTGAGCCACGAGTGGTAGTGAGGGGTAGAGAAAGGGGTGGAGCCACGTAGTGGGTGGTGTATGGGGTAGAGCAAGGGGGAGCCACGTAGTGGGTGTGCAGGGGTAGAACAAGGGTGGAGCCACGTAGTGGTGGGTAGGGTAGAGCAAGGTGATCCAGTGGAGTGAGGTAGAGCAAGGGGTGGAGCCACGAGTGGAGTGTGAGGGGTAGACAAGGGGTGGAGCCACGTAGTGGGTGGTGCAGGGGGTAGAACAAGGGGTGGAGCCACGTAGTGGGTAGTGTATGGGGTAGAGCAAGGGGTGGAGCCACGTAGTGGGTAGTGTAGGGGGTAGAGCAAGGGGTGGAGCCACTTAGTGGGTGGTGCAGGGGGTAGAACAAGGGGTGGAGCCACGTAGTGGGTAGTGTAGGGGTAGAGCAAGGGGTGGAGCCACGTAGTGGGTGTGCAGGGGTAGAACAAGGGTGGAGCCACTGTAGTGGGTGGTGAGGGGTAGAGCAAGGGGTGGAGCCACGTAGTGGGTAGTGTAGGGGGTAGAGCAAGGGGTGGAGCCACGTAGTGGGTAGTGTAGGGGGTAGAGCAAGGGGTGGAGCCACGTAGTGGGTGGTGCAGGGGGTAGAACAAGGGGTGGAGCCACGTAGTGGGTAGTGTAGGGGGTAGAGCAAGGGGTGGAGCCACGAGTGGGAGTGTAGGGGGTAGACAAGGGTGGAGCCACGTGGGTGGTGCAGGGGTAGAACAAGGGGTGGAGCCACGTAGTGGGTAGTGTAGGGTAGAGCAAGGGTGGAGCCACGAGTGGTGTGCAGGGGTAGAACAAGGGGTGGAGCCACGTAGTGGGTGTGTAGGGGTAGAGCAAGGGTGGAGCCACGTAGTGGGTAGTGTAGGGGTAGACCAAGGGTGGAGCCACGTAGTGGGTAGTAGGGGTAGAGCAAGGGAGCATGATGCGTGTGATGGGGTAGAACAGGTGAGCCACGTAGGGTGTGAGGGGTAGAACAAGGGGTTGAGCCACGTAGTGGGTAGTGCAGGGGTAGAACAAGGGGTGAGCCACGTAGTGGGTGGTGCAGGGGGTAGAACAAGGGGTGGAGCCACGTAGTGGGTGGTGCAGGAGGGTAGAGCAAGGGGTGGAGCCACGTACTGGGTGGTGCAGGGAGTAGAACAAGGGGTGGAGCCATGTACTGGGTGGTGCAGAGGGGTAGAACAAGGGGGTGGAGCCACATAGTGGATGGTGCAAGGGGTAGAGCAAGGGGGTGGAGCCACGTAGTGGGTAGTGCAGGTGGTAGAACAAGGGGTGGAGCCACGTAGTGGGTGGTGCATATGGGGAGGCAGGACATGGGACGGTATGACTCAGTGGGTGTAAGGAAAGCTGAGAAATGAGAAGTGAAAGTGCTGAGAAACAACGAGTTTAAGAAGCGCAGCCACCAGAAATACATACGTATATTGTTAATTTGAATTGCATTTCAGGGCGCAAGATAGATATACCGAGAGGTGTATTTCGTTGTATTTACGTTGAAGGAGGGGTGTTAATGTTGCAGTTTTACAACTGTAGTGTAAGCGCGTCTCTGGCAAGACAGTGATGGAGTGAATGATGGTGAAAGTTTTTCTTTTTTTGCGCCACCCTGCCTTGGTGGGAAACAGCCAATGTGTTAATAAAATAAAATTGCGTTGAGAGCTATTCTTAATTTTCACGTTAGAGAAGAAAGTGTTCTTGACTGGTGCTAAACGAGTGATAAATATTTATTAAGTACCACCTTCGCGACGTGTATAGATATTAAACCTAGCAAACCAAACACTCGAAACTTGCGTTAATCCTCCAAGGTTAAACTGATGTACAGACGATATGCATCTAAATGACCCTCGTTCATGTGATAGAATTTAAATTTATAATTGAAAAAAAATGTAGGCTCTGTAGTTTTATTAGAAATAATAATATGACATAAGGTGGAAGTAAGGTGATGTATCAGGATGCCCGACGCCTCATGCTGTGTATCTTCCATAACGTTATACAAGCAGGGAAGTTGCCATGGATATTACCATTGATTTATTCCTCAAATGCAGCCCATGGGTGAAGGGTTGGGTCACTTGAACATGGTAACAGCTAATTCTTCCTGCCATCGTCTAGTTTCTATACACTGACAAAGTGATTATCTAGTTACCTAGAGTATACCTGGAGGATATTCCTGGTGTCAACGCCCCGCGGCCTGGTCCATGACCAGGCCTCGCGGTGGATCATGGCCTAATCCACCTGAGTGATGCCAGTGTCAATTGAACCTAATTCTTCTATTTTGACCTTTCTTATAACTCATTTTCTGTTTTCAGGTTGCTGACTGATAGTGATTTCCCATTTTAGGGATACAGGGAAAATTGTGCGCCTACCAAAGTTACATTGGAACCCAATAAGAGCTTAAATATGCTCTGATAGACTATATTTTAAGCGCTAAAAACCGTGTGGATCATTCAGCTCCGATATCAAACTCGATCCTCCGTCTACTAATCGCTTATTGGCAAAAAGAATATCATATCACTACATAAACACTCCAATAAATGAGACAGAATCGGCTATATGAATATCGCAACATTGTTTATTCCCGTACCATCAACGATCTACCCATATCGTCGAAACATACTAGACAAGACAGAGGCGCAGGCACACACGATACCTTGAGTGCTAATAATGCTAAATAACTCCAGATCCATACACTTTACTAGACGAGATGGAGGCGCAAGCTAACAATGCAAAAATAACTCTAAAACCATCAAGTGAAGTTACTGGAATTTTTTTTGCTGAAGCTCAAGCAGAAACATCAACAAGAACTGATAAATCATGTGCATACTTTGTATCTTCATTGTTGAAACGTTTCGCCTGCACAGCAGGCGCCCTCAGTCGAATACAGAAGCTGCTCTGCAAGCGAAACGTTTCGGTAATAAAAATATTCAAGTGTTGCACATGTATCTTATTCATCAACCTCTGGATATTGTATGCCATTAATAAAGTAAACAGGAATTTCTTGCGCCTCAGCACACGTCTTGTGGGAAGATGCAGTCAACAAACAGGTTAATAAAGTCGTGAAGAGACGCTCTCTAAAATGTGCCAATATAACAACAACACTGAATACTAAAAAAAAAAATCGTAAGGAACAAAACCGAAGCAAAGAAAAAATGTAAATGCAGAGGTTAGAGAAGGAACGAGGGAATATCTGATTTAACAAAAGAGTAAATATGAAAAACGAACATAGGAAAGAAACAATAAATGGACGATGAAAAAAAAATAACTAAACGTTGATGAAAGCGAGAGAGAATGACTCGTCAGGAAGAGAGAGATGGAACTGGAGAAAGAGGCAAGAATAAAGTGAGAAAAAGTGAGGCTACACGTGTGTGTGTGTGTGTGTGTGTGTGTGTGTGTGTGTCCGCTGATGGATAATATTTTATTATTGTCAGTAAAACATGAAAAGTTCAATAAAAGCTTTAAGACGATCCACATTTTACTCTTAAACCATATATATCATAAGTTTAATAGAACAATTACAATTTCCTAAAGAATGCCTGAAAAAAAAACCATTAAAGAAACGCAACAATATTGCTAAATATCAATGTTTTTTCCATCGTCTTTATGTTACGTGTTGCTTTAGTGATGTCAGTTGTCACCTGTTGCTTTCTACCTGGAGGGTATTCCGGGGATCAGCGCCCCCGCGGCCCGGTCCACGACCAGGCCTCCCGGTGGATCAGGGCCTGATCAACTAGGCTGTTACTGCTGGCCGCACGTAATCCAACGTACGAATCACAGACCTGGCTGATCCAGCACTGACTTTAGGTATCTGTCCACCTCCCTCTTGAAGTCAGTGTCTCATTGTCTCATAGCTTCAGCTGAGCGGATGTACAGTATTTGTTTTTAATTAGACATTGACCACGTTTATGGTTGTTTGTGACAAATGGATTAATGCTTTAGCTATTTTCTGTTTTATTCAATACAATCGCAAACAGGCTATCTTAACAATGCAGAAAAAGCCACATGGGGATGGAAATTTTAGCTAAAGATTTTCATGCCCTGTTTTATATGCAGTGGGAAGGTCCCAACATCCAGCATCCAGCATCCAGCATCCAACATCCAGCATCCAGCATCCAGCATCCAGCATCCAGCTTCCAGCTTCAGATTAACAGTCATGTCCATCTGAAAGGTCTCTCATCTCTCAAGCAGACGTCAACATGGGTAATTGCTTTCTCCGATTCAGCAGCTGACACGAGCGCTCTTTACACAGTTTGTGCAAACAGACGTGAATTATCAAAACACGGCGCTGCGATTAAGTGAGTTGCTCGGACAGTTGTTATGGACAACACTCTAAAGTGCATTAGAATGCATTTTATCCACCAACACTTTTTTCTTATACAAATCCACCTCTCTCTCACGCCTCAACGTTCTCTGACACTCCACAATATTCCCTCCAACTCTTGGTAATTTCCCTCCAACTCTTGTTAATTTCCCTCCAACTCTTGTTAATACTCATGTTCCCTAAGATAATTTTTTTTATAGTGTAATGATAATGTAAACATTTAGTTTAATGAGCAGGAACTCGCTTGATCAGCTCTACAAACAGCAACTTCAGCGAACAAGTCATTCTGGATTATTTTTTCTATTCTTGTATCTGGCACTGAGAGGCATTTGTTTTCCAGTTTATATACATCAAGAAGTGTGTGTATATCTCAGGGAATGTACACCTAGAAGGTATATATTTGAGAGTATATATTTGTCAGTATGTAGACACCGAGGGAGGTATATCTCACAAGGTATATACTGTACAACGTGAAGCACACATCCCGCAGGGTATATACACAGAACTATATATTCATCAGTATATATAAACCGGGAAGAGTATATCTTCTCGTGTGCGGTCACCGAGAGTTTACTTTAATATTTAGAATATTTATATTATGAAGAGAATCCGTAGCTTGGAGATTAGAACTTGAGGGTTACTAAAATATTAACCAGAGGGCTGAGGAGAGGTTATTGAGGTGGTTCAGACATTTAGAGAGGATGGAACAAAATAAAATGACTTGCAGGGAGTATAAATCTGTAGTGGAAGGAAAACGGGGTTGGGGTCGTCCTAGGAAAGGTTGGAGGGAGGGGGTAAAGGAGGTTTTGTGTACGAGGTCATCTTCCAGCAAGCGTGCGCCAGCGTGTTAGATAGGAGCAAGTGGAGGCAAATAGTTTTTATGACTTGACGTGCTGTTGGAGTGAGTAGGGCAACATTTACGAAGGGATTAGGGGAAACCGGTTACACGAACTTGAGTTCTGGAGGTGGGAGGTACAGGCACTCTGAAGGAGTGCAGGCACTCAGCAGAGCAAAATCACAGAGTCTGCCTTGAACCATGGAGGTTCTCAAATACGAAAGTATTGGTTTTAACTTGCTGAATGATCTCTTACAGCTGGTGATGGAAACTGCGATGTTTAGCATTATCTGAATAGCAATGCGAAGACTGGGAAAGACGATCTCACCTCCATACTGAAAAATATATTTGAGAAACTCTTCAGGTCTTGATATTTTCATGTTGGCCTTATTTGATAGCAATATTCTGTAGTCCAAAATTTCTTTATATAGCTGCTGTCCATCAACATCAGAGTTGTACAAATGGCCAAAATTTTTGCACCTTTTTCTTTAGGTCGTTACTGTCGGCGCCGTAACACAGTCCCTCGACATCGAAAAGGAACCCAAACTTGGCGTCAGTGTCGTGCAAACGAGCGAACCATTCATCCATTTCTCTGAAGACGGTCAAGTGTTCCCTTCATGACTTTCCATTTCCTCCTTCGCTGTCAACCCAGCGTCTCTCGAGTTCTCATCAGCCATTTCTTTCTTTCGTCTCTGACGTCTTTCAACTTCAATATTTCATTCTTGACAAAAACCGAGGTCTTCTTTAAGTGACTCACTGACCAACACTTCTCCTTCATCAGCATAATGATCTCAGGGGCTTTCACTTCTTGTTTCGCTGGTCTCGTTTTCATTGTCTATCATGTCTTGGATAACTTGAAGTATCTCCTCAAGGTACTTGTTGATGGGCTTCACTTTTTCTGTCCCTGCAATCCACCTGGTTTCTGACTCTGACTTAATGCTCAAATGCACAACGTTTTTTTTTTTTAGTTTTTCCCAGTGCTGTGTTGAACAAGAGAAGAACACGTAGAGAGGTTCGATGGTTCTAAAACACGTGACCATCATTGTATCCTTCTTGACTGCATGTAAACCCACCAAGTTGAGTGAGTGATTGCAGCAATTCACAAACACTGCCAGGTTGTTTTTCTCACTTATTTTTTGACGAATACCACTACTGTGTCCAGCCATCACAGCAGCGTTGTCATGGCACTGTAACCGACAATATTGTTGCTCCATTTCATCCTTCTCTAGCTGTTTCAAGATGTCTTCCACCAAGCTCTCAGCATCCTTCTGGCTTATCTGGATAAAACCAAGGAAGGACTCTCTAACACAGATTATTTATCTGAAGAATTTGTTTTTTTCACTATCCGAGCATGGATTGTCTGATTTAAATAGAAACTGCTCAGTGGCGCCTCCCTTCAAGTGGCGCCCAGGGCACCTGCCATACTTGCCTTACCCTAGGTACCCCAATGGCTGTGTCTGGAGATGAGCTAACTATGCCTGGATTCTTTGGCCTACAGGGTGTACAGAGGCATACTGGGCCGGTGCAGACAGAGTACATTAGAAATCTGAGTACACAGTGAACTGAGAACCATCTAAGCTAATTATCAGGACAAAAACAGCGAGGATTGCGTGGAGCTCTGCTGTCGACACTGAGGACTTTAAGTAGCTGTGCACAATACGAGTCTTCACTGGCAATTAGAGCAAAGTCAACATCACCCACTCGGTGACCAGTCAATAAAGATCTAGATCATTGAAGCATAAAATGAATCATGGTTCAAGAAATTGGCCAAATTCATCACCGGGGTTCGAAACTTAGGGGTCTCCATCCACAGCCTACGAAGATGATCCTCAGGCGCCATCCATGAAAGACATGGGAAGAAGTCACCCGCTCTGACCACAGACATAATAAGGCCACACTCCAGGAGAGGGGCCTGCATCAAGATGCCTAACGGCACGACAGCCACACGGCCTCCCTTTCTCCTACAAAGATTGCAGCATGAGCCAGGTTACCTGAAGCACGTCGTGCCTGAAACCGGTAATGCAGGCCGAGTTCCTCATGGTGGAGATCCAGGGGAAGCTCACCAGACTCAACATAGAGGCTTTCGACAGGGAAAGTATGGAACGCACTCATGCAAAATCGTATCCCTAGATGATGAACAGGATTTAACAAGCGCAGTAGGGAAGAGATGAGCGAGATCTGGCAGTCGTACTCCAGTCTGAACGGCACAAGACCGCATATAGACAGAGGACAGCTACAGTGGGAGAGCACTTTTGTAATGTCTAACGCTAGTAGAGAAGCTACTTTGATAAGATAAGATTTTGTTAGGATTTTTAATCCTGGAAGGTTAGCCACCCAGAATAACCCAAGAAAGTCAGAGCGTCATCGAGGTCTGTCTTATTTCCACTGGGGTCTTTAAATTTTGTCCCGCAGGATGCAACCCACACCAGTCGACTAACACCCAGATACCTACTTGCTTGCTAGTTGAACGGGACAACAGGTGTAAGGAAACACGCCCAGGTGACACTCAAAGCTCATCCTCGAGAATGCCACCTGCTACTGTTAGTGAAGGACCACACCATAGAGTAGCACAGAGTAGCACAGAGTAGCACAGGGAGAAGACTATGTAACCATAGGATGACTATGGGATGCCCTATAAACTAGCCTCCACAAGATCCACTGTAGTACGATATAAGAAGCTACAGAAGACTGTAATTTCATAAATAAAGCATTGTTAAACTTAATAAAACTTTGCATATGTATTTGGGGTCGAAGACTACTCAAATTATTATTATCTGAATGCAGAATTTCAGTAGCTTACTGGTTAGAACGTTCGACTCGCATCATAAAGGACTTTATATTCAGGGGCTGGGCGAGACGTGCGGGTAAGTCACTTCCCACAGTTCACCTAGCAGTAGACAGACACCTGAGTGTTAGCTGATGTGGGAGAACAACTCTTAGATAGAAAACTCACTGTATTGGAATAAAGACCTTTTTAACTGTGGAATCCTTTGAAGGGGAAGAGGAGTGAGGACTTGATGCAGAACGTAGGGCTCTTGATTTAAGAAATTTAAGCTGCTCTTCCTTTTCTGGATCACACCTAATTACCTTTCATTCCTCAGGTGCTGTGTGACCCCCTACAGTTTTTGTGGACTTAAATTTTGGAGTAATTTGAAACCTGCTGTGTGGCGTCTGCTGGTCAGTCACTGGTCTCCTAATTACAAGTATCTCGACGACACCTGCTGGCTCAGGTTCAGAAAGCTCCTGGAAATTTGTATTTCGCCTAGTTAGGTCTTAACCGCATTCGGGGCTAAACGGGAGGTCAATGTTCAATGTCGCGATGCTCTTCGAAAACAGATTAATTCACTTACCTCATCTAGCAAAGATATTTTTTTTTTAGATAAATTTTCATATAACTTGACACATGAGCAACAAAGGGCTAAAGTCACCAATCTGTTGAAATCCTGACCTACGTGTGCCACTGTTCCACAGCAAAGTCACGGTCCTCAGCCAACAGTAGCCGTTGTTTCTTTACTAATTTTAATGCTGAGGCACAGTCTCTAGGACGCAGAAAGGTTTTCTTATGTTGGTTCTCAAGTTCTCGTAGGTTTTTATCTATTCACAAAAAGTTAAAATTAGACCTAAATCACAATGGGTAACTTTAGCTAGTAGTTAAAATAACCTTGACAACCACGATCATGCAACAAATGTCAGGTCTGTTGCACACGGGCCGTCAACTCAGGTGGGTCGTCAACTCAGGTGGGTCGTCAACTCAGGTGGGTCGTCAACTCAGGTGAGTCGTCAACAAGCGATCACTTGTGCTCCTCGACTCACATTTATAAATAACTCCACCAAGAACATGGGAGTAAACATTAGAGGGAAGGAGGGGTGGAGGGTAAGTCAAGGGTGAGGTGAGTGAGAACCTTCCCTTACATCAGTGGTTAACCTGTGGTAAAACCACTGATGACTGACTCAACTATTGCTGTGTGCTTTGCAGAAAACGTTTTATACAATTACTGAGATGAAGTAATTTACGCTGTTTTTATGGGTAACTGAGCATTACTTTAACACTATACTTATACAAAGAGACGAGGAGTTAGGTTAGGTAAGATTTGTCAGGAAACAGGACAAGTGTTTCCTGACGCGGGTCTTAGTTATATGATGGCCCGCCGCTGCAGCTTTTGGTCATCTGACCAAGTCCTTCCGTTGAGTTATCGGTCCACCCCTTTAAAAGCTGATGTTATATTAGACAAGGAGTGTAAACATAATCTTAACACTCACACTAAATACACTCCGAGTCCAAGCAAAAACGACTTTTCCGACAATATGATTGGATAAGCAAAAGCTTAAGCAAGACTTATTTTAAATACTCTGAGTCTGGTACTACAGTACAGCCAACATAATATTAGGCAAGAGTGGAGGTGCTGCCGCTGCTGGTTCCAGGGAAGAACCTATACTCAACGGTAATGTGGATTTAAGTTGTCAGTACCAGTTTGCCCCAGTAGGCTGGGAGACCCATGGACTCTGGGGCAGGCAAGCATGTTAGTTACCATTTTGTCCTAGGCACATGTCGTGTGTGTGTATATGTGTTTGTGTGTACCCACCTATTTGTGGTTGCAAGGGTTGAGTCACAGCTCCTGTGTGTGTGTGCGTATGTGTATATGTGTGTGTGTATGTGTATGTACTCACCTATTTGTGGTTTCAGGGGTCGATCCACAGCTCCTGTGTGTGTGTGTGTGTGTGTGTGTTTAGGATGAAAATCAATACCAGAGTAACTAAATGGATGTTTTATTTGCTTAAGTTAACATTTCGCAACTGACTCATTGCGTCCTCGCAGTCTGTGGAAATTAAAAAAAATATACAAAAAATTGCTAAAAATTAATTAAAATAACTGATATAAATGTTCAGCAAGAGGAAGTTAAAATGAAACTAAGAAGTTATCAGTCAATAAAACTAACAAGTTATCAGTCAATAAAACTAACAAGTTATCAGTCAATAAAACTAACAAGTTATTAGTCAACAAACCAATCAAGTCAACAAAACTACGGGAGCTACATGAGCAATTTTATTATCTTAGTACAAAAGGTCAGGTTAAGCGAACCTACTGTAAGGCAGAGTATCAAAATAAGCGACTTTAACAATATGTATGTATGTATATGTATGTATATATATGTATGTATGTGTATGTATGTATATGTATGTATGTGTATGTATGTATATGTATGTATGTATGCATTTATGTATGTATGTATGTATATGTATATAAGTGGGTACGTATGTGTGTATGAGTAAATGCGTATATATGAATGTATGTGTGTATGTATGTATGTATGTATGTGTGTATGTATGTATGAGAGAGAGAGAGAGAGTGAGAAATAATGGGAAGACCAGAACAAGTCCTTGGTTCACACACAAGTGTAGGGAGGCAAAAACTAAGTCCACTAGGGAATGGAAAAAGTACAGATGACAAAGAACCCAGTAAAATAAAGAGATAAACCGAAGATCCAGAAAAGAATATGCACAGATAAGAAGGGAGGCTCAGCGACAATGCGAAAATGACATAGCATCGAAAGTAAAGTCTGACCCGATGCTGTTGTATAGCCACATCAAGAGGAAAACAACAGTCAAGGACCAGGTAATGAGGCTGAGGAAGGAATATGCGGAGATCACAAGAAACGATCAAGAGGTATGTTAGGAGCTCAACATGAGATTTAAAGAAGTATTTACAGTGGAGACAGGAAGGACTCCAGGAAGTCAGAATAAGGAGGTACACCAACAAGGGATACACCAACAAGTTCTGAATGAAATACACACAAACGAGGAGGAGGTGCAGAAGCTGCTGTGTGCACTTGATACCTCAAAGGCGGTGGGACCAGACAATATCTCTCCGTGGGCCCTTAGAGAGGGAGCAGAGATGCTGTGTGTGCCACTAACAAAACTCTTCAACACATCCATTGAAACTGGGAAACTACCTGAGTTATGGAAGATGGCAAATGTAGTCCCAATTTTTAAGAAAGGACACAGCCACGAGGCATTAAACTACAGACCAGTGTCACTGACATGTATAGTATGCAAAGTCATGGAGAAGATTATCAGGAGGAGAGTGGTGGAGCACCTAGAAAGATAAAAACTTATAAACGACAACCAGCACGGTTTCAGGGAAGGAAAATCCTGTGTCACAAACCTACTGGATTTTTATGACAAGGTAATGGAAGTAAGACACGAGACAGAGGGGTGGATAGATTGCATTTTCTTGGACTGCAAGAAGGCCTTCGACACAGTTCCTCACAAGAAGTTAATGCAAAAGCTAGAGGATCAGGCACACATAACAGGAAAGGCACTGCAATGGATCAGAGAATACCTGACAGGGAGGCAACAACGAGTCATGGTACGTGACAATGTGACAGAGTGTGCGCCTGTGACGACATGACATGTGAATGACATGACGGACGGGATACACTCAGAAGTGTCCCTGATTGCAGATGATGTGAAGTTAATGAGGATAATTAAATCGGATGAGGATCAGGCAGGACTACAAAGAGACCTGGACAGGCTACAAGCCTGGTCCAGCAACTGGCAAATGCAAAGTCATGAACATCGAGGAAGGGCAAAGAAGACCGCAGACAGAGTATAGTCTAGGTGGCCAAAGACTTCAAACCTAACTCAAGAAAAAAGATCTTGGGGTAAGTATAATGCCGAACACATCTTCTGAGACGCACATCAACCAGATAGATGCTTTAGCATATGTGCACCTGGCAAAACTAAGAATAGCGTTCCGATATCTCAATAAAGAATCGTTCAAGACTCAGTACACCATGTACGTCAGGCCCATATTGGAGTATGCAGCACCAGTTTGGAATCCACACCTGGTCAAGCATGTCAAGAAATTAGAGAAAGTGCAAAGGTTTGCAACAAGACTAGACCCAGAGCTAAGGGGATTGTTCTACGAAGAAAGGTTAAGGAAAATCGGCCTGACGACACTGGAGGACAGGAGGGTTAAGGGAGACATGATAACGACATATAAAATAGTGCTAGGAATTGACAAGGTGGACAGAGACAGGATGTTCCAGAAATGCAACACAGAAACAAGAGGTCACAATTGGAAGTTGAAGAATCAGATGAGTCAAAGGATGTATGGAAGTATTTCTTCAGTCATAGAGTTGTCAGGAAGTGGAATAGCCTAGAAAGTGACGTAGTGGAGGCAGGAACCATATATAGTTTTAAGACGAAGTTTGATAAAGCTTATGGAGCAGGGAGAGAGAAGACCTAGTAGCGATCAGTGAAGAGGCGGGCCCAGGAGCTATGAATCGACCCCTGCAACCACAAATATGTGAGTACACACACACACACACATTATATGCATATATATGTATATGATATGTATATATATATATATATATATATATATATATATATATATATATATATATATATATATATATATATATATATGCATATAATGTGTGAATGTGATGTGTGTACTCACCAATATATATATATATGTCTTGCCGAATAGGTAAAACTGGTCAATTAGCAAGAACTCATTTAAAATTAAGTAATTTCTAAAATTTTCTCCTATACGCTTAAAGATATTTTTTTTAATGTTATGTTAATGTAAAAAAATAATAATTTTGTACCAAAAGAACCTTAGAAAATTTACCTAACCTTATTAATACAAGCGCAATTTAATTAATTTAGCCTAAACCAACTAAATATATTTTAGATAAGTTTACAATAATTTAATAATATACAAATACAATGAAATATATTTTTTTTCGTTAGGTTCAGAATGATTTTTTGCAAAATTACAGCATACACAGATTTTCGCTTGCCTTATTCGGGAAGAAGAGCGTTGCTATTTAAGCCCAAATCTCAAGTTTTACCTAATCGGCACGACATATATATATATATGTCGTGCCGATTAGGTAAAACTTGCGATTTTGACTTAAATAGCAACGCTTATCTTGCCATATAAGACAAGCGAAAATTTGTGTATACAATAATTTCGTAAAAATCATTCTGAACTTAACGAAAAAAATATATTTCATTGTGTTTGTTTATTATTAAATTATTGTAAACGTATCAAAAATATATTTAGTTGGATTAGGCTAAATTAAATTGCGCTTGTTATAATAAGGTTAGGTAGGTTTTCAAAGTTTCTCTTGGTACAAAATTATAAATTCTTACATTAACATAAATGAAAAAATATATCTTAAAACGTATAAGAGAAAATTTTAGAAAGGACTTAATTTTAGATGAGTTCTTGCTAATTGCCAGTTTTACCTAATGGCACGACATATATATATATATATATATATATATATATATATATATATATATATATATATATATATATATATATATATATATATATATATATATATATAATTACCTGAAAAAAGCTTGCGAAAAAAATCACGAATTATAACTTATTTGTGTGCGAAAGAGGTCAGCTTAAAATTAATTAATCGTTCTTATAAAAAGAAAAACGAAAATATTTTGATGCTAAATTTCCTGAAACATTGCCGAGATTCAG
This sequence comes from Cherax destructor, assembly GCA_009830355.1. Taxonomy (NCBI): domain Eukaryota; kingdom Metazoa; phylum Arthropoda; class Malacostraca; order Decapoda; family Parastacidae; genus Cherax; species Cherax destructor. The sequence goes on along the minus strand of WNWK01000187.1, from coordinate 584,062 downwards.
AGGCGATCCGTTGACCCAGCCTCTGCCTTGCTTTGTTACATTCGTTAATCACGAATTTTCCTTCACGTCTTTCGTAATGAAACTATCATTCCGACCATCCTGACTACGACGGCTGCCCATCACTAGGTCACTTCTTGTGCCTTAAACATTGATAATATATTTATACAGAACTGAGTGAACACATTGAAGGACTCTGTTGTTCCAGAAGTGATCTATAATTAACGTCACCTTCCATGCATACAATTGTATCCATCTCCGCGCGTTTTACTAGATATGTTTGTCCGTGGCCTGCGTAATACTGGTTCTTACAATCCGTAGGAAGGCAAGACTTCTGGGGCGCCGTAGACAGGAGCAGGTGGAGCGCCGTAGGTAGGAGCTGGGGGACCGTAGACTGGTGGAGGTGGGGGGCAGTAGGTGACGTAGTTAGTCTCCTTCTTGACGACGGTGGTGTACTGAGGTATCACCTTGGTGAGGTATGCGGTCTCTGTCACATAATTAACCTTAGTCACGTAACTTGGGGTGTACTGAATCTTAGTTTCGTACTGAATCTGAGTTTTTGTGAGGTACTGGGTCTGGTAGGCTGTCTGTGTCAGGTACCTCGTTTCATAGGCTGTTTGGGTGACGTACTGTTTGACGAAGGAGGTAAGGTAACGGTTGACGTACTCCGTCTGCGTCACATACTGCAGCTGGATGTCTGTTTCGGTGACGTACTTTGGTACAAAGTGCGTTTGGTACTGTGTCTTGTACACCGTCTGATATTGCGTCTGGTACAAGGTAGTAGGTACCACCTGCGTCTGGTAAACAGTCGTGTACACGGGTACCTGCGAGACACAAACATATGATACAGTAAGTCAAGAAAATCTTCAGTAAATTAAATTTTATGTAAATAAAATATAAGTTGAAAGTACTAAAGCTTTGATATTTACAAATAACTGTTCATGCAAAATTTTGAATCGTTACTTCCAAAATAATACCCATTGTTCGAACTAATTATAATGCAACTTTTTGATCTGAAGCTTTCAGGATATTTTGCAGTGACTTCATTGTCATGTATCTTACGGTGTATGAGTATTAGTTAGTGTACAAAGAGAGTGTTTACCCCACCTGTTGGATCTTAGTCTGAACCTTGGTAACATATTTGGTCTCAGGGTAGCATGGGGCAGGTGGTGGACCGTAAACTGGGCGAGGTGGACCGTAAACTGGGCGAGGTGGACCGTAAACTGGAAGTGGTGGAGCACCATAAGACGGGGATATGGGCAGCTCAGCCAGACACAAGCCCAAGCTGGCCAGCCACATGAGTCCCTGCAGCATCTGAAAGTAGATGGGCGTCAACACATGGTTATGTTGTGCAATGTGCGTAAAAAGTGTCCTAAAATGTTTACGGTACTCACTCTTTTTTTTTCCTTGAGTTGCTTTAAATGGCATTAGAATTGAACACACTTCCATAGTCTTGGAACATTGAGGTCGAGTCAGGAAGCATCTGAAGCCAGTCAGCACGCGATGAGATGAGAGGATCAGCCACAAATTTCGTAAAGCATAATTTTCAGTTTAATGAATTGTTTTGAGTACAGTAGCTGAGAATGCCATAGTTTGCGCATGCGTATGTATACGTGTGTATGCTTGGCTTAGCATGACCACGTTAGTGGGCAGTTGGTCAATGAACTTCAACAGTAGAAGACTCGTAGGATTCATCACACGTTCGGATTTGATCATTCTGATCACGACTTCTTATTTGGCACTCGTAGTAACAACACCAACCTTCTACTTTTCCTTACGGCCCCCGTGTGGTCGGGGAAGTAAGTGCTATGCAAACACAAGAAGTGAGATTGAAGTCTATCATAGGAACAATCAATGTTAAAACAAATGCTAGTCACTATTCCATTCACTGACCTCAGTGTGAAATTGCAAATGACTGCCTAATCTTTTCAACCTACAACAAATTCGCTACCAGCTGCCCTTTGAATGACCAGAAATTTTGCTCTGAATATATTAATAACAAAAATGAAGTCTACCGAAATGCTTTAACTGTAAAGGTGATCATCTTACTTTAACAACTAAAAAAATCAACAAAATCAGATTAACTAACTATGCAGAAATAAACAGACTTCAGGAAAGCACCGAGGAAATCCTGCACCTCACACAACAAGCAGCCTTAACTCCTAAAGAGACTCCACAAGACCCAGACACAGATTTACAAGGTTCTACAACAATCAAGATAGCAGCAAACATAATGTACGTACATCTCAACAATCAAGATAATAACAAACATAATCTACGTACATGTCAGCACAGCAGCTCACTCGGGAGTCTTCAACACAACACTGAACAAAATATTCTGTTGAGATAATAACTCATAGATGAGATATCCAAGAAAATTCCACCTAAATTCTCGTGGAGTCAAGTCTAGCAACACTCGTCTAAACAATCATTTTACACGGACAGTCACCAGTAAGTAGCCTTCAGCAACACCAACAGAAGATACATTCACATTTGACTAAGAAACTGAAGATAAAGAAGAGACTACCACAAAATGTTCTTCACGGCTGTTGTCACTTGACCACCAATGAATACACGAGAACTTTGTGAGGAATAATGCAAAGGAACAGTGAAACACACACACACACAGGAGCCAGGAGCTGAGTATCGACCCCTGCAACCACAATTAGGTGAGTACACGTCTTAAATATCGTGGACTCCCAGACTTTCAAGAAACTGAAAACCGACCTAAGAAAGGAGGACATGCGATAATGAATTGTGATACGCACTCGTCACTATGTAACACAGTCACTTACTCCCCCACACGAAAGTGCTCCGTTCACTTAACCTTTTCATTTTTGTTTTACCTATTCCTGTCTGCCTTCAACCTTTCTCACCTTTTCTTCCCTATCCTAGTTAGTCTCTTCTACGTTTTTCCCATTGATTTTTAAGCCAAAAGATAAAAAAAAAGAGGCGGGGCTGGTCAGCTATGGGTCGTGCGTCCTGCTGCTGTTAATTATGCTACTATTGCTGATGCTCCTTCTGCTACTGCTTCTGCTGTTGTTTCTGCTACTGCTTCTGTTAGTTCTGCTGCGGTTTTTGTTAATATTGCTGTTGCTGATATTGTGGCTTCTGTTGCTGCTTCATTTGTTGTTGTTGTTGTTGTGTTGCTGCCGAAAAGCCATAAAAACCAGAAAGACTCAGCAAACGCCAAGACAGAAAGTAAAAGTGGTCCAGTTTCTGGGGCGCTGCTGAGGGAGAGGCGACGCACCGTGCTGCTCTATCAAGTAACCAGACTTTGTGCAGTTGCAAACGATACACTTTTTTTTTTTTTTGAATAATGGAGAAGAGAATTAATTATCAGCTGTATGATGAACTAGACAATTGTCCAACACCTGGGTATCTTTATCCATAATAAAGTTACCCAGGTGTTGCATAACTGTCTAATTCATCATGTCGGTTCTCTGAACCATTTGTTAACATTGTTGCATGTTGAAGATCATTATAATTCGTGAAACTATCGTAGTTGTCACAGTATCACCTTTATTCACTCATCCAAGACTAAATAGTCACATCACTGACGGTAATATTTCGCCTCTACGGACGTTATATTGTACGAGGCGAAATTGCTAATCAGTATGACGTAGGTTTTATCGACTGAAACTGACGGGTTTCTATATTTGTTTAGTAAATCTGTTACAGAGTAAGGCTGTGTAGCAGGGCTGTGGCAGGGGCTAGGGTAAGGCAGAGGCAAGACTGAGGTAGAACAGAGCCAGGGCTAAGGCAGGGCGGGTCTTGGGCAGGGTTGGATGAGGCAGGGCAGGGGTGAGGCAGGGCAGGGGTGGGGCAGAGCAGGGGTGAGGCAGGGCAGGAGGGAGGCAGTGCAGGGGTGGGGCAGGGCAGGGGTGAGACAGGGCTGGCAGACAGCCAGCATGAAAGTAATCAGTGTCAAGTACTAAGTAATAACACTGTTTCTGTCGGTCACCTCAAGAGTCACCTACAAAACGAGAGGAGGAATTCCAGTTTATGTGTATATAATCACCTATTCGTAATTACCTCTTCGTAATTACCTATTGGTTATTACCTATTTGTAGTCACCTATTCGCAATTACTTATTCGTAATTACCTTTTCTTAATTACCTATTCGTAGCTACCTATTTAATTACATATTCCTAATCACTAATTCGTAATTGCCCATTCGCAATTAACTATTCCTAATCACTTATTCGTAATTATCTATTCGTAGTTACCTATTCGTAATAACCTTTTCGTAATTACCTGTTCGCAGGTAACTATCCGTAATCACTTATTCGTAATTACTTATACGAGGCTCCAGGAGCACAGTTACGCTCGCTGTGTCTCGTCTTTAGTTCTCTGTTTAATATATATATTTTTTTTCAAATTTCCAGTGGTTGGAGCACTTATTATTTTTTTTTTTCAATGCATTCCACTGGTCAGCTACAGTATCTGACAAGAAAATCGCGCACGCGCGTGTGTATGTGTGTGTGTGTGTGTGTGTGTGTGTGTGTGTGTGTGTGTGTTAAGATTTATTACACAGCTCTCTTCTGTTTAAGAAATCGGTGACTCACTGAGCACTCATTACCTTAACTTCTTACGGGAAATATATGCTGGTTCTTCTACTCTCACTCGTACACACACACACACACACACACACACACACACACACACACACACACACACACACACATATATATATATATATATATATACACACACACAAACATATGCTTTCTCTGCAAGTCCTGTTTGTCTCTCTCTCTCTCTCTTTCTCTCTCTAAAACATTAGCCTAACACTTGACGTAAATTATATCAATAATTTCTCCGAAGGGCTTTCAAGAAACAAAGTTAGCAAAGAATAAGTTTAGAAGATGGGAAATGCAGTGACTGAGCTTAGAAAGATGGTCGATGTTGGGGTCCTTTGAGTTACTGAAGCATGATGTATATAATGTCGAGAAAGTGAACTAGGGAGTGAGTGATGGTGAATGGTTTTTCTTCTAGGGATCGCTCTACCTGGACCTGGAGTGTACCTGGAGAGGGGTTTCGGGGGTCAACACCCCCGCGGCCCCGTCTGAGACCAGGCCTACTTCCGGAAGATTTATTTTCGGGACAGATCTGCCTCTACTATCAGTGTGTGTGTGTGTGTGCGTGTGTGCGTGTGTGTGTGTGTGTGTGTGTGTGTGTGTGCGTGCGTGTGTGTGTGTGTGCGTGTGTGTGTGTGTGTGTGTGTTAGAGAGACGTCGAGCCACTTGTGTAACTAATGAAGTATGAACTGTGAACTACCCCTCACCCTTCATTCCCCTCACCCTTCATTCCCCTCACCCTTCATTCCCCTCACCCTTCATTCCCCTCACTCTTCATTCCCCTCACCCTTCATTCCCCTCACTCTTCATTCCCCTCACCCTTCATTCCCCTCACCCTTCATTCCCCTCACTCTTCATTCCCCTCACTCTTCATTCCCCTCACCCTTCATTCCCCTCACCCTTCATTCCCCTCACCCTTCATTCCCCTCACCCTTCATTCCCCTCACCCTTCATTCCCCTCACCATTCATACCCCTCACCCTTCATTCCCCTCACCCTTCATTCCCCTCACCCTTCATTCCCCTCACCCTTCATTCCCCTCACCCTTCATTCCCCTCACCATTCATTCCCCTCACCCTTCACCTATATTAGAGAATGGCTTGAGAGGGCCCGAGACAGTACCCAAATTCACATGGTGACGCTGACCAGCCTTTAATTAGTGAAAGTGAAGGTTGGGAAGAATTTCAATGAATTTTTTCTTAGTAAAATGTTTAATCTTGCGACTCCCGTTACACACACAATGAGAATGGTGGAAAAATTAATTAATGGAAAAAAATGGTAGTAAGAATCACAATAATTAGAAATTTAAAAAAAAAAAAATGTAATGAACATATGAATAAAATTTAGTAATCACGAGCATTACTCTGCTCCTGAATATATATATATATATATATATATATATATATATATATATATATATATATATATATATATATATATATTATATGTTAAAGGAGGAAGCAAATATAATTCTTATCTTATAATTTCGACACTGTGTGGAAAGCATTTTACATTCTCTGACCTTAAGTAGATGATTGACGAGCTTGATCTACCTGACCACACTACCCACCTGGCCATCCAGTCCTACTAGTTATTGTCTAGCTATCGCTGTAGCCATGTCATGACCTTTAACCGAATTTGATTACCTTTCATTTTTTCCCCATGTGCTGTATCAAGCCTACGGGTTTAGCCTTCCACATCACTAATAATAATTATAACTTCATGCAATGGGCAGGGAGGTATAATATCTAGTAGGAGTGGGGAAGACCGAAATGTGAGTATGGGAAAGCATGTGAGGCAGTAGGTAGAATGGAAGGGTATATAGCAGCTGGGATTGACTGGATCGAGAGTTATAATAAAATAATTTAATGAAAGATTGGGCATCAGACTGAAAGGAGTATGGTGGAAGCAAATGCATAATGAGAACAAATCGGAAAAGGCTGTTGAACGAATATATGTGATGATAAAGGGAAGAAAGTGATAGAGTAAATAGGCCTTTTATGGTCATGTTTACATGACGACGAAACATGGAATGAGAGGACGAAACATGGAATGAGAGGACGAAACATGGAATGAGAGGACGAAACATGGAATGAGAGGACGAAACATGGAATGAGAGGACGAAACATGGAATGAGAGAACGAAAAGAATCAAATATAATTTCTGTTTACGTCATAAATTTTAAAAGATAGAATCTTAGGAGAGAAAAATGTTCCAAGGGAAACAGCGACTCAGTTATATTTACTTACAAAAAAAAAGAGAGAAAGAGAGAGAGCAGAGGCTGAGAAGGAAGACCTGAGGGAATAGATAACAAAAGCCAATAGGAATAAAAAAGATGGAAGAAGGAGAAGCCCTGGTTCCTTTCTCCCGTCTTCTATATATAATATGTAAACACAATAGATTCCAGGAACTAACTGCCAATTACACTCCGTGTCCCCCATATATGCAGCCATATAAACATACAAACTAAATCCCAGGTACTTAAGACATAAGTGATCAAATTTATCGTGTTGCCAAATCAACGCAGATCTTACCAAAAAAACATTAATCAATCCAAAATTAAAAACGTCCCATCTATCTTCTCCTCCAAGATGATGCGAGACAAAGTGGCAAAAACGGTAAGATCAAAATATTGGAAACATATACAGATAGTTATTTCCTTACTGACACGAAATTTATCATTAGATCAAATATATAATATGGACGTGGTGAAGAATGAGAAAGAGGTTTCGCCCGTGAAGCAGACTTTACTAGTATAATAGAGAGGCATTAGAATGATCAAGCTTGCTACACAGGTGATGCTTCTCTCAGTAAAGATACCCAGGTGTCGCACATGTATCTTATACAGAGATGAAATTAACAAGAACTATATCTAGTGCAGCATCCCTGGAGGGTACGTTTTGTTCAGGGGACAAAACGTAGTAGTAGTAGTAGTAGTAGTAGTAGTAGTAGTAGTAGTAGTAGTAGTAATAGTAGTAGTAGTAGCTGTATATTACAATCCACCGCTAAACAGCAAGAGTCCGACACGTGAATACGAAGACAGTTACTGGAGAAAATGATAAAAGATGTAGAGAAGTTAAAGAATAATCCAGAGGATCAAGACAAAAGCTTCTCATTACTGGAGACTTTAACCACAAGGAAAATAGGAAAACTAGGAACCAAATGAGGGAACAAGAAGAGTAAAACCAGTCAACAAGAAAGGGACAAGTATGATAGTCTTAATGAAGTGGAAATAAAGAGAAATGGAAGGAAAGTTGATATAGAAAGTGACAGTGCAGCTACCTGGAAAGTGCTGGAAAACAAAAAAAAAAAATTGTAAGAAAAGTGAAATGAGAATGGGAAAAAAGTCCATGGTTAACCCAGAGATGTAAAGTTGCTAAGTTAAAAAGTACCAGAGCATATAACAACTGCAGAAGGAGGACAGCAGAAAACAAAAAAGCGAACAGAGTTGTTAGGAGTGAACACATGAAGGCGACAATACACGAGAGTGAGAAGAAAAGAAGAGATAATTTGAGAATAGCATAAAGACAAAGGCCAAATCAGAATTGAATTGCTATACAGTTATGACTCACGAAACCGTAATGACACGATTGCAAACAAACCATACCACCGGCGGGGATAGAACCAGTGGCTAACTCGTCGGTCTGGAGTTTTATGACTCTCTGATCGCGGGTTCTATCCCCGCCCGTGGTATGGTTTATACAGTTATATCATGAGAAAGGTGATCATAAGGAACCAAGCAATAAGTTTAAAAAAGAAAGGGGTAAAGCTTAGTGAACGACAAAATTTGTAAAACCCTTAAGAGACGATTTCAAAGAGGTGTTGAGTGTAGACTCCGTGACAGTACCAAACAGACGAGGCTACACAGCAGCTAACCAGAAACTTGAAATCATCCTCATAATAGCGAATAAAGTCAAGAAACTATTCCATGAACTAGATACATCAAAAGCAATAGGGCCAGATAGCATCCTCATGGGTTCTAAGAAGAGCTGAAGCACTTTACACCACTAGCACTAATCTTCAATAGGTCACTGGAAAAAGGGCAACTAAGAAAAATGGAAAACAGTAAATGTGATGCCAATTTTCAAGCAGGGGGACACACAGTTGGTGCTGAATAACTGACCTGTATTTCTGATATGAGATTTTGCAAGATAATGGAGTAGATATTCAAGAGAATAGTTAAGAACTTGATTCATAAAACACATCCAATACAAGTTTAGTGAGAGATCCCAGTTATTTGAGCTTCATATTTTTGGATTGTAAGGCCTTCGATACTGTGACACACAGGCGATATAAAAATCTGAAAAAAAAGGTAGAGAAACGGGAAAGGAGACCAAATGTGATGGTCATACAGAAGGTATCAGGATGGACAAAGATGCCAGGCAGAATCCCACAGGAGTCACTGTCGGGACCCATACTGTTCTTTATGTACGTAAACCACGTTCCAGAAAAGGTAAAGTCCTGTTTTCCCCAGTTTGCGGATAATGTTAAACTAAGAGAATAAAAACAGGAAAGGACATGGAAACACTGTAAGAGGACTTGAATAGATTATGGGGATGATCGGACAAATGGCTACTGTACTTCAGGCAAGCAAGAGCAAAATTGTGAATATCAGGGAAGCTGAAAGAAGACTGATAATGGAGCATTAACTGATAGAGTAAGAAGCTACAATTCCCTAACAAAGGAGAAGGTTCTTGAGGTAAATAAAGTTCTGATTCAAAGTCATTCAGCAAGCTTGAGAACTGGTTTCAGTAATCTCAACAAAGAATAATTCAGGTCAATATAAACGACATATATCAGAGTTATATCATATAATATGAAGCCCCTTCCTATAGCTCACACATGATCGAGCGTATAAAATGACTAGAGAAAGTCCAGTGATTTCCAGCATGACTGGTTTATTTACTGACTGTCGAGGAAAGGCAAAAAAAAAAAAAAAAAAAAAAAAAAAATGAGCCTGATGATCTTAGAGGCAAGAAGAACCAGGGAAGAATTATTACAGTTTACAACATACTGAGAGAAAAATCATAGAACAGGCGAAGATCGGGGACTAGAGGAATCCAATGCAGGGTAAAGACGCTAACGAATCATAGGTATACCAGTCTGAGGGTGGTTAAGAAGTGAAATATTCTGGATGAAGATGAGATGGAAGTAGAAGTCATATATATATATATATATTATATATATATATATATATATATATATATATATATATATATATATATATATTAGTCGAGAGGCGGGGCCAGGAGCCGCGACTCGATTCCCTCAGTCGCAATGGGTGAATACACCCATGCACTTCCCCTCCGCGGTCTGATTCACTTTTACTTTCAAGAAACACAAAAACGAGGAGAGCGGCGCTGGACGAGTTAAACGAAAGTGAAGGTCGACAAGCGCAGGTTCTCCCGGGCGTGTTGGTCTGCCCCATGTTTGTTTTTGGTATGCTTGGTTACACACGCTGTGCCTTGCTGCATTCTGCATGATAGTTACATTATGGGAAAACTCAGAGTATATTCCTACCATCTATATGAGAATTACATTGTGGGATCATCTGCAATGTATTGGTATATTCTATGTGATACTTAACATTGTGGGTGCATCAGAAGTGTGTGACTACCTCATTTCCATATGGAAACACAACCTAGCAGTTTCACTCTCATATTCCATCACTTAAGATGGTGAATAAAACAACAGTGCAACTGTACAACTTGGGTATCTTTAATGCTGATAAATAAAGATAAACAGGTGTTGCACATGACGGTATTTTATACAGCCAATAATATGACACATAGGATGGGTTGTATACATGAGGTAATGAAATGTATCAGCCCGAGGCGATGGTCATGTATTCCAGTATGTGTTAGTAGCTACGACAGCTTCCAAGGTTTCGTTACTGAAAGTCTACAATAACTATAGTTGAGGAAGATAGAGAGGAAGGAGAGAACAATGCTCTTGTAAAAAAATGCAATAGACGATTGAAAATAAATTCGCGTAAAACTGGACGGGAATTGAAACCACGGCTTGGGGTGTACGAATCCTTTGCTCTACCACAGGACAGTGTTGGATACAACAGGAAAGTTAAAATCTGTAGACGTCACTATCTGCAATGCCAGTTACAAGTTTTTTTTTTAAAGCCGCCTTCCCTTCCCAAACAACAGCACAAGTGGAGATCTACCTCTTGTCCCTCCAAAGTCAGTGTTCATTACGAATTTTCCGAGAACATTGACATTGGGTTTAGAGGGACAAAAGCTAAACTCTAAACTATCGTTGTTGTTGTTGTTAGTGAAGGTAACTATAAATAACTTGTAACTGACGTTGCATATATGACGCCTGACGGCATTACCTGAGCAAGACATATTGTCTCTTCTATTTTCGTATCCAACACGTATTGGCCCTCTGGTCGAGCACAGGATTCACACACACGAAACCACGGGTTAGTTTCCATTTCGGGTCTGCGTCAATATTTATTTTAAGGTGGTTCACTGACTGAGAAGTAGAAAACAGGTTTCTGAATTGATCTTGCTTCTTTTCTTCGTTGTCTTTCTTTTAGGCCTTAAGTCGTGTACACTTTGTGACTCCTGGACTTGATTCACGGATGCCCAGACCATACTAAATTTTCATTTCTTACAAACTGGAATTTCTATTTATTATCACCGTACATATGTATATATATATATATATATATATATATATATATATATATATATATATATATATATATATATATATATATATATATATATATATATATATATATATATATAGTATATATATAGTATATATATAGTATATATATATATATATATATATATATATATATATATATATATATATATATATATATATATATATATATATATATATATATATATATATATATATATATATATATATAATCAAAATATGCAAAACGATCAATGTGAAAAAATAGTGAAATTCTAAGCGTTTTCATGATTTCTCACATTATCAAGGAACTGTAAAAAATAATATAACAGCAGAAGGCACATAAAGCCAAGATTACATCTCACAGTCAACATACAACACCTCAAGCTTCTCTTTGTGATGATGCGGCTGAGATGGTCAAGTACCTCTCAAACATAGCTTAATTCTTTCAAAAATTTTAAATTCTAACTTGTATTAATTTCATCATTAGATAAATCAGTAGATTTTTCCAAGTTACAAAAAGCTTTTGCAATTTCCACATTATTGACGTTTTTTTTCAGAAGTTGCCGAACTTAGACCAAAAATTAGAGCAGAGTTTATAATAGCAATGACCTAATATACTTTGTTTCCATTCTGACTTTAATGTTAAAAATAATTTTGATTTAGTTGATAAATTAAGCACCATTATATATTTGATCAATTACAGAATGGTTAGAGTTTATGTCATTTATTTGTTTACAAAAGTTCTAGTTAATGATTTATTAAGTTTCCTATCTGAAGAACTTGTTAATTACGATTTATCATTGCCAGTTTCTACTATCATTGAACTTATTAAACTTTGTACTGTTGATGCAAATTTTGCATTTAATGGCGAGTTTTACACTCAGAAAAGCGCTTGGAATTTCAGTATTTTTTTCACAGTGGTTGTTCTGCATTCCCACACACACACATACACACACACACACTCACACACACACACTCACACACACACACGCACACACCTAACCTAACCATATATATATATATATATATATATATATATATATATATATATATATATATATATATATATATATGTCGTGCCGATTAGGTAAAACTTGCGATTTTGGCTTAAATAGCAACGCTCACCTTGCCATATAAGACAAGTGAAAATTTGTGTTTGCAATAATTTCGCCAAAATCATTCTGAACATAACGAAAAAAATATATTTCATTGTGTTTGTTTATTATTAAATTAATGTTAAAGTATCTAAAATATAGTTAGTTGGGTTAGGCTAAATTAAATTGCGCTTGTTGTAATAAGGTTAGGTAGGTTTTCAATGTTTCTCTTGGTACAAAATTATTAATTCTTACATTAACATAAATGAAAAAAAAAAAATCTTTAAACGTATAAGAGAAAATTTAAGAAAGGACTTAATTTTAGATGAGTTCTTGCTAATTGACCAGTTTTACCTAATCGTCACGACTTATATATATATATATATATATATATATATATATATATATATATATATATATATATATATATATATATATATATATATTTTATATATATATATAAGATGGTGGTAGGAGAAGTGGAATATTCAAATGGCTTCAGAAAGAAATCCAAATATTCTTCCTTGAAGTCTTTTTATCCACTTCTCCGAGGCTATGGGTCCCACAATTTGTACCAGAGGTGGACTCCTATATACGTATATAATTATATATATATATATATATATATATATATATATATATATATATATATATATATATATATATATATCGTGCCGATTAGGTAAAACTTGCGATTTTGGGTTAAATAGCAACGCTCTTCTTGCCATATAAGACAAGCGAAAATTTGTGTATTCAATAATTTTGCAAAAATCATTTTGAACCTAACGAAAAATACATTTCATTGTGTTTGTTTATTATTAAATTACTGTAAAAGTATCTAAAATATATTTAGTTTGGTTAGGCTAAATTAAATTGCGCTTCTTATAATAAGGTTAGGTAAGTTTTCTAAGATTCTTTTGGTTTAAAATTAATTTTTTTAAATCAACATAAAAGAAATTTTTAGAAAGGTCTTAATTTTAGATGAGTTCTTGCTAATTGACCAGTTTTACATATTAGGCACGACATATATATATATATATATATATATATATATATATATATATATATATATATATATATATATATATATATATATATAGTATGTATATTTTTTTCAACAAGTCACCCGTCTCCCACCGAGGCAGGGTGACACAAAAAGAAAGAAAATCCCCATGAAGAAAATACTTTCATCATCCTTCAACTCTTTCACCACACTCATACATAATCACTGTCTTTGCAGAGGAGTTCAGATACGACAGTTTAGAAGTCCCTCCAAACTGCCAATATCCCAGACCCCCTCATTTAAAGTGCAGATCCCTTCACACATTATTATTACCCTGCTCACACTTCAACACCTCGTATTCCAATTGGATTAACACACACACACACATTATATATATATATATATATATATATATATATATATATATATATATATATATATATATATATATATATATATATATATATATATATAAAGCACATAACAGAGCTAGGTGTTTTACCTCGATCCGAGGACATACGGTGGTGTGGGTGCCTCTGAGCTAATTTCATTCTACTCCCCATTTGATGCACTAGTCTCCACAAGCAGTATATATATTACTGTAATCACGAACGAGTATATATATTACTGTAATCACGAACGAGTATATATATTACTGTAATCACGAACGACTAGCCAAGGACTCGAACCCACATCGTTTTGGCCCGCCTCATGGTGAGCGGATTCTTGTATGATTGCGTCGTTCCGTGGGTTACAGCGCATGTGATTTTCGCTCACCGTGAGGTGGGCCAAAACCAAAAGGGGTAGAGTCCTCGGCTAGTCGCAGTGCTGCTATTGATTAAATACAACTCGTTTGTGGTTACAATAATATATATATATCTACTGCATGTGGAGGATATATATATATATATATATATATATAGTTAGATAAGGAAGGACGAAGGATCGAGCCTCCACCAGTCATTGCACTAGATATCTAACACAATTTTATCACTTCAGCAAAAGTTTCATGCAAATATGAATTCTCAGTTGTTGCGCACTTTAATTAATGATGAGGTGATCGTCATTATTTTTAGGCTCGATATAATTGTAGAGGTTTTTGAGACGTAATTAGTGATAACTGACTTTCGTACTCACATTTCTCATTCACTTTATCAAGTCATTATTTTTTTTTTGGTAATTTCGGTAAAATTTTGCCAAGTTAAACAAACCACGGAACGGGTGCGGGTTTGAACCCATGGCGAGAGAGGGAGAGAAGCCAGTGTTTAAGGGTCTGGAGTTTTACGACTTGCTCGCCATGGGTTCAAACCCCACCCGTTCAGTGGTTTCTTTGTAATCTTGTTATTACGGGTTCGTGAATCTTGTGAGGTCTCTTGCGACGCTTGAGGACGTGCGAGTGATCGTGATTACTGGTAATGTTGGAGCCCCAGACACACAAGGTTTACCTTCAGCTAGCATGCTATACACTTCTCTGAAAGCCGCAGCTTACCTTAGTGTCGTTGAAGATAGAAAGGAGAGGAAATGGTAGACTACACGAACCTTCAAACGCTTTTATACTTTCCAAGGAGTCGCCGCTGAACGTGTTCAGTTACCGGCTACACTTTTTTAACGACAACAAATCGCTGTTTTATACATCCATTGAACATTTAAATACAGGAACTGCAAAGTTTTAAATGCAGACAAGATGGCTGTATACTCACTTATTATTTAGACTTCCAAGACATGTAGAATATAAAGATGTTATTAGTAAGTTGGCATCTGACTAGTGGTGGGAAGAGAGTGGTGCTGACCTAGCCAGTCTGATTCTTGGAGCACCCCTTCCTCGCTTGCCCACCTTTCATTGCAAAGCCATTCAGGTATTGTGCTAACACTAATAATTTATTTCTAAAGGTGAAATGCAAATACCGCAGTTGATCACATAATTTATACCTCAGTAGATCACATAATTTATACTGATTTTTCCAGCATTTCTCTCACCTTGTACGCTGTTCTTATTTTTAGATATGATTCGTAGGAAAACACCTGCACATGCATTCGTGCAAACACACACACACACACAGTACCGATCAGTGAAGAGGCGGGGCCAGGAGCTGAGTCTCGACCCCTGCAACCACAATTAGGTGAGCACACAGTGAAGAGGCGGGGTCAGGAGCTGAGTGTCGACCCCTGCAACCACAAATTGGTGAGTACACACACATCAGAGGATACCTGACGGGAAGACATCAGCGACTCATGGTATGTGATGAGGTGTTAGAGTGGGCGCCTGTGACGAGCGGGGTTCCACAGCTGTTAGTTCTGGGACCGGTGCTGTTTCTGGTATATGTGAACGACATGACGGAAGGCATAGACTCAGAAGTGTCGCTGTTTGCAGACGATGTGAAGTTAATGGGAGAATTTAGTCGGAGGAGGACAAGGCAGGACTACAGAGGGATCTGGAGAGGCTGCAGGCCTGGTACAGCAACTGGCTAGTGGAGTTCAACCCCACCTAGTGGGGTTGAACTCCAGGATCGGGGAAAGGCAAAAGATCACAGACAGAGTACAGTCTAGGGAGGCCAAAGACTACAAACCTCACTCAAGGAAAAGGATCTTGGAGTGTGTACAATACCTGAGGCGCACATCAACCAAATAACTGCTGCAGCATATGGGCGACTAGCGAAACTTAGAATAACATTCCGGCATCTCAGTAAGGAGTCGTTCCGGACCCTGTACACCGTGTACGTCAGGCCCATACTGGAGTATGCAGCTCCAGTTAGGAACCCTCACCTGGACAAACACGTCAGAAAACTAAATAAAGCGCAAAGGTTTGCAAAGTGACTAGTCCCGGAGCTAAGGGGCATGTCCTACAAGAAGAAGTGAAGGAACTCGACCTGACGACACTGGAGGACAGGAGGGACAGGGAAAGACATGATAACGACATAAAATCCTGAGAGGAATCGACAAGGTGGACAGAGACAGGATGTTCTAGAGATGGGACAAAGCAAGGGGTTATAATTGGAAGTTGAAAACTCAGATGAGTCACATGCATGTTAAGAAGTATTTCTTCAGTCATAGAGTCGTCAGGAAATGGAATAGTCTGGAAAGTGAGGTAGTGGAGGTAGGTACCATACATAGCTTTAAAAAGAGGTATGATAAAGCTCACGGAGAAGGGAGTGAGTGGACCTAGTAGCAACCAATGAAGAGGCAATCACAATTAGGTGAGCACAATTAGATGAGTACACACACACACACACACACACACACACACACACACACGTACACACACACACGACCAGGCCGCCAAGAGCTACAGGAAAACATTGGGGAGAAACTTAGGGAAAGGCAATGGGAAGCAGAGAGGGAGAAGTCAGTGTTTATTCACGGGCTTCAGGAGAGCGAATTAAGGACACACAATGAAAGACGGCAGGAGGAAAGACAGGAGATTGAGAACGTCAATAGAGAAATAGGTGAAGAGGACATGTCTGAGCTAGTAAATTTTCAGAGAATAGGGGGGTATGTGAAGGGGAGAAAACGGTCAGTCAAGCTGATCTTCAAGACAAAAACAGTGCGAAACAGGATCCTGCAAGATAAACCACGGCTGAAGGAATCGTCAGCATACAGAAGGGTGTTCCTAGACCGGGACAGAACAAAAACAGAACGACATCAGCTGAGGAAGTGGAGGCAAAAACGAAAGGAGCTGGGAAGAGAGACACAGACAGAATCAGCAGAGACCAACCAGAACAGGGAAGAGCAACAAGAGCGAGCAAACACAGACCCATCCCCAGAACCCCAAAACCAAACACTCTATTACAACACAGACCACAACCCACACATACATCCCGCACCCCTCACTATGCTCTAGAATCCCGCAGCACACCGCCAGGGCCACCACCCCCACAGACCCCCAAAACACAGTGTTGGAGAGGAAACTGAATGTATGGTACACCAACGGAGATGGAATAACGAATATGTGGGAGGAGTGGCATGAAAGAGTCAAAGAGGCATCACCGGACATCATATCCCTCACTGAAACAAAGCTCACAGGGATGATAACAGATGCCATCTATCCAACGGAATATCAGATCCTGAAGAAAGACATAGGGAACAGAAAGGGTGGAGGAGTGGCACTGCTGATCAAAAACCAATGGGATTTTGATGAGCTGGAGAGAGGGGACAGAGGAGAAGCAGGAGATTGTATAATAGAAACACTTCAGTCTGGAGGTCCAAAGGTGATAATTGCAGTGATGTATAACCCACCACAGAACAGCAGGAGGCCAAGGCAAGAGTATGATGAGAGTAATAGAGCGATGGTTGACACACTGGCCGAATTAGCAAGAAGGGCTCGTGCGAGCAGGGCGAAGCTACTGATCATGGGTGACTTCAACCATAAGGAAATCGATTGGGATAACTTAGAGCCACATCGGGGCCAAGAAACGTGGAGGGCTAAGATGATGGAGGTGGTACTTGAAAATCTCATGTACCAGCACGTAAGGGACACTACCAGAGAGAGAGGAGAGGACGAACCAGCGAGACTAGACCTAGTATTCACCCTGAGTAGTGCAGATATTGAGGACATCACACATGAAAGCCACCTTGGGGCCAGTGATCATATGGTTCTAAGCTTCGAATACATAGAGTTACAAGTGGAGAGGGAAGCAGGAAGGGCTGCACGAATGAAGCCAAACTACAAGAAAGGTGACTACGTGGACATGAAGAACTTCCTGCACGGAGTTCAGTGGGACAGAGAGCTGGCAGGGAAGTCAGTAAACGAGATGATGGAATATATGACAACAATTTGCAAGGAAGCTGAGGAGAGGTTTATACCCAAGGGTAACAGGAAAAGCGAAAAAGCCAGGATGAGCCCATGGTTCACCCAAAGGTGCAGGGGAAGCCAAAACCAAGTGTGCCAGGGAATGGAAGAAGTACAGAAGGCAAAGGACCCAGGAGAGTAAGGAGAGCAGTCGCAGAGCCAGAAATGAATATGCACAGGTAAAAAGGGAGGCCCAAAGACAATACGAGAATGACATAGCAGCGAAAGCCAAATCTGACCCAAAGTTGTTGTACAGCCACATCAGGAGGAGAACAACAGTCAAGGACCAGGTGATCAGGCTGAGGAAGGAAGGAGGGGAGGTCACAAGAAATGACCGCGAAGTGTGTGAGGAGCTCAACATGAGATTCAAAGAGGTGTTCACAGAGAAGATAGGAGGGCCTCCAGAAAGGAGGAGCGGTAGGGTACACCATCAGGTGCTGGACACTATACACACAACTGAGGAGGAAGTGAAGAGGCTACTAAGCGAGCTAGATACCTCAAAGGCGATGGGGCCGGATAACATCTCTCCATGGGTCCTGAGAGAGGAAGCAAAGGAGCTATGTGTACCCCTAACAATCTTCAACACGTCTATCGAAACAGGGCAACTACCTGAGGTATGGAAGACAGCAAATGTAGTTCCAATTTTTAAAAAAGGAGACATCAATGTACCACTAAACTACAGACCAGTGTTACTGACATGTATAGTATGCAAGGTCATGGAGAAGATTATCAGAGGAGTGGTGGAGCACCTAGAAAGGAATGAGCTTATCAACGACGGCCAACACGGTTTCAGGGACGGGAAATCCTGTGTCACAAACCTACTGGAGTTCTAAGACAAGGTGACAGCAGTAAGACAAGAGAGAGAGGGTGGGTAGATTGCATTTTCTTGGACTGTAAGAAGGCGTTTGACACAGTTCCACACAAGAGATTAGTGCAGAAGCTGGAGGACCAGGCAGGGATAACAGGGAAGGCACTACAATGGATCAGGGAATACCTGTCAGGAAGACAGCAGCGAATCATGGTACGTGGCGAGGTGTCAGAGTGGGCGCCGGTGACGAGTGGGATTCCACAGGGGTCAGTCCTAGGACCGGTGCTGTTTCTGGTATTTGTGAACGACATGATGGAAGGAATAGACTCCGAAGTGTCCCTGTTTGCAGATGATGTGAAGTTGATGAGAAGAATTCAATCGGACGAGGACCAGGCAGAACTACAAAGGGATCTGGACAGGCTGCAAGCCTGGTCCAGCAATTGGCTCCTGGAGTTCAACCCCACCAAGTGCAAAGTCATGAAGATTGGGGAAGGGCAAAGAAGACCGCAGACGGAGTACAGTCTAGAGGGGCTAGAGACTACAAACCTCAATCAAGGAAAAAGACCTTTGGGTGAGTATAACACCAGGCACATCTCCTGAGGAGCACATCAACCAAATAACTGCTGCAGCATACGGGCGCCTAGCAAACCTAAGAACAGCATTCCGACATCTTAATAAGGAATCGTTCAGGACCCTGTACACTATGTACGTAAGGCCCATACTTGAATATGCAGCACCAGTTTGGAACCCATATCTTGCCAAGCACGTAAAGAAGCTAGAGAAAGGGCAAAGGTTTGCAACAAGACTAGTCCCGGAGCTAAGGGGTATGTCCTACGAGGAGAGGTTAAGGGAAATCGACCTGACGACACTGGAGGACAGGAGAGATAGGGAGGATATGATAACGACATATAAGATACTGAGAGGAATTGACAAGGTGGACAGGGCTCGAATGTTTCAGAGATAGGCTACAGGAACATGGGGCTACAATTGGAAGCTGAAAACCCAGATGAGTCATAGGGATATTAGGAAGTATATCTTTAGCCTTAGTGTTGTCATGAAGTGGAATAATCTGGAGAGTGAAATAGTGGAAGCAAGTTCCATACATAGCTTTAAGAAGATTTATGATAAAGCTCATGGAGCAGACAGAGGATCCAGTAGCGATCAGTGAAGAGGAGGGACCAGGAGCTGAGTCAGGCTACACTAGTCAGGCTACACTAGACTGGCTACACTAGTCAGGCTACACTAGTCAGACTACACTAGTCAGGCTACACTAGTCAGGCTACACTAGTCAGGCTACACTAGTCAGGCTACACTAGTCACGATACACTAGTCACGATACACTAGTCACGATACACTAGTTAAGATACACTAGTCAGGCTACAATAGTCAGGTTACACTAGTCACGATACACTAGTCAGGCTACACTAGTCAGGCTACACTAGTCAGACTACACTAGTCAGGATACACTAGTTAAGATACACTAGTCACGATACACTAGTTAAGATACACTAGTCAGGCTACAATAGTCAGGTTACACTAGTCACGATACACTAGTCACGATACACTAGTCACGATACACTAGTTAAGATACACTAGTCAGGCTACACTAGTCACGATACACTAGTCACGATACACTAGTCACGATACACTAGTTAAGATACACTAGTCAGGCTACAATAGTCAGGTTACACTAGTCAGACTACACTAGTCACGATACACTAGTTAAGATACACTAGTCAGGCTACACAAGTCAGGCTTCACTAGTCAGGCTTCACTAGTCAGTCTACACTAGTCAATCTACACTAGTCAAGCTACACTACATTTTCTTGGACTGGAAGAAGGCCTTCGACACAGTTCCTCACAAGAGATTAGTGCAGAAGCTAGAGTATCAGGCACGTATAACAGGAAGGGCACTGCAATGGATCAGAGAATACCTGACAGGGAGGCAACAACGAGTCATGGTATGTGATGAGGTATCACAATGGGCGCCTGTGACGAGCGGGGTCCCACACGGGTCAGTTCTAGGACCAGATGATATGAAGTTAATGAGGAGAATTAAATCATATGAGGATCAGACAGGACTTCAAAGAGACCTGGACAGGCTGGACACCTGGTCCAGCAACTGGCTTCTCGAATCGCCAAATGCAAAGTCATGAAGATCAGGGAAGGACAAAGAAGACCACAGACAGAGTATAAGCTAGGTGGCCAAAGACTGCAAACCTCGCTCAAGGAGAAAGATCTTGGGGTGAGTATAACGCCGAGCACGTCTCCTGAAGCATACATCAACCAGATAACTGCTTCAGCATTTTTGCGCCTGGCAAACCTGAGAATAGCGTTCCGATACCTTAGTAAGGAATCGTTCAAGACACTGTACACCGTGTATGTCAGGCCCATACTGGAGTATGCAGCACCAGTTTGGAACCCACACCTGGTCAAGCTATTCAAAAAATTTAGAGAAAGTGCAAAGGTTTGCAACAAGGTTAGTTCCAGAGATAAGGCGAATGTCTTACGAAGGCTAAGGGAAATCGGGCTGACAACACTGGAGGATAGGAGGGTTAGGGGAGACATGATAACTACATACAAAATACTGCGTGGAATAGACAACGTGGACAGAGACAAGATATTCCAGAGTAGATATGAAGTGAATAGTCTAGCAAGTGATATAGTGGAGGCAGGAACCATACATAGCTTTAAGACGACGTATGATAAAGTTCATGGAGCAGAGAGAGGACGCAGTAGCGATCAGTAAAGAGGCGGGACCAGGAGCTGAGTCTCGACCCCTGCAACCACAATTAGGTGAGTACTAGTCAGTCTACACTAGTCAGTCTACATTAGTCAGGCTACACTAGTCAGGCTACACTAATCCGGATACACTATTCAGGCTACACTATTCAGGCTACACTAGCCAGGCTACACTAGTCATGGACACCATATGAACTACATAAGAAAAATATAAGGAAACTTGTGAGCGAGCTGGACACTGAAAGTTAAGGGAAGGTAAACAAGCGTTGACATGGAGTCTGTGAGAGGGATCACAAACACTCTCCGAACCTCTAGCTAAAATCTACAAGTCAATGAATACCAGACAATTGAGATTGATCTGGCAAATAGCCAATGTACATCAAATATTTAATCAAATAAACAGACAATAACTATTAAAGAACAAACTGGTATCATTGACACACATTCTATGTAAGGTGATGACGATATATGAAGCACTTGGGGAAAGTTGTTTTTTTTTTTTTCAAAAAAAAAAAAAATATAAGCAGTATGGGTTAAGAAATGGTGAGTCCTGTCTCACAAACTTGCTGTGCATTTATGACAAATTAACATAAGTGAAGCAAGAGAGAGATGTGTAATCAATGAGGACAAATTTTAGTTACTGAAATATAGAGAAAAAAATGGGGGCAATAAAACACCAATTTTAGTACAAGACGAACTTAAACTCCTCAGTAGAACGTAAGTGTGCTCAGGTTTACACCTCATTACTCCCAGTTAATCATAATTATAATCCAGCAGGTAATCATTATAATCCAGCAGGTAATCATTATAATCCAGCAGGTAATCATTATAATCCAGCAGGTAATCATTATAATCCAGCAGGTAATCATTATAATCCAGCAGGTAATCATGCCCCCTTGGATGAATCGTGTTAAAGAACTCGTTCTGGACTCTACTCATATCAATAAAAAATCTTTCCTTGTTGTTATCTGCGAAATTTTGTATTACAAAGAAATATTTGACACTTTACACCACAAGAAAATTAGGACAAAAATATCAGAAACAGGTCGGAGTAACAAGGAATGTACTCTAGTGGATCAAAGAGTACCTAATGAGAAGGAGACAACGTGGGAGTGACCTGTGAAAGGTATCAGAAATGGGAGGTGTTGAGAAGCGGCATATGTGAATAATGTATCAGAGAAGGTGGAATTCGATGTTACTCTTATCGCATATGATGTGAAATCAATGAAGAGCATTAAGCTGACGAGGACAGGGCAACGCTAATACAAAATTCCAGGATTTGTCAAGAAAGTGGCTACTGGAATTCAACCCCAGAAAATGCAAGGCCACAAAAACTGAAGAAAGGAAAAGAAAATGGGAAAATGAGTTTATAAACTTGAAAGAGATACTGCAAACTTTACTTAAAAAATAAGAAGACCTAAGACTTTGCATAATACAGAGCATATCTTCCAAGTCACATGTCAACTAAATAACCTCTAATCTATGACAGACTTTTAAGGATATCAATAAAGAATAATTCACGACCCTATGTACGCATGTCATTCCCATCTTGGAGCAGTTAGCACTAATATGGAACCCACCCAAAATAAAGGAAGTGTATCCATTTACCCAAATTGATTGGGGTATACGAGAAACATTTATACTCTCATAATCATTCTACACAGATACTAAGGAACGTGAGAGTGTGATAACAAGAAAACATTTGCTTTGATGTAGTGAGGGAGAGTCAGTATAGGACAAGGCTAGCGAGGTAAACACAAGGTTATTCAGTATATTCTTAAGGAAGTCTCTTCGAGGAAGTTACCTTGATGTCACTGAAGAGTTCTTTATGGTACTGACCTCAGGAAAATTGGTACCAACAGGTGGTTCAGAAAGACACGTTTATCTGAAAACTTTTCGGTCTCAAATCTGGTCAAGATCCTCAGTGCCCCAGGACCCAAGCATATCATTTCACACCAAGGCGTCTTTGTCCAACGAATTCTTTCCTACCTGACCTTTCCTTCTTCTTGAATGAAACTCTGAGGTGCCAGGTACTGCACGGCACCTCCGACCTAAGCTCTTCCCCCTTATTATAATAATAATGAAAAAATAATGAAAAATAATAATAATGAAAATACTACTACTACTACTACTACTACTACTAACTACTACTACTAATAATAATAATAATAATAATAATAATAATAATAAGGGTGGTTTGGAGATACGGAAAGTAAAGTACCACCAGTCAGGGTTCTTTATTTCTCGAACTTAGAGAAATAAGAATAAATCTTATTTTAATTATTTAGGCAGAGTTAGAAGTAAATAAAGTGAGGCAAAGTGAACGTAAAATAATGAGTGAAGTGTAGTTTCTGAAATGCACAAAATTCGTGAAGGACCGACTCATGAATGGTGGGTGTTGAACTGAACACATCGACGACAGGCTGAGGGACTAATTACCTCAAACTCCTCCTCATCTTCCACTGTTATCATATGTATTCGACTGAAGAAGCCACTGGCTGCCGAAACGTTCCTCAATGAAGATTCCCAAATGCTGCACACGTATCTTATTCTTCAGTCTTTCTCAGGTTGAGATCTCTTTTTTTGACTCCATAAAACCCACTGTGTGGGGGAAACACTGTCATTCAAGGATCACGTTGCACTGTATTTGTGTCTCTGTCCAGCGTCCTATCAGAGTGTTGGGTTAGTAGTCTTCTTGAGTTTCCATAAGTGTTGGGTTAGTAGTCTTCTTGAGTTTACATCAGTGTTAAGTTAGCAGTTTTCTTGAGGTTACATCAGTGTTGGGTTAGTAGTCTTCTTGAGGTTCCATAAGTGTTGGGTTAGTAGTCTTCTTGAGGTTCCATCAGTGTTGGGTTAGCAGTTTTCTTGAGGTTACATCAGTGTTGGGTTAGTAGTCTTCTTGAGGTTCCATAAGTGTTGGGTTAGTAGTCTTCTTGAGGTTCCATCAGTGTTGGGTTAGCAGTTTTCTTGAGGTTACATCAGTGTTGGGTTAGTAGTCTTCTTGAGGTTCCATAAGTGTTGGGTTAATAGTCTTCTTGAGGTTCCATAAGTGTTGGGTTAGTAGTCTTCTTGAGGTTCCATAAGTGTTGGGTTAGTAGTCTTCTTGAGGTTCCATCAGTGTTGGGTTAGTAGTCTTCTTGAGGTTCCATAAGTGTTGGGTTAGTAGTCTTCTTGAGGTTCCATAAGTGTTGGGTTAGTAGTCTTCTTGAGGTTCCATAAGTGTTGGGTTAGTAGTCTTCTTGAGGTTCCATCAGTGTTGGGTTAGTAGTCTTCTTGAGGTTATATCAGTGTTGGGTTAGTAGTCTTCTTGAGGTTCCATAAGAGTTGGGTTAGTAGTCTTCTTGAGGTTCCATCAGTGTTGGTAGTAGTCTTCTTGAGGTTCCATCAGTGTTGGGTTAGTAGTCTTCTTGAGGTTATATCAGTGTTGGGTTAGTAGTCTTCTTGAGGTTCCATAAGAGTTGGGTTAGTAGTCTTCTTGAGGTTCCATCAGTGTTGGGTTAGTAGTCTTCTTGAGGTTACATCAGTGTTGGGTTAGTAGTCTTCTTGAGGTTCCATAAGTGTTGGGTTAGCAGTCTTCTTGAGGTTGCATAAGTGTTGGGTTAGCATGGAACCTGGTTTAAGTCTCTGATACTGCTGTTTTTATTCACTTATATGTTGCTCTGCTGTACATTTGCAACTCTGGCAATTTTGCAACAATTCGCTTCTTTTGTTTATTCAATGTTTGCCAGTTTGTCATTACCGAGTAGAGGTCAAACCTAGGCGCTCTACTCAGGTCAGTTCTCTCTCACCACTGGTGTGGTGAGCATACCTTCAGTCTCTCCAAGGCTCTTCAGTTCTCTCACCTTTGGTATGGTGAGCTTACCCTCTGAGGTTCTCCGAAACTGAGTTCTCAAGTTTTGCAGCTTTCTCATTAATTTTGTTTCGGACTGAGAGGTTCCATAAGTGTTGGGTTAGCAGTCTTCAGGTTCCATAAGTGTTGGGTTAGTAGTCTTCTTGAGGTTCCATCAGTGTTGGGTTAGTAGTCTTCTTGAGGTTCCATCAGTGTTGGGTTAGCAGTCTTCAGGTTCCATAAGTGTTGGGTTACCAGTCTTCTTGAGGTTCCATCAGTGTTGGGTTAGCAGTCTTCAGGTTCAATTAGTGTTGGGTTAGTAGTCTTCTTGAGGTTCCATCAGTGTTGGGTTAGTAGTCTTCTTGAGGTTCCATCAGTGTTGGGTTAGCAGTCTTCAGGTTCCATAAGTGTTGGGTTACCAGTCTTCTTGAGGTTCCATCAGTGTTGGGTTAGCAGTCTTCAGGTTCAATTAGTGTTGGGTTAGTAGTCTTCTTGAGGTTCCATCAGTGTTGGGTTAGCAGTCTTCAGGTTCCATCAGTGTTGGGTTAGCAGTCTTCTTGAGGTTCCATCAGTGTTGGGTTAGTAGTCTTCTTGAGGTTCCATCAGTGTTGGGTTAGCAGTCTTCAGGTTCCATCAGTGTTGGGTTAGTAGTCTTCTTGAGGTTCCATCAGTGTTGGGTTAGCAGTCTTCAGGTTCCATCAGTGTTGGGTTAGTAGTCTTCTTGAGGCTACAATGACTGGTGTACTGCTCAACAGGTTAGTATCCGAGCGGGAGGAGAATGAAATTAGTCGCTGTGTCTACCACAGCATAAGCATGTCTAGTGAGAACACGTTATTTTCCATAGTAATGTAGTGGTCTAGTGCACTGAGAGTTTAGCTGGCTTCATCTGGTATATATACATATATATATATATATATATATATATATATATATATATATATATATATATATATATATATATATATACTTTCTTTCTTTCAACACGTCGGCCGTTTCCCACCGAGGCGGGGTGGCCCAAAAGAAAAAACGGAAGTTTCTCCTCTTACATTTAGTAATATATACAAGAGAAGGGGTTAATAGCCCCTTGCTCCCGGCATTTTAATCGCCCCTTACGACACGCATGGCTTACAGAGGAAGAATTCTGTTCCACTTCCTCATGGAGATAAGAGGAAATAAGAACAAGAACTAGTAAGAAAATAGAAGAAAACCCAGAGGGGTGTGTATATATATGCTTGTACATGAATGTGTAGTGTGACCTAAGTGTAAGTAGAAGTAACAAGATGTACCTGAAATCTTGCATGTTTATGAGACAGAAAAAAGACACCAGCAATCCTACCATCATGTAAAACAATTACAGGCTTTCGTTTTACACTCACTTGGCAGGACGGTAGTACCTTCCTGGGTGGTTGCTGTCTACCAACCTACTACCTAGGATATATATATATATATATATATATATATATATATATATATATATATATATATATATATATATATATATATATATATATATATATATAATTTACGTTTTGAATTCCAATATTAATGAATCTGAGTAATTAACAGCTTTCTCCTGAGACCTGACAGAATCCTGGAGACCTGGATTATACAATAACATTAAGATAGAATATTTAACTATAAATTTTGCCAACAGTTCATAGATATTAGATGCATTTTTTTGGGAGGTGGATATTTGGAGTAAAGGGGGCGTGGGGAGACCCAGGATTAATAAATATGTATATATGCAACATTTTGTATTAAAATCTGAGAGAAATCCAGATTATAATGACGGATTCGCATGGAAATCTAACACTTATACTCCTATGTATTAATTGTGAAATATACCGTCAAGTATGTGAATAAGACATATAAGGTTTATGGCATGTCTTGATAAGACGTTTCGTGCACCAGTGATCGATCAAGTCCCTAGTGCACGAAACATCGCTTCAATAAATGTCATATTGTGTCTTATTTACATACACGCTTAAAGTAACATATGCTTCAGTATACATATATATATCAGATACAAATCCCGCATTAAAGGGCGAAACTTAAGTCGCCTTCAGTCGCCTTGTCTTTCTATAATGCTTTCGTTTGTAACTTGAGAACGCCTCCTCCGATCGGCTTCAGATTTTCAATCCTTGTTATTGGGTTGCGCAGGCGGCCTGTCCTCAATTTTGTTATTATGAATCATTTAGTAAACCGACAAGATAAAGAATGGGACACTCGGGAGACACTAGGATATCGTTATTGGGGAAACGTTGCCACTGGCTGGCGAAACGTTGCCACTGGCTGGCAAAACGTTGCCACTGGCTGGCAAAACGTTGCCACTGGCTGGCGAAACGTTGCCACTGGCTGGTGAAACGTTGCCACTGGCTGGCGAAACGTTTCCACTGGCTGGCGAAACGTTGCCACTGGCTGGTGAAACGTTGCCACGGGCTGGTGAAACGTTGCCACTGGCTGGCGAAACGTTGCCACTGGCTGGCGAAACGTTGCCACGAGCCAATGAAACGTTGCCACGGGGTGGTGAAACGTTGCCACTGGCTGGCGAAACGTTGCCACTGGCTGGTGAAACGTTGCCACTGGCTGGTGAAACGTTGCCACTGGCTGGTGAAACGTTGCCATGAGCCAATGAAACGTTGCCACGGGCTGGTGAAACGTTGCCACTGGCTGGCGAAACGTTGCCACTGGCTGGTGAAACGTTGCCACTGGCTGGCGAAACGTTGCCACTGGCTGGTGAAACGTTGCCACTGGCTGGCGTAACGTTGCCACTGGCTGGTGAAACGTTGCCACTGGCTGGTGAAACGTTGCCACTGGCTGGTGAAACGTTGCCACGAGCCAATGAAACGTTGCCACGTGTTGGCGAAACGTTGCCACTGGCTGGCGAAACGTTGCCACTGGCTGGTGAAACGTTGCCACGGGCTGGTGAAACGTTGCCACTGGCTGGCGAAACGTTGCCACTGGCTGGCGAAACGTTGCCACGAGCCAATGAAACGTTGCCACGGGGTGGTGAAACGTTGCCACTGGCTGGCGAAACGTTGCCACTGGCTGGTGAAACGTTGCCACTGGCTGGTGAAACGTTGCCACTGGCTGGTGAAACGTTGCCATGAGCCAATGAAACGTTGCCACGGGCTGGTGAAACGTTGCCACTGGCTGGCGAAACGTTGCCACTGGCTGGTGAAACGTTGCCACTGGCTGGTGAAACGTTGCCACTGGCTGGTGAAACGTTGCCACGAGCCAATGAAACGTTGCCACGTGTTGGCGAAACGTTGCCACTGGCTGGCGAAACGTTGCCACTGGCTGGTGAAACGTTGCCACGGGCTGGTGAAACGTTGCCACTGGCTGGCGAAACGTTGCCACGGGCTGGCGAAACGTTGCCACGGGCTGGCGAAACGTTGCCACGGGCTGGCGAAACGTTGCCACGGGCTGGCGAAACGTTGCCACTGGCTGGTGAAACGTTGCAACAATAAAGAGAATCAAGTCTCATTCATCTCTTGTCAGTATTATTAACCCAGAAGTGATTGTGGTTTTACAACTTTGCTAAAACAATCAATCCTTTGATTTAATACAGAAACAATGAAAAATTCCAATGAAGCCACATGATTTTTTAAATATCCACTGAAACCAAGTGGGAAAAATGTCCACTGAAACCACTCGAATTTTTTTTAAATATTCACTGAAACCACTTGGAAAAAAAATAGAAATATCCACTGAAACCATTTGATTTTTTTTGTAGATATCCACTGAAACCCTTGGAAAAAATAAAAATATCCGCTGAAACCACTTGGAAAAAATAAAAATATCCACTGAAACCACTTGATTTTTTTTGTAGATATCCACTGAAACCACTTGCTAAACAAAATTAAAAGGCTTTTCTAAAGAGAAGGTTGGAATCCTTACTGACAGTGTGGATTTTTAATGTCATTTATAAAATGGTGTGGAATATTTAATGGGAGATAACTTTAAAAACACGCTCTTTTGAACAGCTTTAAGCCTTAAAAATTGATGAAATTAATTGAGAGAAAAAGTCTTTTATAGTTTAAATCTGTGTATCTTTGTAGCTGACATTTTTTTTTCTGATATAGTTAAAAGAATTAGGATTATTGGTTTCTGTTCAGTAACTGGAGAATGCCTCTTCTGATCGGATTCAAATTTTCACCACTGGTGGATTTTGTTCAATACAAGACTTGCTTTGTTTAAGTGGATATTTAAATAAACTAATTGTGATAATGGATATCATCCCTAGTGTATTCTAGAGTATATAAAGGTTTAAATTGATAATGGGCCCTGTAGGTAGAAATATGCAAATTTTATTGCGAGAGAGAGGGAGAGAGAGAGCATCAGCGTGTGCGTGTGTGCTTGAGTGTTTGCGTGTGTGCTTGAGTGTTTGCGTGTGTGCTTGAGTGTTTGCATATGTGCTTGAGTGTAAATAACCCTTATATATTTACTACCACAATTTGTTCTTCATTCTCTTATCGACTTTCCTTTTACTGAATAAGCAAACCTGATTGACATAAATTTGACCAACTATAACCCAGTAGTGATTAAAGATATTGTCACAGGTGAATTAAGTCACATTTGTCAACATTACAATGTTATTCTAATTTAAATCTTCCTAATTTACGTGTACATAGCATCTAAACGTCCTTAAGAACGTCGAGAAAGAATTTGTTTGTATGTTACGTACACAAACCTAGATAAAAGTTATTATTCAGTTGTTCAGCTTTTTTATAACAATAAAAGAACATAAAGGGGAAGATCGAGATACTTATGCAACATATGGGAATCTTTATTAAGGAAACGTTTCGCCACACAGTGGCTTCATCAGTCCAATACAAAGCAGAAATGGGTAAGGACAGGAGGAGTTTGAGGTAATCAGTCCCTCAGCCTGGAATTGATGTGTTCAGTCCATCACACATGAGTGATGGACTGAACACATCGATTCCATGCTGAGCATTTACAGGTATAGTAGTTTAGTATCTTACTCATCTCCTTATATACTCGTATGTGCTAATCCTTCTTGTCCAGGTATATTTGTTTGTGACTTGTTAAAAACCACTCTTTGCGCGAAATGTTGTCAATAAAGGATCGCATTACACTGCATTCCTGTCTCTTTTTTTCGTCATTCAGGTAGATTATGAACAGTTAGGAACAAATACTGGTCCTTGTGGAACGCCACTTGTCATCTATTTTCCACTATATATCTCTACCATATTTCACCTTATTATTCGTCTTTTAATAAAGTGAATATCAAGGGCTCAGTCTTATTACGCACGCATAGTTACTGCTGTCTTGCGGAAATAAAAATATCTAACTGCCGCACATGTGTCTTACTTATCTACTTGCCCTTATTGTATTCTATTATTATAACGATATTGCTGTCTTGGCTTTATTTTTATTTTTGTAATGAGTCGACTCTCACATTCTGTGTGCCCTTGTTTCCGGTAACAAATGAGGAAAAAGAAGGTTTTAGGCTCCTTCGTCTAAGAATATAGATCTAATATATATATATATATATATATATATATATATATATATATATATATATATATATATATATATATATATATATATGAATAACACAAATCTAATATATATCTGAATAAAACGCACGAGTAACACTTTGTAATCTACATCTTGGGGAGTAGAATGATAGCTCTAGGCCTTTCGTCTTGCTATCAACACATCATCAGGAGCTTGCAAAATTGCAGAAAAAAGGAGGATGTCAAAGAAAGTACGTTCCCAGAAGCCCGTCTTCAGTGAAGACGGTTCTCTCAGGGAACCTTCCTTGAGGGGTTTTCAATGGAAGTAACACATTATACATAAAATGACGGATTTTGTCAAACAGTGATTCTAAATCCCAAACTCAAATTAAGAGTTCGCATAACACTATCATTTCTATGTCAGGATCAATGAAATGAGTAATGAAATGAGTGACCATAATTATGGGCCTTTCTATAGAATACCGAGACTAGGCTCAACACAGATTATTACAATCTACGTCTTAGCGTAGTTGTACTCAAAAACAAGATCTATGTTCTATAGTTAAGGAAACAGGCATACTTAGAATGTCTGTAAGACATACTCCTTAAGAGACAGCGCAAATGACCAAGTCTATTAATAACTCTGTTTTTTCACCAATACACAGTAAACCAGGAGTCACCAACGAAACAGTTTCTTAAAGAAACTTGAAACTTTACCAGACAACAAGAGTAGAGAGAGAGAGAGATGTTTACTGTGCTCAGGGCTGGACAAGACTCCCGGAATCCAAGGCCACTAACCTAACATCAGGTCGGATCACGTGACTCAGTCAGCAGTGAGCTAGACCCAAAACCAACTAACAGTAGTTGGTATGATTGTTTCCCACAGTCAGTAGTTTGTTCTCCTCATTTAACAAAAGAACACATCCTACCTATTTACGTAGCTAATAATAATAATAATAATAATAATAATAATAAATGATGAGACAGGTAATAACATAAAGCCAAACCTCTTCATTTTAGCTATTAATGAAGATATTAGTGATATAATATTAAGTGAGAGTTACATTACACTCTTACAGTATTTAAATACAACATTAGGTCCCATACACGGGGTGCAACACTGCATAAGCCATGCGTGTCGTAAGAGGGTACTGAAATGCCGGGAGCAAGGGGCTAGTAACCCCTTCTCCTGTCTACATTACTAAAGTCAAAAAGAGAAACTTTTGTTTTTTTCTATGGGCCACCCTGCTTCGGTGAGATACGGCTGTTTTGTTGAAAGAAGAAGTATATACATAATATATATATATATATATATATATATATATATATATATATATATATATATATATATATACGTATATATATATATTTATATATATAAATATATATATATATATATATATATATATATATATATATATATATATATATATATATATATTTTATATATATATATATATATATATATATATATATATATATATATATATATATATATATATATATATATATATATATATATCTTTCTTTCTTTCAACACGTCGGTCGTTTCCACCGAAGCGGGAGTAACCGAAAAGGAAAACGAAAGTTTCTCCTTTACATTTAGTAATATATACAGGAGAAGGGGTTACTACCTGCTCCAGCATTTTAGTCGCCTCTTACGACACGCATCTTACGAGAAGAATTATGTTCCACTTCCCCATGGAGATAAAATATATATATATATATATATATATATATATATATATATATATATATATATATATATATATATATATATATATATATATATATATATATATATATATATATATAAGCACAAAGCTTCGATTAATAATTCTTATTGTATCTTCCACTTTTATTCAAGTCATTATTAATATTCTTGTCATCTTCTGAGACATAAGTGGCCTTAAATGACTAAGTCAGTGTATTCAGTGAGGGGCTACTGCGAACATTTCTGATAAGAGACCCCGATAACTTAGGTCGGGTATCCTACTCGTAAAGAGTAAGACATGTGTCCAGTTCTTGGGTATCTTTATTGCAGAAACGTTTCGCCCGCTCAGCAAGCCTCTTCAGTCAAGTACGGGAGAAGACAACACTAGAGACAGTAAAAGTAGTTTTGACGTGATCAGCCTGTCACCCTTAGTAGGTGGTCAGTCCCTCAAAAATGAAACATAGGTATGCGGCCGGACCTCCTATATTAGAGCAGAAGTAAGGTGAAGCAGCTGCAGTTGACATCACAGGTGAGTATGGCCCCTAGTGGAAGTAGGTCATCCTCAACAGTTATTTAGCAAAGGAGTTGCAGAAGACTTTCCATGAAGAGGCTTGTTGTGCAATTGAAATATTTCAGCAATAAAGATACTCAAGTATTGCACATTAATCGTATTCAGCAACTTGCCATTATTGCACACCATCAATAATATGACCCTCCTCTTTGTTCAGATGCACTAATTCACAGGAAAAGTGAATAAACTTTTAACTTTTAATGACCTTATCTTATCGAACAAAAATAGTAAAATATAACAATATTTGAAAGGAAATGAGAAAACGTGTTTACAGCGTATTTCGACAGCAAAAAATCACTAAAAGAATAAAGCTGTTGGCAAATAAAATGGGAAAGTAATTCTTATCAGTTTTTAAATTTTGCATTTTCTGTGAAAACATTTTATTAAAAATAAATAATATATATATATATATATATATATATATATATATATATATATATATATATATATATATATATATATATATATATATATATATATATATATATAGAGGTCCCCAGCAAGTTCTAGAGGTAGTACCTCTCTTTATATAATTTAAAGAAAATAAATATATATGATATATATATATATATATATATATATATATATATATATATATATATATATATATATATATATATTATTTATATATGTATATTATATATATATATATAAATATTATTTATATATAGCTTGGAAATTAGGAGGAGGTGCGTGATTACCAAAACTATTATCCAGAGGGCTGAGGAGGGGTTGTTGAGGTGGTTCGGACATGTAGAGAGAATGGAACGAAACTGAATGACTTCGAGAGTATAGTGGAGGGAAGGCGGGGTAAAGGTCGGCCTAGGAAAGGTTGGAGGGAGGGGGTAAAGGAGGTTTTGTGTGCGAGGGGCTTGGATTTCCAGCAAGCATGCGTGAGCGTATTTGATATAAGTGAATGGAAACAAATGATTTTTAATACTTGACGTGCTGTTGGAGTGTGAGCAAAGTAACATTTTTGAAGGGATTCAGGGAAACCGGCAGGCCGGACTTGAGTCCTGGAGATGAGAAGTACAGTGTCTGCACTCTGAAGGAGGGTTTAATGTTGCAGTTTTATAACTGTAGTGTAAATCACCCCTCTGGCAAGACAGTGATGGAGTGAATGATGGTGAAAGTTTTTCTTTTTCGGGCCACCCTGCCTTGGTGGGAATTACCTAGGAAAAGACAGTGTCTTCAGACTTGATGAGGACGAAGCAGGATATATACACTGAGAGGTGTATGTCTCTCAAAGATTTTATGCTCTGAGAGGTTAATAATTATTGCAGAGCTTAAAGTATCCTTGTCTGGTGATGACAAGGTTACGTGCATAGCCTTACGACCCTAATGTAGTCGATAGGCTTTAAACCGTAATAACCAACCAAGTTGCGATTCACGACATATACACCTTGAGGTTTATGTCTCTCAGTGTATAATGCTGAGAGTTTAATCCCTACATTACAGTATTCTTGATTGGCAGTTAGAGCAGTTTACATGCAGTCTTAATGAGCCTTATGTTCCTGAACGACTTACAACATTGTTAACCATCAACTCACACTCTGAGGTCCGGAGATCGAATCTCCTCCGGTACGGCTGGAAAACATTAGGGACGTGTTTACATAAGACACCTGTTGTCCCTGTTCACCCATCAGTGTAAAATGGGTACCTGGGTGTTAGTCGACTGGTGTGGGTCGCATCCTGGGACAAAACTGACCTAATTTGCCCGAAATGCTCAGCATAACAAGGGCTTTCTATATAGTAGTATGTCATTGATGTCTGTATACCTTGTACATGTACTTGTAGTAAATAAAGATATTACACAAAATTTTATTATTAACCAAGAGGCGACAAAGTTGGCACTGAATGAGAAGAACGATAGGAGGGAAGGAGTCAATTTTCTGAAGAACCTGCAACGCATTCCAAGATTCAGACCACAACAAAGGAACAATTTGGTGCCGAAGGGACTAGGGAGAGCGAGGGAAGAGCGAAGATAGTCAGATGAAAGTGAAGGGGAGGGCGAAGGGAGTTAGTGAGATGTGAGGTGAGGGGAAGGGTAAGTTAAGAAAATATAGCGAGACTCAGAGCTTTCATGGTGTCTCGTTAAGAGGGAGGACAACATTTTAAGAGGAAAGAAGTTGTATGACCCTTATGGGTTTAGTGCTTAGTTATGATTGTAATATTAATAATAATAAGATGAAGGAAGGAAGGAAAGCAAAAGGAAGAAGAAAAATAAATCAGGTAATACTAAAAGACTTTTGAAGCGGAAGGTTTTATAATTACAGTAACATCAAATGGTCAGACGCACGGTAGCCCTGACCTTACAAATTAGTAAGTGTCGCGTTACCACTGACGAACAGTAGTCAGAAGACAGAGGTCATCAGATGAAGCTCAGATGAACCTACACTGCCTTGATGTTAGTGGTCACGACAATATTGTCTTCCCTTGGGAGAAAAAACATAAAGCGTGATAAAGTCTGTGGTGGTAGAGGCAGAGAAAGTTCTTCATTCAAAAAAAAACTTGTTGGTAAATGAACCAACACAGAAATATTTTCCAACTTATATTACGAGTAAGGTGTACGTTCACAAGGGGTTTTATGTAGAGAACATTTATCAGCGTTTATCAATCAAATGCAGTTCAGAAAGTTTAGTTTGATTTAAATTTATGATAGCTTATAGGCATCTACCTAAAATTAATCACAGAGCCTACATCCCAAACACTTCATACAGCTCCCCTGCGGTGGGCCGCGTGCCCAGAATGCTGCAGGCATTTCCCCTCTGGATAGCAACACTGAGTCCCTGAAAGAAGAAGCTGGCCGCTCTGTGATCCTTGGTTTCTGTGGTGAGCTTTTCACCCAGCTCTCTGAGGAGCCTTAAAGCACACTTGCCCTATGCTCCAAGGGTCTCCGACCCTACTGGGATGAAGCTATAACAAGGGGGCAGGTATACATATTTGCGGATCTTCTGGGTCGCCCTGTAACTGGCGGCTCCACCCCCTTCAACATCAGAGTATGGCAAGTAGGTGTCCACCAAAATGGCTTCACAGGTATAGTCCCAGGCAATCTGCTTACCATTCTTCCAGGGTAGCATAGTGGCTCCATCAGGACGCCTTTGACTTCCGTCGGACCTCCCGTTGAGCTGGGCAACGGGCTGTGGCGAGACTTCTTATTATGTCGCTGACCTCCTCATGTCTAGCATACTTCCCTTCTGATGTGTGACACACGAAACCATGAAGTCCGAATTGATCGCCGTCGCCCTGCCGCAAATACACCTATGTTCAGTGAGTATGGGGGCGGCTAGGCGAAGAGCAACACCAATCCGAATGGCCTGTGGGTCGAGTCGGGTGCTCAGGGAGGAGCTGGGAACAAGTAGAAGGAAATCTCCTGAATGTGGTGACTTCACCGCTAGGAGACGAGCTTTGTCCTTTCCTGAAATATTGTTGAGCATTGTGTTGGCATTTTTTTCCATGATCGGTTTGTCCCATTGGGACTGTTTGTGCTCTTTGGGAGGAGCTGGTCTGCTGGAGAAGTCTGCAAGTGTACCACCGCATGGCTGCTTCAATAAACCTGAGGTCTTGAGCTCCTACCGCACCTCTCAAGCGT
Organism: Cherax destructor; assembly: GCA_009830355.1. NCBI lineage: Eukaryota > Metazoa > Arthropoda > Malacostraca > Decapoda > Parastacidae > Cherax > Cherax destructor. The sequence goes on along the minus strand of WNWK01000187.1, from coordinate 547,198 downwards.
TCGGGGACAATATTCTTGTATAGTCTAGTGGAAGCCATGCACGACGACAGAAATGCAGGTAAAGCTACCTGCGTTGCCTTGCGCACCCCTATACGTCCCAGTCGCACTGGGAGAGTTACCTGATCCCATTGCTGATCTTCCAGTGACAGATTCAGTGCCTTCTTAAAGATAGATCTCAGGAGTGAGTCATATTTGCTAAGTGTTGGGTTGTCGAAAGAGGGTGCGCACCTCAAGAAGTGAGTCTTGGCAAGGTAAGACACCTTGTGAGGAGATACAGGGCATCATGGGCATCAAGATCACTTATTCTCTCCTCCATTCTCTCCAGGTCATTCAGTTTGTCCTTGAGGACTGTGTCGATGGCCTGATGAACCAGCAATAACTCACTCCACATGTGTATGAGGGTCCTGCCCCCAGAATGGGTATGTAGTAACTCACTCCACATGTGTATGAGGGTCCTGCCCCCCAGAATGGGTATGTAGTAACTAACTGCACATGATGAGTATGGGTTGGCTACCACTCACAAGATGCGTCTGACTCTGTGGTTAATGCTTCAAAATTGATCAAGGTTCATACATATGCATGCAATAATATGCAGAATAAACGATTACAGGGACCACTAGTTTATTATACAGAGTCCCATTAATAACATTATGTTAAGAACGAAAAGGCACAATACAGTGACTGGAACAATACACAAATAACCCCACATAGGTAAGAGGAGCTTTTGACGACGTATCGGTCTGACTTGTACCATTTACAAAATCACAGTGCGACTTTGTAAATGATCCAAGTTTGACAGATACGTCGTCGTAAGATCCTCCCTCTTATGTGCGGGTTATTTGTGTAACATATTAATATTATATAATGACACACCAAGGCTGAGGGAGTGACTACGTCAAACTGGTTTCTTATCCAGGCTGAGGGACCAATCGCCTCTTATCTATGTCTCCACGACTTCTGTGCTGGAAAGTCTTCTCAATTAAACCATACCACGGGCGGGGATAGAACCCGCGATCAGAGAGTCATAAAACTCCAGACCGACGCGCTAGCCACTGGGCCAGTTTTATGACTGATCGCGGGTTCTATCCCCGCCCGTGGTATGATTTGTTTGCACTCGTGTCATTACGATTTCGTGTCTTCTCAGTACAATGCCAGTAACAGCATATCGTATCTTATTAACAAATTTGTCGTCATAAAATATCATTGACATACATTCTGTTGTTCCCTCTGTATTTCGACTGAAGACGCTTGCTGAGCAGTCATCTCGCCTTGTTAATAAAGATACCAACCTGTTTGTATTCCCACTAAGATTTGATTATGACCTGTCATCTGTCTGCTGTCAGGCCACCTGCAGTGTTCCTCCTTTCGTGTGCACTTATTAGCTTGGTGTTTCCCACGTAAGCTCACGATTAATAATAATGTCATCCGGTTACAACACCCCACTTTGCAACCTGTTTATAACCTGCGGTATAAGCCGCTGAAACGTTGCGGGGTCGTTACTCAATTTGAATATTATGATTTTAGGATAAGAGCTCCCTTTTAAAGTCAAAGGCTTCTTTTACTCTTTTTCCTGAGTAGACACTTGGTGCTGGACACGTGGTGCTGGACACGTGGTGCTGGACACGTGGTGCTGGACACGTGGTGCTGGACACAGTGGTTCTGGACACAGTAATATAGTGGTCCTGGATACAGGCTGTGGTGGATGTGCCTAACACCCACTGGCTTATACTCATACTCTTTCATATGTACGGGTTATTTGTGTATCATACATGTGGTGGGTGGTGCCTGACACCCTCTGGCTCACACGTATGATCAACACTCTAATACTTAAGAGTTTATTGCCATAAACTGAGCCGACGACTCACAAAAACTAGTGAGGTGTTTCCAGCCACAAGTGTATGAAGTAAGGTAATGTTTGTGTCTGGGGTGTATCCCAGGGGGCCTAGTAACGGTTTACTACACAGGGTATCACTGATGATTTATTGATATCTGTAAAGAATGTTGTATAGAATGTTCTGATGTTCTCCCTTCATTAAAAATCTTGATGCGATTCAAATTAAAATCGTCCATTCTTCAAATATCGTGAATTCGCTTATAATCTAGAATTGTAATCTTCTATGGTTATTTCTATTATTCTTATTGTCAAGAGCAAATAAAATGTATACCACCTTTCCATATTTGGCTACGTAATATGTACAGACAAATACCTGCTTCAGATATTGTTTTTCTTGTAATAATCTTCGCACAGAATAAAATGAAAACATATTTTCCCAGTCTAAGAGTTCATGTAAGAATTTACAATGCCATGTCTTTCTTAAATACCCTTGATCTCCAGTCTCTTACAACGTTATGTTTGAAGAAATAGCTGAAACCCGATTTCAGTAGGACCCGCTACAGGTACCATTCCTTCACATGGTCAAGCCAAGATGAACATAAAGTGCTGCTGAGGTTTTCTAGGCTAAACTAAACTAATGATTTGGGGGGAAACTGTCTGTACACGATTCCTAGTTTGCTGTGGAATCCACGTCTCACCCAGAAGTCAAAATGACAAATCATCTGGGCGGATTTTGAAGTGTAAACAATAAGTTATGAGTTCTTATGCATAACAATTAATTATAATCACATAGTGTTTGAAAATAAGTGACACCGTATGTTAATAATGTTGTTAGCTGTTAATTATGAGGGCCAATGTAATATATTGTTATTGCCAGGTCAACTACTAGTATTATGGGCGCAAGTATAACAAAGGTGTTTGTTGTAAATGGTATAAAATACCGACAAGTTGGTGAGTAAGACATGTGCAACAGTTGGGTATCTTTATTTGACTGAAGAAGCCTACTGTGTAGGAGAAATGTTTCGACAATAAAGATACCCAAATGTTACACATGTGTCTTACCACCAAAGGTACTTGTTTAAAGGCAGTACTCCCTACATGAGCAGTAGCTGCCTATTATCTGGGACGTGTCCCCAGAAAGTGCTCAGTTAATAGGATACTGGGTCGGTATAATGTATGTGGCCAATATACATTAGTCCAATATTTGAAACCAGACAGCAGGAAGAACATCGGTGATAGCCGGTCAATTACCGAACAGCAAGTGAAAGGGATCTGACGGCTCGGCAAGTGTATGTAGTGTTGTGTAAACCGACACAAAATTGCCAACAATGAACACGGGGTTCCAGTGAATATAACGTCATGGACAATACACAGCGTGTTTGTTGACAACCATATCGGCTTCTATGTTTACATTAGTACCCCTACAGCTCGAATGATATAAAAAAAAAGAGCAATCGTAAGTCTAGTTTCCCTGAACTTGACAGTCTAGGTCGGTCTGTGACCTGACGAGATCCTATTGGAAATGTTATGGGTCCAAAAATACCAGGTAGCTTCATATTTGCATAGCGAAACGTGAGATAGTTGAAACAGTGAAAATGGCAGTTAGGGAAAAATCTAACTGCATAAGCAGTTCCTCCTATAAGCCACAGGGGTCCACGGTTGGCGATAGTATACTGAAATTATCAAAGAAGCATAGAAGACTGTATACACAATAACCCGCATATAGGAGAAATAAACTTTCCTTCTATGTGCGGGTTACTTGTGTATTGTTCCAGTCACGGTATTGTGTCTTTTGTTCTTTAGGAGACTGTATGCTCCATAGATCGCCATAACAAAGATAACTATAACATTTGTACATATCAATAATTGTAGTGATAACTATAAGTTCCCCAAACATGAAGACAAATTCTAGCAGTCGTGAATGTAGCCTGGAAGATGAATACTCGAACTTTTTATTTTAACTTGGCATATAGTGCAAGAAAATGCTGCAAACGAAGAAAGTAATAATTTTTGGCAGAAGACGAGTCAGCGGCTCCCACGTAAAAGTCAATTGTAGTGAAGGAGACGAGTTGGAACACTATAACAACCATTATCAAGAGACGAGTCATGGAAATTGGTGGCAATACTTTTACAAAATATTACCTGCCTGGAGCCTACCTGGAGGTCGCTCCGAGGGGTCAGTGCCCCTTCAGTCCAGTCCTTGACAAAGCCTCCCGGTGAATCAGGGAGTGATCAACCAAGCTGTTAGTGCTGACCGCAAGCGATTCAACGTAGGAACCACAGCCCGGCTGACCGGGCACTGACTTTAGGTATCTGTCCAGTTCCCTCTTGAAGGCAGTCAGGGGTCTATTGATAATTACTCTTATGCATGGTGGGAGGTTCTTAAACAGTCTTGGGTCCCGGACACTTATTGTGTTTTCTCTAAGTGTACTCATGGCACCCCTACTTTTCATTCGGGGGTATGTTGCACCGTCTGCCCAGTCTTTTGCTTTTGCAGGAAGTGATTTCTGTTTGCGGATTTGGGACCTGTCCCTCAAAGATTTTTAAGGTGTAGATTATGATGTATCTCTCTCGCCTGAGTTCCAGGGAGTACAGATCAAGAGACTTCAAACGTTCGCAGTAATTAAGGGGTTTCACTGAACCTATACGTGAAGTGGAAGTTCTCTGAATATTCTCTAGATTTGCGGTTTCACCTGTCTTGAATGGGGCTGTTAGTATACAGCAGTATTCCAGCCTAGAGAGAACAAGTAATTCAAAAAGAATCATCATTGGCTTGGCATCCCTTGTTTTTAAAGTTCTCATTATCCATCCCATTATTTTCCTCGCAGATGTGCAGATGTGAGATGTGAAGGTGAGATCCTCTGACATTAACACTTCCAGGTCCTTCACATTAACTTTTCGCTCTACTGTGTTTTTAGAGTTTCTAATTTACTCCGTTCTAACTATTATTTCTTTCAGTTTTCCCATAACGGAGTAACCGAAATTTGTCCTCATTGAACATCACGTTGTTTTCTGCAGCCCATTCGAAAACTTGGCTTGTATTCGCTTGCAGATTTACCGTGCCCTCATTGGATGACAGTCTCATGTAGATTGTAGTATCGTCTGCAAAAGAAGACACGATTTACATTTCTGTCTATATCTGATATGAGAATGAGGAACAGGATGGGGACGAGTACTGTGTCTGTAGTGGAGTTTGTATTAAGGTTTGTAGATGGATCAGCACTAAGGCTGGAGGCTGAGCTGGGTGATGTTCTGTTTACATGTAGACTTCCTATAGGGTCTCTATTTTCGAGTCATCTGTTGTAATACGGGCATTTTGAATGTTGTTATATTTTCCTCCTCTTTCACATTCCGGTTCAGCTTGAGCTTTGTGCGCCACTTGCCCTTCCTTAAATAATGTATATATATATATATATATATATATATATATATATATATATATATATATATATATATATATATATATATATATATATATATATATATACATGGGGTTCACCTCTGGTACAAATTGTGGGACCCATAGCCTCGGAGAAGTGGATAAAAAGGCTTCAAGGAAGAAAATTTGGATTTCTTCCTGATGCCATTTGAATATTCCACTTCCCCTACCACCCCATCTTCTTTTTTTTTTTACCAATAGGTATATTTTATTACATAATATGGTACAAAAGATTTAAGAGATACATTGTTGATATAAAGATGGCATATACAGTACACGAGGTGTGAGAGATACATGTCTAGTACGTATTGTTACATGTTTGTCACTGATTATAATGCGAAAATCTCATCCAGCTCTTCCGAGCTGGGGCGCGTGCCCAGAATACAGCATGCATTACCCCTCTGAACAGCAGCGCTGAGTCGCTGGAACAGAAAACTAGCTGCCCAGGGATTCCTAGTTACCCTGTTGAGTCTTTTGCCCAGCTCCTTGAGGAACTTATATGCACTCTTACCCCATGAGCCAAGGGTCTCCGAGCCTATGGGAACAAACATATAATGATGGGCAAGTTCTCCATATTTTTCGACTTCTGGGACTCCCTGAAGGTGGCAGCTGCCCTCCTTCCTCCCTGGTGTATTGGAGATAGGTATCAGCCAAGGTAGATGCACATGTGTAGTCCCACACCACCTGCTTGCCGTTTGTCCAGGCTTGAAGGGTGATACCATCTGGACGCTTTTGGCTGCCATCAGATCTGCATAGTTGGGGTGGTTCCCTTACTGCTGGGCATCCGGCTGTTGTGAGGCTCCTCTTGATAATGTTATTAACCTCTTCATGTCTTGCAATCTTTCCCTCGGATTTACGACACACAAGACCATATATATATATATATATATATATATATATATATATATATATATATATATATATATATATATTTTATATATTGAGTAGTTATCCAAGAGAGCCCCTGCATTTTACAGTTTATTATTTAGTACCCTCTTTAGTATTTTCCTGAGTCATGTTCAAAGCCCCATATCCTTATTGCAGATCCAGAAACATCTCGCTAGTTTAATATCATAGATGGAAGCAGTGTTTACTCTTGCACAAGGACTTCTCCACATGTTCCACAGGCATTCCTGCATGCCATCCTGCACGTATCCTATTAGGAATCTGGGTACCACTAAACCTGATTGCCACTTAAGTGTATCTGACTTCGCAAGAGGAAAGAGACGCAGGAGAAAGTTACTCCAGGAGAAGGAGGCGGAGCCGAGATAATAGGAAACATTTGGCTCATTCAATAGGTCAGGGTAAGGAAGATACGAGAGTGGTTGAACAAAAGGTGTTCAGTGCTTAACAACATTCACATTGGTGACGAAATATGAAGTGTCCTCCCAGCTGGCTCTCTCACATAAATATTTGTTGACATGCATTGCTAGTCTGAAATTAGTGTTACTGGTTGTCCCTGAACTGGAGGATATATATATTTTTTATTGTTACTGAGCTGGAGGATATTTTTTGCTTGTTACTGACCTGGAGGATATTTTTTGCTTGTTACTGACCTGGGGGATATTTTTTGCTTGTTACTGACCTGGATGATATTTATTTTGCTTGTTACTGACCTGGGGGATATTTTTTGCTTGTTACTGACCTGGATGATATTTATTTTGCTTGTTACTGACCTGGGGATATTTTTTGCTTGTTACTGACCTGGGGGATATTTTTTGCTTGTTACTGACCTGGGAGGATATTTATTTTGCTTGTTGACCTGGGGATATTTGTTGTTACTGACCTGGGGATATTTTTCCTTGTTACTGACCTGGAGATATTTATTTGTGCTTAAGTTTCTGGATATATGTTGACTGACCGAAATTTTTTTCAACAAGTTTAATATTGATACACCAGTACACTGAATCACACTGTAAGTGCTGAACTGTATCGCACTAAGGGATTCACTGTATCACACTAAGGGATTCACTGTATCACACTAAGGGATTCACACTATCATACTGTCATCGCTACAACGAAAGATCAAAAAGGATATTCATGCTGAAAACAGACATTTATAAAATATATTTTCGTTTATGTTCTGGTTTCTTTCGAATCAGCGTCAATGTGCAGTCACCCATGTCTCTTCATCCCAGCTTCCTTCATGTCTCTTCATCCCAGCTTCCCTCATGTCTCTTCATCCCAGCTTCCCTCATGTCTCTTCATCCCAACTTCCCTCATGTCTCTTCATCCCAGCTTCCCTCATGTCTCTTCATCCCAGCTTCCCTCATGTCTCTTCATCCCAGCTTCCCTCATGTCTCTTCATCCCAGCTTCCCTCATGTCTCTTCATCCCAGCTTCCCTCATGTCTCTTCTACGCGGTTTATTATCAAGAAAATGTCTGTACTACTCTTCACTCACGTCTACCAAAATTGGTCTAAATTAGTCTAAGTGTGAGTGCGGACAGTGTAGTTGAAGGGATACATTACACAAATAACTTATGACACTAACACACCAAGGTGAGGGGGGTAGCCAGTATATACTGCCAGTAAATACTGGCTACCTTACCTTCGTGTGTTAGTGTGACTTGTAAATGGTCCAAGTCAGACCGAAACGTTGTCATAAGCTGTCTCTCATATGTTTGGGTTATTTGTGTATTGTTTCAGGCACGGTATTGTGTTTTTTTGTTCTTAGCTTAATGGATAGTGTGTTTCCTTGTTTTCCTTGAGGTGCAAGGAAAATCTTGAAATCAGATCTGAAGTTTTTATCATTGTTACTAACCAGAAAGTCATGCCCTTCAAGCTGAGCTACCTCCCAGGCACAATTTTTTCGTTAGCAATAATTTTATTTTGCCAACTTCTCACCTGCCAAAAACATCTGTATTGAATTTGGTTTGACTCAAGTCCCTGAATGTGTTATCTATTTCTTGCTGATTAATAAAATGTGAATATTTGTTTGAACATGATTCATTAAATGCAATTTAATCGCCAGTTTCAGGAAATGGCGCTTCAGTTTCTGAAGTTCCTTCTAAAGAGTTTGTTGAGAATTATTAAATTTTCCCTATGTGGCACTGGAACAATAGATGAGGGTATAAAGAATAAAAGGGCACAGTACCGTGACTGGGACAATACACAAATAACCCGAGGATAGAAAAATGAAAATTATGAAGACGTTTCGGTCTAACTTGGACCATTAATTATTCGTGTGACTAGTTAATGGTCTAAGTCGGACCGAAACGTCGTCATAAGTTTCATTCACCTATGAGCAGGTTATTTGTGTAGATGATGATATGTTTGCAAAAACAACATTTCCTCTATCATTTCCCTTCTTTTTTTGCAAGTCAGATTGACACGTCATGTATAAGTGTCAGTCAGTGTAGCAGTCAGTGTGGCAGTCAGTATAGCAGTGTGGCAGTCAGTGTGTCAGTAAGTGTGTCAGTCAGTGTAGCAGTCAGTGTGTCAGTGAGTGTGTCAGTCAGTGTGTCAGTCAGTGTGGCAGTCAGTGTGACAGTCAGTGTGGCAGTCAGTGTGGCAGTCAGTGTAGCAGTCAGTGTAACTATCAAGCGCAGTGTAATACATAGTGTCAGGCTCACTTCTGTGTCTAAGACCAATGCGTAACTTGTGAATGGTACAAGTCGAACCGAAACGTCGTCGTGAGCTCTTCTCTTTCCAATGAGCGGGTTATTTATTTATGGGATCACTGTAATATCTGCAGACAACGGAACGAGACTGGAGACCGTTGAAGGGTTCATTAAGGCTCTGTGTTACCTGAACATTACCGGCCAAAACAAACACTTTAATACCAAAAAGATGTATTACCTGTAGGTTACCTGTAGCCTCTTCGGGGGGTGGGGGTTCACTACCCCAGCGGCTCGGTCCCAGACCAGATGTCCTGGATGCTGGCCTGATCGATGAGGATGTTGGTGCTCGCCGCCAGCAGTTCAACGTATGCACCACAGCTCGGCTGATCAGGAGCCAACTGGAAGAAATTACCGAGTTCCCTTCTAAAGACAGATAGAGACTTGTTCATAATTCCCCTTATGCACGAGGAGAGGATTTTGAAGGAAGAGTCGAGGTCCCTTTACACTTATTGAGTTTTCTCTCAGCGTACACATCGCGACCCAGCTTTTCATTGGTCGTATCTTGCACTGTCTGCAAAGCACTCACACACATTAACACACACACACACACACACACACACACCATGCCGTGTTTGCAAGCTGTAATACTTGATTAATTGGCTAATTGGGTTTAATGTTTATCGACTACTGAAATGGTTATTAACTAGATGTCACCTGTTCACCGCCACTCAAAAATTATTTAATCCCTGAAAGGGATTACAGTAAACTCTTAACGTATATTTACCGAAATATATACATTTCATGGTGTATATATATATTCTTTCGGTGTATATATCTGTGCTGGTAGCAAGAAGAAAGTGTGCCTAAACAAAGTAAATAAGGGGATGTATTAAAAATATAATAAGCACAAATTACAATATAACTATTATGCAACAATATTTTCTACAATTATAAATAAAATTATTATATCGGTACTTTTTTTTCCCCGATTTGTTTTCCGAATATTGGATTTTACGAATAAAAGTGATCCGAACACAGAGGTTGTACTGTACTCTTCTTACGATGTAAAACTCTTAGTGTTTGCTCAAATTCATATCTTCCATTAAACTTAAATACTAGAATCAACGGGTTGATTCGGTATGCATGTCTAGTAGTGACAAGTTATTATTATAATCATAACTAAGCGCTAGTAGTGACAAAGACGAGACGTAAGAAATAATTTTTTATCACATAAGCCTTCAGAGTGTAACATAACTGATGTTCAAAGGATCCCTTATTTTTCCCTTGCAGTTTTAAACTGAGTTTGTTCATGTGATCTGTGATATTAACGACCAGTGCAAAATCAGAGAAAATTTACATAATTTAACTTTGGGAAATCCATAGAAAGTTACTTCATGTCCATAAGATATCAATCTTTGCTCTCAGTTTCAATATATTTTTTCATGATCGTCCCTAAACAAAGCAATTTCACTTTTGTGTTAATAAATGAAAACTAGTCAAATTTATATTTATTAGCAGTTACAAGTTCAATAAATTTTGAAAAGATAGTTACAGTTAACAGTGGGAGACATTAAGTGTAGTGATCCATGCTCTCCTCCTGAGCCAAGGGGAAGGCAGTAGCTGAAGTAACCCCGTGTCCTCCTAGGCCACAAGTAAACAAATAAACCAAGAGAAGAAGAATCTAGATAGGGAATTCTCAGGCTACTAGGCGGGCACCTGCAATTAGGAAAACTAGCGCACAGGTGTCGCTAACAAACACTCCCTTCGGGTTTAACAGAAAGGGAAGGATCAGCCCAAAAAAAGTATCTGTCCTGAACTCAAGCTAAAATGCACAAATAATCTAAAAGGTTATATTTAGTGCATGAATCATGGCGAGGTCTTGATACTATGATTGTCTTCATTACGTCATAATCAAACCCAAAAAAATGAGTTCCTAAATTGGATATAGTCCGGGAGCCGTATTTTGTCCACTCCTGCTCTAGAGTATTTGCTTTTACACTGAAGTAAAAGCTTCCGAATATGGAGAGTGACTAGTTGAACTGTGCTGGCAATCAAGAAATAGTAGATAGGAGATTATGAAAATCACCATGAAGAGCCCCGTCTGGAACACGTTCCAATCCAAGTCGAATAATCCCAGTTAAGTCCCGAAACTGGTTCCCGAGGAGACGTCAGATTTCAAATCTTCGCTGGGGTCTTGGAGATCAAGTCAGGTTCCAAACACCAACTAATCCGAGTATATAATATAGGAACTTTTCCCCCAACATATATCCAAGTTGTTTCAATAGCTCCGAAGAACAAGTGTCGATTAGATCAAAAAATTTCCACCGAAGTGACTAGGATCTGCATGAGAGTGTCATCCATTGAGGACACGGCAAATCTCCAAGAAGATATAAACCAAGTTTTCCAATGGGCAACAGAGAACAATATGATGTTCAATGAAGACAAATTCCAACTACTCCGTTATGGAAAACTGGAGGAAATTATAGCTAGGACTGAGTATATTACAAACTCCAATCACACAATAGAGCGGAAAAGTAATGTGAAGGACCTGGGTGTGGTAATGTCCGAAGACCTCACCTTCAAGGACCACAGCAATGCCACTATTACATCTGCGAGGAAACTGATAGGATGGATAATGAGAACATTCAAGACAAGAGATGCCAAGCCAATGATGATCCTTTTTAAATCACTTTTTCTCTCTAGGCTAGAATACTGCTGTACATTAACATTCCCATTCAAGGCAGGTGAAATTGCAGATCTAGAGAATGTACAGAGAACCTTTACTGCACGTATAAGTTCCATCAAACACCTTAACTACTGGGAACGCCTGGAAGCACTAGACTTATATTCACTGGAGCGCAGGCGAGAGAGATATATCATAATCTACACCTGGAAGATTCTGGAGGGACTGGTCCCTAATATGCACACAGAAATCACTCCATACGAAAGCAAAAGACTTGGCAGACGGTGCAACGTACCCCCAGTGAAAAGTAGGGGCGCCACTGATACACTAAGAGAAAACACAATAAGTGTCCGGGGCCCAAGACTGTTCAACAGCCTCCCACAAGCCATAAGGGGAATTACCAGTAGACCTCTGGTTGCTGGACAGATATCTAAAGTCAGTGCCAAATCAGCCGGGCTGTGGTTCGTACGTTGGACTACATGCAGCCAGCAGTAACAGCCTCGTTGATCAGGCCCTGATCCACCGGGAGGCCTGGTCATAGACCGGGCCGCGAGGACGTCGATCCCCGGAATGCCCTCCAGGTAGACTCCAGGTAGGTATCTTATTTTCATTAATAAGATATCTTGACATGTCACATAGGTTATTATACTGTCTATCTCTATATTCCTCAATAAGTGGACAATTAAACACATAGTCTTCATGATAGTGACCATAAGGCTGGCCACATACTTTTCATTTGGTTTGATCATCATCTTTGTGTTTGCCAAACTGCCAGAAGTACATAACCTAAACTTGTAACCAAGCCTAAGCCTGGCCACTACAACATTAATCAGTCTTTTCACATTGCAAGTTGCTCCATAAACGTATTTATCTACGTTCATGTTATCATAGTGGGTTATAGATCTATTCAGGAAGAGATGTGTCGTAGGTCTGAAACCTCAATTGTTTTTGGCAGTATAGCGGATTCTTATAGTTGATTTACTTATACTTCTTATAGTTGATTTTGTGCAGTGTCTGATGACGGAGTCAGTTAACTCCGAGACTAGTCGTGAATAAATGATTTCTTCAAGAAGCAGTTCTGGTTTTCATCTTTTATCTATCAGTTTATCTAACTATACATATATAACAACACTGCACTAGCCAAGGACTCGAACCCATGTGTACTGGCCCGCCTCATGGTGAGCCAGAACTACATGAGGCCTTAAACCACATGACCACCCAATCCTAGGCCATAGGTCATTGGGTGGTCATGTGGTTTAAGGCGTCATGTAGCTCTGGCTCACCATGAGGCGGGCCAGTACACATGGGTTCGAGTCCTTGGCTAGTGCAGTGTTGTTATTGATCAATACCACTCGTTCGTGTTACATAATATATTTTTAAAAAATATAATATATATATATATATATATATATATATATATATATATATATATATATATATATATATATATATATATATATATATATATATATATATATATATACATGCGATTTTGGCTTAAATAGCAACGCTCACCTTGCCATATAAGACAAGTGAAAATTTGTGTATGCAATAATTTCGCCAAAATCATTCTGAACATAACGAAAAAATATATTTCATTGTGTTTGTTTATTATTAAATTAATGTTAACGTATCTAAAATATATTTAGTTGGGTTAGGCTAAATTAAATTGCGTTTGTTGTAATAAGCTTAGGTAGGTTTTCAAAGTTTCTCTTGGTACATAATTATAAATTCTTACACTAACATAAATGAAAATATATCTTTAAACGTATAAGAGAAAATTTTAAAAAGGACTTAATTTTAGATTAGTTCTTGCTAATTGTCCAGTTTTACCTAATCAATTAATAATATATATATATATATATATATATATATATATATATATATATATATATATATATATATAAAATCTTCTTCTTTCAACAAACCGGCCGTATCCCACCGAGGCAGGGTGACCCAAAAAGAAAAACAAAAGTTTATCTTTTTAACTTTAGTAATGTATACAAGAGAAGTGGTTACTAGCAACTTGCTCCCGGCATTTTAGTCGCCTCTTACGACATGCATGACATACTGAGGAAAAATTCTGTTCCACTTCCCCATGGAGATAAGAGGAAATAAACAAGAACAAGAACTAGTAAGAAAATAAAAGAAAACCCAGAGGGGTGTGTATATATATGCTTGTACATGAATATGTGGTGTGGCCTAAGTGTAAGTAGAAGTAGCAAGATGTACCTGAAATCTTGCATGTTTATGAGACAGAAAAAAGACACCAGCAATCCTACCATCATTTAAAACAATTGCAGGCTTTCGTTTTACACTCACTTGACAGGACGGTAGTACCTCCTGGCGGTTGCTGTCTATATATATATATATATATATATATATATATATATATATATATATATATATATATATATATATATATATATATATATATATATATATATATATATATATGAGCAAGGAAAATGGGAACCAGCACTGTTATTTAAAACATCATTTAGAGTAGAACAAGAACACATGGGTATACAAAAGACTTAGTCATCTGGCCTTAGGAAGAATTAAGAGTACATCCTGATATCTATTTATAATTTATGCTTCATTATTTTTTAAGTAAATTTAAGATATTTGCTTGACATATGTGCTAACTTCTTTTCATTAATAAAACACCTTGATATATAACATATACTATGCCTATATTCCTCGATAAGTGGACAATCAAGCACATAGTGTTGAAGAGAGTGATTATAAGACCGACAACATACTCAGCATTTACACTGATCATTATCTGCGTAAACACCAAGCGACCGGATATACTTGACCTAGGAAGCTGAAGATGAATCCTTTTGTTGTATTTTCCGGCTCTATTTCCTTCCAAACTTCCTCCAGGTTTACTTTTACAAGGATGAAAGTTGCTCAAACTGAGAGAAGGCAAGGCCAACATCTTATGCAACACGTAAGAAAGGTAGCTAAGGAGACAAGAGGTCAAGCCACGAGTGTCAAAAATGTCAATCAAGAAGAAATGTTTTTATCCTGGTTAAGAGAACCTCTCATGTTATCAGTCTAATAAAATCTGTGAATAATGTTACAAAAGAGGGGTATAATGTCTTAGTGCATTTATCTACAGATAAAAGTGGGGGTAATTAGGAAACAGTTCACGGGTAAACCATACCACGGGTGGGATAAAAACCTGCGATCAGAGAGTCATAAAACTCCAGACCGACGCGTTAGCCACTGGGCCAGCTGGCTACAAAAAGATTCATCCAACTAGGCATATTTATACACCATAGGAAGGTTAGCCTATGCTAACCTATGCTGACTGAGCCTATGCTGACTGAGCCTATGCTGAGTCAGTTCACGGATTTTTGTCGTGGTATTAAAGAACTTCATATGTGAAATGATCGAAGCCTAAAATGCTAAAGGAAAAACTGTCCTATTAGACAAGTTAGGCCAGATATTATCACCTTAACTCTGTCTTTTCAAATTTTATTGAACCGTAGCTCGATCGCTAGCGCGCTCACCTCACACACTGAGGTCCGGAGTTCGAATCTCCGGTACGGCTGGAAAACATTAGGGACGTGTTTCCATAAGACACCTGCTGTCACTGTTCACCCATCAGTATAAAATGGGTACCTGGGTGTTAGTCGACTGGTGTGGGTCGCATCCTGGGACAAAACTGACCTAATTTGTCCGAAATGCTCTGCATAACAAGCGGCTTTCTATATAATAGAGTGTCATTGATGTCAGCTAGGCCTGTATACCTTGTACATGTACTTGTAGAAATAAAGCTATTATTATTATTAACACATGTATGTACTAGTAAATATAAATTTAAGACTCGTTTTCTTTGATTAAAGACGCTTGCGAATTAAATTTTAAACCATTTTTTTTTTGGATAATTTTGATGTTAAGTCTCCATTCACTAACATGCCATCAACATGGACAATTGTTATATGTATATAAAATTTTGTTAAAGATAATGATGATAATAAACATTTTAATAGACAACTGCTTCACAAATTATTATCACTGGAAGCAATTTATGACTAGTATTTTGTTTTAATAAAAATAGTTTAGGAAGCAGAGGCAGGAGATTCATAGAGGAATCATTAGAAGCTACTGTGGTTAGTGCTTTCTTTATTGTGGCTAGTGCTTTCTTTATTGTGGCTAGTGCTTTCTTTATTGTGGCTAGTGCTTTCTTTATTGTGGCTAGTGCTTTCTTTATTGTGGCTAGTGCTTTCTTTATTGTGGCTAGTGCTTTCTTTATTGTGGCTAGTGCTTTCTTTAATGTGACTAGTGCTTTCTTTATTGTGGCTAGTGCTTTCTTTATTGTGGCTAGTGCTTTCTTTATTGTGGCTAGTGCTTTCTTTATTGTGGCTAGTGCTTTCTTTATTGTGACTAGTGCTTTCTTTATTGTGGCTAGTGCTTTCTTTATTGTGGCTAGTGCTTTCTTTATTGTGGCTAGTGCTTTCTTTATTGTGGCTAGTGCTTTCTTTATTGTGGCTAGTGCTTTCTTTATTGTGGCTAGTGCTTTCTTTATTGTGGTTAGTGCTTTCTTTATTGTGGCTAGTGATTTCTTTATTGTGGCTAGTGCTTTCTTTATTGTGGCTAGTGCTTTCTTTATTGTGGCTAGTGCTTTCTTTATTGTGGCTAGTGCTTTCTTTATTGTGGCTAGTGCTTTCTTTATTGTGGCTAGTGCTTTCTTTATTGTGGCTAGTGCTTTCTTTATTTTGGCTAGTGCTTTCTTTATTCTGGTTAGTGTTTTCTTTACTACGATGCTCAACAGATGTGATGCTGACTGTATAAGTAAAGCTGTATGTGTGTGTGCGTGTGTACTCACCTAGTTGTACTCACCTAGTTGTGGTTGCAGGGGTCGAGACATAGCTCCTGGCCCCGCTTCTTCACTGGCCGCTACTGGGTCACTCTCCCTGCGCTATGAGCTTTATCATACCTCTTCTTAAAGCTGTGTATGGAACCTGCCTCCACTACATCGCTTCCCAAGCTATTCCACTTCCCGACTACTCTGTGACTGAAGAAATACTTCCTAACATCCCTGTTATTCATCTGAGTCTTCAACTTCCAACTGTGTCCCCTTGTTGCTGTGTCCCATCTTTGGAACATTCTGTCTCTGTCAACCTTGTCAATTCCTCTCAGTATTTTATATGTCGTTATCATGTCCCCCCTATCTCTCCTGTCCTCCAGTGTCGTCAGGTCGATTTCCCTTAACCTCTCCTCGTAGGACATACCCCTTAGCTCCGGGACTAGTCTTGTTGCAAACCTTTGCACTTTCTCTAGTTTCTTTACGTGCTTGGATAAATGTGGGTTCCAAACTGGTGCTGCATACTCCAGTATGGGCCTAACGTACACAGTGTACAGGGTCCTGAACGATTCTTTATTAAGATGTCGGAATGCTGTTCTTAGGTTTGCTAGGCGCCCGTATGCTGCAGCAGTTATTTGGTTGATGTGCGCCTCAGGAGATGTGCCTGGTGTTATACTCACCCCAAGATCTTTTTCCTTGATTGAGGTTTGTAGTCTCTGGCCCCCTAGACTGTACTCTGTCTGCGGTCTTCTTTGCCCTTCCCCAATCTTCATGACATTGCACTTGGTTGGGTTGAACTCCAGGAGCCAATTGCTGGACCAGACTTGCAGTCTATCCAGATCCCTTTGTAGTTCTGCCTGGTCCTCTTCCGATTGAATTCTTCTCATCAACTTCACATCATCTGCAAACAGGAACACTTCGGAGTCTATTCCTTCCGTCATGTCGTTCACAAACACCAGAAACAGCACCGGTCCTAGGACTGACCCCTGTGGAACCCCACTCGTCACCGGCGCCCACTCTGACACCTCGCCACGGACCATGACTCGCTGCTGTCTTCCTGACAGGTATTCCCTGATCCATTGTAGTGCTTCTGCACTAATCTCTTGTGTGGGACTGTGTCAAACGCCTTCTTAGAGTTACAGTGTGTGTGTGTATGTGTGTGTGTGTGTGTGTGCGTGTACTCACCTAGTTGTGGTTGCAGGGGTCGAGACATAGCTCCTGGCCCCGTGTGTGTATGTGTTTGTGCGTGTGTGTGTATGTGTGTGTATGTGTGTATTTGTGTGTGTGTGTGTATTTGTGTGTGTGTATTTGTGTGTGTGTATTTGTGTGTGTACTCACCTAGTTGTACTCACCTAGTTGTGGTTGCAGGGGTCGAGTTATAGCTCCTGGCCACCGCCTCTTCACTGGCCGCTACTGGGTCACTCTCCCTGCGCCGTGAGCTTTATCATACCTCTTCTTAAAGCTATGTATGTGTGTGTATTTGTGTGTGTACTCACCTAGTTGTGGTTGCAGGGGTCGATTCATAGCTCCTGGCCCCGCCTCTTCACTGGCCGCTACTGTGTATGCTCTAATGTGGTGATGGTGACTCGCTGCCGTTGCTGTCTGCCTGGCCTGCTCTGTCCATGGCTATCAACTTGTGTTAGAAACTGTCATGGTTCCTGCTTCCACTATACATTCCTAGTCCTTCCAATCCAGCCCACTACAGTGGCTAAAGACAATGTTCTGACACTTTTACTAAGGTGCAGTCTATCAGCTTCACCATTTTTCCCCTTTTATCATCTGTTCCCTCTCAGATCACCTCGATCACTCACGACTTCTGGCCTCTTGGGTCTTGACATATCTACTCTTGAAGCTGTGTATTGATTTTACCTCCACCACTGCCTCATCCAAATCATTCCACATTTGAACCGCCTTGAAATTAAAGAAATACTTCTTTTCATCCCTATGGCTCATCTGAGCGCCATCTTCGGCATGCGTCACCTTGATCCTCTTCCTCGTAATTTAAAAAGTCTGTCTCCATCAGCCATATTAATTCTACTTAAGATTTTGTATGCAGTAATCCTTCTGGTAGTTAGATTCAGTTCTTTCCCGTCTCCTCATAATGCATTCCTCTCAGTTCTGGTTCTAGCCCGGTTATAAATTTACGAATGTTTTCTAGTTCCTTCACGTTCTTCACCAGGTGTGGCTCTATGCTGGGGCCGCATACTCAATGACAGGCCCAGCAAATGTCGTCTATAAGGTTCTGAAGGAGTCTTTAATTAAGTTCATGAGTGCTATTCTGAGATTAGCTAATTCTGCATATGCAGCTGAGTTATACAGTTTATGTGCAATCCTGGCGATATTTGCAGTTTCTCTCATCCCATGCTATACTTTATGACCGGTCTGCCCCTTCTTCTCCAAAATGTATAAAATGAATTTTAGTTGTGTGTGTGTGTGTGTGTGTGTGTGTGTGTGTGTGTGTGTGTGTGTGTGTGTGTGTGTGTGTGTGCGTGTGTATGTGTGTGTGTACTCATCTAATTGTACTCACCGAATTGTGGTTGCAGGGGTCGATTCACAGCTCCTAGGCACGTCTCTTCACTGGTCGCTACTAGGTTACTCTTCCTGTTCCATGAGCTTTATCATACCTCTTCTTAAAGCAATGTATGGATCCTGCCTCCACTACATCACTTTCCAAACTATTCCACTTCCCGACAACTCTATGACTGAAGAAATCTTTCCTGACATCCCTGTGATTCATCTGAGTCTTCGATTTCTAATTGTGACCCCTTGTTGTTGTGTCCCATCTCTGGAACATCCTATCTCTGTCCACCTTTTCGATTCCTCTCAGTATTTTATGTCGTTATCATATCCTCCCTATCTCTCCTGTCCTTCAATGTCGTCAGGTCGATTTCCGTTAACCTTTCTTCGTAGGACAATCCCCTTAGCTCCGGGACTAGTCTCGTTGCAAACCTTTGCACTTTCTCTAATTTCCTGACGTGCTTGACCAGATGTGCGTTCCAAACTGTGGAGCCTTAGTGTGTGTACTCACCTATTTGTGGTTGCAGTGGTCGAGACTCAGCTCCTGGCCCCACCTCTTCACTGATCGCTACTAGGTCCTCTCTCCCCCTGCTCCATGAGCTTTATCATACCTCGTCTTAAAGCTATGTAAGGTTCCTGCCTCCACTACCTCACTTTCCAGACTATTAAACTTCCTGACAACTCTGTGACTGAAGAAATACTTCCTAACATCCTTTTGACTCATCTGAGTCTTCAGGTTCCAATTGTGACCCCTTGTTTCTGTGTCCTCTCTCTGGAACATCCTGTCTCTGTCCACCTTATCTATTCCTCGCAGTATTTTGTATGTCGTTATCATGTCTTCCCTAACCCTCCTGTCCTCCAGTGTCGTCAGGCCGATTTTCCTTAACCTTTCTTCGTAGGACAATCCCCTTAGCTCTGGAACTAGCCTTGTTGCAAACCTTTGCACTTTCTTTAATTTCTTGACGTGCTTGACCAGGTGTGGGTTCCAAACTGGTGCTGCATACTCCAGTATGGGCCTGACGTACACGGTGTACAGTGTCTTGAACGATTCCTTACTGAGGTATCGGAACGCTATTCTCAGGTTTGCCAGGCGCCCATATGCTGAAGCAGTTATCTGGTTTATGTGTGCTTCCGGAGAAGTGCTCGGTATTATACTCACCCCAAGATGTTTCTCCTTGAGTGAGGTTTGCAGTCTTTGGCCACCTAGCCTATACTCTGTTTGCGGTCTTCTTTGCCCTTCCCCGATCTTCATGACTTTGCATTTGGTGGGGTTAAATTCGAGTAGCCAGTTACTGGATCACGTGTCCAGCCTGTCCAGGTCTCTTTGTAGTCCTGCCTGATCCTCATCTGATTTAATTCTCCTCGTTAACTTCACATCATCTGCAAACAGGGACACTTCTGAGTCAATCCCGTCCGTCATGTCATTCACATATACCAAAAATAGCACTTGTCCTAATACTGACCACTGTGGGACCCCGCTCGTCACAGGCGCCCATTGTGATACCTCATCACATACCATGACTCGTTGTTGCCTCCCTGTCAGGTATTCTCTGATCCATTGCAGTGCCCTTCCTGTTATACGCGCCTGATCCTCTAGCTTCTGCACTAATCTCTTGTGAGGAACTGTGTCGAAGGCCTTCTTGCAGTCCAAGAAAATGCAGTCAACCCACCCTTCTCTCTCGTGTCTTACTTCTGTTACCGTGTCATAAAACTCCAGAAGGTTTGTGACACAGGATTTTCCTTCCATGAATCCGTGCTGGTTGTCGTTTATAAACTAGTTCCGTTCCAGGTGCTCCACCACTCTCCTCCTGGTAATCTTCTCCATGACTTTGCATATTATACACGTCAGTAACACTGGTCTATAGATTAGCTCCTAGTTTCTGTCTTCTTTCTTAAAAATGGGGACTACGTTTGTGTGTGTGTTAGTTAGTCAGTTAGTTACTATTTTGTCCTAGGCACATGTCGATTAGACACTAGTGTGTACTCACCTATTTGTACTCACCTATTTGTGGTTGCAGGGGTCGATTCATAGCTCCTGGCCCCGCCTCTTCACTGATTGCTACTAGGTTCTCTCTCTCCCTGCTCCATGAGCTTTATCAAACCTCGTCTTAAAACTATGTATGGTTCCTGCCTCCACTACGTCGCTTTCTGTTTGTGTGTGTGTGTGTGTGTGTGCGTGCGTGTGCGTGGGTGTGTGACTATATGCATATTTAACCCACGGAAGTACATAATTATAATAACTGCAAGGTCACCACAGTGAAAGGAAAGTGAACTGACTAAAGTTTTTCTGGCAAACATCCCATCTTAGAGCAGACAAGAAAGATCAGTGATCTGCTGCTGACCAGATGATCCATTACAGTGAGACCTGCAGTGAAAGTAACATTTACACCACAGCAGAATACTCAACTCAGATCTGGGGTGAGACAGTATATACTACACCCTAACAGTGAGACAGTACACACTAACAGTGAGACAGTACACACTAACAGTGAGACAGTACACACTAAGAATGAGACAGTACACCCTAACAGTGAGACAGTACACCCCAACAGTGAGACAGTACACACTACACCCCAACAGTGAGACAGTACACGCTACACCAAAACAGTGAGACAGTACACACTGCACCCCAACAGTGAGACAGTACACACTGCACCCCAACAGTGAGACAGTACACACTGCACCCCAACAGTGAGACAGTACACACTGCACCCCAACAGTGAGACAGTACACACTACACCCCAACAGTGAGACAGTACACACTACACCCCAACAGTGAGACAGTACACACTGCACCCCAACAGTGAGACAGTACACACTGCACCCCAACAGTGAGACAGTACACACTACACCCCAACAGTGAGACAGTACACGCTACACCAAAACAGTGAGACAGTACACACTGCACCCCAACAGTGAGACAGTACACACTACACCCCAACAGTGAGACAGTACACACTACACCCCAACAGTAAGACAGTACACACTGCACCCCAACAGTGAGACAGTACACCCCAACAGTGAGACAGTACACACTACACCCCAACAGTGATACAGTACACACTACACCCCAAAAGTGAGACAGTACACCCCAACAGTGAGACAGTACACACTACACCCCAACAGTGAGACAGTACACACTGCACCCCAACAGTGAGACAGTACACACTACACCCCAACAGTGAGACAGTACACTCACTGCACCCCAACAGTGAGACAGTCACACAACAGTGGACAACCACCAACAGTGAGACAGTACACACTGCACCCCAACAGTGAGACAGTACACACTACACCCCAACAGTGAGACAGTACACAACAAACAAGTGAGACAGTACACACAACAAACAAGTGAGACAGTACACACAACAAACAAGTGAGACAGTACACACAACAAACAAGTGAGACAGTACACACAACAAACAAGTGAGGAAGTACACACAACAAACAAGTGAGGAAGTACACACAACAAACAAGTGAGGAAGTACACACAACAAACAAGTGAGGAAGTACACACAACAAACAAGTGAGAAGTACACACAACAAACAAGTGAGGAAGTACACACAACAAACAAGTGAGGAAGTACACACAACAAACAAGTGAGGAAGTACACACAACAAACAAGTGAGACAGTACACACAACAAACAAGTGAGACAGTACACACAACAAACAAGTGAGGAAGTACACACAACAAACAAGTGAGACAGTACACACAACAAACAAGTGAGACAGTACACACAACAAACAAGTGAGACAGTACACACAACAAACAAGTGAGAAGTACACACAACAAACAAGTGAGGGAAATACACACAACAAACAAGTGAGGAAGTACACACAACAAACAAGTGAGACAGTACACACAACAAACAAGTGAGGAAGTACACACAACAAACAAGTGAGAAGTACACACAACAAACAAGTGAGAAGTACACACAACAAACAAGTGAGGAAGTACACACAACAAACAAGTGAGACAGTACACACAACAAACAAGTGAGACAGTACACACAACAAACAAGTGAGACAGTACACACAACAAACAAGTGAGGAAGTACACACAACAAACAAGTGAGACAGTACACACAACAAACAAGTGAGGAAGTACACACAACAAACAAGTGAGACAGTACACACAACAAACAAGTGAGACAGTACACACAACAAACAAGTGAGACAGTACACACAACAAACAAGTGAGACAGTACACACAACAAACAAGTGAGACAGTACACACAACAAACAAGTGAGACAGTACACACAACAAACAAGTGAGGAAGTACACACAACAAACAAGTGAGACAGTACACACAACAAACAAGTGAGACAGTACACACAACAAACAAGTGAGACAGTACACACAACAAACAAGTGAGACAGTACACACAACAAACAAGTGAGGAAGTACACACAACAAACAAGTGAGACAGTACACACAACAAACAAGTGAGGAAGTACACACAACAAACAAGTGAGACAGTACACACAACAAACAAGTGAGACAGTACACACAACAAACAAGTGAGGAAGTACACACAACAAACAAGTGAGACAGTACACACAACAAACAAGTGAGGAAGTACACACAACAAACAAGTGAGACAGTACACACAACAAACAAGTGAGGAAGTACACACAACAAACAAGTGAGACAGTACACACAACAAACAAGTGAGAAAGTACACACAGCAAAGTAATACATAAAACAACATAGTCTAGGGGGTTACAATAAAAGGCTATGTACACAAATAATCCGCACATAAGAAAATGAAAATTCATGCGACGTTTCGGTCCGACTTGTACCATTAACAAGCCAAACGAATGGTCCAAGTCTAACCGAAACGTCGTCATGAGTTTCATTCTCCCAAACGCGTGTTATTTGTGGATTGTTCCTTTTTGTTGTAAAAATCCACGTCTCCTGCTGCATGGTCTGGTCTTGAGACCTGTACATGTTTCCTGGATACGTGACCTAGCTACAGTGCCTGTCATGGCTGGGTTACTCCCACACTTGACCTTACTGACCTGGTTGTTGAACATGTTAATCAGCTGGATCCATGACTCGACCTTCATGTCGGATAAACGACCTTGTCGATTTGGTTGTCGTACTCTTGACATTTTATTGAGAGGACGTTTCGTCCACCAAAGACGACATGTCAACGAAATGCCAAAAAACTACATATTGTATCTAATTAACATACTTGTCGTTGTATAATACAGCTGACATACACTCTCCGGACCATTATGTCTGATAGACGATCTTGTCGACCATCTTGTTGAGCATATAAAACGTCTGATAAATGACTATTTTTACCATTATGCCAGATAAACAACCTTATCGACCTTGTTGCCTTACCGATTATCTTTGGGATTCAGTTAGTTTAAGACACTACCGAAATGGGGTGTAAAATCAGGTCGGTAGGAAGGATTACCATCCACGTCTTTGGAAGACTGTGTGCCTAGCTTGACTTTGTTTACATTCTCCTCAGAGGTTAGAATTGCTGACCAACTGATCAGGTTGACCCAGAAGTGTAGATGAGCTAAACGTTGACCTAAAAGTTGAATATGTAATCTTGCTGACGTGATTGCTGGTAGGTGACGTTGCTGATATGACTGCTGGTCAGGTGACGATGGTGATATGATTGCTAGTCAAGATACGTTATTGACACCATTGCTGGTCAGGTGATGTTGCTGATATGACTGCTGGTCAGATTACGTTGCCTACCTGACTCCAGACATGCTTTCAACAAACATTTTATTTTTTTAATGCTGCTGATGTACCCACGGCCTTACAGGTGTTGTTTCTTGGCTCCTTGACCTTGCTGACCTCGCTTACCTACGTCTGACTGATCTCCTGAAGATTTAATGTTTTCTTTGTTTATTTTAAAATGCCTTGAAATAATAGTTAAATATAATAAAACTCGTCAGAGAAAGGCTGTGTTTTTCTAATAATTGTTTTCCGGATGACTGCCCATCATCTTCCAAGTCTTGATGACACTGAAGATTTCTTGATCCTCGGAATTAAAGCTATCCTCCCCTTCCTTAGATCAATTCTGGTTATCTCACACTACCCAGGAGCTGTATGACCCTTACGGTCCCTATGGGTTTAGCACTTCCTCGTCAACACAATACACACCACACAGGCGAGTAACTTCAGATAGCAGCCATGTCGTACCGAATAGGTAAAATTGGTCAATTAACAAGAACTCATTTAAAATTAAGTCCTTTCTAAAATTTTCTCTTATACGTTTAAAGATATATTTTATTTCCATTTATGCTAATGTAAAAATTAATAATTTTGTACCTAAAGAACCTTAGAAAACTTACCTAACCTTATTATAACAATCGCAATTTAATTTAGCCTAATCCAACTAAATATATTTTAGGTAAGTTTACAATAATTTAATAATAAACAAGCACAATGAACTATATTTTTCAGAATGATTTTTGCGAAATTATTGCATACACAAATTTTCGCTTGCCTTATTCGGCAAGAAGAGCACTGCTATTTAAGCCAAAATCGCAAGTTTTACCTATTCGGGACGACAGCCACATCAACTTCAGCGGGGTGTCGGAAGCGCCACACTCGTTATTCTTCAAAACTTCGTCTCCATTCAGTAAAAAAAAATATATATAAGGGCAGACGTCAGTGACAGTAAAGTCCAGTTTAAGTTGCTCAAGCAACCGGTTGTGGAAGCTGTTCCTCGTTTATGAAAATAATGAACTTCAAGATCAAGATCAATGACATCCATGAGACGAAATGTGTTGAAATATATTAATTTAACAAACACCGGAGACGAGCTTGGAGAAGCCATGTTGGCACAATTTGCGATCGAAAACTTGAATACACTAATCATAACATGAACTGTCTACAGATCACCACATTCCAACACAAAACTTTGGTGATAATCTTATAAAATTAATCATAAATAATAAACTAAATAAACATCAGTTAGTTCCTATAGATTTTAATATCAACCTCACTGAATCAAAAAACCCACAAGTAACTGGGTTCACTAACAAAAACAAACACACGAACTAATGAACAAACAAATCTTATTTATATATTTTTTTAAATTTGTTTACATTAACACAGTCTAATTAGTGTCTTCGCTTAACAACATCTTTCACACATATAATAAATCCTTCCTGGTCATCAACATAAAATACTAACAAACTAATCAAATCCATTCTCAATTATGAGACATTATATATTACACTGACATTCAATAACATGACTGTCATAACTCGTCCATCCACATAATAATACAAACAAAAATCAAAGCCTTTGCAATAAACATTATATATTATCCACTGAATGTTAAACAAGTCACAGAAAGAGATTAAATAGTATGGTTTAGATAAATCCCAATAAACTATGAAGAACAATAAGGTTAGGATAAATACCCAAAAAGTAAAAATACAATAAAGTGAGAGGTAATATTATAAGGTTAGGATAAATACCCAATAAACTAGTGAGAGGTAATATTATAGTGTTTAGGATAAATACCCAATAAACTAGTGAGAGGTAATATTATAATGGTTAGGATAAATACCCAATAAACTAGTGAGAGTATATTATATGTTAGTAAAACCCAATAAACTGTATTGTACTAACAGATTTAACGAGACTGAAGAGAATGTATACAAGAGGCCTGGATAACATTCTCACAAACATTGGGCTGAAGTAAACTTGCTAAGAACAAAGGAATTATATTAACTAAACCAACTGAACCTTCCATCCCAATTGCTGAAACTAACTAAAGTAAATAACTTCTCGATTACATTCTAGGATCAGTCCTAACTAGCAGAATCCTAACATCTTAATTCCAAGCTAGAGCTTACCTCACCGATAATTACCCAAGCACTAAGCCCATCCCAGACTTCTCAAGACAGCTGCTTTCACAAACAACTTTAGCATTGTTCAACGAATAAGTAGAAACCACAACTTTCCCGAACGTTGCTCAGTTAATGAGGGTTATATGACAATCCATCAATTACCGGCTAATTTATATAGTGTCATTATTATCTAAAAAAGAATATTGAAAACATAATACAGAATAAATGTACTCATCCAAAACTACATACTCTTAACTCTTGTCAGTTCCTTGTATCAAGGTCCCGTCATGTTGCAGTGTCTGACACATGCGATACAAGGAACTCTTCAACACTTGTCCAACCTTTGGACGAAGACCTACTTACACTAGTGGTTGGTTCCACTATGACCCCGCCTCCTGCTTCGTTTCACCTGACTACAATATATAAGCCACTTCTACGGCCCTATGCTGTACTTTCTACAAGATTGATGGACTGAACACATCGACTCAAGGCTGAGGGACTGATTACCTCAAACTCCTCCTCTACTTACACCTTTCTGCTTTGTATGGACTGATGAAGCCACTGTGTGGCGAAACGTTTCTTCGATAAAGATTCCCATGTGTTGCATATGTTTCTCAATCTTCATAGCACAAACAGTACTTACACATATGCACACACACATGAACACAAGAATACATATTCATGAATACACAAAAGTGTACATACATACATTCATAAGAATATATACACTCATGCGTTTGCACACATAAATACACATATGCAGTCATGCAAAAATTGTGCATTCCTACCTGCATGCATATGCAGACACATACGTATATGTATGCATACGCAAAAGCGTATATACGTGCATACATACATAAACTTTTATATATTTTGTGGCAATAGAGTTGTATCACCACCCTGCACTATGTCTTTTGCATGCGGTAAGGAAGAAGCGGTTGGGCTTTTTGAATAAAGGGATACCTTCTTCAGGGATACCTTCTTCAGGGATACCTTCTTCGGGGATACCTTCTTCGGATCGCGCAACGACCGAAATATAGTTCTCTTTTGTTTTTAACCATGCATTCATTCTCTCTCTCTCTCTCTCTGTCTCTTTCTCTCTCTCTAAGTTCTTTTCTCTCTCTCTCTCTATCTCTTCTCTATCTCTCTCATGCCTCTCTGAACAGGGTTTTTTAGATGTATAGCCAGCGTTTAGAGCTCTGTTCTAGGTTATAGTCTGTTATACCAAGCTCAGTGTCGAAGTCTTCCATGACCAAACTAGTTATATGACGTTGTTTATTTATCAGAGCTAGTGTTAATAGCGCCTCTGAATTGACCGGTAGATATATACACTGAGTTTTAATTACGATTCAGCAGGATTACATATGTTTTGGTAAGTTTTTTTTTGTATGAGTGCCAACACTGTGTAGTGGCATAGTGATTCAGTGATATGCTCTCACTGTTTTTTGCAAACGTCACACTGTGTGTTGCAGACGCCACCCCATGTGTGGCAGATGTAACACTCTGTTGAAGACGTCACATCATGTGCTGCAGACGACACAATGTATTGCAGGTGTCAACACCATGAGTTTCAGACGCCACCCCATATGTTGCAGACCCCTCACCTTGTGTTGCAGACTTCACAGTGTTCCAGACGTCACACCTTGGTTGTAGACGTCCCACTGTATTGCAGACTTCACACTGTATTGCAGACGTCGCACCATGAGTTGCAGGCGCTGTACCATGTGTTTCAACCACACCATGTGCTGAAGACGTCGCTCCATATATTGCAGACACCATACTATGTGCTGCAGACACCAGTCATGTGTTGCATACTCAACAATTACAGTTTTAAGTAAAATAACACTAAATCAGGGAACGGGTGGGATCTAAACCCATGGCGAGCGAGTCCTAAAACTCACAGGCCAGTGCGTTAACCACTCTACCAGCTGCCTCTAATATGACTCATCTAATTGGGTTCAAACCTCACCAGTTCCATGATTTGTCTGTAAACATGTTATTACGAATTCGCGAGTCACTGAGACAATAACATTATTTTCAAATAATTTTTAATAACATGAAACTTTGTACTTATCTTTCTATTTACAAACATTTAACTACTATTCTCTTAAATTTAAGCAGTTTCCTCTTGTGTTGTGTCCGCATAGAAGCATTCTCAATTTTGAATTACAGCGAGGCATTCTATCCATAATTTCCCCTAATAGTGGTCTGTTATTATACCGTTACAGCATATAAATGAATGTAATGAGGCTACAGCATATATTATCTGACTTTCGTCGGATATAATAAAGTCATGGTATTTATTACCTAATAAAACCTAATGCGAAAGAGAGAAGTGATTACCTAATACACACTAGGAAGAAAAAAAACCGCATCTCAGCATCTAGTTTAATTAGTCATTCACACAACAACAGACCAGACATACTTGCTAATGCTGCAACAAACTCTGCTTACCAGAGTGGAAAGGACTGGACTTCAGAAGGACCAGTTTAGCAGAGGCTAGTAGGCCGACTGCAGGTTTTTTCTATTTGTCTTAATGTTCAAAGCATCTTTAAACACTCACGCTCTTAGATAAGGACAGCCTAATATGAGACGTCTTCAGAATATACATATTTAGATCCCTAAAGACAGTGGCAGTGCACAATGAGATGTCAGTAGTACTTAGCTTCAAGGTACTACTACACCATAGTCTACATTATGATAGATTTTTTTTTATTTTACCGCCGAAGTGGCTAGTTTATTGTGAATCCCATATCCATCATGTGGACGGTAGCGCAGGAGCATATGGATACACAAAAGGCCTAGGGACTAGACCCCAAAAGGGTTAACAGGTGTACATTTGGATTTATATCTACAGTTCACTTATTTGTTACAAACAAATTTAGGAAATTTGCTTAGTATATCTGGTAGCTTATTTTCAATAAGATATCTTGACATGTCACATAGGTTATTATACTGGCTATCTCCATATTCATCAATAAGTGGACAATTAAGCACATAGTGTTCAAGACAGTGACCATTTACCTGACCACATAATTTGCATTTGGTTTGATCATCATCTGTGTGTCTCCCAAACTGCCAGAAGTACTTGTAGCCAAGCCTAAGCCTGGCCACTACAACATCAGTCAGTCTGTTCACATTGCAAGTTGCTCCATAAACATACTTATCTACGTTCTTGTTATCATAGTGGGTTATAGATCTACTCAGGCTTCTAATTGCATTCCTATAACATTCATTTTCATTTACTTCTCTCCTAATATTATTTCTAATGCTAGACACAGATATACCAAAGTTATATTCTACATTCTCCTTCAACTTTATCATGAAGGAGTAATCCAATGTGTGATGGGATCCATAGCAATTGTACATTAATTCCCCTTTCCCGGATTTTTGAGTATCTGTACCTGGCTTCTCCATTGAGTGGTGGAGTCATTATATGAGTCAAGAGCCTTCATGATGACATAGAATCAGTAATGATGACAGAGTCAAGCTCAGTGTCATAACTTAACTTTAGCGCCATTAGGATTACAAACAATTCAGTTTGCAGTGTAGACTCCGAGTTGTTAATTATTATGCCTAACTCAACAAATTTATTATTGTTCTTAACTAGGGAGGTGGCAACAAGAGCAGATGCAGCCCTGCTAGAAGACTCCTGTTTAGATCCATCAGTGTATATAACTTGTGATAACTTATTACTACCAGCTAGGCCAGAAATTTCTTCTTGAGCAGTTGAGAAGCTACAATATGCAACTTACCTGGAGGATGAAATGTTAGCATGGCTACAAACTACGACCACTTGCAAATTTTTACAAAGATCCAGTTCCAACCCCACAGGCAATAATGTGGGTGCAATGTTTACATATACACAGTAGTGGTCAAACATTTCAAAGCAATGTGTGTAGAAAGCCTACTATGGTGTGCATATATATCCATTAATATTCTAACTACCCAAAGCATGTAAACGAAAGTGTATTCTCAGTGTTCTTACATGCATTGAGTGTATGCAGCAGAGAATCTTATTATAGTGAGATTACAAGAATTTTGTAAGTAGCAGAAAGTTCCAATATGCGCGTACTAGGATCTATAATGTATTAACCGAAGCTAAGAGAAGTTTTTACAGAACATTCCCTCGTACTGAGTAAAACCATGAAAATATGATAATTTTACCATGGGTGACAACTTGGCTAACCTCACTCATTAAAAAAAGCTTGAAATGAAAGTTTTTTTGAAATCGTAAACACTGTCAACTGATTAAAAACTCTTCTAACACGTCTGTTGGAAGTATTTAATCTTTACCTTGTAAACAATGTGATTCTAAGTACACAAACTAAGCTGGAAAAATCTTGAAGCTTGTCTGAAGGAACATAAAGGTTCTAATGATAGACACATTTGCAACATATAGGTGGGTATCTATATTCTGTAGACATTCCGCCAACGGGTGACTTTATCAATATAATACAGAAGACTAGAGAGGTAGAGAAACGTCAACAGAACTAAGATACTCAGAT
The DNA here is from genome assembly GCA_009830355.1 of Cherax destructor. Taxonomy (NCBI): domain Eukaryota; kingdom Metazoa; phylum Arthropoda; class Malacostraca; order Decapoda; family Parastacidae; genus Cherax; species Cherax destructor. Next base: position 515,999 of record WNWK01000187.1, on the reverse strand, counting down.
GTTGCATAGATGTTTAATTCATCATCATCTTATTATATACCACTGATATACATAAATGTTCTATTAAATCTGAATGAAAGTCAAATGCCTTTACTTTACATATAAGGGACACAGGTCAAGAAGTTAACTGTGACTATTCCAAGATAATAATGCCAAATACTAAACTTAATTTTCTCTAATTTTCTGTAATGTGGCATGATGCTTGACATTGAATTATTTAAAACTGAAAAGTTATTTAATCAGTAATGTAGTTCATGGTTTAAAGAATGCATCGTCATATCATAAAACTGAAGATTGTACTAGGTGAAACCTACTTGCTTCTTAGAACCTAAATTTAAGTAGCTAAAAATTAAACAAAATAATTTTAATAATTCGTCAGGTTTTTATTACAGTGGCACCTTTTCTTCAAAGTAATAAAATGCTGAATTTCAAGGCTGTAACAATGTATGTAGATTCTTCGGTGGTAAAACAGGTTTTTTTACGGTTTTACAAGCTCTGATTGTGACCTTAGATATATAGGAAATATCTTCCATACCTTTAAAACTAAAATTTGTGAACATTAATACTACTTAATCTACCAGCATTTCCTCCACCACTACTTCTCCACTTCCTTCTTCCTCTCTTTGTCCCGTCCCTGTCCCCCTCTCCTATATATTCTGTCTCCCTAACCTTCGTGTGTTAGTGTGACTTGTAAATAGTACAACTCGGACCGAAACGTCGTCATAAACTTCTATCTTCTATGTGCAGGTTATATGTGCACATAGAATTATCTTATGGTTACTCTCAGCATGTAGCAAAACTACCCTATTCATCTGTCATAATTCCTTCCATTAAAAACAATCCTAAAATTTTGCCAGTGAGATTTTCCAACCACAACATCAGCCTCTCCATGTCATCCAGTAGCTTAATGACCACACCAGAAATTATATGACTGCTTGTTATAGTTTCATCCGCAGTCTTATGTCACTATTTATTCCCTCATCAATGTCGCTTATGTAGATTAAGAGCAACACGGGTCCCAGCACTGACCCCTGTGGCACAACACTTGTAACAGATCCCCATTCCGATTTCTTCCCAATAGTGAAAGCTCTTTGTTGTTTATCAACTAGTCTGGACCATACACGGTACCTAGCACCCCGGAGAGAATTTTTTCTTTCAGTCTGTCTGTTGCAAGTCTTGCAGCATTGCACAGCTCCTGACGTAATGCGAGAGTGTGAACGGCCTTGAACTAATGTTATCCATCCCACCGTGGCTTGTCATGCATTGCTGAGATCGCCTGTTTCCGATTGTATTGCATTTTATATATATATATATATATATATATATATATATATATATATATATATATATATATATATATATATATATATATATATATATATATATATATATATGTGGTGACCCTCATATATATATTTCGCCTGTTCTTGCGAATTCCTAGCATTGTAAAAATCTCTAGTTGTGTCGATGCATGCAGATGAAAAGCTGTAAGCCACCTGCCTGAAAGCTGGCTGCCTTGGATCAACGTCTAGCGTGAGCTGGGCACCAAGGTATTGGTCCAGTGTGGTACGGTCAGTAAAGCACTGCGAACCTTGTTGCAAGGTTCGTAGGTTCAAGTCTCCTTCGGCCAAAGATCAGTGTTTGTGAATATTTCGCCTGTTCTTGCGAATTCCTAGCATATATATGTATATATATATATATATATATATATATATATATATATATATATATGTGTGTGTGTGTGTGTGTGTGTGTGTGTGTGTGTGTGTGTGTGTGTGTGTGTGTGTGTGTGTGTGTGTGTGTGTGTGTCCTGGGGACCCTCATCCTCAGAGAAAAGAATAAACTTGCTTCAGGGAAAACTCAAGGTTCTCCCTGAAGCTGTCTGAAAATTGTTTTCTCCTACCACCCCCTATATTTTATAAATACTTTATTTAAAGACAAAATACAATGACAAAATATATTGACAAAAATACAATAGGGAGTAAAACAACATAGATAGCAACTCAGAGCTGCATCTCAAATACTTCGTCCAGCTCCCAGGCGGTGGGCCGCGTGCCTAGAATGCTGCAGGCATTTCCTCTCTGGATTGCAACACTGAGTCTTTGAAAGAGGAAGCTGGCCGCCCTGTGGTCTTTGGTTTCAATGATGAGTTTTTCACCCAGCTCTTTGAGGAACTTTAGAGCACACTTGCCCCATGCTCCAAGGGTCTCCGACCCTATTGGGATGAAGTTATAGCAAGGGGAAAGGCCTTCATATTTGCGGGTCTTCTGGGTCTCCCTGTGGCTGGCAGCTCCACCCCCTTCAGCTGCGGAGTATGGCAAGTAGGTGTCTGCCAATGTGACGGCACAGGTGTAGTCCTAGGCAATCTGCTTTCCATCCTTCCAAGGTAGCATAGTGGCTTCATCAGGACGCTTTTGACCGTCAGACCTCTGCACTTGGGGTTCCCGTTGGGCTGGGCAACGGGTTGTGGCGAGGCTTCTCTTTATGATGTCGTTGACCTCCTCATGTCTGGCATACTTTTCCTTCTGATGTATGGCACACGAGACCATGAAGTCCGAATTGACCAGCCGTCGCCCTGCCGCAAATACACCTATGTTCGGTGAGTATGGGGGCGGCTAGGCGAAGAGCAACACCAATCCGAATTCCCTGTGGGGTCGAGTCGAGTGCCCAGGGAGGAATTGGGAACAACTAGAAGGAAATCTCCTGAGTGTGGTGCCTTCACCGCTAGGAGACGAGCTTTGTCCTTTCCTGAAGCGTTGGTGAGCATTGCGTTGGCGATTTTTTCCATGATCGGTTTGTCCCAGTGGGACTGTTTGTGCTCTTTGGGAGGAGCTGGTCTACTGAAGGAGTCTGCAAGGATGTCCCACCGCATGGCTGCTTCAGTAAACCTGGGGTCTTGAGCTCCTAACCGCGTCTCTCAAGAGTTCACGGTCAATCTTGACTAATCCACTGGAAGCCAAACACGACGACAGAAATGCTGGTAAAACTACCTGCGTTGCTTTGCGCACACCTATACCTCCCAGTAGCACTGGGAGGATATGTCGTGCCGAATAGGTAAAATTGGTCAATTAGCAAGAACTCATTTTGTCAGTAGTGTTACTGTGTACTACACAAAAACACAAGCTGACGTCACGGCTTGTAAGGGACCCTTACTAAAAGTAGCTGGGATAATCTAAGTGTATTATACAAGTACACAGTAACACTACTGACAATTTAAAATTAAGTCCTTTCTAAAATTTTCTCTTATACTTTTGAAGATATATTTTTATGGTAATGTAAAAATTAATAATTTTGTACCAAAAGAACCTTAGAAAACTAATCCAACTAAATATATTTTAGATAAGTGCGCAATAATTTAATAATAATCAAACACAATAAAATATTTTTTTCATTAGGTTCAGAATGTTTTTTGCGAAATTATTGCATACACAACGCTTTTCTTGCCTTATTCGGCAAGACGAGAGTTGCTATTTAAGCCAAAACCGCAAGTTTAAAATGCAGTATTGAACAGCAGACGCCACCTAATACTAAAATTTATTCCACTTGAATTATGGAGAGTATAACAGCTCCAAATCGGATAAGGTCTACAGCAGATCAGGATAGAAACAGGTCAGGTATTGAGCAAGTTAGATATAGAAGAGTTAAGGTCTGGAGGTGAGGTGATCTATCACGCCTTAACTAACTCTTCCGTCCTGGATGAAAGCTGCCAGATTACAGCTGAGAGGAATTTACGAGCTGCCTCTGTGTCTACAAGTTTCCTTGAACTCCACCCGGCTGTGTATCTCACTCTTATATTTACATAATAAAAATAGGCAATTTGCAATCAATTATGGCAGTATGTTTATGAAATTTGATGAATGTTTGCCATTCTCTGGGCCTCAGAGAACACGTCTCTGCCTCTGTCATACTGAGTAATAAAATACAGAGGAGCAAGAATAATGAATTATATTATTATATTTAAGGAGAAGCGTTAAGCCTGTAGGAGTCAAGTCATCGTGACTCACGAAACAGTAATAACAGGATTGCAAACAAACCACGGAACGGGTGGGTTTGAACTCATGGCGAGTCCTAAAACTTACGCACTGGCCTGGAGTTTTAAGAATCACTCACCATGGGTTCAAACTCCACCCGTTCTGTGGTTTGTCACGTAATCTTGTTTGATTAGATTGAAAAACCTTTTTGTGCAAGCGAAACGGTTCGGCAGTAAAGATACCAAGCGTTACGCATGCGTCATATGCGTCAAGAGAAGGTTGCGTCAACGACAAGCATGAAGAGGCTTTCACCCAGAGGAACGCACCTACCTGGAAGATAATGTGGAGACTAAAGTAATTTAAGTACCTTTTATTCCACACAACTACCACACATTTTTTTTATTTATTTAAATAAAGCCTAACAATTACAAAGACCATTGAAAGTGACAGTAGAGACATGTCTTGTCCTGTATAACAGCTGCGTGTGCAAGTTATCATCGTCACAACTAACTGCTTTCACTTCTATTCAATAAATAAAATTGGATGCAACCGGAGGAGTAGGAGGCATATGGCGTATGACATGTTTTCTCGGGGTTGTGAAGGAGAATATATGTAGAAAATTTGGAAGCATTATAAGTGGTAACTGGAGTAACTCCATTCTCTGCCTCAGCACTCGAGTAAATGGTGGTAGGGAGTTAGGGAGAAAGGACCTGCTTACTATGTATGTGAAAGCTATTGACATTATTAGGGAGAAGGGAGGGATCCCTGTCACCGTGTTTTGGTTTTGTTTGCCACGGAATAGTGTTGTCAGTGAATAGTTGTCTACAGTAATTTTTGTTCATTATTGGCTGGATAAGTACTGATGAACTAGTAACCAGGAGTGATAACTAGTAACCAGGAGTGATAACTAGTAACCAGGAGTGATAACTTAACTAGTAACCAGGAGTGATAACTTTAACTTAACTAATAACCAGGAGTGATAACTTTAACTTAACGAGTAATCAGGAGTGTTAACTTTAACTTTGTGATATATACTTAGCATAACGAGAGGTCACCGAGTCGGTGTTACCAGCCCAGATAACATTGCATTACAATTCATTGATAACTGGGACTATTTTTGAGGCAGGAATGACGTATGTACCAAGGTCGGAGCCCATTTATCTAGGGGAGGGGTACCAGCATGACAGCTCAGTCGACTGGACTGTTGTTACATTGTATGGGACTCTAGACTAAAAATATTTAGAGGAATGGGTGTTCGCGGGAAAAGATTATTATTATAATTAAAAATAAGCGCTAAACCCACAAGGGTCATACAGCTTGTGGGAAAAGGAGGAATTGTGATACTATAAATTTTGGCATCATAAATTATCAAGATTATGAGTATACTATGAATTTTAGAAATATAACTTGTTAGGGAGTAAAGAATAACTGTCATTTAATACCAAACAAGGCGATGGGAAAGCCCCTTTACCTTTACCCTTACCCTTTAGCTTTACCCTTTACCTTTACCCTTTACCTTTACCCTTTATCTTTTACCTTTACCCTTTACCTTTACCCTTTACCCTTTACCCTTTACCTCTACCCTTTACCTTTACTTTTTATCTTTACCCTTTACCGTTACCCTTTACCTTTACCTTTGAAGGGTTTGGAAAATTTTGGAACTCCTGCATCCTGGTCCTGAGCCAGTCTTATCTTGTGCTTGCCTGATCAACTATGCTGTTACTGCAGGCGGCCCTCTGGCCCACTGATAACTTCTGCACATGGTTCCGGCAGTGTTTGTGATATCTTGTGGTAGAACGATATAGTCGCAGCACACGGATGTTGATACTTATTTATTTTATTTATTTTACACATTCTCTCACATCTCTCACTCCAGTATGTTGTTATGGCAGTGTGAAGATTTGAGACCAGGCACTAAAGTATCTTTTACGTGTATATTATCACGCATCTCACCTCCGCTCCAGTGAGTACGTATTTAGGATTTCGAGGCGTTCCCACTAATTTAAAAGCTTTATTGGTTCTATACTGGTTCCGGCTCTGAAATCTCTCCTGCCCTGAAAAGAATACTCAGCACTGAAGAATATTCTAAACGGGAAAGCACAAGTGATTTGATAAGTGTCACCAATATCACTATTTCCCTTGTTTTCAAAGTTCTCATTATCCACCGCGCCATTTTACTGGCTTTCATGTTTGCCTTATTGTGTGTTTTAAAAGCAAGCCAGCTGATATTACTACCACCAGATCCTTCATATTTTTTTTCGTTCTGTTTGGTGATCTTCTTGCATTTTGTATACAGTTTCACTTCTGAGTTCTTCTTTCCTTCCACATCTAAGGAGTTGGAAGCTGTCACCATTGAAACTCATGTTATTCTTCACTGCTCACTGGAAGACTTTGTATATATCTTGAAATTTTTTCACGCTTATTTCGGTATTATCTGCAAATGATGATACAAAACTGGAGAGTGTTTTTATCTGTCTGCTATGAGGATAAGAAACAGTAAAGGCGCCAGGACCCTGCCTTTGCTATTGCTGGAAATTTGCTCTGTTTATTACTACTACTCTTTGTGCATTGCTTGTCAGAAAATTCAAAATCCATTTACCTACTTTCCCCATTATACCTATCGCACTTAACTTTTGCGCAATCGTTCCATGATCGCAATTGTCAAATGCCTTTGCGAAATTCGTATAGACCAGTTATGCGTTTTGGTTTTCTTCCATAATTCTGTCATAGTGACTTAGTATCTGAAATACGCTACTAGGCACTAGGAACTAGACTCCAGGTAGGCAGTGATAATAATAGCAGAAAAAAAGGAAATGCAAAGATGAATAGGAAGATTTAGAAGAAATACTTTCTTAACATCTATTATGCAACGAGTCGTTGCTCTAGAAAAGAAAAGATAAACGAGTTGAGATAAGTTGCATGTGCAGGAAACGTAGAGGTCGTTGCGATAAGTCATGGTTTAATTGAAGAGTCAGGGAGTGCCTCCTGAATGCGACATTCAGGGGTTTAAGTTCAAAGTTGATCACAGTGAAGGAAAGGGAGGTGAGAGGTGATTAGGGTGGCGTTCAATGCATGTTCGAGAATATTTTAATTGGCTCATAAAAACGGGTATAAAAGCTAAGGAACAGACACAGTCTGAGTAGAATTTCTAGGACATAGATTATTTTAACTGATATATCAACCTAGAACTTGGTATATCACTTAAGGGTAAGGTAAAGGAAACTTAAATGACACGAAACTGTTAACGCTTTACGACATGATTGTCTATTAATTCCAGTTTTTATTTAATATCAGCCAAATTGACTGGAATTTAGTTCAACAACTTCCTAGGATGACCCAGTGCTGTTTTTCGAAGAATTTTCTAAGAGAATAAATCTAAGGAAACAACCTGCTGGACCTGGTTTTAGCAAAGAAGAAAACCGTAGTAAATAATCTAGAGATCATGGAAGAGTTTGGCACAAGTGACCAGTGACTGGGAATATGTACATGAATCATATACAATACCGACAAAATGAAAATTAGACACATGTGCAACATCTGGGTATCTTTACTGTAGACGTTTCGCCAACCAGTGGCTTTATCAATACAAATTCAAGGACATAATTGGAAGGCAGTAGAAATATATGCAGCCTTGGAGTTGGTGAAGAGCAGCGTAGTCGTGAAGAGTCTTCAGACTCTTGACACAATCATTCGAAATGCGTAAAAAAATTAAATGCGTAAAAATATGATGAAAATAAAAAAATATGATAAATAAAATTGAAGTTTATTGACTTTCAGTCTTCATTAAGAAACAAGGTAAGATAGTTGATGATAAGATACGATTTACAGGTGTTTAGTGCCTCATACCCAGGGAGGAGTCGTGACCATGATCTTACTTATCATGTAAATAACTGAGTGTCTCTGGGTACTCCTCTCTCTTGTTTAGTATTCTCCTCTCAACGTTCCTCTTTGTATTCGTCTATTTGATTAGCACATTGGTAACCCACCAAGATAAGATGACCCACCATGGCAGGACGACCCACCAAGGCAGGACGACCCACCAAGGCAGGACGACCCACCAAGGCAGGACGACCCACCAAGGCAGTACGACCCACCATGCCGCATCCATGAGTCCGTCGCCATCAGCTGTTGATAATAAACTTAAAGCTAAACTTTATCCCCATCGTCCTCACTTCACACCACTTTATTTTGTACTCTACTTTTACCTAAATTTTGAATGTTTTTAATATACTGGGGTGTGTAGTTAAGTCCTGAGTAATAGGTTCAGTGACTTTATGCAAAGATTCCGGTCAATAAGGTCTCGTTGACAAGTAAACACATCAAGCCTCCAGGAGCGTTGTAGCAGGGAATATACTTAGAGAAGTATCTTTAGGAAGTTTCAGTCCAATCCCTGACCTTAATATGGGTTAGCTTATCTGCTGCCCTGAGGGTATTTTGATGTGCCCTCCCAGTACCATTGTATGTATGATGGCGGATATAAGGTGGAAGTTGAAAATAAACATCCTCTGTGGGGGCAAGTTTTTTAATTGTATACATCAGGGTTTGCAATCCCACTGTCAGTCTGGGCAAATAGCCCAGTGTCATCGGAAAAAGGCTAACGAGAGTATTTACCTACAACTGTTTTCCAATCATTCTTGTCAATAGCAAAAATGGAAAGTGAATTGCTTGCTTCACGCCCTGCTTCATGCCCTGCTTCACGCCCTGCTTCATGCCCTGCTTCACGCTCTGCTTCATGCCCTGCTTCGCGCCCTGCTTCACGCCCTGCTTCACGCCCTGCTTCATGCCCTGCTTCATTCCCTGCTTCATGCCCTGCTTCACGCCCTGCTTCAGGCCCTGCTTCACGCCCTGCTTCACGCCCTGCTTCATGCCCTGCTTCACGCCCTGCTTCACGCCCTGCTTCACGCCCTGCTTCACGCCCTGATTAACGTGACCACTCCTTCCGAGTACTTCCGTTGCAGCCTTCTGGTAAGTAAACGTAATGTAATTAGCTATGTAAGAGGAAGCACCGGGGTAGAGAAAGGTCTCTCGGATGGCTGGGTGCTTCACAGGACGTAGGTCTTCTTAACATCCACGTGTGCCCTTCCTGAATGCCCGAGGCCCTCACAACACCTCCTTCACACTCTCCTTCCACCCCTTCTTCACACAGTCCTTCCAACCCTCCTTCACGCTACTCCTTCAACTCTCCTTCACAATCTCCTTCCAATCCTGCTACACACACTTCTTCAAACTCCCTTCATGGTCTCCTTCCAACCTTCCCTCGGACATTCCCTGCTCTTCCGTAAGTCCATCCAAGGTTAATACAACTTAACCTACCTTGCTCCAGTTATTTCTACACGACCAAACTTGGGACGGGTAAGACGTGCATCTCCGCGTACATGGTAGACGGAGAGGAAAACATGATGTGGTGAGTCCATCAACCTTGAAACAGCTGGATCAAAGTATCTTCACATGTTATTCTTGTTACTGTTGGTGTTAGCATATTCCTTAGGGGTAAACCCTGTTATTGATCTTTATCATAGGGATAAAAGAGCACTGCAACAGGCCTACTGGTCTATGCTAAGCAGATACTCATAAATATAACCAAATATCCCCATTTAGTGCCAGTGGCTCAATGATGGAGTGCCAGATGGTTCATTCTGGACTATATTGCAACAACGACCATCGGCTTTCCAGTGGTCAAAAACCCGGTAGACATAAACGTAAAGCCTAAATCAGGCAATTTATTTACCTAAAACAGTTCATTAGCATCTTAGTTATCAGCAGTTGGACGAGGTGTTGTTTTCCATGTTTGTAACAAGGAACGTCCCTTGTGAAAGTCAGTCCCAGGCGACTGTCTCTGCACTTGTTAGGTCACGCAGAAGTCTGGTAAGGTTAAGTTGGCCTTGTAGCGGAAAGCGGTGTTTACTATAAACAAGGAGTGAAAGGAGAGTTGAAGAAATTAATTGGTAACGAAACACGTGATAAAAAAGACACTGGCAGAATAGAAACCTTGACCAGGCTAACGTTTCGCTCGGAGACCTAACTTCTTCAAGCGATGAGCGATTTCCAGAAATCTTTTCATTCTGGCCGTAATTTTTTTTTGGGGGATCAGCTTGTCCGTTTTACACCCTCTTCCCAGCTCGTCATATATTCATACATTAAAATAAGCCTCATTACCACCGCGAAATCATTAATTTTTAAAGTAAAATAAAAATAAGTTTAAAATAAAAAATGTAGTAAAATATCTTATTTTAGAGTATAAGGTGATAAATTATGTAATACGGGATTTTTTCTTATTTAACACACTGGCCGTCTCCCACTGAAGTAGGGTGACCCCGAAAAAGAAACACTTTCACCATCATTCACTCCATCACTGTCTCGCCAGAGGAGCGAGGATACTACAGTTCAGATGCTCCTTCAAACTTCAAATATCCCACCCCTCCTTCAGAGTGCAGGCACTCTACTTCTCACCTCAAGGACTCTGTTCAGGCTAACCGGTTTCCCTGAATCCTTCACAAAATGTTACCTTGCTCACACTCCAACAGCTCATCAAGTCCCAAAAATTTTTGTCTCCACTCAGTCCTATCTAACTTGCTTACACACGCCTGCTGGCTGTCCAAGCTCCTTTCACACAAAACTCCTTCACCCCCTCCCTCCAACCTTTCCTAGGACGACCCCTACCACGTTTTCCCTCCAAGTTATCCTATTTTGCTCCACCCTCTTTAAATGTCCGAACCACCTCAACATCCCGTCCTCAGTCCTCTGGATAATACTTTTAGTAACCCCGCACCTCCTCCTAATCTCAAAGCTACGAGTTCTCTGCATAATATTCACACCACACACTGCCCTCAGACACTACATCACTGCCTCCAGCCTCCGTGTTGCAACGTTCATCACCTCCATGAATAACATTCATTGTTTCAACAGATGCCTCAATGCACCACCCACCTTTTTCCCTTCATCAGTTTATGGTTTACCTTGTCTTTCATATATATATATATATATATATATATATATATATATATATATATATATATATATATATATATATATATATATATATATATATATATATATACGTATATTAGACCAATCTTATGATTGACCTGCTATTTTCCCATTGACCACACTGTTATAATTAATAATGCATTCCCCAGGCCTAATCTTTTACAGAAATTTATCATTTTAAACTATGAAATTAAATAAAGTATACCCAGATGAGTCTCTCTTTTTTTCCTCCCTATGCAGTGTCTTATCTTTTCGTCTTTTCCTTCCTCTCTGGCATTCCTTTCACTGCACTTTCACACAACACTTCAGCGGTAACAGCACTTAGAATGCCTAATCCTCCCTCCCTCTCTCCATTACATTATCACTGACATAACACTACAAATTCACCAGTCATAAAAATAATTCCTCACTACCACACTGCTTCTAACAACACTACAAGACCAAAAACAATTGAATAACCTCGCTCGCTGTCCCTCTCACTGAACTGCCTTGCTCGCTGTCCCTCTCACTGAACTGCCTTGCTCGCTGTCCCTCTCACTGAACTGCCTTGCTCGCTGTCCCTCTCACTGCACGGCCAACACGAAAAAAACATCACTTTGTCAATCCTACATAGTATCAACATTATTAACAAAATTGTAACTATATATGCTCACCACCTTTCTGTTACTGTTATGGTGGGAGGAATGACGTACGACGTGAGCATTATTGACGCACAGTGAGTTGGAATAAATTATTATTATTATTATTATTATTATTATTATTATTATTATTATTATTATTATTATCATCATCATCATTATTATTATTATTAGTTTTGCCTGCATTTTGCATTTGGGAGGGGGTTGGTATGAAATTGGTTGGTTAATGGGGCTTATCTGCTACACGAGGGTCAGTAAGGTTACATGTCAACTATTCAACGTTAGTCAAGTATAATTTAATCCCATAAGAATTTAATAAAGTAACGCGTCAGCGTACTTTCACAGGGAGACATAAACCCCTCTCTATGTACATGTTCTCTTGCTATACGGAGTGGGAGTTCCTGCACTCTGCCAGCTGCGCCATACCAGCTGCACCCCACCAGCTGCATCCTACCAGCTGCACCCCACCAGCTGCATCCTACCAGCTGCACCCCACCAGCTGCATCCTACCAGCTGCACCCCACCAGCTGCATCCTACCAGCTGCGCCCACTCGTGTTCTTGACCTGTCTTTACCAAACAGACTTGAGATCAACAAACGTGTATGAAATAAACACATAAAATATAAATGCATTTGGTAAAAAATTAATAGCGAAAAATTGTATTTACAATATGGCTTTAGGAAAATTGTTATACTTTAATTTAAAGTTCTTAAACGATCTTTAAAAAGATAAGTGCATCATTAAAACAGAATACTCACAAAATAGTAATGAATTTATTGCGTGTGTTAGTTAGTTACCATTTTGTCCTAGGCACATGTCCATTAGACACTAGGCCTGTTGTATGTGTGTGTGTGTGTAAGGAAACACGTCGAAATGTTTCCACCCCACCGGGAATCGAACCCGGGCCCTCCGTGTGTGAAGCGAGAGCTTTAGCCACTAGGCCACCGGGGCCTGTGTGTGTGCGTGTGTGTGTGTGTGTGTACTCACCTATTTGTGGTTGCAGGGGTCGATTCACTGCTCCTGGCCCCTCCTCTTCGCTAGACGCTACTAGGTCCATTCTCTCCCTGCTCCAAGCGCCTTATCATACCTCATCTTAAATTGATGTATGGATCTTGCCTCCACTACTTCACTTTCCAGTGTGTGTGTGTGTGTACTCTTGAACGACTGTCAATGAATGAACGGGGATTTAAACCGAGGTCTTTGCTTGTGGCAGTCCCTGTGCTATACCAACCAGCCACGGAGGTTCCAATAACATTATACAACTAACACTTCTGTGACAAGCTTGCATCTGCCACAACAATCTGTGACCCTACCGTCTCATCCCCCCCTTCATCGCCCCCTCGGCCCGGTCCATGACCATGTCTTCCGGTGGATCACGGCCTGATCAACTAGGCTATTGCTGCTGGCCGTACGTAGTCTAACGTACGAACCACAGCCTGGCTGATCTGGCACTGACTTTAGGTATCTGTCCAGGTCCCTCTTGAAAGCAGCCAGGGGTCTATTAGTAATTCCTCTTATGCCTGTTGGGAGGCTGCTGAACAGTCTTGGGCCTTGGACACTTATTGTGTTTCTCTTAATGTACTAATGGCGTCCCTACTTTTCATTGGAGGGTATGTTACATCGCCTGCCAAGTCTTTTGCTTTCATATGGAGTGATTTCTGTGTACAAATTAGGAACCAGTCCCTCTAGGATTTTCCAGACGTAGATTATGGTGTATCTCTCTCACCTGCACTCCAGTGAGTACGAGTTAAGTGCTTCGAAGCGCTCCCAGTGGTTAACCTCTCAGAGATATGGTAACCCAGCCGGGGCCGGGCGGTAGCGACACCCAAGAGTCTGCTTATTTTGTTGTATGCACCATAGATACGTGGCTCCTAGTGCATGATAGAATGATGATAGATAGACTGACTGGTGTCAGTCTCCCTCAGTCTTAAGCCAATGAAGTCAGTCTTAACTGACAGCCCAAGATTGTAATCTGCACCCTTTTTGAAGGCATATAACTTAGCCACTTCATTAGCTCTATCATGCATCTGAAGACAAATGTGAGATGGAATCCACAGAAGGTGTACTCCGACTCCACTGTCCACAGTCCTACCATACCTGTGTCTGGCTTTTGACACAAGCATGAAACATTTATGGATAATATAGGATCAGTTCCAATTAAAGTGTCAAAAATTGATACATGGACGCATTTGAGTGCAAGAAGTATGGCAAACAGTTCAGTGTCAAAGGAAGAGGCCCAATTATTGATGCCTTCTCCACTTTCTTTGTGAGCGCCATCACTCTGTATGATAACAGTAGCACTGACCGCTGCACCAGTGAACAGCATCCTCGACACAAATAATTTATGAAACAGTGTGCTGTGTGACTTGGTCATCAATACAGCCTAAGACATTTGGCTTCACGGCGAAGATTTGGTGCGAATAGGTGTCCCGTAGCTCGATCACTAGCTCACTCGGCTCACACACTGCGGTCCGGGGTTCGAATCTCCTCTGGTACGGCTGGAAAACATTAGGGACGTGTTTCCATTAGACACCTGCTGTCCCTGTTTACCCATCAGTTTAAAATGGGTACCTGGGTGTTAGTCGGACATAATTTGCCCGAAATGCTCAGCATAAGAAGCGGCTTTCTATATAGTAGTATGTCATTGATGTCAGCTAGGCCTGTATACCTTGTACATGTACTTGTAGTAAATAAAGATATTATTATTATTATTATTATTATTATTATTATTATTATTATTATTATTATTATTATTATTATTATTATTATTATTATTAATAGAGACATTTCTGGGGTGAGCAACATAAGTCACTTCGTCTGACTTTTTTGGGGGTTATCCTAGGTAGTTTACAAATATATTACTATGTATGATAATTGTAAGCACCTAAATTTGTTTAACTGTTCTTATGTGTTCCTGTACCAAAATAAATTTACTTTCTCCATTTTCAAAAGCGCCGTTAAAAAACATCTTATCTCACTTACGCACCCAACCGGTAGCTAACCACATGAAAACTACTTTATCTTGCACATATCCACACCAAAATACACTTACTGATATCTGTGATTCCCCTTAATTTCACATGACTAACCAAAATTCTAATACAACTATTGCTTCATAATTCTTAAGCTAGTCATAAGTTTGCCTAAGACACTCCAATATAGAAACGGTATTATGCCAATACATCACCTTTACCATTAATATATAAACTAATTGTTAAATTCTTAAATGTTTGAATTTCAGTACCTCAATTTTGTAAACCTAGTTAATCACTACAATTACCTAACCTTACTATCAGTATAATCATTGTGTCACTATTGAGTAAGACCTATCATAAGACTGCCTGAAAAGCCTAGGTATACCTAGGCATATTATTGGCCATCTTGTAATATCTACTTCATAAAATGTACATTAATATAAGTACACCCCACTTTGTATATTACTAGAAATAAAGAATTTGAATTTGAATTTGAATTTGAATTCTTGCTGAAGATCGCAGAGAAGTTACCCCCACAAAGAAAAAAGAAAACCAACAACAGTTTTCTTTGACAAGCAACGCAGATATTTACAGAAAATGTCATGTACAGGGACGAACTTTAACAACTTTTCTTATCACTTGAAGACAAAAATTGGAATACTAAATCTAATTTGCCGGAAATGCTCTGCATAACAAGCGGCTTTCTATATAGTAGTACGTCATTGATGTCAGCTAGGCCTGTATACCTTGTAGAAATAAAGATATATTATTATTATTGTTATTATATATGTGAATTTTTTTTGCATAACTTTCTGAGATTATAATATGTATATTTCAAAAATGAAAATAATATAGTAAAATGATGCTGATTTGACTCTTAGAGAAAATACAGAGAAAGAGACGCCATGTTGAATTGAATTGTGTAAGGACTGGTCGGAAATTTGCACCAGGACTTAGGCGTTTCCCGAGGTCTAATGGGAAATATCGGCCTCACTTCGTAATAGGAAGTTATGTAAATGTCCCCAGAGTAGAATATGGGATAGGAAATTTACGAAATCACCATAATAGGTTGGTGAAAATAGAAAATTGTGAGTGCGCCATGAATGGAAAATGTGTTGAAATGTGTTCCCAGTAACTGTCTAATCGATCGAGCTTCATCGAGTATAAATTGTAGTGAAACGTCCTCAGATGAGCAGAAAATATTGCGGTGATGCACTACACTGCGAACTGGGAGTGGATAAGAGCGCTGCCAAGACTCACTCTGCCAAGACTCACTTCCTGAGGTGCTCACCCTCTTTCGACAACCCAACACTCAACGAATATGACGCACTCCTGAGCTCAACCTTTAAGAAGGCACTGAATCTGTCACTAGAAGATCATCAATGGGATCAGGCAGCCCTCCCAGTGCGACTGGGAGGTATAGGGGTGCGAAAAGCAACGCAGGTAGCTTTATCTGCATTTCTGCAGTGGATTAGTCAAGATTGTCCCCGAACGCTTGAGAGACGCGGTAGGAGCTCAAGACCCCAGGTTCACTGAAGCAACCATGCGGTGGGACATCCTTGCAGACCTCTCCAGTAGACCAGCTCCTCCCAAAGAGCACAAACAGTCCCACTGGGACAAACCGATCATGAAAAAAATCGCCAATGCAATGCTCACCAACGCTTCAGGAAAGGACAAAGCTCGTCTCCTAGCGGTGAAGGAACCACACTCAGGAGATTTCCTTCTAGCTGTTCCTAATTCCTCCCTGGGCACTCTCGACTTACAGGCCATTCGTATTGGTGTTGCTCTTCGCCTAGCCGCCTCCATACTCACCGAACATAGGCGTATTTGCGGCAGGGCGACGGCTGATCAATTCGGACTTCATGGTCTCGTGTGTCACACATCAGAAAAGAAATATGCTAGTCATGAGGTCAACGACATCATAAAGAGAAGCCTCGCCACAGCCCGTTGCCCAGCTCAATGGGAACCCCAAGTGCAGAGGTCTGACGGAAGTCAAAAGCGTCCTGATGGAGCCACTATGCTACCCTGGAAGGATGGTAAGCAGATTGCTTGGGACTACACCTGTGCCGCCACAATGGCAGACACCTACTTGCCATACTCCGTAGCTGAAGGTGGAGCTGCCAGCCACAGGGAGACCCAGAAGACCCGCAAATATGAAGGCCTTTCCCCTTGCTATAACTTCATTCCAATAGGGTCGGAGACCCTTGGAGCATGGGGCAAGTGTGATCTAAAGTTCCTCAAAGAGCTGGGTGAAAAACTCATCATAAAAACCAAGGATCACAGGGCGGCTAGCTTCCTCTTTCAGAGACTCAGTGTTGCGATCCAGAGGGAAAATGCCTGCAGCATTCTGGGCACGCGGCCCACTGCCGGGGAGCTGGACGAAGTATTCAAGATGTAGCTCTTAGTTGTTGTCTATGTTGTTTTACTCCCTATTGTATCTTTGTCAATGTATTTTGTCTTTAAAAAAATCTATATAAAATATAGGGGGTGATAGGAGAAAACAATTTTTAAAACAGCTTCAAGGAGAACCTTGAGTTTTCCCTGAAGTAAGTTTATGCTTTTCTCTGAGGATGAGGGTCCCAGGATAGTTCCAGAGGTGGTACCTCCCTATATCCTATATATATATATATATATATATATATATATATATATATATATATATATATATATATATATATATATATATATATATATATATACGTGTATATATATATATATATATATATATATATATATAGGATATATATATATATATATATATATATATATATATATATATATATATATATATATACTGATATATATATATATATATATATATATATATATATATATATATATATATATATATATATATATATATATATATATATATATATATATATATATATATACATAACGTGAATAAGAAATAAAGCATTTTCAAGACGAAATATACGATATCGTGTATATAAACATATAACTGGTGAATATATAATTATGAAATAACGACACTAAAAGGAACTAGAGCAGTCTTTGGAGTTGTCTATAGAGAGAAATGCCGTACAAAATAAAGGCTTGATCTGCCTCACACTTCTTTAAACCCAACACTTGATCTGCCTCACACTTCTTTAAACCCAACACTAGATCTGCCTCACACTTCTTTAAACCCAACACTTGATCTACCTCACACTTCTTTAAACCCAACACTAGAACTAAAAAATGTGAAGAGGAAATATCGGCACTGTGAGTTACTATGATAATTGTGCAAGTTGCTACAATATAAGATGTATATCCATCACTGAAGGTGTTAGATGGCTGTGTATGATGCCTCTCCCCATGCAGGGTTGTGTATGTTGCCTCTCCCCATGCAGGGTTGTGTATGTTGCTTCTCCCCATGCAGGGTTGTGTATGTTGCCTCTCCCCATGCAGGGTTGTGTATGTTGCCTCTCCCCATGCAGGGTTGTGTATGTTGCCTCTCCCCATGCAGTGTTGTGTATGTTGCCTCCCATGCAGTGTTGTGTATGTTGCCTCTCCCCATGCAGTGTTGTGTATGTTGCCTCTCCCCATGCAGTGTTGTGTATGTTGCCTCTCCCCATGCAGTGTTGTGTATGTTGCCTCTCCCCATGCAGTGTTGTGTATGTTGCCTCTCCACATGCAGGGTTGTGTATGTTGCCTCTCCCCATGCAGGGTTGTGTATGTTGCCTTTCCCCATGCAGTGTTGTGTATGTTGCCTCCCATGCAGGGTTGTGTATGTTGCCTCCCCATGCAGGGTTGTGTATGTTGCTTCTCCCCATGCAGGGTTGTGTATGTTGCCTCTCCCATGCAGTGTTGTGTATGTTGCTTCTCCCATGCAGGGTTGTGTATGTTGCTTCTCCCATGCAGGGTTGTGTATGTTGCTTCTCCCCATGCAGTGTTGTGTATGTTGCCTCTCCCCATGCAGTGTTGTGTATGTTGCCTCTCCCCATGCAGTGTTGTGTATGTTGCCTCTCCCCATGCAGTGTTGTGTATGTTGCCTCTCCCCATGCAGGGTTGTGTATGTTGCTTCTCCCCATGCAGGCAGTGACACCCAGTTTACTGCTGGTCATTAATACATGCACTTCAGCCAAGGCCAGCAGGAAAGAGGTGCGGCAGAAAAGTAGGAAATGTCCACAACAGACGCTAGCCAAAACAATAGTGGTATTCGTTTATACTAACTTGAAGGATATGCAATTTTTACATAAAAAAATCAACCACGTAACGGGTTGGGTTTGAACTGATGGCGAGTCAGTCGTAAATCTCGAGGCAATAGTGATATTATAATTCATGAGACAATTTTTATATCGTTTAATTTGCAGATGTTATCTTACTTCAGATCATTTCATATCTCAGCTCAAGTGTACATCCACCTCCATGATGCGACGTATAATAGTCGACTCACACCAAGTACCTGTACCTGCCAGGTGAACACGGGGAACAAGTGTAAGGAGACTTGAATGACATTCTCAGTCTGGAGATAAAATGTATATAATGCCAACACGATGGGAAAAATAGACACATATCCAGTATAATGAGATTCTTTATTGACTACGTTTCGCCCACACAGTGAGCTTTATCAAGTCACAAACAGATCTACCTGGGTAAAGAGTACATGAGTGTATATAGTGTGGAGAGTCAGGTGGAGAATGTTGGAGAGGTTGGATTTGAGAGGGACCTGCACGAGATGGGCAAGTAGGTATATTTTCGCCCACTGTGTGGGTGAAACGTAGTCAATATGGATCTCATTGTACTTCATTTTTTCTATTTTTACCGTTCTCAGCCTGTAGAGAGCTGGGTGAAGAGCTTCAATTTCCTGTTGATACCCTGTAAGTTTTAGGAAAGGTTCCTCAGAAAACAGGACAAGTGTTTCCTGACGCGGGTCTTAGTCAGATGATGACCCGCCGTTGCAGCTTTTGGTCATCTGACCGAGGCCTTCCGCTGGCTTACCGGAAGATTTAAGAAACGTTTATAAATGTTATGATAGGGTATTAGATTATTTTACACTACCTCTTTATTATTCCTTAGGCAGACTTTTTGAATTATGTTAGCTAGAGGTTAAATTAATTACGAGTAATATGTGAAAAAGTGTGTTATATCTTCTAGTATGGATTATATATTACCAGGCATGGTCATGACACATCACCTCTGATAAGATAAGGCTATTTTTAATTTGCACAAGATAAAGATAATTGCAATGGGATTTCGAATCAGTTATGCATGATGCGGTACATATAATAATTTGCACTCTCTGGTAAACTGAAACCCGGTTTATATATAATATAGACATTTGTTTTGCATTTGTCCTTCAGGAAGCTACTGGATGGGTTATCATTTGACTAAAAACTGTCAGAACCATCGATTACTGACGAAACAGCCTTAGTGTCAATTGACAAATTCCTTTACAAACTCGTATAAACACTCACAAAGAAGGCATACAAACAAGCAGACATACACACAGTCATAAACACACAAGCTGACATACACACACAGTCATAAACACACAAGCTGACATACACACACAGTCATAAACACACAAGCAGACATACACACACAGTCATAAACACACAATCAGACATACACACATAGTCATAAACACACAAGCAGACATACACACATAGTCATAAACACACAAGCAGACATACACACACAGTCATAAACACACAAGCAGACATACACACATAGTCATAAACACACAAGCAGACATACACACACAGTCATAAACACACAAGCAGACATACACACATAGTCATAAACACACAAGCAGACATACACACAGTCATAAATACACAAGCAGACATACACACACAGTCATAAACACACAAGCAGACATACACACATAGTCATAAACACACAAGCAGACATACACACAGTCATAAATACACAAGCAGACATACACACACAGTCATAAACACACAAGCAGACATACACACAGTCATAAACACACAAGCAGACATACACACTTAGTCATAAACACACAGGCTGACATACACACACAGTCATAAACACACAAGCAGACATACACATAGTCATAAACACACAAGCAGACATACACATAGTCATAAACACACAAGCAGACATACACACAGTCATAAACACACAACCTGACATACACAAAAAGGAGGCACACACAAGAATATACCACTCAGTATGATACAAACCTGCATGATAATATTGATAAATGGTTCAGAGAACCGACAAGTTGATAAATTAGACACATGTACAACACTTGGGTATCTTTATTGTGGAAACGTTTCGCCACACAGTGGCTTCATCAGTCCAATACAGAGAAGAATAGTTGAAGATCAGCAGGAGTTTGAGGTAATCAGTCCCTCAGCCTAGAGTTGATGTAATCAATCCATGAATCACTGGGTGAAGTGGGGGGATGTGCATTTTGGCGTCCAGCTGACCCTCTTCGCCTGGTGAAGAGGACCTCAGGTAGAGGACGAAATATATAGCTCCCACGTTTCCATGCGTTTGATTCTGTAAACCTGTTTAATTGAACTATATTGATCATTGTTTATCACATTAATACAACCATCGTAAATACGTAGTATATTTAAAAGTCAAATTTCTTGAGGGGTGAAATTAGTTTTTTTTTAAAGTTCAATTAATAAAAACTGGCAAGTAAAAAAAGATGTATGACGCAGAATGCCACTTGTTCCACGGAAGCACTGACGCGATGCCAAGGCAGGGTCTGACACCTGGGCATTCTTATCATATTGTCTCCGAAATTCGCTGTTTAAGGATAGACTGCCAGAAAACTGTGGTTTTGTGATCCGAAATAAGCAGTGTTAATGCACTGGACTAATTGGTCTAGGTGGTCACACTGGACAGTCGTCAGTTCTGGTAGTCACAGTGCAACGTGGTGGTCCAGGTGGTCACACTGGACCATGATAGTCCTTGTGATCATACTGAACCGAGGTGGTCCAGATGGTGGTCCTGAACAGACCATAGTGAGAGTCAAGGCCGCACCCCGCCCTGTGTCCTGTTAGTTCCACTTCAGCCTCCGCCAAAGATATCCTTTCTACATATTCTTTGATATAAATAAATAAATAAATAAATAAATAATATAATATATATATATATATATATATATATATATATATATATATATATATATATATATATTATATATATATATATATATATATATATATATATATATATATATATATATATATATATATATATATATATATATATATATATATATATATATATATATATATATATATGTATAATTATAACAACGGACGAGTGGTATTTAATCAATAACAACACTGCGACTAGCCGAGGACTCAAACCCATGTCGTTTTGGCCCGCCTCATGGTGAGCGAAATTCACATAACGCTCTAACCCACAGGACCACCAAATCCTACAAGAATCACGCACCCAGGTGTTATACCGTAATACGAGGACATACGATGGTATGGGAGCCTCAGAGCTAATTTCATTCTACTCCTCGTTTGGTGTACTAGCCTCCAAAAGCAGTATATATATTATTGTAACCACGGACGAGTGTTGGCAAGAGGTTTGGGGTTAAAAGATAAATAATCTAACACAAAGTGGGAGTTGTCACAGGTGCTCTTAGCTGATGACACTGTGCTTTTGGGAGATTTTGAAGAGAAGTTGCAGAGGTTGGTGGATGAATTTGGTAGGGTATGTAAAAGAAGGAAATTGAAAGTGAATATAGGAAAGAGTAAGGTGATGAGAATAACAGAAAAAATAGATAACGAAAGATTGGATATCAGGTTGGAGGGAGAGAGTATGGAGGAGGTGAATGTATCCAGATATTTAGGAGTGGACGTGTCAGATGAGGTGAATCATAGAATTGACGAGGGGAGAAAGGTGAGTGGTGCACTGAGGAGTCTGTGGAGACAAAGAACTTTGACCATGGAAGCAAAGAGGGAAATGTATGAAAGTATAGTTATACCAACGCTCGTATATGGGTGAGAAGCATAGGTGGTGAATGTTGCAACAAGGAGAAGGCTGGAGGCAGTGGAGATGTCGTGAGGTATGGGATTACCAAAACTATTATCCAGAGGGCTGAGGAGGGGTTGGTGAGGTCGCTCGGACATGCAGAGAGGATGGAACAAAATAGAATGACTTCAAAAGTGTATAAATCTGTAGTGGAGGGAAGGCGGGGTAGAGGTCGGCCTAGGAAAGGTTGGATGGAAGCGGTAAAGGAGGTCTTGTGTGCGATTGGCTTGGACTTCCAGCAAGCATGAGTGAGCGTGTTAGATAGGAGGGAATGGAGTCAAATGGTTTTTAGGACTTGACGTGCTGTTGGAGTGTGAGCAAGGTAATGTTTATGAAGGGATTCAGGGAAACCGGCAGGCCGGACTTGAGTCCTGGAGATGGGAAGTACAGTGCCTGCACTCTGAAGGAGGGGTGTGTTAATGTTGCAGTTTTATAACTGTAGTGGATGATGGAGTGAATGATGGAGAAAGTTCTTCTTTTTCTGGCCACCCTACCTTGGTGGGAAACGACCGATGTGTTAATAAAATAAATAATATATATACGTCTTGTGTACAATATTATGTAATAAAATATACCTATTGATAATTAAAAATGAAAAGATAGGGTGGTAGGGGAAGTTGAATATTCAAATGGCTTTAGGAAGAAATCCAAATAGTCTTCCAGGAAGCCTTTTCTACTTCTCCGAGGCTATGGGTCACAAACTTCACACCAGAAGTGGACCCCATCGGATATATATATATATATATATATATATATATATATATATATATATATATATATATATATATATATATATATATATATATATATATATATATATAATAATATATATATATATATATATATATATATATATATATATTGTTAAGCGAATGTATAGGAACTTTTGAACCAAATGAGAGAGTAATTGTGGTAGGGGACCTAAATGCTAAAGTGGGAGAAACATGCAGAGGGTGTAGTGGGTAAGTTTGGGGTGCCAGGTGTAAATGATAATAGGAGCCCTTTGATTGAACTTTGTATAGAAAGGGTTTAGTTATAGGTAATACATATTTTAAGAAAAAGAGGATAAATAAGTATACAAGATATGATGTAGGGCGTAATGACAGTAGTTTGTTGGACTATGTATTGGTAGATAAAAGACTGTTGAGTAGACTTCAGGATGTACATGTTTATAGAGGGCCACAGATATATCAGATCACTTTTTAGTTATAGCTACAGTGGGAGTAAAAGGTAGATGGGATACAAGGAAAATAGAATCAGTAAGTAAAGAGAGGTGAAGGTTTATAAACTAAAAGAGGAGGCAGTTAGGGTAAGATATAAACAACTATTGGAGGATAGATGGGCTAGTGAGTGTAGGCAATGGGGTCGAAAATGTATGGGGTAGATTTAAAAATGTAGTGTTAGAGTGTTCAGCATAAGTTTGTGGTTACAGGCGAGTGGGTGCGGAGGGAAAGGAGCGATTGGTGGAATGATGATGTAAAGAGAGTAGTAAGGGAAAAAAGTTAGCATATGAGGTTTTTACAAAGTAGAAGTGATGCAAGGAGGGAAGAGTATATGGAGAGAAAAAGAGAGGTTAAAGAGTGGTGAAGCAATGTAAAAAAAGAGCAGATGAGAAGTGGGTGAGATGTTATCAGCAAATTTTGTTGAAAATAAGAAAAGTTTTGGAATGAGATTAATAAGTTGAGGAAGCCTAGAGAACAAATGGATTTGACAGTTAAAAATAGGAGAGGAGAGTTATTAATTGAGAGTTAGAGGTATCGGGAAGATGGAGAGAATATTTTGAGGATTTGTTAAATGTTGATGAAGACAGGGAAGCTGTGATTTCGTGTGTAGGGCAAGGAGGAATAACATCTTGTAGGAGTGTGGAAGAGCCAGTTGTGGGTGTAGGGAAAGTTCGTGAGGCAGTGGGTAGAATGAAAGGGGTAAGGCAGCTGGGATTGATGGGATAAAGATAGAAATGTTAAAAGCAGGTGGGGATATAATTTTGGAGTGGTTGGTGCTATTATTTAATAAATGTATGGAAGAGGGTAAGGTACCTAGGGATTGGCAGAGAGCGTGTATTGTTCCTTTGTATAAAGGCAAAGGGGACAAAAGAGAGTGCAAAAATTATAGGGGAATAAGTCTGTTGAGTGTACCTGGTAAAGTGTATGGTAGAGTTATTATTGAAAGAATTAAGAGTAAAACAGAAAGCAGGATAGCAGATGAACAAGGGGCTTTAGGAAAAGTAGGGGGTGTGTAGACCAAGTGTTTACAGTGAAACATATAGGTGAACAGTATTTGGATAAGGGTAAAGATGTTTTTGTGGCATTTATGGATTTGGAAAAGGCGTATGATAGGGTAGATAGGGGGGCAATGTGGCAGATGTTGCAGGTGTATGGAATAGGAGGAAGGTTACTGAAAGCAGTGAAGAGTTTTTATGAGGATAGTGAGGCTCAGGTTAGAGTGTGTAGGAGGGAAGGGACTATTTCCCAGTAAAAGTGGGCCTTAGACAAGGATGTGTGATGTCACCGTGGTTGTTCAATATATTTATAGATGGGGTTGTAAGAGAAGTGAATGCGAGGGTCTTGGCAAGAGGTGTTGGGCTAAAAGATAAGAAGCAAATACAAAGTGGGAGTTGTCACAGTTGCTTTTTGCTGATGACACTGTGCTTTTGGGAGATTCTGAAGAGAAGCTGCAGAGGTTGGTGGATGAATTTGGTAGGGTGTGTAAAAGAAGAAAATTGAAAGTGAATATAGGAAAGAGTAAGGTGATGAGGATAACAAAAAGAATAGGTGACGAAAGATTGGATATCAGATTGGAGGGAGAGAGTATGGAGGAGGTGAATGTATTCAGATATTTGGGAGTGGACATGTCGGCGGATGGGTCTATGAAGGATGAGGTGAATCATAGAATTGATGAGGGGAAAAGGGTGAGTGGAGCACTTCGGAGTCTGTGGAGACAAAGAACCTTGTCCATGGAAGTAAAGAGGGGAATGTATGAGAGTATAGTTATACCAATGCTCTTATATGGGTGTGAAGCATGGGTGATGAATGTTGCAACGAGGAGAAGGCTGGAGGCAGTGGAGATGTCATGTCTGAGGTCAATGTGTGGTGTGAATATAATGCAGAGAATTCGGAGTTTGGAAATTAGGAGGAGGTGCGGGATTACCAAAACGATTGTCCAGAGAGCTGAGGAGGGGTTGAGGTGGTTTGGACATGTAGAGAGAATGGAACGAGACAGAGTGACTTCGAGAGTGTATAAATCTGTAGTGGAGGGAAGGCGGGGTAGGGGTCGGCCTAGGAAAGGTTGGAGGGAGGGTAAAGGAAGTTTTGTGTGCGAGGGCTTGGACTTCCAGCAAGCATGTGTGAGCGTATTTGATAGGAGTGAATGGAGGCATATGGTTTTTAATACTTGACGTGCTGTTGGAGTGTGAGCAAAGTAACATTTATGAAGGGATTCAGGGAAACCGGCAGGCCGGACTTGAGTTCTGGAGATGGGAAGTACAGTGCCGGCACTCTGAAGGAGGGGTGTTAATGTTGCAGTTTTATAACTGTAGTGTAAAGCACCCTTCTAGCAAGACAGTGATGGAGTGAATGATGATGAAAGTTTTCTTTTCGCACCCTACCCTGCCTTGGTGGGAATCGGCCGATGTGTTAATAAAAAAAAAAAATATATATATATATATATATATATATATTGTATATATATATTATTATATATATATATATATATATATATATATATATATATATATATATATATATATATATATATATATATATATATATATATGCAAACAATCGCAGACAGGCGATCTTTTCTGTGCAAGACAAGCCACGGGGGGGGGGGTGGAAATCTTTAACTAAAGTACTTTTACACTTCTCAGTGCGTCATCAGGAGCTATGCAATGTTGCAAGGCAGCAACTGAAGCAGGGGAAGTTTTCTCAGAGTACCGCAGTGCGGGTCTGTCACCGGCCGCAGCTTCTCTCAGAATTCTGAGAAGCCACCCCCCGTGGCTTGTTTTCCATGAGGCGGGCCAAAACAACATGGGTTCGAGTCCTTGTCTAGTCGCAGTGTTGTTATTGATCAATACCACTTGTTCGTAGTTACAATAATCTATATATATGTGTGTGTGTGTGTGCGTGAGTGACTGTAATAGTTATCAAAAATGTTTTCAGAGCGGCTTAGGATTATAAACAGGAAATATGTGAGGGTCTTAGGTGTGAGCAGTGGATCCCAGCATTACGCTAGTATAACACCTCCCACAACTGTCTGGTGAGGCCACACGCTATCTATTGCACGTTGGGTACACGACAATCCCGGTCACCTTCACCACACCAGACACTACTGCAATGAGTATACAACATCTTTCTGGGGATAATGGGACACAGCTTGATGTATGCTAATACTTCTATTACTTCTAATACTACTACTGTTACTACTACTGCTATTTCTTCTACTACTACTGCTATTTCTTCTACTACTACTGCTATTTCTTCTACTACTACTGCTATTTCTTCTACTACTACTGCTATTTCTTCTACTACTACTGCTATTTCTTCTACTACTACTGCTATTTCTTCTACTACTACTGCTACTACTACTTTGCTACTACTACTTTGCTATTACTACAACTACTACTGTTGCTATTACTACCGCTTACACTAATACTATTACTACTGATATTACTACTACTAATATTTCTACGGCTACTTCTTTTTCTACAATAAAAATAATAATAATAACACTAACCTAAAAAAAATAACTTTTAAATCCAGTTCAGAAAGCAAACAGACTGTGCTAATTCGATGTGTTCATCACGATTCTGTAACTTTTTTTTTAAAATTTTATGATCAATATTTTACCTATTTAAGTTTCAAGAATCACATAATATGTTTCCTAAGAATTATAGGTGTTATATTATAGGTAAATATTTAGTGAGGTGCAAGTAGTGACAAAAACCATTCTTTCTTGACATAAGTTTATTATTATTTTATGCACACCCACACCCACATATACAGTGTTGCGATCCAGAGGGGAAATGCCTGCAGCATTCTGGGCACGCGGCCCACCGCCGGGGCGCTGGATGAAGTATTTGAGATGAAGGCTCTGAGATGTTATTTATGTTGTTCTACTTCTTATTGTATTTTTGTTGATTTACTTTGTCGTTAAATAAAGTCCACATAGAATATAGAATATAGGGGGTGGTAGGAGAAGAAAATATTCAAACGGTGAGGGGAGAATCTCGAGTTTTCCCTGAAGTAAGTTTATTCTTTCCTCTGAGGATGAGGGTCCCTAGTCCAGTTCCAGAGGTGGTACCTCTGTTTTTAAATATCTGAAACCTTTGTTGTCCAGAGTAATAATAATAATAATAATAATAATAATAATAATAATAATAATAATAATAATAATAACAGCAACACCACCACTACCACCACCACCACCAACAACAACAACATAATAATAATAATAATAATAATAATAATAAAATAATAATAATAATAATAATAATAATAATAATAATAATAATAATAATAATAATAATAATGGAATAACGACTGCAACTAAGGTGTGAGTAATGGAAGGCAGACGCCAGGATCACAAGGGACATAAATCACTTCAAGTGATTGACATACTGATACCTAGGTTGAGACTGTGGCCACCATCAGAGGGTGAGATTGTGACCTCCACCAGAGGTTGAGATTGTGACCTCCACCAGAGGTTGAGAGGTGACTACTCACCACCATCAGAGGTTGAGCTGCTGATCCCACTCAGAGAGAGAATGTACACCACATCCAAAGGAGCTACTAACACCACCATCAGAGGAGGTACTCACTAACACCACCATCAGAGGAGGTACTCACACCACCATCAGAAGAGGTACTCACACCACCATCAGAGGAGGTACTAACACCACCACCATCAGAGAAGGTACTCACTAACACCACCATCAAATTAGGTACTAACACACTAACAGAGGAGGTACTAACACCACCATCAAAGGAGGTACTAACACCATCAGAGGTACTAAAACCACCATCAGAGAAGGTACTAAAACCACCATCAGAGGAGGTACTAACACCACCATCAAAGGAGGTACTAACACCACCATCAGAAAGGTACTAACACCACCATCAAAGGAGGTACTAACACCACCATCAAAGGAGGTACTAACACCACCATCAAAGGAGGTACTAACATCACCATCAAAGGAGGTACTAACACCACCATCAAAGGAGGTACTAACACCATCAGAGGTACTAAAACCACCATCAGAGAAGGTACTAAAACCACCATCAGAGGAGGTACTAACACCACCATCAAAGGAGGTACTAACACCACCATCAGAAAAGGTACTAACACCACCATCAAAGGAGGTACTAACACCACCATCAAAGGAGGTACTAACACCACCATCAAAGGAGGTACTAACATCACCATCAAAGGAGGTACTAACACCACCATCAAAGGAGGTACTAACACCACCATCAAAGGAGGTACTAACACCACCATCAAAGGAGGTACTAACACCACCATCAAAGGAGGTACTAACACCACCATCAAAGGAGATACTAACACTACCATCAGAGGAGGTACTAACACCACCATCAAAAGAGGTACTATCACCACCATCAGAGGAGGTACTAACACCACCATCAAAGGAGGTACTCACTAACACTTCTGTTTAGTGTATTCATTAAGAACATTTCATACATTTGGAACTTGAAGAAATGCCTTCGAGATTTAGAATGGACGATTGATTTAAGGACCGGGAGCTACCCTCCAATTCCTCGGATGAAATCTAATTACTTCTCACGTCTACCATTCACCTGAATATTCCTAACTGTTCCTGGGTGTTAATCAACTGTTGTGGGTCGCATCCCGGAGGGGGAGTAATTATACCTTAGATAGGGCCGGACTTTGAAAAAAGCTGAGGTAGATAACAGCTCTTGACCTGTGAAATTGAATTATGAAAGAAATCTTTGTTTCAAAAATGCATCTTCTTGGAAATTATTATTATTATTATTATTATATTTTATTGTTATTGTTTATTATTATTATTATTATTATTATTATTATTATTATTATTTTTATTATTATTACAAGTTAGAATTTATTCCATATGAAGGTTACTACTGTAGCCATGGTGTAATCTCCGGAGGTGAACGTCTACCACTCAGTGGAATGATATTTTGTGCATTACTTTTAAAGTTTCCTGAGGTGTGTTTCTGGCGGCGCGATCACCACTCCCTGGACGCCACACTCACTTCCTCCCTGGACGCCACACTCACTTCCTCCCTGGACGCCACACTCACCTCCACCCTCGCCTCACTCACTTCCTCCCTGGACGCCACACTCACCTCCACCCTCGCCTCACTCACTTCCTCCCTGGACGCCACACTCACCTCCACCCTCGCCTCACTCACTTCCACCCTGGACGCCACACTCACCTCCACCCTCGCCTCACTCACTTCCTCCCTGGACGCCACACTCACCTCCACCCTCGCCTCACTCACTTCCTCCCTGGACGCCACACTCACCTCCACCCTCGCCTCACTTACTTCCCCTGGACGCCACACTCGCCTCCACCCTCGCCTCACTCACTTCCTCCCTGGACGCCACACTCACCTCCACCCTCGCCTCACTCACTTCCTCCCTGGACGCCACACTCACCTCCACCCTCGCCTCACTACTTCCCCTGGACGCCACACTCACCTCCACCCTCGCCTCACCTGACGCACACTTACCTCCCTGGACGCCACCTCACCTCCACCCTCGCCTCACTACTTCCTCCCTGGACGCCACACTCACCTCCACCCTCGCCTCACTCACTTCCTCCCTGGACGCCACACTCACCTCCACCCTCGCCTCACTCACTTCCTCCCTGGACGCCACACTCACCTCCACCCTCGCCTCACTCACTTCCTCCCTGGACGCCACACTCACCTCCACCCTCGCCTCACTCACTTCCTCCCTGGACGCCACACTCACCTCCACCCTGGACGCCACACTCACCTCCACCCTCGCCTCACTCACTTCCACCCTGGACGCCACATACTCCACCTCCACCCACTTCCTGGACGCCACACTCACCTCCACCCTCG
The DNA here is from genome assembly GCA_009830355.1 of Cherax destructor. Taxonomy (NCBI): domain Eukaryota; kingdom Metazoa; phylum Arthropoda; class Malacostraca; order Decapoda; family Parastacidae; genus Cherax; species Cherax destructor. The sequence goes on along the minus strand of WNWK01000187.1, from coordinate 485,367 downwards.
CCTCACTACTTCCTCCCTGGACGCCACACTCACCTCCACCCTCGCCTCACTTACTTCCTCCCTGGACGCCACACTCACCTCCACCCTCACTCACTTCAACCCTGGACGCCACACTCACCTCCACCCTGGACGCCACACTCACCTCCACCCTCGCCTCACTTACTTCCTCCCTGGACGCCACACTCACCTCCACCCTCGCGCCACACTCCCTCCACCTCGCCCACTCTCCTCCCTGGACGCCACACTCACTCACCCGCTCACTACTTCCTCTGACGCCACACTCACTCTCACTTCCTCCCTGGACGCCACACTCACCTCCCCCCCCGCCACACTCACTTCCTCCCTGGACGCCACACTCACCTCCACCCTCGCCTCACTCACTTCCACCCTGGACGCCACACTCACCTCCACCCTCGCCACACTCACTTCCTCCCTGGACGCCACACTCACCTCCACCCTGGACGCCACACTCACCTCCACCCTCGCCTCACTTCCCCTGACGCCACCTCACCTCACCTGACCACACTCACCTCCACCCTGACGCACTCACCTCCACCCTGGACGCCATCACTCCCTACCCCTCACTCCACCCTGAGCACTCACTCCACCCTGACCACACTCACCTCCACCCTGGACGCCTCACTCACTTCCTGGTTTTTTCATCTTCCAAATACGAGAAGTTATATACCAAAGCACAAAAAAGAACATGGAACAAAATCCCCGTATCACTGTCACCTGAAAAACAATTAACATCGCTGCTGTTAAAGCCTTCCACTTGTCACTCGGTCATGGCCGCCTTCCTGGTCACTCACTCCACAAAATAACACTCTTAAGTATTTGCAGTTTTGTCCAATTAACAATCAGGAGGACTTCTTCCTAGATAGAATTCTGGGTTCCACTCTTAACGTTGTGAGTCTCTCAAAAAGCAGCTAGGGAATGAATGATGGTGAATTGTGATATATACATATATATATATCGTGCCGAATAGGTAAAACTGGTCAATATATATATATATATATATATATATATATATATATATATATATATATATATATATATATATATATATATATATATTTTCATTTATGTTAATGTAAAAATTAATAATTTTGTACCAAAAGAACCTTAGAAAATTTATCTAACCCGCAAGAAGAGAATTGCTATTTAAGCCAAAATCGCAAGTTTTACCTATTCGACACGATACACACACACACACACACACACACACACACACGTTCCTCATATGAGATTAGTAAAGAAGTTGGAAGAACAAGCATGTATAACAGGAAGGGCACTGGAATGGATCAGGGAATACCTCACAGGGAGGCAACAACGGGTCATGGTGCGTGATGAGGTATCACAGTGGGCGCCTGTGACGAGCGGTGTACCGCAGGGGTCAGTCCTAGGACCAGTGTTATTCTTGGTATATGTAAATGACATGACGGACGGGATAGACTCAGAAGTGTCTCTGTTCGCAGATGATGTGAAATTAATGAGGAGAATCACATCGGAAGAGGACCAAGCAGGACTTCAAACAGACCTGGACAAGCTTGACATCTGGTCTAGCAACTGGCTTCTCGAATTTAATCCCACCAAATGCAAAGTCAAGAAGATCGGAGAAGGGCAAAGAAGACCGCTGACAGAGTACAGGCTAGGTGGACAAAGGCTACAAACTTCCTCAAAAGAGAAAGACCTTGGGGTGAGTATAACGCCAAGCACGTCTCCGGAGGCACACATCAACCAGATAACTGCGGCAGCATATGGGCGACTGGCAAACCTAAGATTAGCGTTCCGTTACCTTAACAAGAAATCGTTCAAGACACTGTACACCGTGTACATCAGGCCCATACTAGAGTATGCAGCACCAGTCTGGAACCCACACCTGGTCAAGCACGTCAAGAAACTAGAGAAAGTGCAAAGGTTTGCGACAAGGCTAGTTCCACAACTCAGGGGTCTGTCCTATGAAGAAAGGTTGAGGGAAATAGGACTAACAACACTGGAGGACAGAAGGGTTAGAGGAGACATGATAACGACATACAAAATACTGCGGGGAATCGACAAGGTGGATAGTGACAGGATGTTCAAGAGAGGGAACACAGAAACAAGGGGGCACAACTGGAAGCTGAAGACTCAGATGAGTCAAAGGGATGTTAGGAAGCATTTCTTCAGCCATAGAGTAGTTAGGAAGTGGAATAGTCTAGCGAACGATATAGTGGAGGCGGGAACCATACATAGTTTTAAGACAAGGTATGATAAAGCTCATGGATTAGGGAGAGCAGAGACCCAGTAGCGGACAGCGAAGAGGCGGGGCCAGGAGCTGAGTCTCGACCACAATTAGGTGAGGTGAGTACATATATATATATATATGTCGTGCCGATTAGGTAAAACTGGTCAATTAGCAAGAACTCATCTAAACGTAAGTCCTTTCTAAAATTTTCTCTTATACGTTTGAAGATGTAGATGAATGGTTCAGAGAACCGACAAGTTATAAATTAGACACATATGCAACATTTGGGTATCATTATTGAGGAAACGTTTCGCCACACAGTGGCTTCATCAGTGCAATACAAAGTAGAAAGGTGTAAGGAGAGTAGGAGTTTTGAGGTAATCAGTCCCTCGGCCTGGAGTCGATGTGTTCAGTCCATCAATCTTGTAGAATGTACTGCATATGTCCGTAGAGGTGGCTTATATACTGTAGTCAGGTGAGGTGAAGCAGCAGGAGGCGGGGTCATAGTGGTACCATCCACTAGTCGAAGTAGGTCTTCGTCCAAAGGTTGGACAAGTGTTGAAGAATTCGTTTGTATTAAGATCCCAAGATGTTGCTGTGTCAGACAGGGTGTAGATGAATGGTTCAGAGAACCGACAAGTTATAAATTAGACACATATGCAACATTTGGGTATCATTATTGAGGAAACGTTTCGCCACACAGTGGCTTCATCAGTCCAATACAAAGTAGAAAGGTGTAAGGAGAGTAGGAGTTTTGAGGTAATCAGTCCCTCGGCCTGGAGTCGATGTGTTCAGTCCATCAATCTTGTAGAATGTACTGCATATGTCCGTAGAGGTGGCTTATATACTGTAGTCAGGTGAGGTGAAGCAGCAGGAGGCGGGGTCATAGTGGTACCATCCACTAGTCGAAGTAGGTCTTCGTCCAAAGGTTGGACAAGTGTTGAAGAATTCGTTTGTAATAAGATCCCAAGATGTTGCTGTGTCAGACAGGGTGTAGATGAATGGTTCAGAGAACCGACAAGTTATAAATTAGACACATATGCAACATTTGGGTATCATTATTGAGGAAACGTTTCGCCACACAGTGGCTTCATCAGTGCAATACAAAGTAGAAAGGTGTAAGGAGAGTAGGAGTTTTGAGGTAATCAGTCCCTCGGCCTGGAGTCGATGTGTTCAGTCCATCAATCTTGTAGAATGTACTGCATATGTCCGTAGAGGTGGCTTATATACTGTAGTCAGGTGAGGTGAAGCAGCAGGAGGCGGGGTCATAGTGGTACCATCCACTAGTCGAAGTAGGTCTTCGTCCAAAGGTTGGACAAGTGTTGAAGAATTCGTTTGTATTAAGATCCCAAGATGTTGCTGTGTCAGACAGGGTGTAGATGAATGGTTCAGAGAACCGACAAGTTATAAATTAGACACATATGCAACATTTGGGTATCATTATTGAGGAAACGTTTCGCCACACAGTGGCTTCATCAGTGCAATACAAAGTAGAAAGGTGTAAGGAGAGTAGGAGTTTTGAGGTAATCAGTCCCTCGGCCTGGAGTCGATGTGTTCAGTCCATCAATCTTGTAGAATGTACTGCATATGTCCGTAGAGGTGGCTTATATACTGTAGTCAGGTGAGGTGAAGCAGCAGGAGGCGGGGTCATAGTGGTACCATCCACTAGTCGAAGTAGGTCTTCGTCCAAAGGTTGGACAAGTGTTGAAGAATTCGTTTGTATTAAGATCCCAAGATGTTGCTGTGTCAGACAGGGTGTAGATGAATGGTTCAGAGAACCGACAAGTTATAAATTAGACACATATGCAACATTTGGGTATCATTATTGAGAAACGTTTCGCCACACAGTGGCTTCATCAGTCAATACAAAGTAGAAAGGTGTAAGGAGAGTAGGAGTTTTGAGGTAATCAGTCCCTCGGCCTGGAGTCGATGTGTTCAGTCCATCAATCTTGTAGAATGTACTGCATATGTCCGTAGAGGTGGCTTATATACTGTAGTCAGGTGAGTGAAGCAGCAGGAGGCGGGGTCATAGTGGTACCATCCACTAGTCGAAGTAGGTCTTCGTCCAAAGGTTGGACAAGTGTTGAAGAATTCGTTTGTATTAAGATCCCAAGATGTTGCTGTGTCAGACAGGGTGTAGATGAATGGTTCAGAGAACCGACAATCGACTAGTGGATGGTACCACTATGACCCGCCCCTGCTGCTTCACCTCACCTGACTCAATATATAAGCCACCTCTAGGACATATGAGTCATTCTACAAGATTGATGGACTGAACACATCGACTAGGCCGAGACTGATTCCTCAAAACTCCTACTCTACCTTCTACTTGTATTGCACTGATGAAGCCACTGTGTGGCGAAACGTTTCTCAATATGATACCCAAATGTTCATATGTGTCTAATTTATACGTTTGAAGATATTTTTTTTCAATTATGTTAATGTAAAAATTTTAATTTTGCACCAAAAGAATCTTAGAAAACTTATCTAACATTGCTATAACAAGCGCAATTTAATTTAGCCTAACCCAACTAAATATATTTTAGATACGTTAACATTAATTTAATAATAAACAAACACAATGAAATATATTTTTTTCGTTATGTTCAGAATGATTTTGGAAATTATTGCATACACAAATTTTCACTTGTTTTATATGGCAAGGTGAGCGTTGCTATTTAAGCAAAAATCGCAAGTTTTACCTAATCGGCACGACATATATATATATATCTTCTGGCACGTACGCCAACCAACTTTAATGACACTCTTACACTCTTCTTAAAAACATTAAACACCAGCCGCTTGAAGGTCGTATTATTGTAACTGTACTTGACACACTGGATCCTCTTCTCACTCTGGTATCTAAAGACAGTGATTAAGTTGACCTCGAGAAGTTATTTTGTTGTTCTTTTTCTTATGGGTTTACTTCGTGTCTTCAGTATTTTAGTACATATATGTTATGTACGTTATAAGCAGTTGGTTAAAAAAATGTCTAAATAAATATATCTTTTCGAAAGTTAATATATATATATATATATATATATATATATATATATATATATATATATATATATATATATATTTAAATGAACATAATATATTTAAATGCTAAAATTTGTACCAAAACTATCTTATCGAAAGAACTTTGTTAAAATTAACGAAATATATTTTACCCGAGTCCTACTCAACCTATCCAAGATAAGCCTAATTTTAGTTAATATGGCATGTGGGGTGGTGTACGGGTTTCTTTCATTGGGGTGTATCTCCCGGCTATTAGTAATAGGAGGGTAAAGGAGGGTATGTGAGGAACCACTTAATTTATTTATTGGGGGGATTGCCTGAGGTAGTAGTAATGGGAGGAGACTGGAACTGCATTATAAGGGAGAGGGATGTGGAACCAAAAGGGGGAGGATGTGTTTTGAGTGTATTAAGGGATGTGCTTGGGTGTGTGGGAGTGGTTGATGTGGTGGGAGGAGGAGGTTTGATTGATTACACTTTTGTCCGACGAGGGTATGCGGCCCGTCTGGATCGAATATATGTTTCCAGGGTAATAAGTGTAGGTGGGGTTCAATGTGTGGATGTAGGATATTCGGACCATAGAGGTGTGTTAGTTGAATTGGATTGGAAGGGTATGGTGAAGTGGTGTGTTGGATATTGGAAATTGAATGTGAAATTAATGGAAGGGGAAGAAGAAGTGTATAATTTTGGGATATGGTGGAAACTATTATGGGAGAAAGGTCGGTTAGAGGAGGACATAGTTGCATGGTGGGTAGACGTAGGAAACCTGCCATTCAGAAATATTATAGGGTAAGAGGAAGGAGGTAGAGCAATGGAAGTATGGGTTGCAAAAGTATTTGGAGGGACAATTAGCGGAGTGCTGCACAGGGAGGAATGATAAACAGATGGTGGAAATGAGAAGTATTAAAGATAGGTTAAGGGAAATACAAAATGAACGATTTGATGCAATCCGTGTGAGAGGAGGAATGGGAGAGGTGTTGTGGGGGGATAAACCTTCGGCGTGCGTGTTGAGGAAATATAGGAAACGTAGAAATGGTATGTTAATAAACACTTTGGAAGATCAGGATGAAATCGAGGGATATAAAAGGGGCAAATAATGAAAACAACAGAGGCAATGAGTATGTATGCGAGTGTATGGTTTAGAGAATATTTTAAAGCAAATTTTGGAGTGCATAAGGATGTGAGTAAGCTATTAGATAGTGTTGAATCTGTTGTAACGAAAGAAGATAGGATGGGAATGGGTGGTGCAATAAGTGAAGATGAGATTTTAGAAGCATTAAATGGTATGAGTATGCGTAAGTCACCAGGAGTAGATGGATTGCCTAATGACTTTTATGTGGTGAATTGGGAAGCATTAAGGGAATGTGTGGTGCGTTTATTTAATGGTATGAAGGAAAAAGGATGCATGGGTGAATCTCAAAGAACAGGAGTGGTAGTGTTGATACGTAAGGATGGGGTTGGAGAGACTATTAGGAATTATAGGGCCCTGTCTATGATGTGTGCGGATTATAAGTTGTTTGCGAAAGTGTTAGGGAATAGGATTAAGAAAGTAATTGGTAAAGTAATAGAAAAAGGGCAATATGGTATTCCGGGGCGGTGTATAAATGAGGGTTTGCATAGTATTATTGATTTTATTGATGAAAGTGAGGGGGGAGGAGTCTTGGCAGTGGATTGGAGAGCGGCGTATGATAGCGTTGATAGGGAAATGTTATGGGGCATTATGAGAAAGCAGGGTTTTGGTGAGGAGATAGTGCGATGGGCAGAATTATTGTATAGTGATGCGAGATTGCGAGTGCAAGTGAATGGGAAGTTAGGTGGTACAGTATGTATGGGTAAAGGCTTGAGGCAGGGGTGTCCCTTGTCTCAAATGTTATTTGCTTGCTTACAAAATCCGATGTATCAAGTGGTGAATGAAGGGCTAGGAACAGGCGGTGGGGAGGGTTTGGGGCTGAATAGCGGGTCAAAGATTGTTGGATACGTGGATGACACTACTATTTTGGTGAAGTGTGAGGAAGAGCTGGTTAGAGTAAGTGCGGTTTTGGAGGAATTTGGAAAGGCAACAGGAATGAGCATAAATTTGTGTAAGTTTAAGTTGCTTGAGATAGGTGCTTGGGTAGGGGAGGGATGGTTGGTAGAAGGTGTGGTTGGAATGTGGTTGAAAGCTTAAAGATTTGTGGTATCGTGTTTATGGATAGTTATGAGAGCGCGTCAAGTAAATGCAGAGAATGTAATAAGAGGCGCAATGAGAAGGATGGGAGGTTGGAGTGTAGGGGATACGACTATTTTTCAGAGGGTTATTGTGGTAAACACCTTGCTGTATAGTAAAATTTGGCATGTTGCGGCGATTTATCCAATTTTAGAGAAGATGTGATTGGTTTCGTGAGAAAAGTCTTGAGGTACGTATGGGGATATGGGAAACACTGGTTGGGTAAGGATGTGGTGGTGAAGAAAGTGAGATGTGGGGGTTTGGGGTTAATTAATTTGGAAATGCGCGTAAGGGGAATGTATGTCAAAGGTTGCTATCTGAGAAAAGGGGTCCAATGGGTAAAAGGGTAGATAATGTTATGCGTAATGTGAGGAAGTGGTGGCGGGGAAGGATTTAGTACATTGTGAGGATATGTTGCGCACAATGATGCATGCTAGGAACCCGAAGAGGATCAAAGTTGCGACATTGGAAAGAGCTGGTGAAGGTAGAGTTGTGGTAGAGGGAATGTCTAATTTCCCTGTGTATGATTGGGTAGGTATATGGGGAGGTTTAAAGGGAATGAAATTGAAACCAAGGGTGAAGGAAGTGATGTACAGATTCTTGCACGGAATATTGGCTTCGAAATCAGCGTTATTTAGGATGGGAGTGCTGGGGGACGCTCGATGTGAATTTTGTGGGGAAGAAGACACTGCTTATCATGGGGTGTATTTTTGCGAACATCTGGGGACTATCAGGGAGTGGCTGGCACGGTTAATAAGGATGATGGGTGGGGGAGGGATACATCCATTGAAATTCCTGAGTTTAGATATAGGGGGGGTACGAACAGATGTTCGTAGGGTTTATTGTACATGGCAGTTGATTTTGTAAATACCTCATGGGGAATGAAGGGAATGACTGGACAGGAACGGATAAGGGCCATGGCAGCGAATATGTACCGAACTAAGTGTAGGAATAGGTTAGTATATGGAACGGCATGGACGAGGTGTTTTCAGGATGTGTATGGGGATTTTACGGTACAACAGTTGTTGGATTTACGATGACGGTGTAGGTGAAGAGGGGCTGTTCTTCTGGGGTGTAAGGTAAGGGTGTATGAACAAAGTTTGTGTTGGCAGTACGGGTGACAACAGGGTACAAATTTTTTTGACAGATGACCATAAGTGTTGTATGTGTGGAATGGAATTAGGAACGTTATTAAAAGGGAAAATTAAAGGTGGTTAAAACTGTGGTGACTCCTGTTTTCTTTGTATTTGATGTTTATGTTTTTTGTTTGCCTGCTTTGCAATTTATGGATTTGGTTGCAGTACTATAATAATCATACCTGTAGTACAGGATACAAGATGTAACAGGGAAAATTTTATGTATGCACTGGTGGATAGAGAGATGCTAAAATTGGCATATATTTGATTGTAATCATATTTGTGTTTCTGGTATGACTATAGCATACTTTCACAGAGGAATGTCACTTTGTATGTAATAGGTAATACTGTTTTGACCTATTTTATTATGGATAAAATAATGTACGGGGAGTTTATTGTGGTATTGGCTTCAACATAATTGATACGTAGCATGTTGCATTTACATTAATGTATAGTGGTTGATAAAGAAATTAGTAACTGTGTGAGGATTTGCTGGTTCAGACAGTGTAGGTCCCGATAAGAATTAGTAAATGTTCTCTGAATAACAGCAAAGGGAAGTAATATGTGTATTAAAGTACCTTGCTGTATTTTTATATTATGTTAAGGTGTGATGCACAGTGTACTGAGATGTCAGTGAGACAGTTATAGTTTGCATGTTTCATCTTGAGGACAGCAATACAAAAAAAAAAAAAAATTTTAGTTAACATTAGCCGACATCAATGCAATATGACTGCTTAGTGGGCGGTAGTCAAAAAATTACAGAGGTACATATTGGGTCCAGGGACTGGACCCCAAAGTTTTGATAGCTGAACAAGTTACAGTGGTAATGAACTATTTATATATTTATATCTGGTCACAGTCGTCATGAGTAATTTATTCAGACATGAATGTAGGTCACACACGAAGCCAAGAGGCTTATCATGAGGTGTTATTACAACGATGAGTTTACCCTCGGCTTGTTATTACAACGATGAGTTTACCCTCGGCTTGTTATTACAACAATGAGTTTACCCTCGGCTTGTTATTACAACAATGAGCTTACCCTCGGCTTGTTATTACAACAATGAGTTTACCCTCGGCTTGTTATTACAACAATGAGTTTACCCTCGGCTTGTTATTACAACAATGAGTTTACCCTCGGCTTGTTATTACAACAATGAGTTTACCCTCGGCTTGTTATTACAACGATGAGTTTACCCTCGGCTTGTTATTACAACGATGAGTTTACCCTCGGCTTGTTATTACAACGATGAGCTTACCCTCGGCTTGTTATTACAACGATGAGTTTACCCTCGGCTTGTTATTACAACAATGAGTTTACCCTCGGCTTGTTATTACAACAATGAGCTTACCCTCGGCTTGTTATTACAACAATGAGTTTACCCTCGGCTTGTTATTACAACAATGAGTTTACCCTCGGCTTGTTATTACAACAATGAGCTTACCCTCGGCTTGTTATTACAACAATGAGTTTACCCTCGGCTTGTTATTACAACAATGAGCTTACCCTCGGCTTGTTATTACAACGATGAGATTACCCTCGGCTTGTTATTACAACGATGAGATTACCCTCGGCTTGTTATTACAACGATGAGATTACCCTCGGCTTGTTATTACAACGATGAGATTACCCTCGGCTTGTTATTACAACAATGAGCTTACCCTCGGCTTGTTATTACAACGATGAGATTACCCTCGGCTTGTTATTACAACGATGAGATTACCCTCGGCTTGTTATTACAACGATGAGATTACCCTCGGCTTATTACAACGATGAGCTTACTCTCGGCTTATTACAACGATGAGTATACCCTATGCTTGTTATTACAACGATGAGTATACCCTATGCTTGTTATTTCAACGATGAGTATACCCTATGCTTGTTATTACAACGATGAGTATACCCTATGCTTGTTATTACAACGATGAGTATACCCTCGGCTTGTTATTACAACGATGAGTATACCCTCGGCTTGTTATTACAACGATGAGTTTACCCTCGGCTTGTTATTACAACGATGAGTTTACCCTCGGCTTGTTATTACAACGATGAGATTACCCTCGGCTTATTACAACGATGAGCTTACTCTCGGCTTATTACAACGATGAGCTTACCCTCGGCTTATTACAACGATGAGTATACCCTATGCTTGTTATTACAACGATGAGTATACCCTATGCTTGTTATTACAACGATGAGTATACCCTATGCTTGTTATTACAACGATGAGTATACCCTATGCTTGTTATTACAACGATGAGTATACCCTCGGCTTGTTATTACAACAAGGAGCTTACCCTCGGCTTGTTATTACAACGATGAGTATACCCTCGGCTTGTTATTACAACAAGGAGCTTACCCTCGGCTTGTTATTACAACGATGAGTTTACCCTCGGCTTGTTATTACAACAAGGAGCTTACCCTCGGCTTGTTATTACAACGATGAGTATACCCTCGGCTTGTTATTACAACGGTGATCTTACCCTCGGCTTGTTCGGAATAAATACAAATGCTTTATAAAGTAAATTAAAAAGTTCATTCTACAGAGAGGTTTGAGGCTTTTTCAAACTTTTTTTTTTAATTAAGCTTCAACATGTATTTAAATAACTGAAATTGTATTATTGTGTAAAGAAACGAACAAATTATTCTAATTTAAAAAAAGTTCTATCTAAATTTAGAAAACTTAGAAAAATCTTAATATTTTATATGAAAAGTGATTTTTTTATCATTTAGTGTATATATATACAATGAGAGTTAAACTCATTCATTGTTTTAGGAATTTGAGTATTAATAAATGTTAGTATACAGGTGACGTGTATCCTTAATGATGCACCTGCAGCCGATAGGCTTTAAACCTACCTACCTTCAGACCACTTAAAATAATATAATGTACAAGGAAAACTGGTTTGTAAAAAAAGTTTGAGCTTACTGGTGTGAACCTGAGGGGTAAAACCAGTTGTTTATGCTAATTTAACAAGTTTATGTTAATTTTATTAGCTTATAAATTTTTAACCCGTCTAACACTAGATGGCAACTCTCCAGAGTTAACATGTGTCGACGTGTGTGTGACGCAGATAGACTGTAGTGGTGTAACATATATCTGTATGTGACGTGTTTGACGCAGAGAGGCTGTAGTGGTCATTTACCTACATGTGACGTGTGTGTGACGCAGAGAGGCTGTAGTGGTGTAACATTTACCTTCATGTGACGTGTGTGTGACGCAGAGAGGCTGTAGTGGTGTAACATTTACCTTCATGTGACGTGTGTGTGACGCAGAAAGACTAGTTTTAATTTACCTACATGTGACGTGTGTGTGACGCAGAGAGGCTGTAGTGGTGTAACATTTACCTGTATGTGTAAAAAAAGAAATTGTGAGAATTATCTGGTAAGAATGTTTTGTAAGGTTACCAATGTGTGTGTGTGTGTGTGTGTGTGTGTGTGTGTGTGTGTGTGTGTGTGTGTGTGTGTGTGTGTGTGTGTGTGTGTGTGCACGTGATGATAAAGTGTGACAACCAAGGTTAGGGAGAAGAGCTCTTAAGCTCTTGCTAGAGATATTTTACTTTGAGATATATATTATTATATATATATATATATATATATATATATATATATATATATATATATATATATATATATATATTACTTTTATCAGTTTCTCTCATCTATGATTCACCTCATCTTTCATAGACTCATCTGCTGACACATCCGCTTCCAAGAATTTAAATGCTAAGGTAACATCCTCTATATCTACTTCCTGGTTGAGTTCCAGTCTTCCAGGTTGTGTTCCAGTCTTCCAGGTTGTGTTCCAGTCTTCCACTGCCTGAGCTTCTTACTCCTTACCCTTTGTTTTGTTTTTATGCACTTTATTTTTACACATCTTTGTAAATTTCTCTATTATCTTCTTCATATTCTACTCTGAATCTCGCTGTATGACCCTTGTGGTTTAGGGCTTCTTTTGATTATAATAATAATAATAATACTCTGAATCTGCCAGAGCAATATGTCGGCAGCAAAAAATCATCTGCTAGTAAATCCCACATCATTATATTGAAGAGTCATGGTGACATCCCACATCGTGCGTGCTGAGAAATATTTCCTATCTCTCCTACCTAGCCACCTAACCTGAGTCTCACTCTCCTACCTAGCCACCTAACCTGAGTCTCACTCTCCTACCTAGCCACCTAACCTGAGTCTCACTCTCCTACCTAGCCACCTAACCTGAGTCTCACTCTCCTACCTAGCCACCTAACCTGAGTCTCACTCTCCTACCTAGCCACCTAACCTGAGTCTCACTCTCCTACCTAGCCACCTAACCTGAGTCTCACTCTCCTACCTAGCCACCTAACCTGAGTCTCACTCTCCTACCTAGCCACCTAACCTGAGTCTCACTCTCCTACCTAGCCACCTAACCTGAGTCTCACTCTCCTACCTAGCCACCTAACCTGAGTCTCACTCTCCTACCTAGCCACCTAACCTGAGTCTCACTCTCCTACCTAGCTACCTAACCTGAGTCTCACTCTCCTACCTAGCCACCTAACCTGAGTCTCACTCTCTACCTAGCCACCTAACCTGAGTCTCACTCTCCTACCTAGCCACCTAACCTGAGTCTCACTCTCCTACCTAGCCACCTAACCTGAGTCTCACTCTCCTACCTAGCCACCTAACCTGAGTCTCACTCTCCTACCTAGCCACCTAACCTGAGTCTCACTCTCTTACCTAGCCACCTAACCTGAGTCTCACTCTCCTACCTAGCCACCTAACCTGAGTCTCACTCTCCTACCTAGCCACCTAACCTGAGTCTCACTCTCCTACCTAGCCACCTAACCTGAGTCTCACTTCTTCTTCTTCTTATTATTATTATTATTGCTTTACACAAAAGCGCTAAATTCTTAAGAATCACACATCACTTGTTGAATGGGATTTAGATTTGATCTCAGGTTTGTGTATATTGTGCAGATATGTACTATATATATACGACGTGATCAACTCTCAGCTACTTTGTGTCATTGATTCCTAAAGTCACTAAAAACACCCAGAATTCACCCCCTGGAGGTGGCTGCTCCTCGAGTTCCTGTATTGAAAAACTCTCTTCCACATTATCAGAGTACTGTTCGCATATATGCTTTTAAAACTTGAGTAACTCAACCTTTTCCCTTTCTAGATCAGTTCTGTTCCTACGCTATCCTTCTTGCTTTTCTCTAACTGGATAAAAATATAGCTTTATATTGCATACCCAACAGACTTATTCCCCTATCATGCTTTCACTTTTCTTTTAAAACAATAAGGAATAAACTGAGTGTTTCTGAACTTTCTCTGGGATCCTCAGCAAAGTTTAATGCCCCGAACTAAGCTTTATGTTATAAGCTTATTAGTCGTAAAAAAAAAAATCCCTTATCATGAGTTTTTGTTGTTGTTGCTGTTATTATTATTATTATTATTATTATTATTATTATTATTATTATTATTATTATTATTATTATTATTATTATTATTATTATTGCTAATACTAATTTCATGGGTGAACGATAAACCCACAAGAGCCTAGGAAAACTAAAGGGGCGACAGTTTTGGCTGGATCTTGGTTTAGTGGAGGTAAAAGGAAGAGTCAGTTTAAAAGTTAACAGCGTCGTGTGGCAATTGAACAGGTTGTGTGCAGTAAAGTGGCAGTGATGGCAGTGTTCTCCAGCAGTCTTAGTTATCCAGCAGATAACTGATCAGTAGCTGTCTACTGGTCTCTGCTTAGATCTCTGTTGGTATGTGGTGGTTGGTGGTGCATTCCTGTTGATCAACAGTTGTTTTATTTATGCCTTGCAGTGTACAGGGCCGGTAGGTTCGTCTGACTGGTGTGTTGCCAGTCACATGATCATCCCTTGTAGCTGGTTTAACAGTTTCATCCGCATCTCCGTTTCTTTCAATACCAACATTATTCGGAATCTTGTTCATTGTGGTTCTCCTTCCATGGTCAGCAAAGGGTTGTGATGCGATATAGAAAAGTTTATTTTTGTACGTTGTCCTGCGCATGAGTATGACTGAGTGACAAGAATAATGATGGAGTCAGCGTAAAGGAAGATTAAGTTGTAAGCCATGAATTATTTCTTGTTAGATTGCCACTAACTCGACTTGTAGTATTACATAGTGGATAGAAAGCCTTCATCTACTAGACTGTCCATCTGTTGCTCGACTGTTGTCTAGATCCACTTAACCATCGCTATAAACATTGTTCAGTTGGCAACTTCAGTTTGGCCGATGCGAAATTCGGAGTGGCACAGTAGTTCCTCTGTACTGGAGGAACTTGCTCAGTGTAGGGCGCAATATATCAGGTTCAGGTTGCCATAGTGGCAGAAGTCTGAGTGTGTCTGCTTTCATCTTAGATTTTGTTTTCTATTTTTAAGTAGGTAGTGGCCTTTTTTTTAGCTGAATTAACTATGGTTCTGAACCATGTGAAGACATAAATATAATGAAGAGAAGTTAACTGAAATTGAGGTCAGCTCACATAAAATGAAGGTTGGATAACATGACCTGATCTTGTTGCTTCAACCTTTTTAAAAATGCCACCCATCGACCTTTTTGAGGTGTCGTCAGATCTATACTGTCTCCCTGACATGTTAAAACTCTCTTGGCTTCTATCATAGCATAGTACTAGTTCTATTTTGTGGCTGCGTTTTGTTTCAGGAATTATTTCAAAACTACACATGTCAATATTATATAATCTTATACCATATTTTTTAAAGAGGTGGACCGGTAAGCCAGTGGAAGGCCTCGGTCAGATGACTAAAAGCTCCAGTTACGGGTCATCACATGACTAAGACCCGCGTCAGGAAACACTTGTCTTGTTTCCTGACAAACCTCACCTAACCCAAGTCAATAAAGTGATTTTCGTTGGCCATGTCGAAATACGGCAATTTGGAAATAACGCTCATACCTCTTATGTTCAATTAGTCAAGTCTTCACATTTACATCAGTCTGTCTATACTTCTCATCTGAGGAGTTATCAAGGTAGGGAAAGAAATATTACGTTTACTTTTTGTGAATTTTTAATATTTGGGTTTTTAAGCATACTCGATTAACATCTGTTCTTTAATGTATGAAATCACGAAAGAACTTGGAATAATAATAATACTTTTCACTGTGGTTATATTGCAGAAACAAGCGGAGGTATATATACATAGAAAGATTGCGGTCACCAGGATTCGAACCCACGTTTGTTGCCGTCCACGAGTGTGGCTTAGCTCCTACCGTGACGCCTTAAACTGTTTAAATACAGATGGTTACAAGACAAGTGTCTTCCTAGCGCTGGCCACACCAGTGAGCCTCAGACACGGTCTCCAGTTATTTCATCCTCCTCCTCTATGCTCTGACTATCTCTTCGGTTGCTTCATATCTAGCACTCAGGGCACTCATGATCGTTGCAGTCTTTAATATCACAACTATTATTTGCAATATTAGCCACCCAGCTTTTGTGGTGTGAGGGTGTGCTGTTCCACGAGCTGCCACCTAGCGGCGAGCACTGGAAACTTCATTTTCTGTCAACATGGCGACGGCGAGCAGACGCAGGATTAATACCGTCTGTATAGACATGGTGTCTGGGGTGTTGCAACAGGCTACAGTGACGACAGTGCTGCCTAATATCTTACGAGATGTCTACGGGTTGGAGATAGGAGATTTGTACGGAGTAGCTCTAAATGGAGTTAACAGAGTCTTCGTCAAGTTCTTGACGGCTGAAGTTTACGAGAGGACCGTTGACCGCCATCAAGACAGGGTATATACAGTGCACTCTGGATTACAAGTACGACTGAAAGACGTGTCCGTACCTACACGTGGATCAAGGTCAAGAATGTCCCGTTAGAATCAGATCCCATGGACATCAGCGACGCCTTTGGAGCTTACGGCATCGTGCATGCGGCAATGGCTGGGAAGTGGAGTGAGGGACCGTTGGTAGGTCTGTTCGAAGGGACATACTCGCTCAAGATGACTTTACGACGGCCCATTCCTTCTTATGTTGTCCTGCAGGATTTTAGGACCCAGCTCTACGTAACGTACGCGGGACAGAGGAGGACATGCAGGTTGTGTGGAGCGTATGAGCATGTGGCGGCGGACTGCATGCAGAGGAGAGGACCGAGAATGGATGTTGGACGACGAGACCAGGGCGAAGGAGGGCGGGAGGAGGTGCAGGACCCGGTGGTTGACAAGAAGGTTGGACCTAAATTATGGAGTGAGATTGTCGAAGGGTCGACGGTGGTGTGTCAGACGCTGCCACGATCGGAGGGGCAGGTGCCTGCTGCTGGCGCCGAGGCGCTGGCTGACAGCATAGAGGAAGCCCCATTGGTGGAGGCATTGAGGGAGTTGTTGGATGACCCATTGCCGGTGCTCAGTGGGGAGGCATGTGAAGGTGTGATTGAAGCTGCGGTGTGGTGGATGAGTTGGTGAACAGCTGTGCGGAGCAGCAAGCCATTGTTCAGGAGCAAGTATCGGTAGAGGTACACAGGCAGGAGAGTGTAGAGATGGATGGTAGTATGGAAGTGGTGGCAGGGTCCAGGAAAAGACCGGGCACGGGGACTGATAGTGAAGATATGTTAACACCAGCACAGAGGACAGGTAAAAAGTCAATGGTGGAGGTGGCGAGAAAGGACCTGGGGTTGTTGCATGGTAGTGAACAGATCAAGGGTGGGAAGCTGATGGGTAAAGCTGGTAAGGGAAGGCGGTCTCGCAGCCTCCATCGCGGCCTAAGGGCAAATCCTTACAGGAGTTTTCAAGTGTCTAACGTTAAATGTAAATGGGTTACGGATGAGCTTAAACGGGCGTGGGTAGAAGGCACTTTAAGGAGGTATGGTGTGCATGTGGCTTTTTTTACAAGAACACAATTTTAGATGTGGGAGTGAGTTGATGTTGAAAGGGTACAAGGTGTATGCTGGTTCGTCAGGAAAATTAAAGGGAGGAGTGGCGGTAGCGGTCGCAGAATCTAGCCCTTTTACATTATTTGCATGGGAAGAGTGTGGGGGTCGAATTGTTCGGGTAGAGGGGAGTGGGTGGGGTGAGGGTATGTTTCCTGGGTGTTTACATGCCAGCAGATCATTCCAGGAAGGTGAAAGTGGACTTTGTAAGGGATGTAATGATTTATGCTTTTCGGGGTTTGCCAGGGTGTCGATTGTGGAGGATTTTAATTGCGTGATTCGGGTGCGGGATGTTGAGCCTAGGGGAAGCGGGTGTGTGTTGGGAGAGTTGAGAGATTTATTGCAGAGTGCGGGGTTGGGGGATGTAGTTGGGGTTGGGGGCCCGGGGGAGTGTACTTTTGTAAGGAGAGGTTACGGGGCCAGGTTAGATAGGATTTATGTGTCAGGGTCAGTGGTGGTAGGTAGGATTAATTATGTGGATGTGGGTTTCTCTGACCATAGGGGGGTGTTGGTTGAGGTAGATTGGTCAGGTGCGGCCAGGTGGTACAGGGGTACTGGAAATTGAACGTGCGGCTGTTATCTGGTGTGGGTAATAGGGCGGAGTTTGCGGGTTGGTGGGATGGGTTATGGGAACAGGGTCGACGGGAGGAAGATGTGGTGGGTTGGTGGGTGTTGGTGGGAAAGCCGCAGATTCGTAAGTTTTATCAAGGTTTGGGTAAGGAGGAGGCGAGATGGAGATATGGGATGCAACAATATATTGAAGGCCAATTACGGAGTTGTTACGCGGAGGCGGGACGTGAGGTTACAGGGGAGATAAGGGAATTGAAGAATAGGTTGATAGAGATACAGAATGAGAGGTTTGAGGCATGTAGGATACAAGCGGGTATTGATGATGTTTTGTGGGGATAGGCCTTCAAAACACGTATTGGGACAATGTAGAGTGCGTAGGGAGAGAATGACGATGGAAAGGGTGGAGGTGGAGGAGAGTGTGGATGGTTACGAACGGGGATGGAAATTAGGGTACGGAAGCGATTGGGGGTACGTGGACAAATGGTTTCAGAGGTATCTTGGCAGTGTGGGGGTACGGAGGAGGCTTGTGATGAACTGATGGAGGGATACGGGGAGATTGGAGGAGTGGTGTGAGGGTGGTGGGGGAGTCATTAGTGAGGCAGAGGTTTGGGAGGCGGTAAGTGGGATGAGTAGAGGGAAAGCTCCTGGTATTGATGGGTTGGCAAATGAGTTCTACAAGGATAACTGGGATAGTGTGAGGGTTGTGTGACAGAAGTAATGAATAGGATGAGGAGGGTTGGGAGGATGGGACAGGGGATGGGAATGGGCGTGATGGTATTGGTGAAGAAAGGGAAGGTGGGTAACCGGTTGAGTAACTACAGGCCGTTGGTGCTTATGAACGCTGATTATAAGATTTTGCCAAATTACTGGGTAACAGGATGAGAAGGGTGCTTGAGGGAGTGATTGCGGGGGGCAGGGGGATACCGGGAAGAGGCGTGCTTATGGGGCATGAGAGGATTAAGGACTTTTAGACAGGGGTAGGGAGGGGGCATCCTAGCTTTGGACTGAGAGGGGCGTATGATAGTTGGAAAGAGGTTTTGTTTGAGGTGTTGAGGAGACAGGGTTTTGGGGAGGGGTTGTGGATTGGGTCAGGACGTTATATGAGGGCGTGTGTTCGAATACAGGTGAATGGGAGGCTCGGGAGTGTGGTGGGATGGGCAGGGGTCTGCGGCAGGGTTGTCCCCTGTCGCAGATTCTCTTGCTTGCGTACAAGACCCTTTCTATCGTCTAATGGAACGTGGGGTGCAAGGGGGGCGATGGGATAGGGGCATCGTGGGTTACGTGGATGACACGACGGTGCTCTTGGGAAGTGAGGTTGGGTTGGAGACGGTTAGAAGGTGTTTACGGACATTTGTGGGGCAACAGGGTTGAGTGTGAATAGTGAGAAATCTAAATTGTTGGAGGTGGGATCATGGGTGGGGGTTTGGGTCAGGGCCATGGTTGGGTGGTGGTGGATAGCATCACTATTTGTGGTATTGTGTACATGAGAGACAGGTATCAGACAAGGAGGTGAATTCGGGTAGGGTGGTGCACCGGGTAAAGATGTGTATGCAAGCGTGGAGACCAGTGATCTTACCTTGAGGCAGAGGGTTATAGCTGTGAATACGTTAGTCTACAGTAGGATTTGGTATGTAGCTGGTGTGACCCTCTGTTGAGGGCGGATGTAAATGAGATTGAACGTAGGGTCTTCAAGTATATCTGGGCGAATGGGAGGCATTGGTTGCGAAGGATGTGGTTAGGAATGGGGTTGGGAGGGAGGTTTGGGGTTAATATGGTTGGAGAAGCGGCTGGTTTGTATGTATGTGAAACGATGCCTGGTGAGGAGAGGGGTTTGCGAGAGAGGAGGGGATGGAGTGGTGGGGTGTTGGGAGGTGCAGGAGTGGTGGAGGAAAGGAGATTGACTACTGTAGAGATTTGTTGAGAAATTTATTGGTCATAGTGGAACCGCAAAAGTTGAAGGTGAAGCAGATGATGGGTTTTGGTGAGGGGGATCAGGTAGTAGAGGTGTGGCGGTTTTACCAGTATACGATTGGGTACAGATTTGGAGGGATTTAGGGGAATCAGGTTACGTGCGAGGGATCGGGAACAAATGTACAGATTCTTGCTTGGGACGGTCGCTTCCAGGGCGGTGTTATACAATATGGGGTTGGTACAGGACGGTAGATGTGAGAGGTGTGGCATGGGGAGACGGCGCTGCACGCGATTTATTTCTGTGAGGCTTTGGGTCCGGTGAGGGAATGGATGGGGGGTGGTACGCAAGCTGGGGGGAGAGGACTCAGGTGTTGAGAGCCCTTTTCCTGGACTTCGGTGGATTGGTAGGTGGTGCCAGGAAGGTCTCATGTATTGTGTGGTAGATTTCGTGTGTGGGTCTTGGTGTTTGCGGGAGGTGGGGGCCCAGGAAAGGATCAGGGCTCTGGCTGCAAGAATGTATCGTACAAAGTGTAGAAACAGGCTGGTGTATGGGGTGGTTGGGATGAGAAGTTTAGTCTGGCTTACAGAAATCTAACAGTGGGTGGGTTATTATAGGGGTTGTTGGGGGCTTTTTCTGCGACTGGGGGGCGTGTGTTTGTGTTAGGTATGGTAGGTACGTATGTGTTTGTGTGTATTGGGGGGTGTGGCGGGGTGGGTGATGACGGTCGACTTCTTACAAGTTGGACGGGCGACAGTAGGAGGGGGTGTGTGGCTGTGTGTTCAGGAGGGGTTGGTTCTTCGGATAGGCTTCGGTTGGGGTTTGTTTTTGGTTTTTAGGGTGGGGATCATGGGAAGGCGTAAGGGTTGGCCACCTCTGTGTTGGTTGTTTTTATGGTATGTGTGTGTGTGTGTGTGTGTGTTTCCTTCTGAATATTGTTGCTTAAGTCTCCTGTGTTGCTTCTCAACCGATGTTTAATGATCATAGTGTGTGTGTGTGTGTGTGTGTGTGTGTGTGTATGTGTATGTGTGTGTGTGTGTGTGTGTGTGTGTGTGTGTGTGTCCAAAGTGGTACTTTTGTATCAAGGTGGCAAGGACAATGTTTTACATTGTTAGGTTATAAAGTTTGATTGTGCGTTATGTTATTGGAGGACAAGGTTGTAGTTAGTTTTGTGAGGTTGCCTCATGTTCAGATGAGTGTTATGTTGGTGGTTGGATTTTGTAATATTATTATGTATGTTGAAATATGTTTCAAATAAAATATAAAAAAAAAAAAAAAAAAAAAGGTCCAGTTACGGGTCATCACATGACTAAGACCCGCGTCAGGAAACACTTGTCTTGTTTCCTGACAAACCTCACCTAACCCAAGTCAATAAAGTGATTTTCGTTGGCCATGTCGAAATACGGCAATTTGGAAATAACGCTCATACCTCTTATGTTCAATTAGTCAAGTCTTCACATTTACATCAGTCTGTCTATACTTCTCATCTGAGGAGTTATCAAGGTAGGCAAGAAATATTACGTTTACTTTTGTGAATTTTTAATATTTGGGTTTTTAAGCATACTCGATTAACATCTGTTCTTTAATGTATGAAATCACGAAATAACTTGGAATAATAATAATACTTTTCACTGTGGTTATATTGCAGAAACAAGCGGAGGTATATATACATAGAAAGATTGCGGTCACCAGATTCAACCACGTTTGTTGCCGTCCACGAGTGTGGCTTAGCTCCTACCGTGACGCCTTAAACTGTTTAAATACAGATGGTTACAAGACAAGTGTCTTCCTAGCGCTGGCCACACCAGTGAGCCTCAGACACGGTCTCCAGTTATTTCATCCTCCTCCTCTATGCTCTAACTATCTCTTCGGTTGCTTCATATCTAGCACTCAGGGCACTCATGATCGTTGCAGTCTTTAATATCACAACTATTATTTGCAAGTTTAAAGCCAACAAGACTTTATTGAGGTGCTGTAGATATGTGACAACCGATTAACGAGTCTTATAATGAGTACAATGAATGATACATATTTTGTGTGAGTCCTTACCAACGGAATATCGGGCTACGATTGCGCCAGCACTAAGATCACTTCTTCAGCGCGTTGAAATCTCCACCCAATTATGTTCCCAATTACTCTTTAGACGCACAATTTTCGGTGTCACAATTCTCCACAATACATTTATTAAATCTGTTGACACTTTCGAAAATCATCGCTCCCGCGACCCGGTCTCAACCCAAGACTCCTAAATTTCAATAAAAATATTACAGGAATAGAAACTATCAAGAAACATTAGAAATGAAAAATAAATGTGTAAAGAATATTAGAAGAAGATCGTAAGAGTTGCCTGTCACCTTACAAGACCAAGAGACAAAGAAAAGATCAGGAATCTTGCCAGAGTGCAAAACATTTAATAGGTTTCCGTATCACAGCAGTACCTTGTCGAATAGTTGATGTCTGCAACCTACTAACACTTGCTGTCTTTTAGATATTCAGATATACATGTGTTTATGTGAGCGTATATATTCTAAGGGATGTATTGTACTCCATGTGCATGTACTGAGAAGAACAGTGTGTGGTATACACTGACGGGGGGAGGGGTGTGAATATGCACTGACGAGGGGAGGTGTGAATATACACTGACGAGGAGGGGTGTGAATATACACTGACGAGGAGGGTGTGAATATACACTGACGAGGAGGGTGTGAATATACACTGACGAGGGAGGGGTGTGAATATACACTGACGAGGGAGGGGTGTGAATATACACTGACAAGGAGAGTAGGTGTGAATATACACTGACGAGGGGAAGGGGTGTGTATATACACTGACGGGGGAGGGGGTGTGAATATACACTGACGGGAGAGTGGGTGTGAATATACACTGACGAGGGGAAGGGGTGTGTATATACACTGACGGGGGAGGGGGTGTGTATCTGGCTGAGATTTTACTTTAAGTTTTATATCAGGGATTAAATCATTCTTGATTGGTGGTATTTAGCACTTACTGTTAATAATAATAATAATAATAATAATAATAATAATAATAATAATAATAATAATAATAATAATAATTGCCTGGTGGTGTGCAGCAACTCGTCCTCCTCGGGAAAACTTCGATTTCTTTCAAATGATTTTAAGCAAATTTCTCCAAATAGGTTATTTAGTTTAGGTTTGGTTTAGTTAAGCTATATTGTTGTGTATGAGCGAAACTTAACTAGTTTAACGTAACATAATGGAAATAAAGGCAATAATGCATAACGTCGAAAGAAACTTTGGAAGCGGGAATAGACAACAGAGACTCAACAAGCGCACGGTACAAGACAGTCAGATATAATCACGTTTTCGTTGCAATGCAACAGTCACCCATTTGACGTTTTTGGTCACAGTGATTTAATGACGTTGATCATGAGAATCATCTGTGGACAGATGTGTAACCTTAATGACCTTCGTGCAGTCGATAGATGTTAAACTTAACAAAACAAGCAACTGGGGAAATTAACTTAAATAAGGTATAACTTGTTTAAATTATACACAATTATAAAGCTAAACCTGTATTGATTATACAGCGCATGGGAAATCGTAGACAATTAGGTTTACTCCAAGGAAGTGGAGCATAAGTCCAGTTCCGTGGATCACGAGCCCTGTAGCGTCATCAATGGCGCTGACAACAAATAATTCCGCTAGACAAGTATTTACAAGATTTCCTCATGTGACCTACATAACATTATCTGCTCTCAATAGCATGTAAAAGAAAATGTTTCACAACTAAACCAGAAACTGGAGATGAAAACTGGACCGTCTGGTCCATCCTGGACCGTGAGTAAGTCGCGATTTGATAATGGTCCAGGAAGGACCGAAATGTTCATTTCCATATCCAATTTTGGATCTGTGATCCAATTCCCTAAATTAAGCCTGAATACCCCTTCCCCCACATGCGCTGTATAATACCTACGGGTTTAGCGCTCCCCATAATAATAATAATAATAATAATATAATAATAATAATAAGCATATCCAATTTGTGGGTTAGTTGTGAATTGTTCCTGTTACGGAATTGTCACTATATCAGAATGTTGTTTTAGAGTCGAGTGTGGAGGGGGAAGGGGGAGGGGAAGGGGGAGGAGGAGGGGGGAATAGATGGGAAAACCGATATCAAAGAGGTGGACGTTAAATGCCACTTCTGTTGAGCTTGGGACCCAAAAAGTATCACAGGAACACCAGAGTTCCTCTGGCTGGCCTTGGACAAGCACCGTGCTACCCACGCCCACCAGACACACCCACACACACACTAACCTCGTCTGTTCTTGTCCACGGGAAAAAACAGTACCCATTTAGAAATCTATAAACGCATTCGCAACGTGATGTAAATGCCTTCTGACTTAGGTAAGATAAGAAAAAAAAACGACACATAGCAATTGAATGCGAGGCAAATAGCGAGGGAGATCGTAGGAGGGCGGCTTGGACGTCTCTGATTGGCTGAGGAGGAGATTGTGAGGCTTCAAGACGAGCTCAGTTGACACTTGGCCGGTGCTGGGGTGGGACGTACACGCTCTCTCCAGCATGACTCTTCCCAGCAAAGGTAATTATTCTATCACTGTTTATTATACCCAAGGGAATGTTCTTAAGATTAATTGGTTAACTGGTTTCCGATCTGCGCCTACTGAATGTTGTACGACACCAAATATACTGTAGTCCCTTAAGAATGATTTATAGGAAACTCAGTATATATACACACTGAAAGATATACACTTTTTGTGTATATAGTCTTGAATCTATCAAGGTGACAGCGTATAGTCAGTAATTTCAACTCCTTCCCCCGAGACCACCATAAAAAATATACTTTCCCCTTCAACATGTTTGCCAGAGATCAACTTTTCTCTGCATTTGTCTCAAAACTTGTTTACATAAATTTTTTGTTGGTGATTCTTCAGCTGATTAATTGTAAACAAAGGAATAATATATTGTCAGCGAACACTGTGACGACACATCATAGGAGTTGTACATAAACAATGTACATATTACTTTTAGATGTTCACTGGTTAAACCTGTTACTTTTTAACACGTCTATTGTACATGTGTGCACGCGTACGTATGCACATACGACCCCTGAAACCACATATATGCGAGTATATGCAAATGCTTGCATACACGCCCTCACGGGCATATATGCCCACAGGTGAATACAAGCGCGCATACATTTACAAGAACACGTATATACGTGCTCGTGCACATGAGTATACATGCTCACACGTAGGCCCATGTGCACACGTACATGTGTCCGCACGTTCATGCAAGCGCACAGGTATATACATGTACAAGCCCACATACACAAACCCACATAAGTACGTATACAACCACAGTCCAGTAAGTACTGTAAGTAATGAGTTTATTAACGTGTGTTAACGCGAGGGACCAGCCACGAGGGATATTCCTCCAGGGGTATTTAATGATATTCAAGGGATACTACTCAAGGGATATTTAAGATATACTTCTTAACGGATGTCCAAGGAACATTCAGGAGTAATTCCTCAAGGAATATCTAAGGGATATTCAGGCGATATTTCTTAAGGGATATCCAAGGGATATTCCACAAGATATTCCTCAAGAGATTCCCAAAGGATATCCCTCAAGGAATATTCCTCACGGGACATTCCTAAAAGAATATTCTCGAAAAATTTAAGGGTTAGCTTAAGGAATAGTCAAGATATATTCCTCAAGGAAGAGTCATAATTTGAGAGTAAACGATAAATCGAACCAATCTAATGTGGCACATCCTTCAAGTGTGTTGGCACCCTTCAAGTGTGTTGGCACCCTTCAAGTGTGTTGGCACCCTTCAAGAGTGTTGGCACACTTCACGAGTGCTGGCACCCTTCACGAGTGCTGGCACCCTTCACTAGTGCTGGCACCCTTCACGAGTGCTGGCACCCTTCACGAGTGTTTGCTCCCTTCACGAGTGTTGGCTCCCTTCACGAGTGTTGGCTCCCTTCACGAGTGTTGGCTCCCTTCAAGAGTGTTGGCACCCTTCACGAGTGTTGGCTCCCTTCACGAGTGGTGGCACCCTTCAAGAGTGGTGGCACCCTTCAAGAGTGGTGGCACCCTTCAAGAGGGGTGGCACCCTTCAAGAGTGGTGGCTCCTTTCACGAGTGGTGGCTCCCTTCACTAGTTCACGAGTGGTGGCACCCTTCACGAGTGGTGGCACCCTTCACGAGTGGTGGCACCCTTCACGAGTGGTGGGTCCCTTCACGAGTGGTGGCTCCCTTCACGAGTGGTGGCACCCTTCCCGAGTGGTGGCACCCTTCCCGAGTGGTGGCACTCTTCACGAGTACTGGCTCCCTTCACGAGTGTTGGCACCCTTCAAGAGTGCTGTCACCCTTCACGAGTGTTGGCTCCCTTCACGAGTGTTGGCACCTTTCAAGAGTGGTGGCACCCTTCACGAGTGGTGGCACCCTTCACGAGTGGTGGCTCCCTTCACGAGTGGTGGCTCCCTTCACGAGTAGTGGCTCCCTTCACGAGTGGTGGCTCCCTTCACGAGTGGTGGCACCCTTCACGAGTGTTGGCACCCTTCACGAGTGTTGGCACCCTTCACGAGTGTTGGCACCCTTTACGAGTGTTGGCACCCTTCACGAGTGTTGGCTCCCTTCACGAGTGTTGGCTCCCTTCACGAGTGTTGGCTCCCTTCACGAGTGTTGGCTCCCTTCACGAGTGTTGGCTCCCTTCACGAGTGTTGGCTCCCTTCACGAGTGTTGGCTCCCTTCACGAGTGTTGGCTCCCTTCACGAGTGTTGGCACCTTTCAAGAGTGGTGGCACCCTTCACGAGTGGTGGCTCCCTTCACGAGTGGTGGCTCCCTTCACGAGTGGTGGCTCCCTTCACGAGTGGTGGCTCCCTTCACGAGTGGTGGCTCCCTTCACGAGTGTTGGCACCCTTCACGAGTGTTGGCACCCTTCACGAGTGTTGGCACCCTTCACGAGTGTTGACACCCTTCACGAGTGTTGGCTCCCTTCACGAGTGTTGGCTCCCTTCACGAGTGTTGGCTCCCTTCACGAGTATTGGCTCCCTTCACGAGTGTTGGCTCCCTTCACGAGTGTTGGCTCCCTTCACGAGTAGTGGCTCCCTTCAAGAGTGGTGGCTCACTTCAAGACCTCGTGTGTTGCACTATACCCTGTGCATCTTACCGCACTACGTGTGTCGTACGTCATACCGTACTTCGTGCGTTATACAGTACCTCGCGTGTAGCAACAACTCGAGTATGCAGCACCAACGTTGAGTCTTCTCTTATGAAACCCATGAAAGATTAATCAATTTTACTCAACTTATCTTCAGTTTCGTAGAGAGAGACTATCGAAGACTTATGCGAGATATAGCGAATAATATGAGGGTCCTTATTATGAAACCTTTGGCCAACCAGTGGCTATATCAGTCCAATGTAGAGAAAAACTGTGGAAGACGTGAAGATGGAGTTTGAGGTCATCTGTCCCTCATCCTAGAGACGGTGTGTTCAGCCCCTCAGCCTTGATACAAGTACAGGACTGGAATAATAGTACCACTGGTTGGCGACAAGTTTCTACAATACAGGTCTCCAGGAGCTGCAAAAATGTCTAATTCGTCAACCTGTAGGATTTCTAAATTATTTACATATAAATACATCGTGTTAGGTAGTCGGCGGTAATGATAAATACCACAGCGACAGACTGACACGGGATGATAGGAGAGAGGAGCTTAGTGTGACTGTTAATGGTCCAAGACGGTCCGAAACGTCGTCGTAAGCTCGTCTCTTGTATGTGCGGGTTATTTGTGTATTGTTCCAGTCACGGTATTGTGACTTGCCGCCCGAGGGCCGCATGTGGCCCTTCTAGGGAAACGGATATGGCCCTCACGTGAATTTTGAATTCACTTTTATGTAGGTTCTACACTGCACAGTGTCAACAATAAAATATTATTGCTATTATTCATAATTACAAAATGAGGCCCCCTCCTTTAAATTTGCCTTTTCAAATTAGCCCTTTCGTACTAAAAGGTTGGGGTTTAAAAGAAACCAACAAGAGAGGGACAAACGCAGTTCATATCCCTACATACTTAAATAGCTTATTACACAAGTGAGACCAGTCGAGAATCAGTTGTTAGACCCTTAACATTTCTTTATATAACCTGAGAAAGGGGACTGAAGTCTAAGTGTCATTGTAAGAACAAAGCGAACGTTAGAAAAGAGAGGGGTTATACGGACTCTTAGACGGGTTACAGGGGAGGTTAGGCAAGTGGCTTCTAAACTTTAACCCCGGAAAGAGAGCAGATCAGAGAAGGAAGAGAGTCTGGGAGGCAAGAAACTACAAATATCGAGCAAAGATAAAGGTTTGAAAGCGACTATAATGCCAGAGGCGCACCTGAGCAAAATAATATCGTGGGCATATATGAAGATAGCAAATCACAGACCAACCTTCAGGTACCTAAACAAAGTATCCATTAAGACTTTATACACAATACATGTCAGGCCTATCACAGAGTAGGAAACTACAGCCTGGAGCTCACACCTAGTCAGTCATGTTCGGCAGTTTGAAGGTTCAGAGATCTGAAACAAAAATAAAGTACAAAAACTGAACCTAACGCCCCTAGAAGAGAGAAGCTCTAGGGAAGATATGATTATATAAAATATGTTGAGCGTATCTGACCAAGCGTACTGAGAAGACTGCTTGACATGTGAAGCACAGGAGCGAGGGGATGAACAGATGTTAGTTGGAAACAAATGAGCGTCACGGATGTTAGGAAACCTTACTCAGCCTCAGGGTGGTGAGAATGGTAAACAAGTGAGGGGGGCGGGATGAGGAAATGATTGATGGAGGCAAACAAGAGAAGTTACGATAGAGTCCAAGACGCCAATATCAAACAGTGCTGAGTGATTGTATGTTGAGGTGGAGCCAGGAACTGAATGTCGATCCCTTTCCCAACTTCCCCCACCCCCCGCAAACACAACTCGTTAAGCGCACACGAACGCGCGCACGGTCCACCTCCTCCCTAGCTTACATCATTAATAACAGAATGGTTACAATCTTGACCATAATTTTTAAAAGGGTGGGCCAGTAAGATAGCCTTGGTCATATGACCAAATACCCCAGTTGCGGGTCATCATATGACTAAGACTCTCGTCAGGAAACACTTGTCCTGTTTCCTGACAAACATTTCCTAAGCTACCAACTACATTCTTGAACTGCAAGAGTGCCCACCACAAGACGCTGCCGAAAACAAGAGGAGCAGCACACACACAACCCGCACATATAAAAAAGAGAGGAGCTTACGACGACGTTTCGGTCCGACTTGGACCATTTACAAAGTCACACTAACCAGTCACGGTATTGTGCCTTGTTTTGCTATTTAAGAGGAGCAGGCCGGGATACAAGGAGAGGTCCTACAGAAGATTACTGAGGAGGAGACAAAGAGTGACTGGGTAGAAGCATCAGAATGGGCCAGAGTAACAGGTGGTGGTGTCACACAAGGACTGTTGCTAGGACCTGTCCCTTCAAGGACGGTCTTTTGAAGCCGGTGAAGGGCTCCTGATCCAAAGAATTAGCTACCCTCCCTTTCCTTGCATCAAATCTTGGTCTCCCATTTCCAAAAGCCATGTGATACCTATGGGTTTAGCCCTTCCCCATGAAATAAAACTAAGACAGATAATTTCCTGATGTATGAACGAAATTGCAGAAGAAATAGACCAGGGTATCCCTGTTCACTGATGATGCTGAATTAATAATGAAAATAAAAGATGAGAGGACAGGATGACTACAACTGAACCTGGACAAACTGCATGATTAGTGAGTAGAGTTGCTAGCCAATCATGAACATACAAAGCTTAAAGATTGGTAAAGGCAAAGATAAACGAAAGCTAAGCATATGAAAGAGAGGAGCAGAAGAAACATGGTAACGACTTACAGAATACTCGGAGGAATTAATAGTGTGGAAAAGAATTGATTGAGAGGTGGGAATCGTGTACACGAGTGCACAGTTGTAAGTTAAAAACATGGGTCCCATGTATGTCAGGAAATATTTCTTCAGCCTCAGACTGATCAGAAATTGAAATGACCTGCTAATAGTACTAGTGGAGGCAGACTCTATCGATAAGTTTTGAGCACAGGTATTATAGGTCTAAAGTGGCTGGGAGGGATTGAACCCTGTATCAGCCAGTTAAGAAGTAGGACCAGCAGCTCGATTCCAGAAACTGAAAATAATTTAGTACACACACACACACACATACACACACACATACACACACACACACATACACACACACACACACACACACACACACACACACACACACACACACACACACACACACACACACACACACACACACACATACATACATGTGGCTACATAACAGTCGGAGAACGTGATAGGGCAGACAGGAAGAGGATGAAAGACAAAGATTAAGAAGATGGAAACACACTGCAATATAAAGATACAGCTGGTTCATAGGGATGTCAGGAAGAATTTCTTAAGCTTCTTATTTCGCTCTTTCGGTCTCTTTCAATCTCTCTTCTATGTGTGGGTTATTTGTGTATTGTTCCAGTCACGGTATTGTGTTTTTTTGTTATTTGTGTATGAACCTCCTGTCTGGATCTATAAACGTCCCGTCCGTATCTGAATAAACTTCCCGTCCGTTTTTGAACCTCCCGGCCGTGTCTGAACCCTTCGTCCGTGCCTGTCACAAAAATCCGTGTGTGTGCACAACCATCCCTTCGAAACTTTCTAGTTGACTTAATCCAGTCCCTCCCTTTCCCCTTTAAAAATATGATTACTGTCCCCCTTCACTGATCCATTCAGTTTTAGCGAATATTTTTGAGTTTAATAATAATGATTCAGACAAAATCTGACTCCCAGTTCTCTGAGAGTTGAGTATCTAACACTCGCGTTGACGAAGGTATCCTATTTGTTAGTGAATTTTAGCTTTAAAAATAATAATAATAATAATAATAATGTAATTTAATACTTTTCAGTTAATTCTTCAACACAGATACAATAAATCGATTTCTTGCAGTATGTAAAGCATACTACAGGCATTTCTTTTGATCAGGGAAGTTCTAGATAGCGTGATACTGCCCACTCCTCTCACCATTCTTAGAACGCGTCATATGCCAAGTGTTTGATGTATTCAGTCTCTGCAACAGCATACCTGAATTTATTGAGCAACACTTTCTGCTGTTCCTGATGATATCGTTTCCTCTTACTGTCGCTAAACTAATGCGAGCGTTCCCATTTCCAGGCTGGATATTATTCATGGTGTTTACAAACTCTTCTTCGGTAATAGGTAGATATGCATCATAATGATAACGGTATACAATACCATGCAATACAAATAGATGAGCAAGACACATGAGGACACCCAACTATTGCTCATGTCTTACTCATCAGCCGTCAGGAAGACAATCATACTACAGTTTTGTATCTATCAGCTTTGTTAGCTTTTATGTAAAGGAAAGATCCTTGTAAGGGTTGAGCATGGAAGATGTGATAGAGGAAGAACAGAGTCTGTGAAAGGAGTGACGTTAAAGGGAGAGAAAGAAACAGGGCTTAAAACCAGCCGCTGGACGCTGCGTGGCTCGCATAATTCTCTTCGTAAATACAGCCATGTCATGACTCGACCTGGCCAGGTAGCAAGTGTCGAGAAAGGAAAACGTCATGTATAAAAAAATGCGAACTTCATGTTTCATCTGTGAAGCTCCAACAAGATTGAAGAATACTCCAACAATATTCCAAGAATCTCCGACAAAGTGGAAGAATATTCTTCTATTTTGTTTGACTCTTGTACCATTGTCTTCGATAACTGGCAGTTTAGCTTGAGATATCTGCAATCTTGTTCGCTGTTTTAATTTTTATGTTCGTTTTTTCTCTCATTGACTTGCACCCTTTATTGATGTGATTTTTTAAGGTTCTGTTTTCTGAGAGTGATGACAGGTGTGGTCCTCAACCCTTTGGTGGAGTGTGGGGGATGGTCCTCAACTCCTTATTGGCTTGTAGGGATTTGTTTTCAACTCTTTATTAAGATCGTGGGGAGTTGCTGCTACTGTGGTGGAGCAAGTTGAATATCCCGATTATTTTTTCTCTTAAGTTGCAAAAACTAGCTTCCCACCCACAACACCCCCACGCTGCCCACAACACCCCACGCCGCCCACAACACCCCTTCCCCACCCACAACACCTCTTCCCCACCCACAACACCCTTCCAAACCCACAACACCCACTCCCCACCCACACCCACTCCCCACGCACAACACCCCTTCACCACATATTCCACCTTTCGCCACCATCTTCACCCCCAGCAACTCCCCCCCACTTCCCCCAGGACTAGCCTCCTCCTTTGCACACTCATCAGCCCCCATTTATCTCACTCCAGCACTAATACTTTCTCGTATTTCTCAGTTACCCTCAGCACATTAACTGAAGCAGCATCACACCCTTCCCCTCTACCCTCACTTTAGTATCAACTCCCCTACTCTCACTTCAGTATCAACTCCCCTACTCTCACTTCAGTATCATCAACTCCCCTACTCTTGCCTCAGTATCATCAACTCCCCTACTCTTGCCTCAGTATCATCACCTTCCCTCCTATCATATCAGCATCAATTTCCCTATTCTTGCCTCGGTATCAACTTCCCCACTCTCACTCAACTTCAGGGTATTAAAAGAGGTGTTTCTCTCTATTTTACGTATTAAAATGTTCATAACTGGTTTTGCACAGGTTTCCCGCAGCCTTAATGACCCTCATGTAGTTGATCAGGTTTCAGCCCGATAAATCATCTCCAGCACTGGACCGGGACCCGTCCTGGCGAACCTACCAGTACCAGCAGCACCGTCCAGTCTTCACTTTTATCCCCAGCTCTTCCTCCGCACCAACACTAATTCCACCACTCTCACTCCAGTATAACCACATTTCACTCTCACCATAATACTCCTGCTCAGACACTCCTCTCTCTCTCTCTCTACAACTTTCACTTCCACCTGTCCAGCCTTCCTTCCAAACCACCAGTTGACCGTTGAGTCGTGATCACGAGGCATCTTTGCAGTGAGAACCGCGATCATTATCTACTTGAAGGAGAGATTATATAGCGGCAGGAGTAAGTTTGCTGACACATTATGAAGATTCTTTGGTGGTAGGTTACTGTTGTGGTCAGAAAAAGAGGCAGATGCGCGTCACTGTGGATAAACTGAAGGTCCTAATCCTAGGAAAGAAAATAATCGTGGTATTCCTAAACTGAGTAATATTGACTGGACTCTTGCCTAGGGTTCAAGCCCAACCTGTTTCCTGATTAATATTGATCTTTATTCGCCATCTAGTGCCGATTATTCTTATATGACGAGTCTGTTTCTTCTAGTAAAATTAGTCAGGCCTATCAGCCTGTCCTAACGTTAACGTGTGTATTTTATATATTCGTATAAGCAAATTTCTTTACATACCTTATTTAGGTTACCATTTGGTTACGTCAGATTAACCTGAATTCACCGACTTTAACGAATTGTAACATAAATTGACACCAATAAATGCAATAATGCATAAAGGAGAGACTAAAAGTGCGAACATAGACGGGGATCGTTCACAGTTTAGTGTCAGTCATATTACCGACGTTTATGAGTCAACGTAAACAAAAAAGTTTCCTAAGGACGTGCTGGAACTTAATGCCCTTTTCGAATTTTCTGTAAAGGAAGTATTTTCCATTTGCCGGACGCCTGATTATACACAACCTTCCTCGGCTGTAAAAATAAGATAATTCTAAAAAATCTAAGTTCAGAACAATTTAACCCTTGTCAAAAGTCTTTGAAAATGTTGTACCAAATAGTTCTTAGATAATGCAGATAATATGATTCCATAAAAAAGTTTTTTTGAATACCGATAAAGATTCTAATTTTAAATGAATCTTCGATTTCTGCTAGAGAAGCTTTCCAGTGGTTGTTTCTTAGATGCTAGGAAGGCATTTGATGGGGCGAGTTACTGAAAAATGTTTGCCAAGATAAAGAAGGTACAAATCAGCTCAGTAAAACTCGTATTGGTGACTTAGTAATGAGAGGTAACACTGCTGAAGTGGTCAAGGACCGCGCCGCGGGGGCGTTGACCCCCCGAACGACCCTCCAGGTATACTCTTCTTGGTATCAAGAATGCATGTGTCAAGTAGGATGAATGATGAATGTATACATCGAATGGGATACATCAAGGATGTATACTCTCGCCCATACTATTACGATGTTTATACTGTTTAATTAAATTCATTGACGAGTAGGAATAATATGATTGTTACCCAGGAATACTGTTGATGGTAGGAACTGCTTGCCACTAAGGCACTGCTTGCCACGAAGGCACTGCTTGCCACGAAGGCACTTCTTGTCACGTACTCTTCTGCTTTGTAAACAGCAGATGGTTGATAAATGTTGACAAGGTTTTCCAATTGAATCTTACATCACACACAATACAATCAAGACGGAGTGCTTGTCATCCTGCTTAATAACGCTTAGAGTTAATGGAATAAATTATGCCAAACTTAATGATTGTTCGCGCAACTTGATAAACACTTCACCTATCTGGGTCACATCAGCAGTGAGAGGTGTCCCACACTTCACTTGTCTGGGTCACATCAGCAGTGAGAGGTGTCCCACACTTCACTTGTCTGGGTCACATCAGCAGTGACAGGTGTCCACACCTCACATCAACTGTGATATAAGAAATGTTAATGAGGGGCTTGGACATCCAGCAGGCATGTGTGAGCGAGTTAGGAGTGAGCGGAGGCAAGTGGTTGGAGTGTGAGCAAGGTAACATTTATAAAGGATTCAGGGGAAACCGGTTAGCCGGCCTTGAGTCCTGGAGGTAGGAAGTACAGTTCCTGCAATCTGAAGGTGGGGACATTTGCAGTTGGACGGGGCATCTGAACTGTAGCATCAATGCACCTCAGGCAAGACAGTGACGGAGTGAGTGATGGTGAAAGTCTTTCTTCTTTTTCGGGTCACCCTGCCTCGGTGGGAGACGGCCGGTGCGTTAAAAAAATATTTAAATTACTCTGAACACTTAATGCCGTATTTAACTCCTGATCAGAATTTTTCCTTTTGAGGCACAAGTAAGAAATTAGAGCTTTTCTGAGCTATTGTCATTTTTTGTATAGCAAAGACTGTGTTAAAATTATCAAGTATTTAAAGAAACTAACTAACGGCCTATCCTAATGACATTAAAGTGACTGCTTCAGGTAATAAAAATAAATAATTTTATTTAGCCAATAATACGAATATTGTCATAAATTTAATAAACTGTTTGTCGAAGATAAGTAAATGATTTTTTGTTTATGTAATTCAAATGTGAACAACATATACAAGTCAGAGTCATAGTCACCTGCTTGGCCAGGGAACTGTCCAAAAAAGTGTCTTGGTCTCTGCAGTTCACTGGCCAAGCAAGTGTCTTGATCTCAGCACTTCCCTGGCCAAGCAAGTGTCTTGATCTCATCACTTCCCTGGCCAAGCAAGTGTCTTGATCTCATCACTTCCCTGGCCAAGCAAGTGTCTTGATCTCATCACTTCCCTGGCCAAGCAAGTGTCTTGATCTCATCACTTCCCTGGCCAAGCAAGTGTCTTGATCTCAGCACTTCCCTGGCCAAGCAAGTGTCTTGATCTCAGCACTTCCCTGGCCAAGCAAGTGTCTTGATCTCAGCACTTCCCTGGCCAAGCAAGTGTCTTGATCTCAGCACTTCCCTGGCCAAGCAAGTGGCTTGATCTCATCACTTCCCTGGCCAAGCAGGTGTCTTGATCTCTGCAGTTCACTGGTCAAATAAGGCTGGTGGAGCCCCGGCACCGGTGTACAGTTAATGGCTCACCGCTGTGTCAGTCAAGGCCGTCTGGAGCGTATTAGTCACTTCCTGTGTACGTGGTAGGGCATCCCTTGGAAATTCCCCAGTAATAGCAACTCCAGTCGTGATGGAACGATACTTTGGAACCTGCCGTAGCCGTTGAACCTGTCGTAGCTGTTGAACCTGTCGTAGCTGTTGAACCTGTCGTTGCTGTTGAACCTGCCGTAGCTGTTGAACCTGTCGTAGCTGTTGAACCTGTCTTAGCTGTTGAACCTGTCGTAGCTGTTGAACCTGCCATAGCTGTTGAACCTGCCGTAGCTGTTAAACCTGTTGTAGCTGTTGAACCTGTAGTAGCTGTTGAACCCATAGTTGAATGCCTTAATGAATCTGTATTATAAATTTTAAAGGGGTGGACCGGTAAGCCAGGGAAAGGTCTCGGTCAGATGATCGGAAGCTCCGGTAGTGAATCATAATATGACTAAGACCCGCGTCAGGAAACACTTGTCCTGTTTCATGACAAATCTTACATAACCTTAATGAAGTCTCTCGGCTCAGGCTGACAGATTTCAGTACCTCGGGATTGAGAACGACAGGAAGACCAGCCCGAATAACAGGTGTTAGGTAAACATTGTTCGTCCTCTAACCTTCTTCAGTGTCATGTAGATTCAGGCCTGGCCTCAGGCCTGGCCTCAGGCCTGGCCTCAGGCCTGACCTCAGGCCTGGCCTCAAGCCTGGCCTCAAGCCTGGCCTCAGGCCTGACCTCAGGCCTGGCCTCAGGCCCGGCCTCAGGACCGGCCTTGTGTACTGGACATGAAATATTACCAGAGTAAAAGAAATAAACTCAGGAAAGCAAAGATAAGTGTATACTGAATGAGCGTAAAATTTTGTGAAATTTAAATGCCATCTTGAATGTCCATGAGCAACCCTTCCTTCTCAGGAAAGGTTGATTTATTTTTTTGCATAAGATTTTAATTAAATTTCACGATATAAAGGATTCATATTAGGTTAGGCTAAGTTTGGTTAAGTTAGATTGACGTCTTTTTGCATAAAGTGAGATGTAACCTATCATAACGCTAATTTACGCAATAATAAATGGAAAAGAATCCTTGAAGCATGAACAGAAATGGAGCTCCACTAATACACATGCTAACACAGACGGATATTCACATTTTCATTTTGGTGTGAGTTTATTTTTAGGCTTAGAACCATTTGGCTTCATTTTTTTGTTTATTCATGAATCAAGAATGATCCCTAAAAGAGGGATTTAAAGTATACCCACAGCGTATATACCTCTAGAGATAAACACTTATCGGTGTATATTTATCACGTTCAAAAGGTACATTATCTTGCATCCCTTTCCACGTTCAGAAGATACCTTATCTTGCGTCCCTTTCCACGTTCAGAAGGTACCTTATCTTGCGTCCCTGGCCACGTTCAGAAGGTACCTTATCTTGCGTCCCTGGCCACGTTCAGAAGTTACTACCCGCCTTGGCGCACCTGGCCACGTTCATTTGTTTTAGTTCTTAATGTACTCGTCTGTCTGAAAGCTTATAGATAAACACACACAAACGTGGCAGGAAGATATTTGGTCTTATTTGTCTTATCATTTATAGTGATTACATTAAGAAGATTTATACTACACAAATGCCATACCAATTTCACAGTTGATACATAACCTGGGTGTTAAAACACTCAGGTGTGATTTTTTCTCTAACTTCCTAGAATAAGATGTTTCCAAAACCGTGTATAGTGCAGCTGTCGATAAAATAATCCCTTTTACAATAGTATTCGTGTTCCCTGATTTGTCGTTTAAATCATCCCTTTAAGAGAGTTTTCGTGTTCCCTAATGAATGGTCCTAAGTTTTTAGAAGTCTTTACATTTTCTATGGATATAATAGGAGTTAATGCTGGTTTCTTTGTGTTGTGCATTAGTCCTTGATCCTGCCAGATGTGATGCTGGCTCTGCTGGTTTTACTTTTGAGAAGAAGGCTGGAGATGGTGCTCGAGACCTGGCTGGCTCGCAGTGCTAAGACTCTGTCTCATGACTCTTTGTCTGCTGGTGTGGAAGATTTTCTGGTGTTTTCTCCTGCAAATATTAATGAAGTGCTTTCGGTACTGTAGTTTGGAAAAGGCTTGGTTTATGTGACCTATTTCTCTTCGATGAAAGCAGGACTAGAAATCCTATATCATCTAACGTTGAACTCCATGATTACTCTGTTCTCATGTCATGTTGTGATAGGAAGTGTAACAGGTAATTTTTGTTTGCGGGTTTCTTGTAGACCTTGAAATCCAATTTTTTATCGTTGTTGCACAGAAGTACGTTTTAAAAAGGTGGATGTTCACTTGTTCATTCACCATGATGAACTTAATTGAACGTTCTAGAATTGAGTTGCATGGGTATGATGGATAAGATGACATCGGCATTTCACATACAGGAATTGATTGCAGTTTCCCCTAACGAAAAGCAGCTGAAAACGATACACAATACGATGGTGTCCACGAAATTCTTAGCAGGAAGATGAAGGTGCAGGTCATCGTGACCTTCTGAGGAAGCAGAACGATGTCTTGTGCAGTGGGAACCTTAGTGAATAAAGATGAGACGTCATTACTGACAAGTTTTTTGTTCTTGACGTTGGTGCTGCTAATCAAGTCTAATACAGCACTCGAATGTTTGAGGTGAGCAGGACTGGTCGTAGCTTGGAGTCTGGAGAGATGTTCAGCCAAGCTTCCTACTAGTCTGTGTGCTGCACCGATTACTGAAGGTTATGGGTAACCCATAGATGCTTCCTGGTCTTCTGTTATTGTTACGGTTTTCTTTCTTGCTGGGTGTTTAAATATTTGTTGTATTTTGATGAGGAAGAGTGTAGTCAATTTATCAGTCATATAAGTAAAAAGAAGTTGATAGGTGTATCTGAAGCGTCGTAGACTGTCCATTTCAGGGGTTGTATTCGTTGGTGGCCATAATCACCGCTCCACCCACCTCGGCGGTGGTGACAAGATAGACTCATCCCACACCAGGGTTTCGAGGACGGTCAGGTTGGAGCGCTGGGCTACTGGGTGTGTTGGTTCAGCTACCGTGGCGACACTGAATATTTATGATATTACCTTTCCGAAGATCACTAGTGTACGAGATGACTTCCATCTTGTACCCCTGTAAGGCAATCTTCAATTCAAGGATCATTATGGCTTCTATTTCATGGCTAGAAAGTAACCGAATAGGAAGTCCTATTGTTCGTATCAAATTGTGTTAAACCCAGCAGGAGTTATGAGTACATTATTTTTGCCCACGTCTTTCGTTGAAATAATGTAGCTATTATTAATGCTGCTGGTGCTGCTGCTAGTAGTAGTAGCAGTAGTAGTAGTAGTAGCAGTAGTAGTAGCAGTAGTAGTAGTAGTAGTAGCAGCAGTGGTAATCCAGTATACCTAGAGCCAGATGCATAGTAAATTGAGTCATATACTACCTCTCCATTCCTGACAATGCACACTGACCTTTCCGGTAACGTAAATCAAAACATTACAACAATGAAAGAGTAAGATGCGGATGTGTCCGGAAATGTCCAAGCACCACACATTATTTTCACTTCAAGTGTCTCTTTTTAGAAATCCCAGAGTTGACATTCGTCCTTGCTGGTTAACAACTAGCTGGGGTGCGCCCTTCTTCCTTGTAGTAATTATGACGTCAAAGGAGAGAAACTGTAAATTCACTCTCGGTAATATGATGTCTATTTGCACATAATTGGCCTCTTGTAATTTGTTTTATAAGTAGCCTGTTAGGCTTCAGACTTTCATCGTCTACACTATGAGCACAAAGCCATAAATAAACCTAGAAAGTGACATCAAGGTAGCTATACTCAAATACATTCTCCTCGATCATATATATATATATATATATATATATATATATATATATATATATATATATATATATATATATATATATATATATATACGCTCTAGAAAGGCGTAGAAAGAGGAGGGGGATGTGAAAATACGTTGTGATAGAGGGTAGCCGAAAAAAATCGATATATGAATAAGATGCTGCAAATATTTGACCTAAAGAAAACTCTGGACAATTACCTCTAACTGGAATATCTGTTAGGAACCCATCACTCTGACAAAAGACTCCACTATTAAAACAATCCCCAAAAATGGCCAGGCAGCTTATCTCTTCCTGTCTACTCACAACCTACCTACACCAGTCCTTCCCC
The DNA here is from genome assembly GCA_009830355.1 of Cherax destructor. Taxonomy (NCBI): domain Eukaryota; kingdom Metazoa; phylum Arthropoda; class Malacostraca; order Decapoda; family Parastacidae; genus Cherax; species Cherax destructor. The sequence continues at coordinate 445,391 of WNWK01000187.1, read as the reverse complement.
TCCCCATTATTGCCCTCCCTGTGCACCACGAAAGAGCTCACCATTACTTTACCATTACTTCAACCTCTGCTACTAATGCTTCCTCGTCTCTACTACCACTGCTGCTACCTTTATTACTATTATTTATGTCGCTTCTGTATGTCTTACCTCACACTATTACTACCTCTACTTCCACTACCATTACCACTCTCTTCTCCGGTCTCCTCACTTACATCTTTTTATTTATTACATTAGTTTATTGATATCTCTTATTGACTATTCTAATTATTTTATGAATTTTCTTATAATTTATGCAACGCATTTCCTATTTGACACGCTAAATTATCCAGGGTACTGCGTGAAGTGTGTCTTGAACCATTTTATATGTATCTGTGCTAATTTAGCTCTTTTCCTGCAGTGACTGACCTTCAAGGTGTTTTAAAAGTTGCCCGATGGCTAACCGGACTTGCTCTGTTGAAAAGGGCGAGGCTATGTACAAACAGTAACTCGCCCCCCAAGTATTTCAGCCGAAGCCCAGGTTTTTGCTCTGGCCACTTGATTCTCACTTCTAAAAGCAGTATCATTGTCTGGTTCTCACTCCAGTATTCTTATAACAGGATTCTTACCCCGACGGGCAGTATTAGTTTCTGATTCTCATTATAGGAGGCAGTATTAGTTTCCGATTCTCACTCCGACAGGCAGTATTAGTTTCTGATTCTCACTCCATTATTCCTTCTCCGGGAGGCAGTGTTAGTCCTGTAATTATGTTGGTAAAATTACCACAATCCTGTAACGACTTTAACAAAGCTCCCGGAGAGCGAAACGTTGCCACAGTAAAATGTCACATTAGTTGCACTTGTATCATTTTACCTAACAGTGTTAATCTTGTTTCTTCAGCAAGCAGCATTATTCTTATTCTTTAATTTTTACTCGCATATTCTTCCTCTGGGATTCTCACTCCAGGAGTTAGTATTAATCTCAATCAAGGTTTAAATTAGTTTCCAGATTATAACCATGTCCTTTGCCTATTTACCTCGGTCAGATTCATTTGGGGGTTGCTAGTACCTACTTGTTTGTTCTAGCTAGGATCATGGAACATAAACTAGATGTGTTTCGATCGCCGCGCGATCTGATAAAGGTATAACATAAAAGTTCTCAGTCCCCAGTACCTAAACCCACAGAAAATTAGTAATCGAACAGGGTGCTGCTGCCTGATGGATTAGTTTTTGTAACAAGGCGGGCAAATTGCGCATCCCAAAGGGCGTCACAGTATAATGATAGCGACCTGGAATTACAAAGGCAGAAATTTCCTTCGCTTTACACAAAAAACACTTGGAGGTATGGCTGAAACTCCCAAGAGGTCCAGGAGCATGAGATCAACACCTTGATGAGGCCTAGGAGTCTTAGTTCAACACACTCAAAAGAACCTTAAAGAGACTACTTGTAGCTCAACATCGTTCAGAGTGTCAGGAACTGGAGTTCAACCCAGTTTAACACTAAAAATATTTTTTATGGAGAAATACAAAACACTTAGTACACTGCATATACTTTCATGTTTCACGGATCAACACACCTTGCAACACGTCAACACACCTTGCAACACGTCAACAGACCTTGCAACACGTCAACACACCTTGCAACACGTCAACACACCTTGCAACACAACAAATGTACTTGTAAAATTCATAAATACGATATAAATAAGAAAAGTAACTAGATATATTTCGGTTGCTCCATGAACCGAGAAAGGCATCCCTGTATTGCATAACCCCAGTCCTCTGTACATCAATGCACGCGATTGGAATAGTGCAGAGTGCGGCATAGTCTGTAATGCTGTTACATATCAACACTATATAAAGATCTGAAGTGAATCAGAAGAGGCATTCACAAGTCATCATATGGAAACTAATATCCAAATTCCTTCATTAAAAATGGAAAATTACTATATTCGCAGCCCAAATCTAATTCAAACTTTCCATTAAGAAGTGCCAACTTTGAAGATAAACTGAAGTCATTCTCCTGTTATCTCAGAGAGGTCACTACCCTGATAATAAGAAAGCTATAATCATTAAATTTTAAAACGCCCTTCAACAGCAACTTTTTCCAAATTTATTTTCTCATTTATATTCCATTTCAAATTTTCGCCAATCCTACAAGAAAAATCATTTTATTTTTTATATTTTTAAAGTATTCTGTCAAAATTGCTTTAAAACTGCAAAAGTGGCATCCACACAGCCCAAAATTAATACGAAAACCATAAATACAATTGATTTTAAATATGCCAGGAAATTGACGTTTTTGCTTCAGCGCGCACTCGCTCTAGAGTGCGCGCACTTGCTCTAGAGTGAGCGCTCTCGCTCTAGAGTGAGCGCACTCGCTCTAGAGTGAGCGCACTCGCTCTAGAGTGAGCGCACTCGCTCTAGTGTGCGTGCACTCACCCTAGAGTGAGCGCACTCGCACTCACCCTAGTGACTCCTTGCAGTTAAACGATTTTGGTTAAAGTCGTTCTAAGATTCTTTTAAGGAATGTCGCATGGAAAAAAATATATTCTACAGTTTTTAATAGGAAATTGGCAGAATAGCACACACACACACACACACACACACACACACACACACACACACACACACACACACACACACACACACACACACACACAAGATGTATGATAAAGCTCATGGAGCAGGAAGAGTGACCTAACAGCGACCAGTAAAGAGGCGGGGCCAGGAGCTATGAATCGACCCCTGCAAGAACAATTAGGTGAATACACACACACTATAACCCAAACCTCAGTAGGACACACCCATGTCGAAAGTTTCAAACATACCAGGAGACGCGTTCTCATGTTATAAGGAAACAGCTGAAATTTTGAAGCCAGTCAGAAGAATTATTCTTACATCAAGACATGGAAATCTTTTAGGAGCTTGTATGAAGAAAATAAAAGAGCTGGACAACCTCTATAGGTATTTTTCAAGGGATAACTAAAAATGGCTGACCCCAGCAAGGCTTAATATGAGAGACTGAAGGTCCACCTTTATTGGTAGTCGCATTACACTCCAGCAAAAATAAATGTTACGTAATTTTTTTTACGATGTCTCCTGTAAGTTGATGGACAAACCTTGGTCAAATAACCATAAGGTTCAGTGAGCGAAACATCACACGACTGAAACTAACGTTAAGAGAAATACTTCGTTTCTCCTCTCCTCAAGGTGATGGGCTCTTGATCCGACGAACTGTACCGATCCTCCCCTTCCTCGGATATAACTTGAATGCCTTCCATTCTTCAAGAGTTATATGACTCCTATAGGTTTGTTGCTTCTCGTGAATAAAATGAAAAACCCCATTTTCCCAAAATAATACATCCCCCCTTCCCTGTCCTTCCCTTTTCCCATGTGTTGGACTGTGACAGTTAAGCATTGCTAGCTTTTGTTCTATGTAAATGTCTTATAGAATAGCTTAGCACATTTCTGATATGTCAGATTTTGCTAAATAAACGATAAAAAATTCTCTCTCGTATGGTAGGCTACACTGTGTGTATTCTCTAGAGCTCTTTCTAAGAATTCTAAGAAGCATTTATCTAACAGTTTAATATTAAGGTGAAGTATATATCTCGCTGTAAAGTGAAATGCTTTATAGCAATTTGCTTTACAGAATTTTACTAATACAGCGATTTTTTAATTGTATTCATTCTACATTTATTCAGACTTCCTACAATAAATATATTTACCACTCACTATAAGATAAGGATGAAAATATTTTAAGGTAAGTAATGTGTGTACTGTATATGCATTTCTTAGGCCTAGCTATATTGCTCACTTAATATATGATAGTGTAAAAACGTTATCAAGCTTTTATATGAATATTAAAGTAAAAACAGGCTATGATTCATTTTACAGCTATTTTTGCTTTACATCGGTAGCCTGGAACCTAACCTGCTGTATAAGCGGGGCCCTTCTGTATACAGATATAATCACACCAGTTACCTGCCACTCGTCCAACTGTAGTGTGTAATCCCTTTAGGGTAGTTACCAGGATTGGATTATACTAGGGATCGGGGTTCTTGTGTAGCGAGGGTTCTCATGATGTTAGTGACTACGTTGCGTCTTACAAGAAATTTGCACATTTAGAAAATGCAGACCATACTAGTAGATCAACTTCCATCTTCCATCAAACATTGGTGTTCAGTGAGAATTGAGGCAGCAAGGTGGGGATGGGGGGTCCGTGGATCAAGACAAATGAAAATTGTCGAACTACGAATGTTAAGAGAAAGTCTCCAGAGTGGCATGTGCTCACAGCTTTGAGACGGGCAATATCCATTTTAGATATTGCCGCCGTATCTTCTTACAACTCATACCTACTCTTTACTAAAAGTGGGTTTAGCATCCATTGTTTGTAGCGAAAGGCTTAGCATATTTTTTAACATGTCATTCCTTTAGTAGTTTGGTGTTGATGGTCTGGGAAGCATCTCGAAAAGTAGGTGAACTTCGGAAGGGTCAGTCATCTGGTGAGTAGACAGCATGTGTATCATAGTCTCCAGTCTCCCTTTCCATCTCTCTGAGGTGGGAGATTTTCTATATTTTTAGAATCAGGTCGATGATGTTGAAACCAAGAGGAGCACCAAGAATACTGTCCACTATATCGATGGCTCGCGCTCCTGGCAAGACAACCATGATTTGATCAATGATCAGATGAAACTACAGTACTTTATATCTGGAGTGGCTTCGGGATAGTCCTTTCCAAGATCTTTTATTTATGAGGTTTGTAGTCTGTCCCCCCGAGTATACCCTCATTACTAGTCATTGTTTTTTGCCCTTCCCAATTTTTATAACCTTACACTTGCTGGGTTATGCGTGTAACGTGCTTTTCAGACAAAGTTTGAGATCATGGCTTATAAAGCAACGATATTTTTTCTAAACAGGCCGAGTGCAAATTTACTGTGGCAATTACTCAGAAAAAATAAGAACATTATGCAATTCTAAATAATTTATTTAAATAATCCTAATTAAATTTCGGCTTACATAAGATTGGTTAGGTAGGGTTAGGCTAAATTATATTACGTTAATTTTATCATGGAAAGGCTAGGTTGCTAAGTTACTTTTTGTATATTTGTCTTCCAGGTTGTCTCACTGTCTAACTCTGGGTCAGGATTTACATAATGGATTAGTTTCTTCAAGGGTCATCGCCCTTATAAGCCTGTGTACATGGACATGAGGTCTTGTGCAAGACGCAACAGCTGGGTTGACCATGACCACAATTATGCTCTGTACACATTAATTGTTCAGGGAATAATTTCTTGACTTGCGACATCATAATGACGCAATTATAAACAACTCACTGGGTGGGGTAAGAACACATGGCAAGCCAGTCCTAAAATTAACTCGGCTTGCCATTTTGGGTTGAAATATCCACTTCGTTCAATGAAAATAATTTCGAATAAATTAGGCTATTTTCACGTCAGTTTGTATATAATCTGAAGAATATAATTTCAATGAAAGTAAAAGTGCGAGTCTACCTAGAGGGTGTTCTGGGGGTCAACGCCCCCGCGGCCCGGTCCATGATCAGAGCCTGATCAACCAGCCTGTTACTGCTGGCCGCACGCAGTCCACCGTACGAACTACAGCCCGGCTGGTCAGGCACTGATTTTAGGTGCCTGTCCCTTTTGACTTTAGCTCTTCCCCTTGTCTATAATAATATCAGGGTTCAAAGTAGCCTTGACTGGTATACGAGTAACATACAGCCCTAAAGACCGTGTATTCGATAGGCGTTAAACCCAATAAACTACCCAACTGTAAGTCAAATAATTATGCTATATTCCCAAGGCTTTTCATTAGGACTGATAATATTTTTTTAAAGGCGAAATAAATCGTATCTTCCTTTGAAAAAACACAACGAACGTCAAAAATAAAACTCCAGTACGTCATATATGTATACGTTCATTAAATAAATTCTTTGCTCTCCATAGTCTTATATCACAAAATTTTGCAAGTCTCTTTTGCAATGTTTACCAGCAACAATCTTAGTAGGACTTTAAGCCGGTTTGGTAGGATCAAAGGATGCAATCGCGACCTGGATCTACCTAAAGTAGAACAGTAGGTAGTGGGCTCGTCTAGGGCGTTGTGTCGGAGATTAGTGGGGGTCACGCAGAGAATGGGAGCTTAACATTGATCCAAGCTAAAGAAGGGTACGCACACGCATGCACACGCACGCACGTACGTACGTACGTACGTATGACATACTCTCAAAATAAAGAAATGTCAGCAACGCAGGGCAAATTAGATTGTCATTCCCACAGGCATTATAATAAAACAATTACTGATATCATCTGGAATGAAGAATTGTGTAACAGAGCTGACGAGTGACTCAGCTAGACGAGCTCTGGCTCAAACAGCCAGTCATAAGAGGACAAGAAAACAGTGAACCAAAAAACTGTTCCTGGAGCAGGAACATGAATCAGTAGCAGCTACAGTAAGATACTAAGTAGGGGCAAGAGGAAGATGTAGGTGCTAGAGTAAGAACACTAGGAACTAAAGAGGGATACAGAGGGAAAAATAGAACTAGAGTGCGTATGGTCCCAGAGAGGTGACGCTGTGTGCCTTGTAGTGAAAGTGTAAGCAAAGGTTACTAGTTGGATACTTCAGTGTCCAGGAGGAGGTCAACTGGGGTCAACCGGCAATTTTTTTTTTTCAGCAGCGCAAATATCAAGACTCTGGAGCATGTAATGCAATGAATGTAAAAAAAAATAGTCCTTATTTTATCGAGTCACTTTTACATTACGAAGACTTTTGGGGAAGGGGGAGAGGGGAGTGGAGGGGGAGGGGATTGGGAGGGGGAGGGGATTGGGAGGGGTGGGGAATGGGAGGTGGGGGATTGGGAGGGGGAGGGGAGTGGAAGGGTAAAGTCAAGAGGAAACCTCTTGCTTAATATTAGTCATGGAGCTGCCGTTAAAGAATTGGAACTACTCCCCTTTCCTCGGATCAAACTTAATTAAATACCATTCCACTGGCGCTGCTATATATATATATATATATATATATATATATATATATATATATATATATATATATATATATATATATATATATATTTAGAGAGAGAGAGAGTAATATAGCGTGTTTATGAATTTCATGTAAAGGGATTTTATGTCTGGAAACAGATAAAGGAATTGAAATTATTAATGCATTCACGGGGGAGCGCTAAAATCGTAGGGGTCATAGTGTCTGGGGAATGGGCACCTTGAGGTGAGTGAATATAACCCTTTGAGGCGACAGTTGTGATCATGTTGACGTGACTACAGTGTGTTGGTCGGTTATTGGTGTTGGTCGGCTATTAGTGTTGGTCGGTTATTGGTGTTGGTCAGTTATTGAAGTTGGTCGGTTATTGGTGTTGGTCGGTTATTAGTGTTGGTCGGTTATTGTGTTAGCTGATTATTAGGTATCCCCGAATGTTGACCTTTAAGCGGGTGACAGATTTTTTTTTCCTTTTAACAAACGTTTTCGCTTGTAACTTGAGAATGCCTCGTCCGACCAGCTTCAAACTTTCATGTCTGGTGTAGTATAAGTAGGGAAAGGTTCATGTAACTCATACCACGTGCGGGTGACCTCTAGTCACTTTTATATAGATCATTCCCGATTTTGGTTTCCGAGGAATAACTTGAGGACACATCTACTTATCGGCTTGAAACTTTCACCTCTGGTGAATCCTACTTTGAAAAAGGTTCTGTTTTTGGAGTGTGTAGATGCCAATTTTATTCTAATATAGCATTTTTTAGATAAAATAAATTAATGCCTCTTCTGAACGGCTTCAAACTTTACATATGCTGGTTAGTCTTATGGACAAGATAGCAGCCATTAACTTTAGGAAATTTACAAATACACAGCTTAATTTACATAGTATATTAACTTGGAATTGTTGGGATCTGAGTAATAACTGGAGAATGTGTCTACAGATCGGACTGAACCTTTACCTCACCGAAGGTTACCATTAATTTGGGTTTGGTAAGCTTTGTCATTTTTATTAAACTGTTTTGCATGCAATAGCTGGATCTCGCCTCTTCTGATTAATGTCTTTTGATTCATCTTTTCTGATCAATCTCTACCGATCAGCTTCAAACTCTAAACGCTGGAACATGTTAATAATTTTTTGGGGGGATTGATCCTGGGCTGCGTAACTGCCAATCTGTAAATATTATTGAAGAAATTGTGAAAATATAATAATGGTTTCCGCGTAACGGGCTTCAAATCTTCAACGTAGATATATCTTAAAGGAAACCTTTATTTATTACTGGACTGTGGTGGAGCTAATGTAAACAGTTTACTTGTTCATCCTTCTTGTCCTTGTCTGGTAGCTTTTAAGAGATATACAAATTTCTGTTTCTTGAAAAAAATGTATAATTTTTATTCAAGATAAGATAATCAAGAAACACTTAAACTATTTTCTATTTTTAAATGTCAGTAGTTTAGTTAGCCCTTAAATATTAAATTTTCGTACTACTTTATGACAGAGCCGGTCATATTCTCTGGTCAAGTGTTGTTTTATCCTTCTGTGGATTTTGTTTATAATTTGAGAATGACTCATCCAGTCAACTTCAAACTTTCAAAACTGGTAAACTATAATTAGGGAAATAAGGGGTGCTTCCTTTAGATTATAATAATAATACAGGGTGTTTTAAAGATATAGACCCAATTTCAAAGCAGTCTGCTTTGAAATTGGGTCCATCATTTTGAAACTCCCTGTATAATTAGGGAAGGGTTCATGTAACTCTTGTGATCATAAAGCCATTCCTGGTTCTAGTTTCGATGCAATATCTTGAGAAAGGCTCTTCTGATTGGCTTCAAACTTTCAACCCTTGCGTATCTTACATATTTTTTTATTCACGAAGAAACGCCGAATACGAAGAGAAGTGTAGGCAATCGGATTTGAGTTATGCAAGAGGATGACAATTCTAGTTCCTTGGATCAAGAGTCCCTTACCAGTATACAAAAAACTTACTTGAGGGGTCTAATAAGATTACCTTCCTTATTGGAACATACTGTTGTCAATTTGCCAATTTTATTTTTAATATGTATTTTTTCTGGACAGTTTGAGTTTTCATTTTTTTTGGACAGTTTAAGTTGACCGATGCATTTAATAGGAGACAGATGCAAAATATTCGTAGATTAAAACAGGTTTTAACCTACGAATAGAAGGAGAATGTTTTTTTTCGGTTTAAGCTGCTTAGGCTCAAAATTATCAATTTCCTAAAGTCTTTAACGCCAGTGTTCTCTTATGAAGATTCCGTGGATGTCAGTTTTAATGTTAATTTCATTTAACAGTTTATTTTCCCGTGCAGTAAGTATGGAATGCCTCATCTGATCAGGTTGGTGTGTGTTACTTAGAGAAAAACTTTGATATTTTTTTGGGTAGTGTAGATACCAACTGGTCAGTTTGATGAAAAAAAAATTGGAAAAGTTGAAATGGTGGTTTTTCATTCGATAATTTGCAATCGCCTTCAAATCGACAACGTCGGTATAACTTGAGAATGCAACTTCCGAGCGACTTCAAACTTAGTGCTGGTGTATTTTAATTTTCAACCAAAACTAACTTTTAACTTTGCCTTACTAAAATTTGCGAAACATAAACTAGCTTATTTTACCCAAACTAAGACTCTACACAACTGTGTCCCCTCGAGTGCCAAACCTTCAGGTTGCCTGGCACATGTGTTGAAAATGGTCCACAATAACTACAAGTTAATGAGTATGACACATGTACGACAGATACTCAACTAATGCACATGTGTCTTACTCATCTACTTGCCTGACAAATGGAACGATTCCTTGACTTACGCTTTGGATGGTAAATTTCCCTGGCCTAGCATTTTTGAACGTAAGACATGAGGAGTAAGTAGAGATTGGTTAGTGTTCTTAGAAAGTGGTGTGACGAGGTTGAGGCGATGTTGTGGCACTGAGGTGCTGCTGTTGACCCTCACTGGTGGTGACCACTCTCTCAATAGTTCACAACACACTGACCTTAACATTTTATTTTGTAATGGTAAAAGTGTTGTAAACCTGATTACATAAACGCATAAGTGTGATAAAAACTAATCAGTGGCATAAACGACAACACATGGAGAGAAAACCGCAAGTGAGACAAAAAGAATATTTCAGCCTCGCACTGACACCATCTTCATCACACTGGATATACAGAGACACAGAGTGCACAATATTAGTACATTAAAACAGAGATTCTTGTCGAAACTCGAGAGAAAAATCTTTTATCTGAATTTAAAAGTCAAACGGAGATAGAAAGTCTTTTTTTTAACAGTTTCTCCTTACATGTGTTTTTTCTTAGGATTCAAGCTTAGGTTATATTAGGTTACATGTTTTTGCCGTTTCATTCTTAAACTAAATCTAGGAGGCAGAGAGGCTTCAAATCACTATCAGTTATTTTTTTTTTATTAGCGCTAAACCGCTAAATCCGTATGGATCATTCATGGTTAGGAGTGACAGAGGCTTTCTCTGCTAATCACCAGACTGGTGCGCTACTCTAGTGGCCAGATAGGACAGAAGCATGATGGAGAATCATTTTGCGCAATCTTTAAATAAATCGCAACCATTCGCAATGTTATTTATAGCTAAACCGCTAAACCATTTGGACATGTAATGATTAAAGTCAACCAGAGGCATTAATGATAAACGCAACCTGGTCGCTACTAGTGGCAAGATACGACAAAGCATGATGGAAATGTACGCCCATTGGCGCAATGTGAATGATAAACGTCAACCATTGGCGCAATGTGAATGATAAACGTCAACCATTGGCGCAATGTGAATGATAAACGTCAACCATTGGCGCAATGTGAATGATAAACGTCAACCATTGGCGCAATGTGAATGATAAACGTCAACCATTGGCGCAATGTGAATGATAAACGTCAACCATTGGCGCAATGTGAATGATAAACGTCAACCATTGGCGCAATGTGAATGATAAACGTCAACCATTGGCGCAATGTGAATGATAAACGTCAACCATTGGCGCAATGTGAATGATAAACGTCAACCATTGGCGCAATGTGAATGATAAACGTCAACCATTGGCGCAATGTGAATGATAAACGTCAACCATTGGCGCAATGTGAATCATAAACGTCAACCATTGGTGCAATGTGAATGATAAACGTCAACCATTGGCGCACGAACATTTACAAATGTCAACCATTCTCACAGCAAGAGTAATTAATGTCAACTTTTAGACATTTCTTATCTTTTCTCCGCCACCTTGTTGCCATACGTATCCCGGCGGGTTTTTTTGTAATTCGCTTATTCGTGGTTAAATGTTTTTTATATAAGTTTAAGTAATCTTACTCAACATAAATTAATTTAACGTAAAACAAAGAAAATACAATTTAGAGAAAACCAGGAAACGGGGAATGGTTGACGTTAACCAAAATGTCAACCATAAAAGTTTTAAAACGAGAATGGGTTGCAGCACTGACATGAGGCAACCAACATCATCATATATCGAGCTCTTCGGATTAGTAATAATTATATTTTAAATGTAGATGTTAATTAAGGGTTAAATTATTAATATTTTTATAAGTGTAATACTTTATTGACAAGACAAAAACTGCGTAATGTGGTACCTTATGATTAACGTACGCTTCTCCTTTAATTAACAACTCACAATTAACCACAATACCATTACTGAGACAATTCAGAACTAACGCACAATACCGTTACTAGCTTAGTTCACAGCTAACCCACAATACCGTGACTAGGATAGTTCACAGCTAACCCACAATACCGTGACTAGCATAGTTCACGGCTAACCCACAATACCGTGACTAGGATAGTTCACAGCTAACCTACAATACTGGGACTATTTATAACTAACCTACAAATTCGGAATGAAAAATAAAAACATTTCGATCCGTCCTGAATTATTATCAACTCACAAATGAGAAACAAAACGGGAGAAAGACATAAGTCAGCTCAAGTTAAGGCCAGGTCAGGTAAAAAGAGGGTAGGAGACAGTCATGTTCATGCCAAGTCACGTATGTTCTGAAGATCAGAACATTTGACACTGTACAGGGAGAGGCAAGCATCAACAGAAACAAAGCCGTGGCTAAGATTCACGTTAACACTCTTTTGTATATGTGAAGGTTTCCTTATTAGTCTTTAGCCACCATAATGCTGCTTGTTCTACAACGTGTCTTTTATCTTCAAGCATTTTCTCCTGATATAACTAAAGACAAACACGTACAGCAGTTGAGGGAGGAGCACTGGTGAGCGTGGTGATAGCAGACGAGGTGCTGTATGTTGTGATAATGTGAATTCTGCTTCCTAGCACTTGAGAAACTGAGCCTCCTCGACGTGTGTTGCCACACGTCGAGTGAGAGAGGGAGTTTATCAGTACTAAATATACTACATTGTATTTACGTTTTACTCAGAACTACTTGTATACCTCCAGCAAGTCTGGAGACTCCTTACACATTGGCATTTTGCCCAGGATAGGACTTGTAGAAGGGCTGGAACTTTCTAATACAGTTGCATAGTAATTTTTCCCAGGAAGCGACTCGCACCAGTAGGCAAACACCTGGTACCCATTTTTACTGCTAGATGAGCAGGGGTTTAAGGAAACCTGCATAATATACCTTGCACCTGTCAAGGAAATCAAGCCCGGGACCATTCGGTTGTGAGACGAACACTTTGACCTCTAAACAGCAAGTCATGTCAAAGAGGCGAATATTTTTATTTAACAGTATTGGATATTCTATATGCTAGTTATATTGTGGGTACGCCTGATGAGTGTTGCTTCTCTGCCCTATATGGAAGTTACATTTTGGAACACCCACTTAATGCGGCTACCCTATTTTATGAGGGTTATGTTAAGGCAATAAAAGTTAGCTGTTTTTCCGTCATATTCCATCACCCAGGATATCTTGCATACATGAAGCAAGGAAATCTGTCAGCCTGAGCTGGGACATTTCGGTAGGGCTATGAAGATATTATTTTGTATTTCACTATGGACTCAGCAACGGCAGCTTCAATTTTTTTTTCTAGCCTATCCCATGCAAGGAATATGGAATCTATGAAGATATCGTAACAGGGAGAGAGAGAGAGAGAGAGAGAGAGAGAGAGAGAGAGAGAGAGAGAATGACAAAGGAAGAGAGGGGAAGAGCTCGACATTTTCAAGGTCTCCTTCACAAGCCGAATTCGTGAACTAAAATGACAGCTATTATACCATAAGACTGGCAGCCATACGTTGTTTCACCCCTACTGTATTCTTCTCAAGGCCTTCATTCCGTCATCGATTATTGATTTCCAGAGTGATCTGCTCAAAGATCACTCTTCCTAATATACATGCTGCTATTCATATTCCTACTGCTACCACTGCTAAATAATAATAATAACCGCTAAACTTACTATACAATATACTGATAAGACTAGGTTTGATGGAAGTTATTAGCTTGATATATATATATATATATATATATATATATATATATATATATATATATATATATATATATATATATATATATATATATATATATATAATTCCGGTGACAAGAGTATGTCTTAGTCTTGAATCTTAGTTTTGAACACCAGTTCCTCCTTCCTTCAGTATTTTTATTCACACTTCCCTGACATTACTGTGTACACTGGTGTCTCCACATCCGCTGATGGTGTGAGCTTCGCCCCTCATTATCCTGATAGCGTGTTTCAGGGACGTTTACCGGAGACAGCCAATATTTTCTCGGTGGAATCATACGCAGTTCTCACTGCTATCATCCGCATTCCTTCTTTGTTTGCCTCTTCCACTGTTGTTTCGAACTCTTAAAGTGCGTTGCTATCCATTAAGTTTTAGTTCGTCATATCCTATTGTAAGTTCCGTTTTACTGTTGGCTGTGTCGTCTCTTCAAGAGTCACGAAGACATAATCTTTTGCTGAGTCTCTAGTAATTCAGGTGTTCAGTTCTCCACACGTTCTGCGGTTCAAGAACTCTCAATCTTCTGTAAAGATTCGCTTATTTCCGGCTATTTTCAAGTTCTGCCTCAGTGCACTCGCGATCGCTAGCGGTGTCGCTGGTCCAACTTGATGACCAGCAAGCTGTTTGGAATTTGTAATCAACACACGATTACGTTTCTGGTCGACCTCCCATTAAATGAGCTTGTTTGTTCCGGTGAACGGCTCTTGATCCAGAGAACTGAACCTGTCCTTCCCTTAAGTCGAACCCAATAACCTCTGTTTTCTTAGGCATTGTATGTCCCATACGGTTTTAGCGCATTCTCGTGACTATAATAAAAAAATTATCGTAATATACAAAAGCTTAATATACCACATTCATCTAAGGTTTTCCGTAACTTAATTATTTTCCACGTGGAAGAATCCTTGAAGTGATAGCTGGGGAAGCCTACTAGATGCCGCGTGTGGGAAGGAATCTGGTGGTAACATCTGGGAGAGAGAGCGCCTATAAGAGGCCTCGTGTGGGAAGGGAATCTGGAGGTAACATCTGGGAGAGAGAGCGCCTATAAGAGGCCTCGTGTGGGAAGGGAATCTGGAGGTAACATCTGGGAGAGAGAGAGCCTATAAGAGGCCTCGTGGGGGAAGGAATCTGGAGGTAACATCTGGGAGAGAAAACCCAACAGGAGGCCGCGTGTGGACGTTGATACTCGCATGCCACAGAGGTGTTTGACTTGTACCTCAGGCAAAGTAAAGCCCTGTAACCAACCTTCTCGACTTCCTTTGCCCGAGAACAGTTTTGTGTTTAATTTAGTCTGACTGGACCTGCAAACAGAGACTGGCTGATCAAATTAAGATAACTGTAAACCAGAGCGGTTCAGCTGAACTTTTCCCTGAAGGCGAAATACACAATGTAAAAAGCACTAAGTGTAGATCAGATCATTATCTAAAGACAACGTTTCGCTCAGTGACGAGCAAAACGTTGTGACTCACGAAATCGTAATAATACGATTGCAAACTAATCACAGAACGGGTGGGACTCGAACCCGTAGTGAGTCCTAAACCTCACTGCCAGAACTTGAGGTATATCAGGAGAACTTGGATCGGAATTGTCACCTTCAGAGGGTCGATGACCATCGAAGAGGGGTAAGGAGAGGAGGAGTTTGAGGTAGTTAGTCCCTCAGCCTGGAATCGATGTGTCAGTCCATCACTCATGTAGAAAGTACAGCATATGGCCGGAGAAGTGGCTTATATACTGTAGTCAGGTGAGTGGAAGCAGGAGGCGGGGTCACAGTGGTACCATCCACTAGTGTAAGTAGGTCTTCGTCCAAAGGTTGGACAAGTATTGAAGAATTACTTGTATCAAGTTCCCATGATGTTGCAGTGTCTGACAGCTGTGATAAATGGTTGAAAACCGACAAGTTGAAGATTGAAACACTTGTGCAACATATGGGAATCTTCATTAAGCAATGGACTGAACACCATCGAAGAGGTTTCAGTACTTATTTAACGAAGTAAATATTTATTTAGTATGACTTTGAAAAAACAAAAGTGTCACTAATGTTGGAGAGGGAACACATCTGAACACACCTGTGCTGAGTGAACACAGCTGCAAAGCTGTGCTGAGTGAACACAGCTGCAAAGCTGTGCTGAGTGGAAACAGCTGAACACAGCTGCGAGGCTGTGCTGAGTGGCGACAGCTTCCAACTGCAGCCTCGGGTGTCTGGCTTGACCAGCCACACACGTGTGTTGAGACGTGCTGATTTAGCACAGCCACACAGCTGTGTTGAGCTGCATCCACTCAGCACAGCCTCGCAGCTGTGTTCAGCTGTCTCCACTCAGCACAGCTGCGAGGCTGTGCTGAGTGGATGCAGCTCAACACAGCTGTGTGGCTGTGATAAATCAGCACGTCTCAACACACGTGTGTGGCTGGTGAAGCCAGACACCCGAGGCTGCAGTTGGAAGCTTAACCAAGGGCATATACCCTCTGTGTACATTTTCACCTTCACCAAGGTGGACTGTGTTTGTATATGGCGCTGATGTAATCCACTCATGGAATATTCAACACCTTATCTGAGTAACACGTTGTTACCTATAGTGCTGCTCATTGTTCAGATGCATTAATATGGACAACCTACACGAAAGATTTTCAAATTTTATCATATATATATATATATATATATATATATATATATATATATATATATATATATATGCAAGACAAGCCACGGGGGGGTGGAAATCTAGTTTAAGTTTCTCAGTGCGTCATCAGGAGCTGTGCAATGTTGCAAACGCAACAGGAGAAGTAGGGTAAGTTTTCACTCTCTGAAAACTTGCCCTACTTACCCTATGAGGATAGACTGAGGGCCCTGAATCTGCACTCTCTAGAAAGGCGTAGAATTAGGGGTGATATGAATGAGGTGTATAAATGGAAAACAGGAATTAATAAAGAGAATGTAAATAGCGTGCTAAAAATATCCACCCAAGACAGGACTCGCAGCAATGGTTTTAAGTTGGAAAAATTCAGATTCAGGAAGGATATAGGAACGCACTGGTTTGGTAATAGAGTTGTCGATGAGTGGAACAAACTCCCGAGTACCGACATAGAAGCTATTTTTTTTTTTAGTTAAATCAAGCGCTTAACCCATGTAGGTCATTCAGCGAAAGACGTGGTGGAGGCTTGATCCTCCGTCTGCTGAGCGCCTGACAGACGCTCTTCCTATTTGTAATCACCTAGATGTCTCATAGAAGCTAAGATATGTAGTTTTAAAAATAGGTTGGATAAATACATGAGTGGGTGTGGGTGGGTTTGAGTTGGACCTGACTAGCTTGTGCTACTAGGTCAGATTCTGTGCTCTTCCCTTAAGTGATTGTGACTGACCTGACTAGGTTAAGGCATTGGCTTAAGCCGGTGGGAGAACTGAACCTGCATCGCATGGGCCAGTAGGCCTGATGCAGTGTTCCTTCTTTCTTATGTTCTTAAGTCCCCAAAACCACCTGCCTTTCCTCACTGTTTTAATTCGCTCACCCACCTTCTGAATGTTCAAGCTTCTCCCACTCTCAACCTCCTTCACTCCTAATTCTTCTTGCATTCTCCTGTTCTTCCTTACATTCAACCTGTATTTATACACTCTTTCTTCATGACAAAACCATCTCAACAATCTCCCCTTCATTTACTGAATTATTCCTTTTAAGCCACTACACCGTCTTCTAATTTCTGCTTTCATTATTTTCTGTATAATATTCACACCACACATTGATGTCAAAGATACCAACTCTATTGTCCCAGCTTCCTCGCTGCTACGTTCAAAAATCCATATGTATTACTATACTCACTACTATCCTTGCTTTGCCTCCATTAATAAATTTGTATCTTTGCACGTATCCCAAGACACTCCATACCTTTCTCTTGATGCATGAAATTATAAATATATCAACACATTCACTTCATTCTCCTTCCCTCTAATCTAACGTCCGATCTTTCATAGCTTCTTATTATCATCAGTTTACTCTTCTCTATGTTCACTTTTTCTTTCATTACACACCCAGATTCCTCCACCAATCTTCTGCAGCTTCTTTTCACACATTCACACAAACACTGTGTCATCAGCAAAGCTCTAACTTCATAATAGATTCATTACCTTTTATGCTCACATTTCTCTCCTACACTTTAGCACTTGCTCCTTTCTCATCGTTCTTTTTATATATAATAATAGTATTAACAATTATATTACTTTATAGTAATGTTTTTACTATTTAAAATAGTACAAATGATAAAACATTTTATATTTTATATGTAAAAATAGGAGCAGTAATCCTGACCTTGCATGGTTCTTGTTTTGCAGTGTGGGCGGTGACGATGGTGGTGGTGGGTGTGCTGGCCGCCCACCTCCAAGGGGCGACGCTTCCCAGGACGGGCGACCTCAAGTACAACCTGGCGTACTCACCTGACAACCGCACACACTCAGGTGAGTAGTCCCAGGTGAGGTCCCAGCACCTCGATGAATCCTAGCAACTAGGCGAGTCACAGTAAGACTGCCAGTATATCAAATAAAACTAATTAGGGAAGTAGGAAAGAAATAAAGCAAGTAAAGAACTAAGTAAAGAAGTAGGTAAAGAAGCAAGTAAAGAAGTAAGTAAAGAAGTAAGTAATTAAGTTAAGGAAGCCTCTTGAACAAGACTTGCATTTGTCTACACTTAAGTTTGCCGTTACATGACAGAGGTGAACATGTCTATGTATCACGACGTAAACAAGAAGCAGCAGAGGCTCACTTTACCTGAAATTTTCCCGATAACTTTAAGTTTTCATTTTACAAAATGAACTTCAACTGAAATTTACCAATGCACCAAAGTAATGTTTATTTTGGAGCTTTATCTCATTGTTTAAAAGTTTTTGTGTGGCCATAATTACATAGTAGTTGCAGTACCTAACTAGGCTGTCCACTGGTCCTCAGGTATAAGTATCTAGTGTATAACTACGTCTCAAAAAGCTTGAATCTAGATTCAAGAAGGAAGGAAGGATTAAAATCCTCGGCCCTGCAATGGTATCAATGTCAAATTCTGTTGAGTCCTGTGCATGGATATAACTATGTTGAAAATGGTACAAAATACCGACAATTTGATGATTAAGACACATGTGCAGCAGTTGGGTATCTTTATTGTTGAAACGTTTCGCCTACACAGTAGACTTCTTCAGTCAAATAGAGGCAGCAAGTGTAGTAGTGAAATGAAGATGATGTAATCAGTCCATCAACCTTGGAGAAATAGTATTTGAGGTGGTCAGTCCCTCAACCTGGAGAAGAGTTCAGCTCAATGGTGTGGAATGATATGAACGGTTGCATGTGTCTTAATCACCATGGATATAACTAAACTCATTAAGATTCCACTCGTTTAAGAGGATCATCTTAATCTTAGAAAACAAGCTTGAAGACTGGACCTGCATTTTAGCATTTGTTTTAAGCTGATTTCAATAATAGCACATAAGATTGAGAGAAATACCTAACTCTTAGTCCGCCTAAGTGTTAGTTGTTTGCTTAGGACATAAGTTTGACGAGAGGGTCTGACTCCTACCACACATGGCTGAGGTAATGACCTAAATCTTAAAAGTCTAAGTTCAACAGCTGAAACGGAATTTTAGTACTCATCTAATGGAGTAAACTAAATCTTAGCATGTAAATTGCGAGGAAGATTGAGAGAGATCTTACTCTTAGCACATATTTGAAGGGGATTCTGAATGCCACAAATCTGAAGAAAAAAGTATTAAAAAATAGGCAAGCATGACTAGTGGGAGAATAGTCTTAGTAATAGAGCAGTCATATTGGGTTGGTCCAACTGTTGTCACCTCAGTTTTCTAATCCGTTCTGTTTTGTGTGTGGGTGTGCCTCTGATAGATGGAGAGCAGGTCCGTCCAGGTGACGGAGACGCCGGGCAGAATTTACCTGAAGAGGGAATCAAGGAACTGCTGGAGTACCTGGAGCTGGAGGCAGTGGATGCCCATGATCCCAGGATCAGCGAACCTGGAGGTCTTAAGATGAGCTCTCACACTGGTGATGACCTCTTCTTCACCAAGGACCGTCAAGGTGAGATATTTCTCTCATGGACATATAGGGGGTAAAACAGACAGCGGGTTACTCTGCGGGTCTGCTGTAGTCTGCTGAATTGAGCCATCGAAAGAATGCTCGCTGGGCAGTAAGGTAAAATATAAATATATAAAAAATGTCGAGACTCCTGTCTAGCAATATTTAATCATATTCCGAAGTTCAACATCGTTGTTGTCTGCTGAGAAGCACTAACTACAGTATAGTTACCTTGAATTCTGTCTAGAATACTAGAATAATATAGCAAAAGACACTCAGGTTATGGCTCTAATTTCTTTTGTTACTTTCCCTCACACGTGACAAAAACAATGTTTTATCTATTATTTGGTAATCTGGTATTATTTATGATTATATAATTAAAAGTTAATAGTAATTATTCGTGTACATTTTACAGGGAGGATCAGCGTAAATGGATCGCCTGTAGAGGGACTCAAAACCTTAGAAGACGGCACTCAAATCTATACTTTGGAACGCTTCCTTGAGGACCACAAAGATCGCCTAGACGAAGCTTTCGAATTCCTGAGTACCCAAGCTGCTGACGTAGCTACAACACTCACCTCCCACGGTAACACACTCTGGTAGCTTGTTGCTGGTCTTAGTCATAGCATGAATAACCCTACGAGGATCTTGATCATGTGATGGTCCGCTCATTGATTTATTGAGAGCTTACTGAAAGTAAGTCCAAGACGGCTGTGTGGGGGTAGAGCAATTGGCTCTCGCCAGAGCTGCTTGCGGCTGTGAACACTTGGTTTAATATCTTTATTATGCAGCCCATACCCATCTTGTGGGCGGTAGTCAAAAGATTACAGAGGTACATAATGGGTCCAGGGACTGGGCCTCAAAGTTTTGATAGCTGAGCAAGTTACAAAGGTAATGAACTCAGGTAGATTTGGTCACAATCATGACAAGTTACAAAGGTATTTACATAATGAACACATGGAAACTGAAAAATTGAAATGGTGATCAGTTTTATTATTTTTTGGTTATTAATTTAAGACCACTTAGTATCTCAGTAATGCTTCGCGAACTTCATCGAAAACTTTCAATTGGTAATTAATGAATTAGAATCATTGATACTTTTTATACAAGAAGCATTACTCAGTGGATTGTGAAAAGATTCAGTAGATTAGAAAAGTAAATAATATTGATGAGTGTACTGTATTTTTGTTGCTGTACTTATTTATTACACAGTAAATACCTTGAATCATGAAGGTTGGATATGCAGTTCTTGAATACAGTGGACCCCCGGAAATCGAACATTCTTCATTCCAGAATGCTGTTCAAGTGCTGTTACCAAACGAATTTATTCCCATAAGGAATGATGTAAATTAGATTAGTCCGTTTCAGACCCCAAAAATACACCTATGAAAGCACTTACAATAATAAACTTACATAAAAGGGCGAGTTTGGGAGTGTTCGATTTCCGAGGGTCCACTGTATATAGAAAACAGCACGTAAGGACCGAAGAGTAATTTGAGGTGCATAATAATATTGTATAATCAGTATCTCAGTCAGAGAACTGAAGGAACATCCATGTTTACACATCCAAGTAACTTCAAATTTATAACGAAGACAACAGGTCAGTGTTGGAAGTCGCCAGTGATTACTCTCCGGTCCTTGTTGTAGCTTGTGTGTCTTGAATCAAGAGCGCTGATCCAAGGATCATCGGTCTGATGGATAAGGTGTTTGGTGGTGTCATTAATGTTTTGTTGTCTCTCTTGGTTAGGTGAGGAGCTACAAGAACGTCCAGGCGAGCCATCAGTGGGACCAGTGCAGGTGCCCAAACCTTCCTCCGTCGAACAGGACAATGCTCCACGCTTCTCTGTCGTGGTCAGTCAAGTAACGGAAATTTCATCTGAGATTTCCCCTACAATAACAGCTCACTCTCAACACGAAGATATCTTTCCAGTAACTGAACCCTTCCCAGAGAATTCACCCGAAGATATTCCTCTCGCTGATTCACCGAATGTCTCACGCAACTTTGAAACTCATTCGCTTTCTCAGCCAATTCCAGTCACAGAAGCCTTGACTTCAAACCCGCGTTCCTCTTTCGCAGAATTTGATTATGAAGAATTTAAAACATTACCGGTGACCGAATTTGGCTTCGGAATTTCGCCAAAAGAGGTTCCAAATGCAGATAGTGTAAGGGAATCAACTAATGAAGAATTTATTTCGGGATTAGATCATTCTCCTCAGGTTCTTTATGATTCTTATTCAAAAACTCAGACACCGGCAGAAACACTTGATTTTATCCCACTGGATGAACCGGAACAAGAGATAGGGGATAAGCCTAGCAGAGACTCTAAATCATTAAGTGTAATATTTAATTCTCCTGATGAGGTGGAAGATCCACATACTGCAGAGCCTTCACCAGCCACTGAAATAACATCAGAGGTAATCGTCGATATTGTCCCGAAGACTGAAATTTCCTTTGAGAGCTCCGCAGACTCTGTGTCAAGCTCTAAAATCTCATCGGAAACGTCGGCAGATAATGATGTGATCCCTGAAGCTGAAAGCAATATTGTGACAACTCCCAGCCCTGAAGTGCTCAGCGTTAAGTTTGAGGAGACCCACTCTGAGCCAGTTCTGCCTAATAGCCTAAAGGAAACGGTCTCACCTGTCAGCTTCCCTGGAGTGTTAGAGCCAGAAACAGATGAAATATTATCTGAAATTGCGGATCCTAAAAGAGAGGACTCAGTTTTTGAAAGAGATGTCACGGTTCTTAAAACACAAGAGCAGGAACTTGAAGAAGAGAGAGCAGGTTCTACAAAAGCAGTTTCTCAGCTAGAAGCAAATGTTGCAGAACCTAAGGTAGAGGAACCAGAATTTGAAACAAAGTCTCTAATGCGGGAAGCCAAATTTGCAGCGTTTGAAACGGATGTAGCAGGATCTGAATTAGATATTCCAGTATCTGCAGCAGATACTGACGAACCTGCAAGAGAGGTTTCGGTATCAGAACTAAACACCGTTGAACCTTTAGCAGATGTTACAGATAATGTGGAACCTGAAACAGAACCAACACTGTTCACAGTAGGTGCAGTAGACCCTGAAACAGAAGTAGCACTGTCCGAAGTAGGTAATGAAGAGCCTGAAAGGGAAGTTGGAGTGTCTGTTGAGGCTTTGACGGTGAGCAGGATCCCTCCTCTGGTGGAACAAAATGAGGCATCATCGCTGATCGACCTGTGGCGCCACGCTCTCGCATACCAAGAGTCCTCGACGTCTCTTACAGATACTGCAGGTGCGTCTGAGAGTGCCATGTTCCCTAGCATATATTTAATTCTTAGGGAAAGCGCTAAACCTGCAGAGGTCATACTGTTCCTGGATAAATAAGAGCCAATCGCATTCAAGCCAAGAAAAGGAAGTAGGAGTCCAATTGGATTTGAGTGGGACTTGCACTCAAGTTATTTGGGTTATCAAAGCTTATTCCTTGATAATTGGTTGGGCGAATATTTTGTTAGTGGGTTTGGATTTAACAAGGACTTTGCCAAGTATGAGCCAGTAGGAGTGCTGCAGTGTTCCTCCTTATGTTCTAATTCCATGATTCAAGAGCAACTCTCAAGGAACCTTCCTTGTAGGGTACCTAAGCTTAGCAGTTTTCCAGATCCCTTTTGCCAACCCCCTCACTGACTTATCTGTTCATTCTCTTAACCGACGTACTTGTAGCGATATACTCTGGCTTATCAGATATGTGGATAATACTTAGAACGTGTGTAATTTAACATAATGAATAATGACTATCCCATTTCCACCAGTCACTTATACACGACTGCTTATTGACATGCATAATTTATAATTACCGTTTCAACAGATCCAATGACGATTCTGTCTCCTGACTACCTGGAGATGGTGAACCTGGTGCCTCAGGACTCCCCACACCCACTCTACGAAGACAGTGCAGACAACGAGGCTCTTCGTACTCAGTTCCTGCTTGACTACTTGGTGCTGGAGCCCGTGATCGACCAGGATCCCAGGTTGGCGGAGCCTCAGGGTCTCACCGTCACTAATCTGGCCGGGAAGGAGCTCACGTTTAAAGCAGATAAGGATGGTGAGTTGGCCCTCGTGACAGCATTAGCGAGAGGACATGTATCACAGTGGTTATAGCGCTCACTTCGTAACCAAAACAGCCCGGGTTTGATTTACAGGATTGGCAGTTCGTATCATGTTACTATCTTTAAACTCATTGCTCATGTTCATCTAGCTGTAAATATCTAGCAATTATTTGGCTGTTGTGGCTTGTATCCTAGAGAAAGGCATAAGAACCCCAATTAAATGTGCAATATTGCTTGACTTTCTTGGGTTATCTTGAATGAGGATGTGTATCCTGGAGTGTGATGTGGTAATAGGGAAGCTGCAGCCATTAATCTATACCACAGGTCAACCAGGTTTAAAACTGAAGGTCTGTGTCTCAAGGTTTTGAAACAAGCTGAGTGTTTGGCCGGGCATTCGTGGGCAGTGGTACTTTAAGGGCGAATATGATATGACAGACATAACCGATATGGTTTCCACGACCGTAGTTATATACTCAAGCATCCCCGATAAGGCAGCACTGACAAGCAATCCAAAGAATATCTTCTTTCTCCTTTATTATAATTGACACTTAACTCCAGATAAAAATATAGACCAAAAGGATTAATTATATTGTTTAAGCTCTAAACCTGTGTGGGACATTCAGCCCGAGGTATGGTGCCTGGACTTTGTAAACAAAAAATTTAGAAGATTGATACTAATTTTTTTGATCGACAGTTGTAAAGATTTTTATTTTTTGACCAAACCTAACTTAGAAACCTCACCTAACCTAACGTAATTTTTTTTTGTCAAATTCTACTAGTATAAATTTATTTAATACTAGCTGTACCCGGCCATGCGTTACTGTGGATCAGTCTGGTTAAATGGAAAAGAAAGAAAAGAGAAAGCGCTCAGGCCAAGTATAATTAAGGTTAGGACAGATCAGGTTGTTTCTAGGTTGTCAGGTCAAGTTTAGGGTTAGGACAGGTCAGGTCATTTCTAGGTCATCAGGCCAAGTATAATTAAGGTTAGGACAGGTCAGGTTGTATCTAGGTTGTCAGGTCAAGTTCAGCTGAGGTTAGGACAGGTTAGGTAGTTTCTAGGTTGTCAGGTCAAGTATAATTAGGGTTAGGACAGGTCGGATCATTTCTAGGTCATCAGGTCAAGTTTAATTGGGGTTAGGGCAGGTCAGGTCATTCCCGGGGTCGTCATGTGAGTTTAATACCGCACTTGAAGATATACACGAGTGTCAGAGTTCAATGAGGCGTCAGCGCCTCCTGGTGCCACCTGGCGTTTTACAATATTAAAATCATTGTATACAATACTTCAGTATTGCAGGTGGATTGTATAATATTTTTTTTATTTTTTTTAATAGGGGCAGAGAACCTAAACTATTTTCGCCCATAAGTAGTTAACTTTAAGTAGCGCATTCCTCACCTCCAGTTGTGTTCAGGAATGCATTACATACGGAACTCGTTCACTCTGTCGGAGTTCTTCCACCTGGTATAAAATACTTCAGTATTGCAGGTGGATTGTATAATATTTTTTTTATTTTTTTTAATAGGGGCAGAGAACCTAAACTATTTTCGACAATAAGTAGTTAACTTCAAGTAGCACGTTAGGAATGCATTATATACGGAACCCGTTCACTCTGTCGCAGTGGTGGCGACTGGTTTCTAAGATGTGTAAATACGGTAATATCTATTGTATTGTGGGATTCAGGGAAGCCGGTTGCTAGAAGTGAGAAAACCATAAATGAAACGACATTCGATAAACAGAATAAAATCAAGCCTTCTGAATGATGTTCCATAGTAATCTATCATTAGGAGTAATAGTTTGTGAAAAGTAAATAATGAACGTGTCATTAGAATGCAGTTATTAAGAAGCCTGAGTAGATCTGTCACTCACTATGACAGCTTGGCAGTACTTGCAACCAAGCCAGGCATAGGCTTGGTTGCAAGTATATTTCTGACAGTTTGGCAGACGCACAGATGGTCAAACTAAAATGCAAAGTATGTGGTCAGCCTTATGGTTACTTGCTTGAACACTGTGCTCCATTGTGGAATACAGAGATAGACAGTATAACTAACCTATGTGATATATCAAGGTATCTTATTAATGCAAATAAGATACCAGATATATTAAACAATTATCCTAAATTTGATTGCAACAGTTAAAACAAATGTGAATATAAATCCGATGTACACCTGTAGGCTTTTTATGTATCCCTATTCTCTTGCGAAATCGTCTCAATTTAAATCCCTAGTCATTTACAACGGTTATTTATTTAATTATGAAGGTAATATGATAAATTTCCTCTTTATTTACATTAATGTTGTACCATACAGAGGTGATACTAGTTTAGGGGTAATTTGTGTTTACACCTGAAACTAATTTTATGGAGTTGAATCTAAAGTTATAACACTAAGAATATTCTTTATGCAGTTTCATTTAATTTTCTTAAGAGCTGCATACTCAGTTTCACATTTTTCTGAATAATATGTTGCATCTCCAGTTTTAATATATAGTGTTAGGCACGCCTTACGGGTTTAGCAAAGATTTCATATAAACAATCCTCTGCTCCACCTGCTGTCATATTACACCTAAAATGTATTACCCACTTTAGGTAACGTTGTAGTAAACAACATTCCCGTAGTTGACCATCGCATTCTTCCTGACGGTACCCAAGTGTATACTCTGAGAGATTTCCTCTTCGACCACAGAGCCAAGATAGAGCAGGCCACACAGAAGCTCTCCTCCCACCTTTCTAGGGAACTGAGTGAGTAACTGGTTGTTCTTTATATGATTAAAACAAATTCTTACATTTGTTTTAAGTTCTGAATAAATATATTTTAGCTTTTATCCTCATAACTATGATGCATAATACAATAATAATAATATTCATATCTCCATAGGTGTAGAGGAAGAAACAACAACCGCACCAGATGAGGTAACTAGTGATGCGCCTCTACCCACTCCAGTCATACCTATAGAGACTGTCGACGTAGAGTCGCCTAGCACATCTGAACAGGTACGTCAGAATATGCTTTAAATTCATGCTCTACTCATTTTAAACTCATACTGTAAATAATTTGGCATTTAACACTGAGATTTAACATGTTTTTCTGCCTATCGCTGTTAAGTTGGTTTCATAATGGAAATTATGGTTTTATTTCTTCAAATTGCATTATTTTAGGATACTAGTGCTTCCCTGGCGGTGCCTTCCTTGCCTGACAGTCTAGACTCTGGTACCTCTTCCCTGTACAACCTTTGGCGCCATGCTCTTCGTAACCAGGAACCCACCGCTGCCACCAGTCATGCTGAAGGTGATATTACAGTAATAATTTCAGTTTACATTACTATTAATAAGTTTAAAAGTAACCACAAAGGACTGTCACAACAACCAAACTGGTGTTTATACCCTAAATGTATGTTATCGTTATATCTTAGAGAAATGTATTTGCTGCCCTTGTTATATATGTGAAAAAGTTAAATATCTTTAGACTTTATTCACATGTTTGTATGGTACTGAAATTTATGTTGTAGTCATATATTTCACGATTATTACCCAAGATTCAGTATTTATTAAATTTATATTTTTGTAGTTTTCAGGTATTATAATGAATCTCGGAATTACAAGTAAAATAAAATAGTACTAGTAAGTCTACCACCATTGATCAGGAGCCAAGTCAAACATGGTGCAAAAAATATTCAAGTTTACTTAGCTAGTTCAGATTACTGCCACCATGTCCAGGGTGTGTAAACATTGTCTGTCACTCTCAAGGGAAAGGTGAGGGAGAATGGGTTGAAGGGGGTGAGTTAATGCTAGTGAAAGGCTCTTGATCAAGGAATTTGGAGCTACCCCTCCCTTTCCTCCGATATCTGATTTCTCTCCCATTCTCTAGGCACTGAACGATACTTACGGGTTTAGCCTTCTCCCTGTGAATATAGGAATAATAATAATAATGTACTCGTGTAAAATTATTATAATAAAATGAAGCGCTAAACCTACAAGCTATTTTTTAGTATTTTTTGCTGCCTTGATTTATATTTTATTTTAATGAAGTGCTAAACCAGTAGGGTTCATTAAACGCCTATAGAATGAGAGGCAATCACGTTCCATCCAAGAAAAGGGGTAGGATAAGTCTAGGACCTTTGAAGAAGTTCCCTCACCGGCATCAAGGCGCCTCCCTTCAACTGGATCTTTATTTCAGTTGTTTCTTCCCTCACGTTTCTCTTTCCATGTCGATATAATCACCGCCACATCTCAAAAGAATAGCAATTACAACATTCTAAACACAAACACTTCTTCGGGCTTTAATTCTGTAATTTCAACTGTAC
The DNA here is from genome assembly GCA_009830355.1 of Cherax destructor. Taxonomy (NCBI): domain Eukaryota; kingdom Metazoa; phylum Arthropoda; class Malacostraca; order Decapoda; family Parastacidae; genus Cherax; species Cherax destructor. The sequence goes on along the minus strand of WNWK01000187.1, from coordinate 417,526 downwards.
TTCCCTTTGTCAACAGTTTCCACCAGTCTTGCAGCGCTTTATAGCACATACGGGTTTGACGCATTCTGTGAAAATAATAATTTCACACCAACAATCAATTGTTTATCGCCATCTGTACTACACCCAGGCTCATTCAAACATCACAGTTTCAAAATGTTCTTTAGTGACTTTTTAGTAATTGGGTACGAGAGTTACTATTATTATTATCATCATCAAAACCAAGCGCCTTTACTTCCCAACAGTCTCAGTTGAGGACGTACATGTACAACACTTTGGTATCTTTATTAACGAAAGGCTTGGCCTGCATAGCCATGCTTCATCAGTCGAATACAGAGGTGAATTTTAGTGGTGGAAAGGCGGTTTGAGATAATCAGTCCCTCAGCCTTGATGGAAGATGGTTAGTCTAAGAGACTGACTCTCATATCAAGACTAAAAGACTGATTGCTTCACTACCTTTCCACTTATACTGTCTATAGGATTGTAATTAATCTCTGTATTTAACTTTAGAAGTCTGTTACGCAAGCAAAATGTTTCGTTAATGAACATACCTAAATGTTGCACATGTCTTGCTTATCAATTTGTTTTTCTATACCAATTTTAAGTCCGAAATATACACTCTTAACTTCAGCGTCTTCATATGGATTTATGTCATTGTTTGTTGAGTACCTCAATTAAAGTGTTGAATGTATGTTGCAGCTCCAGGGACAGTGGTGTCTCCTAGGCTCGGCCTGATGGTGAACCTCGTGCCTCAGGACGCCCCCAACCCTCTATACGACACTAGCGTCGAGAACTCTCACCTCCGTACGAACTTCCTGTTAAGCTACCTCGTCAGTGACGCCGTGAGAGCCAACGACCCCAGGCTGACCACACCAGAGGGTCTCACCCTCACCAACCTTGCCCAGAGGAACCTCACCTTCAAGAGAGAGATTGATGGTAAACGACTAGAATCTGATTTTGTCAAGTATCGTAATAAGATTTTGTTTAAATATCAAATTATTAAATTCATAACATGAAATTAAATTCATAACATGAAATTAAATTCATAACATGAAATTATTATTATTGTAATCATAACTTAGCGCTAAATCACAAAGGTCATAAATTAATCATCCCAATATGAAATTATCAAGTAGTACATGTCATTATTAAGGAGAAAACTTGACAAAAATCTTTAGTAAATAAATTATTCATTCTTGATTAATCTAATTTACTGATTAAGCTACAATAACGCATATGTAATCACTGTTAACCAAGCTGAGATAAGCTCGTGGTGTCCCGTCTTCAGCACTAAATTTCTCGTAAAGTTTGCAGTAATTGTAACTATTATTTCCCCTTCTTATAACTCTCATGATTCTTCTATTCTTCTACTGCACTTTGAAGACCTTTCATATTTTTTTTTTTTGGCACAACTTCTATCTTTGCTTATTGTAATGATGCCCAGAAATCTTCCTAATATTTTTTTTTATTTTTTTTTATTAATTTTATATTTAAAATCATTCATAATCCTTTGTACTTGCATATTTCTTCTTTTAATGTCACACTTTGGTGATTGCATTTTAGCTCCTAGGTCTCTCTTTATATCCACAGATCAATTGGTGGGGTTTTTAATTAATGTGTGAAGTTTGATTCCCCTGTTTTCTTCCCTGGTATTTTTCCACTTGCTCATTACCCTCTTCCTGATCTTAAGATTCTGTTATCCTCGGTCCCTCCTCATGTCTCACCTGGTCTCAACCATTGTGTTCCCTCATCTTAAGTTCCACTTCTTCATACCCTTGTATCCATACTTTGCCTTTATCCATCTCTGAATTTCTCATATACAATTCTAGTTTCAAAATTGAACACTGATCAAACATTTCTCCATGATGTTGATTTTATACTAATACGTTTTATTCTGATACTGATCTCACATATGTAGGGTATATTATTCTAAAAGAATCCTTGTTGAGACTCCTGACAGCTATTTTTATGTACCATAACATAACACCAATGGGTTCGGTGTTATGGAATACCGTAAAGGGAGCAGGAAACTAATGGCTTTTAGAGGTTTTTCTTAGCCAAATGAGCCTGTGTCCCTTTGAACCCCCACTCATTTACTCTGCCAAATAGAACGTTTTTTCACAAGAATCTCTATTAAGCATGAATTAATATGCTTAGAAAAGGGTTGGTGAGAAGAGGAAATAAGCAAGGCAGTGCAAAGGTACTACAACATTAATTGCAAAGGTACTACGACATTAATCAATCCCTGATGCTTAACCTAAGATTCACCTGCAGGAAAGATTACTGTAAACGGCAGAGGTGTGATGCAGGTACAGCAGCTTCCAGATGGCACTGTGGTCTATACTATCGACGACTTCCTCTTTGATCACAGACCTCTGGTGGTTGACGCTTTTAAGAAGCTGCTCAGCCAGTCTCTCTCTCCCGGCATCATTCCCCAACCAGCTGGTAGAGGTGAGAGTTTATAGTCACAATAAAAATATTTAGCAAATAAATTTTTAAATGAAATGAAGGCTAAAAGAAAGAGAACATAATCTATTTTTTTTTTGTATTTTAAAAAGACCCAATATGTACATTGTTTGCATTTAATTTCTTACATTCTGTATCTTATTAGGAGATAAAATAGTACAGTATATAAAAAATACTGATCAAGATAATCACTTCTAATTTGTTATGTCGACACTTTTCAAACCATCAAGGGATAATTTATCTCAATGTGACTTTTGCTCGTATAAATTTTTATAGGCAGACTCAACTAGAAAGCTACGCTCTCTCTTAATGCTGTAGGGCTCTTGAGTCAAGGAATATGAGCTTCCTTGGTTCAAACATGATTATCTTCATTTTCCAAGAGCGGTATGACCCCTGCGGGTTTCGCGCTTGCCAATAACAGTACTATGTATTACTCCTCCAGACTCACCCAGTGATTCGATCTCGTGTAGACACCAGTATAAAATAATTTGCTAACCTTTCAAATAATTTGTTTAAACTATATTTTACGTTTTCCTTGGGGGAAAAATTGGATAAATATTCGAGTTGTTTCTACCGTAAATCTAAAAATAATCGCAATAATTTCATTTTAAGTGAATTTATATTTTGTCTCTGATTACTTTACATTTTTAATGATTTTATATTTTAACTTATTATATCTTAAATGATTATTGTATTACAATTCATCTTTAGAACTTAAGGAGTCAGTCCCCATAGAAGAGGCAGCAGGTGTAGTGGGGACGGGAGTGCCAGAGATTCCTCTCATTGTGGATGAAGAAGACACACTGCCTTTGCTTAACCTGTGGAGGCACGCTCTCTGGAGCCAAGACTCTCAGCTCTCTCTCAGAGATGAACAAGGTTGGTTGCTACTTTCACTCTCTTACATTTTAACAATTTGTTCGCTCGAGATGGAAACAAGATAAGGTTTCAACTCATCTTGCACCATTATCAATAATATAATTGGTAATGGTCCAGGGCGGACAGAAACGTTGTCTTGTGTTAATATCCAACTCGTGAGCTGTGAATTGTTCCAGGTACGGGTTTTTTTTTTTTTACTGTTATTCAACAGTACTGTAAGTAGCTGAATTTTTGCACATGTGAAAACTGTATATGAATATTCACGATTTAAAAAAAAAAACTACTAAGATTATTATTATAAGTGGAAGGTGTTAAACCCGTAAGGAGTTATAAAACGCCTGGGAAATAGGGGGCAGTTAGGAATTTTACCTATAGAAAGGCTTATTTCACTCCTTATGGTGATGTGACATATGATTATATCTCTTCTATAAAATTTACTTTAAAAATATAAATTGATAAATTTCTTAATGAGCGCTAAGGATTGTTTACCAAAGATTCTTTGCTTAGAATTATCATAATTATGGGAAAGAGCTAAACATTGATATCTGATCCAAGGAGAAGGGCAACTTCAATACCTTGGATCAAGAGACTCACTAACATCATGGCACCTTCCTTGAGGGGATGATATCCTGGTATCATATAATTGGAAATTATATTTTGCTTGCATTAACAGTAAGACTGACAGACTCCTTCAACAGTTCCTAGGATGCTTCTGTCACCTGACTTCTTCACCCTGGTGAACCTGGTGCCCCAAGATGCTCCACACCCACTCTACGATAACAGTGACGAGAACGTCGCCCTCAGGACACAGTTTCTCCGTGACTACCTCGTCCTCGACCCCTTGAATGTTCAGGACCCAAGGCTGACCCAGCCGGAGGGTCTGTCTGTCACCAACCTTGGTGGGAAGACTCTCGTATTTAAAGCTGATGCTGAAGGTAACTTTGGAATCACCTGAAGGTTCCCCTTTTTCTCCTTCCTATGTAAATCAGATAAAAAATATGCCAATTTTTGACAAGCCAATATTTTCATTTTGTTTGAAGGCTAATCCAGTAACCAGAAATTGCTAAAAATTTACGAAAAAAATGTCAATTTACATACGTAAAAAATCCCTTAACTATTTTACCTGAAAACGAGGGAGAGAAAAAGGCAGATCTCCATGCAACTTTCTTGGTACTAATATATTCAGTGTTTTTGGAGTGAAAAGTGTTCATTATTTTATCGAAAAAAACAGGAGTGCACTAGTATTTTGCTTATTATCTAACCTAATGCAAAAAAATTGTATCCAGGATTGATCAGTGTGAATGGTGTACCAGTTGAAGTTATCGAGATATTAACTGATGGAACTCAAGTTTACACACTGACTGACTTCCTGTTTGATCATCGAGCGAGAGTGGATGAGGCTTTTGATAAACTCACCTCCTCTACCATACACTCTCCCTTTGACACTCATGTAGGTGAGTATGAAGCATAACTAACAATCTCCTTTTATGTGGTAATTGAAAAGGTAATTTGAGAGTGAGTTTGGCTCTTTACTGTTTTCTCGAACATTATTTTGTTGGATGGATCCATGATTATAGTAATTACTCATTATGCATTTTTCAACAGAAACCGATAAACCGGTTTCTGTTGAAACCGGTGTTTTGTAAACTTTTTTCCTAATTTCTCTTCTGTAACACTTTGTCTCAAGATACTTGTATGTATTTGCTTTAAGCACCAAGACACAGTATCCCCATGTATTGTCGCACAGTATGATTGGATTTACCTGCAAGAATTAGAAAAAAATTCTGTGTTTATTACAGAATCACCGAAGTCCCCAGCAGAAGCACCAGTTGAAAACGAAGAGATGCTGGTATCTAGAGGCGAAGCGCCGGTGTTAGAAACACATCTAACAGGGGCTGAAGAGTTTTTGCTGTCTGAGGCAGATATTTCCGTGTCTAAAGCAGATTTGTTGTCTGACGTACACGTTTCCCTGGCTGCAGCAGATCCTGCAGTATCTCAAGCACAGATTCCAGTGTCTGAAATTGATCTTCCAGTCTTTGAAAGAGATCTTCCGATGTCTGAGGCAGACTTTCCAGCAGCTGAGGTAGACCTTCCAGTGCCTGAAGCTGACTATCCAGTGTCTGAGGTGGATCTAGTATTGTCTGAAGCTGACAATCCAGTGTCCGAAGCTGAAAATTCAGTGTCCGAAGCTGACCTTCCAGTGTCCGAAGCTGACCTTCCAGTGTCCGAAGCTGACCTTCCAGTGTCCGAAGCTGACCTTCCAGTGTCCGAAGCTGACCTTCCAGTGTCCGAAGCTGACCTTCCAGTGTCCGAAGCTGACCTTCCAGTGTCCGAAGCTGACCTTCCAGTGTGAGCGACCTTCCAGTGTCCGAAGCTGACCTTCCAGTGTCCGAAGCTGACCTTCCAGTGTCCGAAGCTGACCTTCCAGTGTCCGAAGCTGACCTTCCAGTGTCCGAAGCTGACCTTCCAGTGTCCGAAGCTGACCTTCCAGTGTCCGAAGCTGACCTTCCAGTGTCCGAAGCTGACCTTCCAGTGTCCGAAGCTGACCTTCCAGTGTCCGAAGCTGACCTTCCAGTGTCCGAAGCTGACCTTCCAGTGTCCGAAGCTGACCTTCCAGTGTCCGAAGCTGACCTTCCAGTGTCCGAAGCTGACCTTCCAGTGTCCGAAGCTGACCTACCAGTGTCCGAAGCTGACCTACCAGTGTCTGAAGCTGACCTTCCAGTGCCTGAGGTAGATCTTGTAGTGTCTGAAGCTGACCATCCAGTGTCTGAAGTCGATCTTCTGGCATCTGAGGTAGTGGCGTTATTGCCTGAAGGAGCACTTCCTTTGTCTGAATCAGAAGTGTCTCAGAATGAGGCAGGGGTGCGAAGCTTTGAAGCAAATATACCAGTTTTTAATACATATGAACCTGTATTTGAAGCAGAGATGCCATTGTCCGTAGCAGAGGTGCCATTGTCCGAAGCAGAGGTGCCATTTTCTGAAGCAGAGGTGAAATTGTCCGAAGGAGAGACAGTCGTATTTAATACAGAAGAACCATTGGACATACCAGATTTGTCGGTTTTCAGAGTCTCGTTGTCTGAAGCTGATGTACTCGATTCTGAATCAAAAGTGATTGTACCTGGTGCCGAAGCACCTGAAATGGACCTGCCATTGACTGTTTCTGAAAGAGAAGGGTCAACTTCAGAAGCAGATGCTCTAGTATATGAACCACAACTACCAGCACTTGAAGATGCTTCTGTAGCTGAAGCAGGTATTCTAGTATCCGCGACAGAACTACCAGCAGTTGAAGAATTGCCCCAAAGTCAAGCAGTTGCTTCAGTATCTGAAGCAGAACTACCAGCAGTTGAAGAATTGCCCCTAAGTCAAGCAGTTGCTTCAGTATCTGAAGCAGAATTACCAGCAGTTGAGGAATTGCCTCTGCATCAAGCAGTTGCTTCAGTATCTGAAGCAGAACTACCAACAGTCGAAGAATTGCCTTTTCATCAAGCAGATGCTTCAGTATCTGAAGCAGAATTTCCAGCAGTTGAAGAATTGCCCCTAAGTCAAACAGATGCTTCAGTATCTGAAGCAGAACTAGCAGCAGTTGAAGAATTATCCCTGAATCCAGCATCTTCAGTATCTGAGGCGGAACTACCAGCACTTGAATCAGAAGTACCCCTACATCTAATGTACGTTCCAGTACCCGAAGAAGAACCACCAGTTTCAGCAGAAGTGCCCATAGCTGTAAAAATACCTACATACGAAGTAGAAGAAACAGTGTCTGAATCCGAGCAGCCAGTGTCTACACCCGCGTCATCTGCAACATTGACAGTACCCAGCATTCCTCCACTAGTGGAAGAAACGAATTTATCGTTTCTCAACCTATGGTACCACGCCCTTAGGAAACAGGGAACCTCTCCAGCACACAAAGATGAACGAGGTATGTGTTCTGTGCGACTTTATTTCACACTGTACCGCAATTGTTTTTCTTCCAGACTTTTCATGTTGTTTACATGACTCACGAAATCGTAATGACACGATTGTAAACAAACCATACCACGGGTGGGGTTCGAACCCGCGGACACAGTGGTGCCTATGCTAACCTTCCTATGGTGTAGAAATATACCTAGTTGGATGGATCTTATTGAAGCTAGCTGGCCCAGTGGCTTACGCGACGGTCTGGAGTTTTGAGACTCTGACCGCGGGTTCGAACGCCCTCCGTGGTATGGTTTCATGTTATGACTGATGGGAAAGTGCTAAACCATAGGAGTTATATATTGTCTGGGAGAATGGGAGGAAATATAGTTCGATTCATAGAAGGTCAGGGCCAGTTTCTTGGATCAAGAGCCCCTCACCATCAAAAAACCTCCTTTGAAGTTTTTTTTTAGGGGATGAATGCCTTTATGTCCCACTATTTCAGCAACTTTTCGGAATCTTTATTACAGAAACGTTTCGCCAGCCAGTGGCACCTCAGTGAAATAGAAAAAAACAATGGATTTCTCGTAAGCAGTTTATGGATTTCAGAATACATATTCATATACATGAAAGAAAGGGAAAAATATGATTGTATTTGTAAAGATTTCCTGAGATTGAAATCTGACGTAGTGAATATACATTTATTGTAGCTGATATAATTATATTTTTAATAGTGTGAATTATTAATGGCTCACTTGAAATTGAATGTTGCTGTGAATATCCATGCTGATAGGATAAATATATCCTATTTTTCCAGAACCTATGACATTGTTGTCACCTTCGAGCATACTGATGGTGAACTTGGTACCTCAAGATGCCCCTCACCCTCTGTATGACAACAGTCCCGAAAATGCTCACCTTCGCTCTCGGTTTATTCTGGATTACCTCATCCAAGAACCAGTTAGTACCCAGGATGCTAGGATGACCCAGCCTGAAGGTCTCTCAGTCTCCAACCTTCGTGGACAGCGTCTGACTTTTAAAAAGGACACCTATGGTTAGTTTTACGGTTATTTCGTGAATTACTGTCAATTAGACATATATATATATACTGAAAAATAACTATCCAGATCTTAAAATAAGCCATTTTATAAAGCCTGAGATAGTGGGAGGATTTTTTATTAATATCATTGGACTTTTCCTTTCCTTCCATAGATCGAACCTGAATGCCTCCCATCACCCAGGCGCTGTATGACCCCTATGGGTTTAGCGCTTCTCTCTAAATATAATACAAAGCCTGAGTCGTTGTCATTTGGGTTAATACTAACCCTTTAACCCAATAATAACCTTTGTTTTAATAACCATGCTAGGGCCGTCGCAACCCTTCAGCACAATGACCCTAGGGTCTGTGCAACCAATCATCCCATCAACGGTTTTAGGGCCGTCGCAACCACTTCCACCCAACAACATTCGAACCGGCAGCAACTTCACACTGGGGCTCTCCTCTGTCTCCTCATAGGTTCGTTTGAGCCAAAGTCAATTTACTTTTTCATACTTCCACTAAAATTATATAATTTTCAGATAAAATAACTGTAAATGGCGTACCTGTGGAAGGTGTGGAGACGCTAGTGGATGGGACCCGAGTTTATACTCTATCTGACTTCTTGTTTGACCATAAAGCTGAAGTGAACGAAGCCTTCAATAAACTGATCAACAATTCTCGCTCACTTCACGGTTATTCTGGTATGTAAAATATCTAGGAAAATGATAAAAGACATGATGCAAATTATAAGACGAAGAGTGTGTGTATATTAAGTGAATAAATGATAATACAATTTGAAAAATATTCATAATTTATGGGAATCATTGTTTTATTTCAGAATAATATTTTGTTCAAGAGGAGACGAGAGTTTGAGACAAGGTGAAGATGCACTTCCATCATGTATAAATGCAGACCTGTGCTTGAAGCGGAAAAAAAATCACTAAAATTATCACCCCTCCCCCCCAAAATGCATGAATAACTGGCGCCTATCTAGTCATAAAAGATGAATGCACGCCTCTTACTAATCACTCTATACATTATAAAAGATTGCAGTGTAGGCCTACTGTTACTGACCATTGCATCATGTTCCTGCGAGGCATTTTCTTTAATCCCATTAAAATTTTCTGTTGTGTGACTCGCTTAAATGAGAAATAATTTATTTTCAAGATTACATATAAAATAATTATACTGTTAATGATCAGTATAACTTTATACTGCAGTGGGATTAAATTGTGCCTCTACATAATAAATGGTGTTAAATTTTGTGCATTTATAGTGTGTGTAACGTAGAACCTACATGAGGTTGGTTGTGCTTGGAATATTTCACCTCCATCAGGCAAACCAGTTTGGGAACATTGAAAAATATTTTGAAAAAATATTTTTGTTGCTATATTTTAATGTATAAATGTTTTTCCATTCATGTTTATACGTATGTGTGTGTGTGTATGTATTTGCATGCATGTGTTTGCATGTGCAACTGTGATATTGATTCTTGCATTGGAATATATTTACTTGTGATTTTTTCCGTATACAAGTGGAATTTTTTAACCTTTTTCTAGGTGAGATGGAACGTTCAGAACTCTTTAAATTTCTTTCAGACATAAATCGAAAAAAATATGTATATGAATGTGCATTAAAGTTTGTAAAAAATATTCTTTTTTATTTAGCAAAAATAAACACAGTTAAGATAAAATTTGAAATACTGCTTTAGGATGTTTAAATTTGATTCGAATTAACCATTAGAAAATTAACTTATTGTACATTATTTTCATGGGGAAGCGCAAAGCCCTCAGGGGTCCAACAGCGGCTGGGAATTAATAAAGTTTGATTCAGAGAGGGTAGGCCAGACTCAATAATAAATCAAAAGCCAGAGGTTTAAAGTCATCAGCACACAGTAAATTAACGTTTTTGTCCTGTGTAATCCTACGGGTTTAGCGCTCCCCCATGATTATAATTACTATATAACTTTTTTGTCTCGTTAAGCAAAGTGTAGTTTGGTGAACCCTGTATGAAGTTCCTTGTGGTCACACAGTCAGATTCTAAAACCACTTCTAACAAAGTTAGTACAACTAAACTGGTAAATAAAGTTTGATCATGGAGGTTAATATAACTGGATCCTTAAATCTAAAATAACTACTAAAAAGTAATATCAAAGATTAATTTATAATTTATGAAAAACTCGCTTGTAAAGATTTAAAAGTTTCTTAATATTATAACTAGTGATAATGATCCCTTCAAGGGAGGTTCCTTGATGCTGGTGAGGGGTTCTTGATCTAGGGTATTGGATCTGTGCTCCGGTTCCCTGAATTGAGACTGAATGCCTTCCATCCCGCCCCCCACATGCACTGTATAATCCTACGGGTTTAGCTCTCCCCCATGATTATGATAATGGAATTGGATCTGTGCTCCAATTCCTTGAATGCCTATCATCCCCCCCCCACAATCACTGTATAATCCTACGGGCTTAGTGCTCCCCATAATAATAATAATCAAGTGACAATATAAAGAGAATTTATCTTAACGAACATCTTTACGAATCGTTTTTACGGATTTTTTTTTTCAGTTTAGATCGTAAATTATCACTAACAAAACTTAAGCTCTAAACCCACAAGGGATTAGATCGTAAATAATCTTTAAATATATCTGAGTAGAGGTTTTGAAAGGAGGAAAGTGTCAACGTATTTTATAAGCTATATATTTAAACCCTATTGGACAGACATCAAGCCAACTCGTCTCATAAAATAAATTAGTTATTATTGGACCTAAATAAAATTCCATTGCAATTCCAGTGTATAAAACTTATTATTAAATGTGAAGAATGAGTCTATAGCAATTTTTTTAACAGCAACCAGAAGGAACATTTAAAGTTTTTCATATTTAAGCCGTGGATTACAAAAATAGCCACAAATGCACTCTCAATACAATTGCTCTCAGCACACCGGTCATCTTCCACAAAGGTAAGGTCATCCAAAAATAGAAACATTTACCATCACTCAGTCAACAGCAGTCTTGCCAGAAGTGTGCAAACATTCCCTCCCAGAGTGCAGGCACTGTACTACCCACCTCAAGGACTCAATTCTGGCTAGTTTATAAAAACTTCTCTTCTCCATTCACTCCGATCTAACAGGCTCACACAAGCTTGCAGGATGCTCAACCCCTAGCACTCAAAACCTCCTGTAACCCCCTCCAAATCCTTCTTGGGAAGTCCAGCACTCCGAAACATACTCTCAAAGCCTCAGCAACCTCTTTTCAGCCCTCTGAATTATACCCTTGGAAGCCTCACACTGTTTTCTAGAGTCTACGCTCCGAAGTCTACATATATCAACTGTCAATATAAAGTTTTGAATAAAAAGGCACAATACACAAATAGTCCGCACTTAGGAGACTGAAACCTATGGCGACGTTTCGGTCCGAATTTGACCATTAACTAGTCACACAGAAGAATAAAGGGAAGGGCTCTCTTCCCTTCGCGCTTCTGTGTGTAGCTGGTTAATGGTCAAGATAGACCAGAAAGAACCGAACCGTGGGAAAACAAAGTATGTTCCATAATCAGCTGCACAGAGGTGGCAGGAACACCTGCAAACATGTGCCCACCTGCAGCCTTTGCCTCGACACTGGTTCTTCTCTTTACCACGATGCCAACATGACCCAGGCACTAACAGAATTCTATAATTCTATAATCTTGTGTCACGCACTAGAGGCGAGCTAACCACCCCTGAATCTTTTGGACCACAGGGCAGACAGAACACAGCGAACTATCTGTACTTACATAAGTCCCCACCGGCGATCACAAAGCCAACACCACCTTCGCTATTTGATCCGCCAATAATGATCTTCATCCTTCAAGCATGAGCTAAATCATCCTCCAGGAAACTTACCAGCGTCATCACTAGGGCTCGACATTCACGGGTCCGCATCCACTGCAACGTCCAAGGAGGCCAGTTCTTCTGACCGCATACACATGGAGGCCACAATCCAGGAAAGGGGCCCACATCCTAACGCTAAATGACACCGGAAGCCTTACATGATGTGCAAATGGCTCCCCTTTCCCCTCTACTCCACGGAAACCGCAGCAGAAACCAGGATGGCCAGTAGGCACTGAACTCAAAACAGGTAGAACCAGTGCAGACATATGCTTAGGTAATGAGCCAGGGAAGTAAGAGGTAATCAGGTTTGACCCAGAGATATTAGCTCTAATTTCTTGAACCAAGAACCCAATATCGGCATCAGGAAACATCATTCCCACTTCTCCCTACGAGGAGTACACTTTTTTTCTACATTGATCGTCTCTCATCCTGGTAAGGTAACCCAGAGAAAGGAAAACCGCTCGTCATTATTTATTCAATAACTGTCATGTCAGAAGCGTGCACACATTATTCAAATGGCCTTTTGAACAGCAACATTCCCACCCATCTTCCAGTCACTGTACATTCCAGGACTCTAGTTTAATCGTGTGTAATCGAGGCCGATAGAAATAGTATTGCCATAACTGCTTCACTACAAGATAAGTGAAGAAGGCATACAAATATATAATACAACTGTCAGAATAATGATGTGATGGAAAACAGGAGGCGGGGCTGAATGTAGTGCCATATTGCATGCGACATGTATAATCAAACAATGTATGGCTCCCAATGTATATTGAACTCTATACAACAGGTAAGGTAGCTAGTTATTGGCCAATATAAGTTTGTCTTCGTGTTAGGAGGCGTTAGGACATATCAATTATGGAATATGTGGGTGTCTTAATTTTTCTAATTATGTGCTTAATATGCAATTAGTAGCATAAACAGTATATTTAAGTCAACTCACATTTTCATAGTCCACATAAATTGCCAGTATTACTGGCTTAATTTTTTATAATAAATATTCAGGAAACTTATGTTTTTAATTTAGGGCCCCGAAGTGAGTTGGAGAGCTGAGACCCATTGTTCATAGTCCCACATGTCTCCGAGGTACATCAATACCAGCACAAGTTATTACTTTTTGTGTATTAAGAGTTCTCCTCAGTTATATGGGTGGAAGGTTAATTCAAGATTGTGCTTATGAAAAGTCACCCACATAATTTCTCACATATAACTTCTATAGACCCCTCTACTGACACATCCACTCTCCCTCCCTCTCTTCAATTCGACGTTCACTCTTTCGTTGAACAGACGTTTTCTTACTCTCATCACCTTCCTCTTTTCTATGTTTACTTTCAATTTCCTCTCACATTCACTCCCAAACTCTTACATCAACCATTGCATCTTCTCTTCAGACTCCCAAAAGTACGGTGCCACCAGCAAAAATAAACTAACAATTCCCACATATGTAGTATCGAATTCTTTAACTATTAGTGCCACACCTCTCTAAACAACTTGGCATTAACTTTTACAATTCCACCTATAAAATTAATACATTCATTGAGGAGTTTTAAACCTATATGAGTAATACAGCTCCTGGGGAAATGGAAGGCATTCCGACTATTTAAGGAATTTGAGCACAGATCCAATTCCTTCCTACCCTTCCCAATCCCCCTATTTCTTTGTAATCTTATTATCTCTCACCCCTAATTCTCTTGATTAATATTTTGCCGTACTTAACCCGGATTACTCAACAGTTTTTTCCCTTATAATTATCACATTTTTCCATTTCTTCTTATGCACAATGCATGTTCTATGCTAATCCTTAGGTATCTTCCCTATTTTCATGAATATACTGAACAAATACTCTAACCACTTCAAAATTATCCCCACCTGCTTGCAGCATCCCAGTCTTAATCCTATTTACCCCAGAGTCTGTTTTCCTTGTATTCAACATTTAACAACTCTCTTACCTCCACCTTCCCCTATAACATCTCTTTCATTCTTAACTGCCAAGTGCATTTGCTCTCCAGGCTTTCTCAACATATATATTAAAATATTAAATTTTCCAGTATTAAGAATTTGGTATTTTAAGTACTGTGTAAGGAGTAATTAATGTAAATGCATATATTAATATTCTGTAAAAATCCGTACTTATAACAATATTCTATCAGAACACTGACAGTCTACTGTTATATATTCATGGGAAAATATTCAACCCGCAAAAGGTCATACAACACCTAGGGAATAGGAGGCAATCAGGTTTACTTCGTCGGGAGTAGTTCCGGTTCCTTGGATTAAGATGCCGTCGTCAGCATCAAGACATTCCCTTGAAGAACCACTCTGGACTATGTAACTCCCTCCCCCTCCAAAGTAGGGATGAATGACCTAATTATTTACACTGAAAGGTGACCTGTCGTGGTGATATCATGCCAACCTGTCTGACAGAACAAAATTAAAATTCACAACAAAACTTGGTCCAAATCTAGTCCATAAGCATAACTCCCCATACCAGCAATTCCAGTAATTATTAAACAATTTACATTTGCCACAAGAACTCTCACTACATCATTATAGAACATATTACTCAATTCTAAACAATGGTGGAAGACACAAGAGGCCGTATAGAAAATTGACATTTACTAAGATATTTTAAAATACCCACATTGCCTTAGGAACGTCCAACAGATAAAGCATAGAGTGAGGGCTCCATGGCATCACTGGTCATGTGTATCCGGAGGTCTGAGGCAGGAACAAACAAGTCAATCTTTCTTCCAGCGGTCCAATAAACTCCTTCCACGGTAGTTACTACAATATCGTGAAGCCTTGACGTGAACGTTCACTCCCAAGGATGCACACACACCCTAGACGAGAGAAGTGTGAGGCTGTAAGAGCAAGAACACTCACACCTACAACACCGCTACCTAAGACCCGTCACTCCTGACCTACACCCGTGTCCCTCCAAACTGTCCCATGCGCATGCGTCAGGAAAACTAATTCTTCAATGTTTTTTATTAATTCATAATAATACCACTTCTTCCAGTGGTTGAAACATAATATAATGATTAATTACTTTTTCATCATGAATATTAGCTACTGATAATAATAATATTAATGGAAAGCCGTAATTATTTGTAATTTCATAATCGACAACATGCTCGGGGTGATGTTATAGTTGACAAAGGATGAATATTTTGGGTAATCAATTTATGTGTAAAGTTATAGATGTTAATGTTGTTGATGATTATTTCATTCAGTTGTGAATTAAGGCAGATTGTTTTGGTTTAGCACATACAGGGTATATCAAACTGGACCCATTTTCAAAGCAGTTTGCTTTGAAATTAGGTCCATCATTTTGAAAAACCCTGTATAATTAACAGCGTTTGACCCAATGAGGATAAACAGCGCACGGGAAAAAAATGAGGCAATCAGGTTCAATATAAGAGGAGGATAGGTCTAGTTCCTTGGATCAAGAGCCTCTTACCAGCATCAAGGTGCCTCCCTCGAGGGGAGGTACATGATAATAATAATATCGTGTGTTCAATGTTCATGGAGGGGGTGGGAGTGAGAACTGGGTGAAGGAGGGGAGGAAGGAACAGAGCGAAGGGGGAGGTGAGGGGAAAGGGAGGGGAGATTTAAGTGGTTGGGGTGAGGGGAATATAATGAAGTAGAATATTCCAGTTTGTTCAGTAAATCTATGGTGGCTCCTACCAGCGTTTCTTCAACAGCCTTGGTGCTCTTGATTTAGTGAACTGGAGTTACTTTCCAATTCCTCGAATTAAAACTGATTATTCCCTATCCCTTCCTTACCCAGGCACAGTATGACCCATACGCATTTAGCTCTTCACCATGAATTTAATATTTATATTCACTTCCATTATCAACAATTTATCGCTAAACCCGAAAGTCACACAGCACTGCAGGAAGGAATGGGCGAAAGGTGGTTGTGACTGGGAGGGGTGAGTGAGTGTAAGGGGTTAATGAATGTTGGGAAAAGTGTAAGAGTAGAATTTAAATCAGAGTTGATATTCATACATAAAGTACATGTGATTCTCATCATCATCATCATCATCAGCAGCAGCAGCAGCAGCAGCAGCAGCAGCAGCAGCAGCAGCAGCAGCAGCAGCAGCAGCAGCAGCAGCAGCAGCAGCAGCAGCAGCAGCAGCAGCAGCAGCAGCGCAGCGCGCGCGCGCGCGCAGCAGCAGCGCGCGCAGCAGCAGCAGCAGCAGCGCAGCAGCAGCAGCGCAGCGCAGCAGCGCGCAGCAGCAGCAGCAGCGCAGCAGCAGCAGCAGCGCGCGCAGCAGCAGCAGGGCAGCAGCAGCAGCAGCGCAGCAAGCGCACGCGCGGCAGCAGCAGCAGCAGCGGCAGCGCGCAGCAGCAGCGCAGCAGCGCAGCAAGCGCAGCGCAGCGCAGCAGCGCAGCAGCGCAGCAGCGCAGCAGCAGCAGCAGCAGCAGCGCAGCGCAGCGCAGCAGCAGCAGCAGCAGCGGCAGCAGCGCAGCGGCAGCAGCAGCAGCAGCAGCAGCAGCAGCAGCGCAGCAGCAGCAGCAGCAGCAGCAGCAGCAGCAGCAGCAGCAGCAGCAGCAGCAGCAGCAGCAGCGCAGCGCAGCAGCAGCAGCAGCAGCAGGCAGCAGCAGCAGCAGCGAGCAGCAGCAGCAGCGGCAGCAGCAGCAGCAGCAGCAGCAGCAGCGCAGCGCAGCGCGCAGCAGCAGCGCAGCAGACGCGCAGCAGCAGCAGCAGCGCAGCGCAGCGCAGCGCAGCAGCAGCAGCAGGCAGCAGCAGCAGCAGCAGCAGCAGCAGCAGCAGCGCAGCAGCAGCAGCAGCAGCAGCAGCAGCAGCAGCGCAGCAACAGCAGCAGCGCAAGCAGCGCGCAGCGCGCAGCAGCGGGAGCGCAGCAGCAGCCAGCAGCAGCGCAGCAGCAGCAGCAGCGCAAGCAGCGCAGCAGCAGCAGCAGCAGCGCAGCAGCAGCAGCAGCGGCAGCAGCAGCGCAGCAGCAGCAGCAGCAGCAGCAGCAGCAGCAGCAGCAGCGCAGCGGCGCAGCAGCGCAGCAGCTGCAGCGCAGCAGCGCAGCAGCAGCAGCAGCGCGCAAGCGCAGCAGCAGCAGCAGCAGCGCAGCAGCAGCAGCGCGCAGCGGCGCGCGCAAGCGGCAGCAGCAGCAGCAGCAGCAGCAGCAGCAGCAGCAGCGCAGGCAGCGGGCAGCAGCAGCGGCAGCAGCGGCAGCGCAGCAGCGCGGCAGCAGCAGCAGCAGCAGCAGCAGCAGCGCGCAGCGCAGCAGCGCAGCAGCAGCAGCAGCGCAGCAGCAGCAGCAGCAGCAGCAGCAGCGCAAGCAGCAGCAGCAGCAGCGCAGCAGCGCAGCAGCAGCGCAGCAGCAGCAGCAGCAGCAGCAGCAGCAGCAGCAGCAGCAGCAGCGCAGCAGCAGCAGCAGCGCAGCAGCGCAGCAGCGCAGCAGCGCAGCGCAGCAGCAGCAGCGGCAGCAGCAGCAGCAGCAGCAGCAGCAGCAGCAGCAGGCAGCAGCAGCAGCAGCGGCAGCAGCAGCGGCAGCAGCAGCAGCAGCAGCGCAGCAGCGCGCAGCAGCAGCAGCAGCAGCAGCAGCAGCAGCAGGCAGCAGCAGCGCAGCAGCAGCAGCGCAGTGCAGGCGCAGCAGCAGCACGCGGCAGCAGCAGCAGCAGCAGCAGCGCGCAGCAGCAGCAGCACGCAGCAGCAGCAGCAGCAGCAGCAGCAGCAGCAGCAGCAGGAGGAGGAGGAGGAGGAGGAGGAGGAGGAGGAGGAGGAGGAGGAGGAGGTGAATAGAAAATGGTAATTACTGAGCGTGGTAGACCAATGTCAGATTTTTACTGTTTAAGATGCCTTCATCAGTCTCCTAACTGTTTTGACAGAGTAAGAGAGTAAGTTCACGGGCTGGGATATAGGTATCAGGTATATGTGATTTGTCTTATACATTGCTGGAAGCAGATCCCGAGAGTGTTTCACTTTCGTAATAGTATTTCGTAATATTTAATTTCTATGTTCAATAAATGCTTCTTGCAGAGTGCGGTGCGCATTTGGCATCGATGTGCAACAAACATTTATTGAACATATAAATTATGGATACAAGCCTTTTTAAGGAAAGCGACAGAAAGGAGGTATGTCAACAGTAGTTTCTTCTGGGTGAGCATTTTGTTTTACGTTCTAGTAAAAACCGCAAATGTCAAATTTGTAATAAAAACAGGAAGATTACTAAAAAAAATAGAAAGCCATAATTTTAATGCACAGATCTGAAGGAAAACAGACTGGGAGAGGAATATATGGGTGTATGTATGAGCTTTGTGGAGTCTCCCCTCCTGCACGCCTCGTGCCGCGCACGATGGGTATACAGATTTGCGCAATTTCCAGCCAAAGAGTATTGATGATAGAAGCATCTTGTGACAGCAAGCCATGAGGGCCTGTTGTTTTGGTCCCAAATATGACGTCACTTGTGGGAGAAGCCTGGTAACAATCAGATGCGTCGTTACAAAATCTACGTCTACACCATCTTGGGACGCACGTCACTTGCTTTCTCTTCGACTTACTCTTACAAATGAACTGTGATATGCAAGCGCATTTTTCTTGTACTAAACTCTAAATAAGAGCTAAGAGAGGCTGATACACAACCATATTGAATTAAGGGAAGCACTAAAGTCGTAGGGGTCATATAAAGTCTGGAGAATGGGAGGCAATCAGGTTCCTCAGATTAAGAGCATCTTGAGGGGAGATAGAGAGCACGAGCAGTCGCACTGACCCGTGGAGCTGGTGTTGTATCTCTTACCTTTGTAATATCTTCCAGGACACGAAGGAGAATATAAAGGTTGTTGTAGTTATTGTAATTTGTAAATCAGTGGTACACCGTTCGGATCTCATTTAAGGATCCAGATTCGATTCCTCGTATGACTAAGATGTTTGGGTAAATTTCCTTACATATGTTGCCCATGGTCACCTATCAGTAATGTAAATATGTAACCAGGTACTAGTAGGCTATAAGGTAAACCCTCATGGGAAGTAAACAATACTACTTGGCCTTCTTGGGTAAAAATATAAAAGCCATCATCTCAGACCCGCGTCAGGAAACACTTGTCCTGTTTCCTGGTGAACCTTACCTAACCTACTTTTAATAGGGGTTCGCACTATTTTTCAAGACATTATATAAATACGCCTTAACCCACTGAACCACACAATCCTACAAGAACCAAGCACCCAGCCAAGCTAGGTGTGTTACTCTTGGTCCGAGGACATATGGTGGTGTGGGTAAGAGCACCTGCAAGCGGGTGTCTATCCTTAAGCAACGAAGAACTTTCTCATAAATTATGTTGTTTTATAATTGCATAAATATACACATGGATGGGAGTATAAATGGAGATCTAAGAATATTAAGAATAAAGATATAAATGTATTTATACAGTGCAATACAAATTAAAAATAATCTTGAGAACTGAATATAAACTCAGAACCTTAGTATTTTAAATAAGTCCATGTATATACGCAGATATTATATTTTACTGGCTCTTAAGCTGGGTATAGTAACCATGGTCGTTGAGCCACTGAACGATAACCATGAAGCTGTTGTTCATCCAGGCAATATTGTTGACAGTTCTCTCAATGGCTTGATCAACAGTTCGTTGTGCTTTTCTCAATTTTTCGAAGTACTTTTCTTTGAACAACTCCAGCTAGAAAAAAGATAATATCATCACTACAGGTTATACACAACGCGTTTACTATATCAAACAGTTAACTGAATCTACTGTAGTTTCTCCATTCTTATATTTTCTGTTACTCTGATCAAAATATTTCGGCATTTTTTTAACCCTCCTGCCGTCTCCCACCGAGGTAGGGTCACTATCTTGCCAGAGGAGCCCTCTAAACCGGAACATCCCCAACAACTCTTTATTTGTGCAGACACTGTATTTCCTACCTAGAGGACTCAATATCCGGCTAACCGGTTTCCCGGAATCCCCTCATAAATGTTACCCTGCTCACTCTAACACGTCAAAACATTAAAAAAAAAAAACACACACACTTGCCTCCACTTAATTCTATCACGCTCACACAAGATTGGTGGATGTCGAAGTCCCTACCACTCACAGCCTCCTTTTCCCTCTCCCTCCAACCTTTCCAAAATGACTCTTATCCATCTTTCTCTCCACTACAGAGCTATACGCCCTCCTAGACATCTTTTTTTTTCTCCAAACACTCTAAATGTCCAATCCATCTCAACCCCTCCTCAGCCATCTGAAAAATATTTTTGGTAACGC
The DNA here is from genome assembly GCA_009830355.1 of Cherax destructor. Lineage (NCBI taxonomy): Eukaryota > Metazoa > Arthropoda > Malacostraca > Decapoda > Parastacidae > Cherax > Cherax destructor. The sequence continues at coordinate 397,147 of WNWK01000187.1, read as the reverse complement.
CACACCTCCAAATATCCAAACTCCGATTATTCCCACCCAACAGTGCTCTCATACACGACATCTCTACTGCCTCCAGCCTAGAGATGTATAGGATATCCGCATCTGCATCCGCAGAATATCCGCACATTTTCTTACATCCGCATTTTACTGTAAACAGATAGCCGCATATGCATCCTCATACACATCCGTATCCGCGAATATCTAAATTTTCACATCCGATACATCTCTTCGTCCAGCCTTCTCGCTACAACATTCAAAACTCATGCTTCACACCTATATAACAGTGATGAAGCCTCTATACTCTGGAACATTTCCCTTTTTGCCTCCGGTGATCAAGTTCTTTTTCTCCAGAGAAGCCTCAGTGCACTCTCCACCTTCGTAAATGTCTCTCCCTAACATTTTATCGTGTTACAAAACCTTTTCTGTTTATGTTCACTAATTCAAAAATGCCTTCATGGACCTGTCTTATATTCCAGATAACAGTCGGGTCCATATGAGACCGTCCCATGTACACATTAAGGTTTATAAACAATGATTTTTGTGCCAAGAAGGCACTGAAGTTGTGAGCTATTGATGAGTTTTTAGCGTTAAAGAGAGACAATAGAAATAGTCAAAGTTGTGACTTTGCTGGTGTTCTTAAATTATAACTTTAGTGATTAATCTACTGTGTAATGAACACTGTAAATGTGATTAAACTTGTGCTATAACTTTATATAGTATTCTCCTTTCTTCAGAATAGATGTCACGGTTTTTTAAAGATTTTCTCTCAAATCATCCATACACACGCGCACACACGTACGCGCGCGCGCTGTAAGTAGAAATAATATAATCAAGACAAAATGCTTTAGTATGAACCCTGAAGACCTGTTGAAAAATGTTAAATAAATGATAGCCATTAAAATAGTAGTATAATATATTAATAATCCTCAAAATTAATCAATGTTATTGTGAATAAATGTATTACTTCACTCGCTTCATTGTATTTTTTTTTTTTTATAATTTCTACATTAACGACTACATGGACTTCAGCCATTGTCTTCCATTAGAAAACCTCCATATTTTGGACTAGAGCGAAGGAAATTTGATTAAAAATTTTCAAGGTGTAAAGGAAGGGAAGAATCATCGGGTTGATGCCTCGGTACTACTTCTTGAGACATCCCACCAAAGTGGTGCCTCGAGCAAAACCACGTTCAAGTGTCACATCTCGGGAGAAGACTGTACTAGTGGATTTGGTCATCATAGACTTTCCAGAATGTATGTGAGATTATCTTACGAAACTGTATTTATACGATTTTAAGCAACTCACGGATTCGAACCCACGGCAAGTCAGTTCTAATACTAACAGGCTACTGCCATAATTTTAAGCTATGCTGGCCAACACGGTAAAGTGGATACAACACCGACATGGTAGTTTTAGGACTAACTCACTTCTCACAACAAGTAGGTTGATATGTTGACTCACCTCCTTCAGTTCCAGGTCTGTGTTTAAGGACTCAGTAGCTGATTTAACTAAGCGAGGAATGGTAAGTTGGCCGGACCCGTAGCTGAAAATTAATGTGTCCATGTTATGGCAAGGTGAGTTTTATTCTTTCAAGTTCTCCATTACAAAAACAGCAAGATGTGTGTCATATTTTGAGAAATACATACACAACCTAACAGAAAAAAATAGCTTTTCATACTCACTAGTCACTAATTTTCTCAAATTTATCTCTAATATAATTCCATGCAAGGTAGTGTCCTACGCTGTTCCTGGCTACACTAACGAACGCTGTTGCTGCATCTTGTTTCTTAATACCGCTGTCGTGTGTGAAAGCCATGGCCAGGTACCTGCGGGAAAATTTTAGCTCTTCATCTGAACCGCATAGTAATTAATGCTTAGTATTTTTATTGTTATGTTGGTCAAATTTCATTTTTCTTAACTGATGTATTTATGAATATCGAATTTATCTACGACAAGATAATTTACATGCTAATTAATAATTAAAATTAAAACACCTGTATTTTAAAACATTGACGGTAGACTTTTAAAGAGTAATAAACATATTTCATAATTTCACTTCAATTATTGAAAAAACTAACAAGCTGAACTAACCTAGACAGGATCCAGACTTTCTTGGTACATCCCAGAGCATACAGTAGTAGAGATTTCTCCGAGCCAACGTTGGAGGCGAGGTACTGGTTCCAGCCAAAGTTCCACTCTTCCTCACCACCAGCAGCAATAGCGGTGCAGTACACTGTGCTCTTCAGGTTGGGTGACACGATGCTGCATATATGATTAAGAACTGAGAGTTGCTATCCTCATAAAATGTACTCAAGCTTTCAATGGGAATCCCAAGATAAAAAACGATGTTCTTTAACGGTATCAGAATTTGTTTACAAAAGTTACCTGCGGTCAGTTGGGTTCTGCATCCACTTTTGGTAGAGGGAAACAGAGTTGTTGACACAGTCCTGGTACTCTAGATTGCAGGCCCACGTCAGTGCCTTGACCCGCTTGAACTGCTCCAGATGAGGGTCATTTATGTTGTCTTGGAAGCCGACAGACTCGTACAGAGGAGTCAGGAGGGCGAGCAAGTAGTTCTGTTCTCCCGATTAGTAAAGATAAAAAGTACTTAAAACACGGACTTAAATACGTACTCACATATATATGCTGTCAGAAATTTTTTAATACCAAATATATGTATGAATATGCTCCTACCTGAAACTGAAACATATATTGAAAGATAAATACTTACACAAGCCTTTTACATTTTGCTGTATGTGGTGTACTACGTGCATTTCACAGCTCGATATTCTACAAGAATTTAATTCCTCCAAAACTCCAAAAAATCCTAGCTTATTACATCGAGGTTACTGTCAACAGGATGGAGCAAAAGGGCCATGGCTGATGCTGGAAGTGTGACGTGGGTACACAAAGAACAAACAACTTATATCTATCTTCTCAATAATTTTAATTAAAGTAATGACTACCTTAAGAGCTCCATAGTTTCCTGAGCGGGTAAACATTCTCTTGATGTAGTTGAGGTTGGACAATGCAGACTCCCATGGAACGTATTCCTCCTCGTTTTTCAAGTAGGTATTGACGGCCATTGTTATCTTATAGGATAACTGACCTGGTAGAGGATAAAATTTGGAATGTTACCTGCAGTGTTATCTTTTCTAACAAATACGAAACAGCTGATTTTTTTTGTACAGATGCTCGCAAAAATAAAATAGACAAATTATTAATAAAACTGAAAAAGTACCTTTGATATATTAAAAAAACATCAAAATACAGGGCATATCAATAAACAGCAAAATAATAATATATATTCCTTGAAGCTGTTCATAACAGTGATTTTACCAAAAGACCTTCAGCAAAAAGCACATTCCCTCAAATTAAAACAAATAGACGTACCAGCTTGTGCGAGGTCCATGGCGTCGTCGATGATCTGAGCACGGTTTATCACATGGATAACTTTGTGGTCGTTGTTCAGTTGCTGAATGAGCAAGTTCCAGTTGTCGTCGTCATAGTTTACTCTATAATAACCTGTCTCCTGCACGTTGAAGATGACCCACTGGTCCTTCCTTGGCAGAGAAGAGACTGTGATCTTTGCCTCAGAATCCTTCATCCATACTTTGGTTTGAGTGTTGTTGAAATTAGGGTTATCTTGACTCGTGTATGTTAGTGGAACCCACCACTTGTAGTCATGGGTGTCTGACGAGTTCACGTTCTTTACCAATAAAAATCGTTCCTGCAATAATTTGAAACTTATTTATATATTGTAGCCTGGCATTCTACCCTGTTATAAGAGTTTTTCTCTTGAACAACATAACATTGGTAAATTATTAATTAACCTGAGTGAAGGTTGCCGAGGTGCCGTCTGAGCTCCTCACCACCTTGATGACAGGGTAACCCATCTGCAGCGTCCAGGTGTCCATGACCTTCTTGACTGTCATGTCTGGCGGCAGTGTTTTGTGTTCATGAGCAACTTTTGTCAGGTAATGCCACAGGTCGTCTTGCTTAGCATTTTTATATTTCCTGAAACATTCATGCTCTATTATTTTTACAAAGCTGAATAAAAAAATATATAAACCCTCTTTGAAAAATATTTCGTAGCTAAAAGGTGCATTATGTGCAATGTACATATACATTATAGATTTAGGTTAGTTTCACTGAGTAATTATGTTTTTTGAATGTTATATTAAACAGTGTTCGCCAGTCTTGTCCCGCCGGGGTCTTTTCCAGATGGTGACCCGGCGTTGCCCCTCGGGTGGGGGGTGTCGCTCATCTTTCTTCTTTCTTCTTGCTATGGGCCCTCCGGATGGAGGGTTATGTGTACGCAAGACGTGTGAGCTTATATCGTCCATCCTCCGCTCTTAGTAGCCAGTTAACCTTTATATTATTTAAGTTAAATATCTCCATTATAAGGTCACTGATTACACTGAGTCTTTTCTCTTTATACCTTTCTAACCTTACTACTCAGGCATACTGAATTATGTTTAATGTTTCATATATTTGTGTATGTTCTTTATATTCTATGAATGTAGAAGTGTTAGTAGTCATATAGCTGCACGTTTTGTTGTGACTAGGGATTGAAACAGCGTGGTGAGTGTGACACTGTGGGTGACTATCTCTCACCTACAAAATGATATTTTTCTTTGGCCTTTGCGCGTCATAAAAACGCACATTTAACTATTTTTGTAGCAACGTAATACTATATCCTTATTCATAAATTACGTTAAGTTCTGTTTGAGTGAAATATACAAACAATTTGCCAACATGACCACTCCAAATTTCTAGAATTATATACATTCACTAACAATTGACGGATTTTAAGAACAGGCACTCCTCAGGTATACTATATCATGTCTCTCATTGGGTCAAACAACCTGAAAACTATAAGCAGTTAATCTAAGCCTCCGTTCTATACCTTCGTGACTGCAGTAAGGACAGTATCCTAGGATACTTCTTAATACAACAGTCATGCCTAAAAATAAATAGTATTTTTAGCCCCTTGCTAGAGAATGACTACTTAAAAAAACTTATTACTAAACCTTATTTACAAATCTCATGCCTAAGTTATTAACCGCACTTTAATCTTTACGTATACAAAAGGAGAGATGCCCACTGCCATGAAGTATAATAATAATAATACTTTATTAAGATATGGTACAATGATACATGGTAGACAAGAAACATAGTTATTAATGAGATGTACATGCCAAAAGCCCCTAATATGCTGTGCATTGCGGGCATGTCAGTTACCAATTTGTTACTATATCTATCTTGAATATGCGATTGCTGATTTACCTTTGTAACTGACAGTACATGAAATTATTAAAAAGATGAAACAAAAATAACTGAGGATATACACGGATTTACTGAATATAAAAATAACTTCTATTAATAATTTACAAGTGGTAAAGAAAACAACAGATATATGTGCACCGAGACTTGCATGTCTCATTGCACATACAATGAAAGTTTACCTAAATAGCTGTTTCAATTAGTAAAGTATTCTTGACAGGTGTAAAAAAGGTGATTTGTATACTTTATGATTCTCATGTATTATTAACAAATCCAACCAAGGTAAATTTAATGACCCTCGTCAGTGCCTACAGATGACTATGGTTTAGCAAAATACGTTATTCACAAGAATATTTATGTACTTACAGACCATTGAGGTAGTTGGAGAGGCCCTTCCTTAACGTCTTCTCCGTCAGGAAGAAGTTCATCATGCGTATAATAGATGCTCCTGTGTGAGGGACATTGATGTATTATTCTCAGAAGCTAAACACATCACATACGAGATTAAAATCTTCAAACTTTAGATATTTTATTCAGCAGTCATGTTCTTAGTCTCTTGGTTACATATTAATCCGTAACATAAAGCTTTCAAGTGGTTCAGGTAAGAGATTGGCTCAAGTACGAAATAACATTAAAATCCCATAAATACTTCAAGCAAAAACTAAAGCCAAATGAATCGCAATTTAAAATAAATTTCCTGCATCTTGATTGCTGGAATATGGGTAAAAATTCGAGTGACGATTGACCAGCGCCCCAAAAAATTGCGGCAGTGCAAAACGACTAATGTGGTAATACAAAATTTGTTGATAATCTGAAAGAAATGTCCCCTTTAAAAATTTAATAAATTAATCTCTTCTTAGTGTGTACCACACAGGTTACTTTTTGGTATGACTGTGAAGCTGAAGAGAGCGTACAACGACTAGTTGTGTAAGAGAGACTTCCTTGGTTCAAGCCATAAATTTAATCAACGAATAAGCCAAAACTTTAGTTTACCCTTATTTACACTCTTGTTGTTCTGCTTTCTTTTATTAAAGCGATTTGTTATTTTTACTTCCTTCTATTCATTAATTTGTTTTCATTATTAGAATTTGTAAAATATATTCCCATTTCAATTTTCTTTTCTTATAATGTATTATTTTGTTCTTAATTAAAATTCGTATTTAATTTGTTAGACCAATTTTTAAGTTGTCTTTGTTACCCTGTGTTTTAACTTTCCCCTCTATTTTTGTGTGCAAAAGTCATGGAATATTCAGCCTGAAAAAGTGAAAATTTTGTTCAAAATTATTAAAGTAAATTAATAACACCAATAATTTTGAATACTTTTCGTTGTCTATTAGCCACAACAGGACACTCGATACTTGTTTCTCTGTCTAAATACTGATGGAAGTGCCCTCAGTATATGGGGAAAACATTCCAGTAATGAATAAATTAAATTTGATTCTGATTAGTAGAATAGTCGGAATGTGGTGAAGAGTTGCCATATAGACAGATAATACTGTACATCAAGTCAACATTACAGATCTGATCTACTATTTTCAAGTAAAAACTTAAGTGAAAAAGAAAGAACAATTACCAAAAAAAAACGACGATCGCGCCCTCCGCCAGACTTCGAAAGAGAAACATCTTATTTTCGTTCACCATGAGGCAGGCCTAAACGACATGGGATCGAGTCCTCGGCTAGTCGCACTGTTGTTATTGATATATATATGTATGTATATATATATATATATATATATATATATATATATATATATATATATATATATGTATGTATATACATTTCTGAATACAAGTTACATAATCGCTCAATCCATTGGTACGCATGATATACACCAAGAGGTGTATGTCTCGGTGTATATACACTGAAAGTTTATTTTAATTCATATCTAAGAGAATAAGGTAGCCTTGACTGATGCTGAATAAGTTATAAGCAACCTCAATGACCCTCATGTAGACGTTAGTCTTTAAATCCCTCTAACCAACCAGCCAACTTCAATAGGCACAGAAATATACTTACCTTTTTGGTAGGAAATGAGATCAAAAATCTCATTGATCTCATCCGGATGTCCCACTGGGATGTTGATGGGGTGGGAGGACTCCAAACAGTCTAAAGAGAACACATTCTGGAGGTCTTCAGTAATCGTCTGATCCATTATGTTCCAGGTGGGCTCAAGCTATATTAAAAGTAGTCATGGTTATTCAGTTTAAAAATTCGTAGAGAAATGTCTGACCCAGGGTATATTAAAATCATAGAGCAGAGGAGTTATGGATGAGATGTGATAGCTTGTTTACATTAGGCATACCATTATTACAAATTTGCTAATGGAATTTACGTAAATAAGGCTTGAAACCAGCCCCTTTTTATTTCGTTCACACCTCAGAGAAGTCTCATCTTACACGCTTCAAAAAATTATTTGAGAAATAAATTACCGATTGAGAATATTAAGTATCTTTTCCCTCTTTCATATTACTCTACCCACCTTCTCTCGGCTGAAGAAGTCTGTTTTGCAGTTGAAACGTTTCTACAATTAGGATATCTAGATGTTACACATGTGTCTTATTCACGAACTTGTCGGTATCGTATATCATTAACAAAATTTATTTTGGTTCAGTTAATTTCTTCAGGTGCAACACATGTTACACAACTGAGACTCATGTGAGGTCAAACTTTCCATCAAGAATCCCCCTCTCGTTCACAATTATTTTTTTTACACCTGGATAACAACCAGTCTGTGGTTCAATTAATGTAAACTAAGTTTTATTTACATTTTAGTTTAGCAGGATGAAGTAGTAGTATATTTAAATAGTCTCGCACTCTTTCCTTTGCCTCTCAACCACAAAATTACCGAATGGATCCTGCCTATCATCACCCAGTGTGAAAAGATGACCCTGCAGGCAACTCACATGTTCTATACCAATGTATTCCACGAAGGAAGCAAAACCTTCATTGAGCCAAAGGTCTGTCCACCAGTCTGGAGTGACGAGATTGCCAAACCACTGGTGAGCCAACTCGTGGGACACCACCGCAGCTACCCTCTGCTTGTTCCTCGCTGACGACACCTCTGGATCATACAGCATTGCTGTCTCCCTGTACAGGACCAGACTCATTAATGATAAACTTTTTGTGTACATAATATGATGATAATAATAATACTAGTACTAAGGCACTAAATTACACTCAGATTACCTTTGGCGCATAGAGATTTAATTGACTAGGAAAACAGAATTATTTCTGGAGGTGGAATACATGGTACTTATATTTAATGTTTTATATAGGACAGAAACACGAAAAATTTCCTACCAATATATATAGTAGGTTGGTAGCCAGCAACCACCCAGGGAGGTACTACCGTCCTGCCAAATGAGTGTGAAACAAAACCTGAAACTGTTTTACATGATGGTAGGATTGCTGGTGTCTTTTTCTGTCTCATAAACACGCTGGATAACAGGTATATCTTGCTACTTCTACTACACACTACACAGGCATAGAGATGCATATATATACATACACACATCTAGGTTTTTCTTATTTTTCTTAATAGTTCTTGTTCTTTATTTCTTCTAATCTCCATGGGGAAGTGGAAAAGAATCTTTCCTCCGTAAGCCATGCGTGTCGTATGAGGCGACTAAAATGCCGGGAGCAATGGGCAAGTAACCCCTTCTCCTGTAGAAAAATACTAAAAACGAGAAGAAAAACTTGATAAAACTGGGATGCTTGAATGTGCGTGGATGTAGTGTGGAGGATAAGAAAGAGATGATTGTTCATGTTATGAATGAAAATAAGATGGATTTCCTAGTGGGGAGAAATAAATGGGATTAAGTCAGGAGTATCTGAGAGAGTTAGAGCTAAGGAAGGGGTAGCAATAATGTTGAATGATCAGTTATGGAAGGAGAAGAGGGAATATAAATGTATAAATTCAATGATTGTGTGGATTAAAATAAATGTCGGATGCGAAAAGTGGGTCATAATAAGTGTGTATGCACCTGGTGAAGAGAGGAGTGTAGAGGAGAGAGAGAGATTTTGGGAGACGTTAAGCGAATGTATAGGAACTTTTGAACCAAGTGAGAGAGTAATTGTGGTAGGGGACCTAAATGTTAAAGTAGGAGAAACATGTAGAGAGGGTATAGTAGGTAAGTTTGAGGTGCCAGGTGTAAATGAAAATGGGGACCCTTTGATTGAACTTTGTATAGAAAGAGGTTTGATTAAATGTAACAAATATTTTAAGAAAAAGAGGATAAATAAGTATTGAAGATATGATGTAGGGCAAAATGACAGTAGTTTGTTGGACTACGTATTGGTAGATAAAAGACTGTTGAGTAGACTTCAAGACGTGCATGTTTATAGAGGGGCCACAGATATATCATCAGATCACTTTTTAGTTGTAGCTACAGTGAGAGTAAAAGGTAGATGGGATACAAGGAAAATAGAAGCATCAAGTAAGAGAGAGGTGAAGGTTTATAAACTAAAGGAGGAGGCAATTAGGTAAGATATAAAAACTCTTGGAGGATAGATGGGCTAGTGAGAGTATATATATATATATATATATATATATATATATATATATATATATATATATATATATATATATATATATATATATATATATATATATATATATATGAAGAAAAAATCACAGGGTAGAATTAATAAAAGTATAAACAAAATAGTTTAAATTATATTTGACCTGTAGGTAATGAGTCCCCAGTTTTCCATGGCGCCAGCCGAGAAGTCAGGAATTGCGATCATATCCAGCTTGGGTAGAGGAAACGAGACGTTGAAGTAATCCTCGAAGCGAGAAAGAATTTTAGAACCTGCCAGGAGGGCGTAGTCTGCCTGGTCAATGGCAGATTTTCGAGTCGTCACTGCAAGAAAGATAATATTTTCAAAAACATCCTCCATGGTAATTTTACTGAACTAGAACAAGTATGCAACATTTCAGAAAGTCTGTATAGAACAACGCTGCCAAAAATAGATTCTATGCTGTTATACTTTCAGCTCTGCCAGATATACCAAGTCGGATCACAGGCTATATTCACAAAGAGCCTTATTTCTCTCAACATTTTGTATGCTGAGAGTTTAATCCCTATTTTAGGAATTAAATAATTTTGCTAGTGAAAATTTTACGTGCAGCTTTAAACCAATCGATAGGCTTTAAATTTATTAACTATAGATACCTAGCGGATATCACTTTTCTATAAGATTTCAGTCTTCTCTGATGATCATTTCAGGCTCTTTCCTAGTTTAACGATTAAATATTCTTTATTCTACAAAGTTACTCATAACTGTCGGACTGCACACCAAACAATGAGACATTTTTACGACCTTTGAGTTCAACTCTCTATATGGATCTTGACTAAATAGCATTAGCTACATATGGGGGTCACCCATTTTCATAAAATTATGTTGCAATACACTTGTTCAGAATTCTTTTTGCATCAAAAGTTGGTTTTGAAATAAATATAAATTTATAATAAAACTAGACTTCAAATTTGAAGTCGTATATTTATATGCAGAAGATAATAACAATGAAGGAAAAAATCTTAAAGACGTTAAAATATACTTTAGAGCATTGACATATACTATGTGCAAAAATAGTATTTTCTAATAATAATAATAATATCTTTATTTACTACAAGTACAAGGTATATAGGCCTAGCTGACATATTACTATAGAAAGCCGTTTGTTATGCTGAGCATTTCGGGCAAATTATTTCAGTTTTGTCCCAGGATGCGACCCACACCAGTCGACTAACACCCAGGGGCCCATTTTACTGATGGGTGAACACAGACAACCGGTGTAAGGAAACACGTCCAATTTTTCCACCCCTTCGCCGGGAATCGAACCCGGACCCTCACCATGTGAAGCGAGAGTTCTTGTTTTCATCTTTTGGTAGTAAAAGCAAATCACGCATAGAATCCAATAAAGGTTTACTGCGCCTCTGACTAAGACCCGCGTCAGGAAACACTTGTCCTGTTTCCTGACGAACCTAACCTCCGCCAAAGATAATATACATAGATTGTTGGTCTTACTTCTGTCTGATGAACAAGTATGGTGTCAGGTAAACCATATAAAACTCTTCTTTCTACTCTCATTCAGATGCAATGCTTGCATGTGAAAGTGCCTGCATACATATTTTCATGCACGCGTGTGCTCGCAAACTCATGCACACACACGAACACACTCACGAACACTCACATACATGCACACGTGTGTGTGTGAAATATAAACCTATTATCTGGATAAGTGAGAAAGATAAGTTGAAAATTTTGTGCATTCTCAAGGATTTATAAATATAGTTTGTTCTGTTCTAGGCACAAAAGGAATAAATGTTCATGTGGGTTAATTGCACGTAAACAAAAATATATCATCTGTTTCCTTAATTACCAGAGCTTAAAAAATTTGTATTCTATAGTTAAAATTATAATGTTATATAATCATGATATATAATAATCCTTATGATGAACTAATATATAAATCACTATCATGAATATATATATATATATATATATATATATATATATATATATATATATATATATATATTATACCTAAATGTAGTGTAATACAATTCTTTATCGACAAGGTTACTCCTCGCAGTCTGCTTTTTCAAGTTAGGTTAATCTGAAGAAATCCACTGAGTGAGCGACACATTGTCGATAAAAAATTGCATTATACTGCTTTTGTGTCTGTTTCCATCACATGGCAGATGTGCGACATTCATAATTATACAAAATATTACCTTTCCATCATAACCTACCTCGGAAGAGAACGTGGTCGTTGGCGTTGGACTCTTTGCTCACGAAGTCGGAGATGACGAAGGCGACCAGGTAGGTGGACATGGGCACACTCGTGTGGAAGTGGTCCCACACCCACCCATCTTGACCCTCGCTGGGAAAGAAATAACAAGTAAATATGCAAATAATATTTTTAACCATTTACTTCCTATGTTCAGTATATGAGTGACAAGCTAAATTTAGCATAAAACTCTTTTAAAATCAAATCCTTCGTCTTACATTGGTATTGTTTCAAACTTCGGCATGTTTGACAGGGAGGACATTGAAGATTCCCTGGCCAGGAAAACTTCGTAAGTGGCTTTCAACGAAGGTTCATCAAAACATGGAAAGGCTCTTCTGGCGTCCGTTGGTTCGAACTGAGTCACTGCAATCCATCTAAAAGACAGGAAAGTACGATACAAGTATTTTAATTATGGAGAGTTCAAATGTAAGTAAACTAAAATGCTTATACGATAATTAATCTTACTTTTCATTCCCTTGTTCATCAGTGTATGAAGATCTGTAGAAGCCAACGAGATTGTCATTGAGGTAACCAACGAACTCCATGGAAAGAACGTATTTCTTGCCAGGCTTTAGCTCCTTGTTTAACTTGGCAATGTAAAATTCTCGTTCTTTGTCATATAGATGCCTTAAAATCCTTATCCCGGGTCCCATCCGATCATCAGAAGGTGTCAGCTGTAAAATTATAAGGTGAAATAAACAGCCTTTGTAGTAATGTTGATCAGGATGACTATCTTTTTTTGTATCTTTCCTTATACATACTACTCCAAGTTACATAGCTATATGACGCAAAAGTGTGATAGATGCTTCTATACAGTTTTGTTATCTTAAATATATTTTTTTAAAAACATACCTTGATAGTTTTGTTGTTTGTGATTATATCCTTAATATGAAGAGTTATGTTGGAGGTCGGCTCAACAACCTCTATCTCCACCTCCACGTATCCTATGATGCTGAAGTTGCCATTAATAAAAGGCTGAAGTTTGACCATATAGTGGAGAGGCTTGAGGGCTTTGGGTAGTCTTACATTGATTTTCTTAGATGGTGTTTCAGGAGACGTCTCAACAGGTGAGTGTGTGGAAGGTTGCTGTAAGATATTTGTTGACAGAGCTAATTATTTAACCATATTTTCAGATGTTAAAAAAAAGTTAATACGTTTGTAACTCTCATTTACATTTCTCTTAAGATAAAAGTGTGTACAATTATATTCACAAGGAAGCTCTAAACATGTAAGGCTCAAACAGCTCTTGCAAATGACTGATAATTAGTTTTTACCCGAGGAAGACGGAGTAGCTCAAATTTCATGAATCAAGAGCTCTTCACTACCTTATCAAGGCGACAAACTTTGAAAGGGTAATAATGTATAAACTTACCAGGAACTGTCTTCAGCAGAACTGTGACTAATATACGACTAAGGAGCTTACATGCACGTCAGCAGTAACATTTACATGACTGGGGCACTGGCGAGAGAACATGCAACAAGGTACTCACTAGTGGGCTACGCCATCTGTCGTCCTTCAGGTCCTGGGAGTCTTGTCCTGACTCCCTGACATGCGGGGCGTAATAGTAGACGAGAAGTCCCGTGGCCACTACAGCACTCAGGAAGAGCAGCCCCAGCAGGAATGCAACACCTCTGCTAACATACCAACCATTCCTCTTCCCGAAGGAGATAGATTGGTTAACGTCCATAGTTAAAGTTTCTGTACTCTGACTGCTGGTCATAGCATAGTCTGGCTGTTACACCTGTTGTGGTTTAAAAGAAAAAGGTATTATAATATGCAATGTTATGTTGTTGTAGGTTCGCCGGTATGTCCGGCCCGGGTCTTCTCCAAATGGTGACCCGGCAATGTTATGGAAATAGTACCAAAGAAAATATGACAAATGTAGATTGTGAAAACTTAGAAGTAGACAAAGGGTTGATTAAATTATCTTTGAAGTTGTCTTACAATCGTCAAACAAGGTTCGCGTAATACAAAAAAGGTTGGTGTAACAGGGCCAGAATAGCTCCGTTCTATCCATCAACTTAAAAATTATAACGAACCCACGTATTTTTCTATAGCCTTTATTATCAAGTCTCCCTATAAACCAGCTTAGTGCAGTCAGAGTTCAGTCAAACGAAGAAAGAAAACAGATATGAAACAGTAATTTAAATGTATTCCAACACCAGAATCATGAACACTACACCATGTACATATTTAAACACAAGATAACCATTTAAAGAATAGTGTTATGAAGAATGGTGAAATATGAGAACACTGAATTTCAACAGTATATACACACTCAAAGAGATGACGATCAACTGTATGATGTGTGCCAGCAGATGGCTCAAGAGGGTCTGACTGGCTAAAGTGCTCCATAAACTCAGGGAATTGCTCAGCCAACCCTCCCTCAGTCTGAAACATCAGAATGCCTCAGCAACTTAGTTAATCCGACCAATTTACCTATTTACCTATTCAGCACGACATATATATGTCGAGCTGAATAGGTAAATCTTGCGATTTTGGCTTAAATAGCAACGCTCTTCTTGCCGAATAAGGCAAGCCAAAATTTGTGTATTCAATAATTTCGCTGAAATCATTCTGAACCTAACGAAAAAAAATATATTTCATTGTGCTTGTTTATTATTAAATTATTGTAAACTTATCTAAAATATATTTAGTTGGATTAGGATAAATTAAATTGCGCTTGTTATAATAAGGTTAGGTAAGTTTTCTAAGGTTCTTTTGGTACAAAATTATCAATTTTTACATTAACACAATTTTTTTTCTTTAAACGTATGAGAAATTTTAGAAAGGACTTAATTTTAAATGAGTTCTTGCTAATTGACCTGTTTTACCTATTCGGCACGATATATATATATATATATATATATATATATATATATATATATATATATATATATATATATATATATATATATATATATATATATATATATATATATATATACGGCTTACGGCTCGATTTTTATGACCTTTATGACCTGTAGATGCATTAAGTCCAGGTGTGATGAGGTATCTCTTGATGCGTGCCGTGCTTCTAGATTGTTGATAATCTGTTTACACTTTGTTGCCTACTTATATTTGCTCCGTTATGATGGTGGAGTTGTAAATTCAACTGCTAATTTGTTGATAGCAAAATGGTCACTGACCCTTGCGTGTAGTGGTTATAAAAGGGAGGCTGCGATAAATTGTATGTCGGGGAGACTGGTAGATACACCATGAACATTTAAAAAACAAAACAACGTATGCGTAGTTCATCGTAACTTTCATTCTATTGTCACTGATTGGAGACGATCAGACGAGTCATTCTCGATTTATCGCACAGAAAACTAAAACAAAATTTCTTCAGAATTTTTTTTTAATTTCAACTTATAACATTAAAATGCAACGGAATCTTCCTTTGAGTTTGATGAATTTGTGATATAAATTTGAAACTGTTTAGTAGTGCCACTCTCAAGTATCCTAAGTTATAATATTGACAACTTGGCTCTCACGAAGCACAACCAGAATCAGAATGCTTTTCTAAGCAAGATACAACAGCATTGAAAGTGTGAAGCCGATCAGAAGAAGCATTTTCAAGTTATCGCACAGAAATTTTTATCCCAACATCTTAAATTTAATGTTCAAAATAGGACCTACTTACTAATAAAAATACGAACCTTCCTCTAAGTTAACTATATTAGCCTGAAAAGTTTCAATCCTATCAGAAGAGGCATTCAAGTTATAGCTAAAAAACCTGCTTTTTTTCCGTTCACTGTCAATGGGGTTCAAAGTCGCACAGGTATCTTATAGATGTCCATATTTCTAAATTTCCAAAACTCTAGGTGCTCTTTCAAAAATATGCTATGTACTGCAAACTTACTTTACCCTGCATTACTCTCTAATCTATCCCTTCCTCACTAATGGTATACGTATATGGAGATCTACAACAACTAATCGCCTACAACTTTTCATTACCCAACAAAATTCAACTATTCGAATGATTCTCAAGTTGGTTCCAGACAAGACACCTCCACTGTAGGTAAAAACCACAAATGCACTGATCATGACATTTATTAAGAAAACGTTTTGCGACGAGTGGTTTCTTCAGGTCTCAGACTCAACCTATTCAAGAACTCCCTGCCAAATTAAAGGCCCCTAAAAGATTCTTATATGTAAACTGCTCCAGAATTATTAGAAAATACCTTCATTCAATGAAAATTATGCTTAGCTTAACTATTATATGATTCAATATATCAGTAGAACCTCTCCATGTAGATTATATCAGTATTTACACAGAACAGAAACTGTCAACATTATCTTTCTATATATGTGATATTCAAATTTTCACTCTATTTCAGTAGTATTAACCTTGACAAATTCTTTACTAATGTGTTGCATAAAGTGTTAAGATACAATACAATCATAACAAAACATTCTTATAAACTCACATAATAAAATATTGCACTGCAGTTTTAAACTACTTTAAGACCACCCTAAGTGTCCTGCATAGATTAGGGCTTTTCCAGAAATATGAAAACCTGGTCACTAATTCTTACAACAACTGTATTCTGAATTTACTGGAAATAATTATTGTCAGTGTCATTTGTATAGGTTGTATTTATGAGGTATTCAGTTGGGGAAGTTATTAGTAAAGCAGAATATATATAAATTTTACGTTGTCAGCTACGGTAGTTCTTATACGAAGTTGTGTATCTATTGATGTTAATAATATAACACAGTTCCTATAGTAGAGAAGAAAGAAAGCAATTTCAGAAAGTTGATATTTATACTAAGGATTTAATAGAAGCAACTGAGCAAAACAATGCAGGAGCTGTTGCTGGGGATGTTGTTTTCATGTTCCAAATAAAATATTCTTGGGAGGTAATGCAGGGTGCGAGGGTCACTCGTTGCTACCTCCCTTTGTCCATCCTTACCACCCCCACCTGGGAGATGCACTGACGCCTCTAGTGGACTGGATAATAATAATAATAATAATTTCTACAAGTACATGTACAACGTAAACAGACCATAGCTGATATCAATGACATATATAGAAAACACCTTGTTATGCAGAGCATTTCGGGTAAATTAGGTTAATTTTGTCCCCAGGATACGACCCACAACAGTCGGCTAACACCCAGATACCTACTTACTGCTAGGTGAACAGGGACACGCCCCATTGTTTCCACCCGTATTGGGGTTCGAACCACGGACCTTGTGTGTGAACTGAGTGCCCTACCAGCCACCTTGTGACCCTCGCTTTCGCCTTGTGTGTTGGCTTTCTGCACCTACCTGCTTCCTGACTCTCACCCCAACCTGTGTGAGACTGCCATACCTACCCGCCTCACCCCACCTATGTAAGGCATTGATGCCTTTTGCGGGTTGGCTGTCTGCACCTACCTGCTTCCTGACTCTCGCCCCAATCTATGTGTGGTACAGACACCTCTTCAAAGTTAGTTGTCCCCACTTCCCAGCCTCCTGACCCCACTCCTACTTGTGAGAGGCACTAACGCCTCTTGTGGGTTGGATGTTTACACCTTCCTACCTCCTGACTTTCAATCCCACTATTGAGAATAACTGCCAAATCTTGTGGATTCGCTATGCGCACCTACCTGCCTCCTGATCTCAGCCAACAGCCTCACATGCGAGGTGCTGCCTCTTCTTCCGATGTTATGTGGGTCTGCTACTGCAGAGGCTTCAAGGTCAGGAGTGCAGTGACTGAGTAACTATGCAAATTTTGCACTGTTGACACAGTACTGCCTCACCAGTGTAACAACACCAGTAGCAATGGCATAATGCACTAACCAAACTTTTACCAGACTATAAAAAGAAATCTTCAAAGGTGGAGGAGACCCAGTGATGTCACTACAATCACGTTTCTTTATGTATCCCACATCCCACGTAATGTCATCCATACAATAATAAAACAACACTAACTCCAGTGCTAAAAATGACATTGTGCCCAGCAAATATCATTTACAGACGCATGGTTCTAGGTAGAGCTTTATCAAGATAAAGCTCTACTTACAGATAAAAGTCTGTAAATCAGTGTTTGTTCTGATGACTGTATTTGTAAGTGTTTGCTTCCCACACCTCCAGCGTGAAAACCTGCTATATTAGTACGCTCATTTTCCTACGAAATTTCCAGCGTCAGTTCCTTAAAGTTTCCTGTAGAACTACAGGGAACCTTCCCTGGTGAGTGGCGGTGGTACGAGGAACCAAGTGAACGTTCAAAATCTGCACGAGAATGACTCGATGTGCGAGAATAGACTACGTGTTAACATAAAAGCCTTGGGACTAGTGTAGTAAAACCTATCGTATAGCCATGTCTTGAATACTATTGTTATAAACAGTCATGACGACAGACTAATTATGCAAGAATTTTATGGTAAGAACTTATCACCCGTTAAGTAGACAGAATCACATTACCCATCTTCTAAATCTTTGAAATGATGCCCATATGCAGTGACATATCGAATATACTAGATAGCAAATCACTAAGTTCCATCTTATATTCCTTAAGAATTCTTGAAAGTAATTCGTCTAGCCAAGAGATTTGTTTTCCTTTGATAATTATGCCCCTAATATGTGTGATATTAAGTATTTTCCACCCCAAGTCCACTATAATAATTGAATACTGGAATTTTATGAAAAGACCAACATGAAATTAGTTAAGTTAGGTAAGTTTCGTCAGGAAAGGTGAGGTGTTTCCTGACGAGGAATGGTGACCCGCCCCGTTGGAGCTTTTGGTCGTCTGACCGAGGCCGTCCGCTCGCTTACCGGTCCACCCCTTTAAAAATTATGGTCATAGTTATAACCATTTGTAATAGCAAGTTTGAAATGAGTGTTAAAAATCGATCAAATTCTTTCTCATCGTCAAAATCCTGTCCCTAGACAGTTTAAAGTAAACCCAACTCCCTTATAAATTTTTCTTATATACTTGGGAAAAGCCTTTTGGGTTTGTCTTTAATTCCTTTGTAACTTGAATTTCACAGTCTCGTTTAACTTTGCTTATCATTTTTTTGACAAGGGTTCGCCTCCTTGTTTGCCAGAATAAAGTCAAGAAAGTTATTTATTCTCATTGGTTCTTCCACAACCTGCTTTAAAAATCAGTCCCGGACTGCCTCGGGAAAGTCACTTAACTAGATTCCCAGTCAAGTAACTCGCCATTTTGGCTGAAGTTAAAATCCTCTACAATTATTACATTTTCAGGTATTATCAGAATCGTATTAAAAATGGCTCCCATGATTCTAATAAAGAATAAAGTGGGTTGATATTTTTGGCCTAAGATCAGCTTTTTGTTACCTTCAGAAATCTGCAACCAGACACATTTCGTGTCTTCAGTAATACCTTCTGTGAAAAGAAAACTTGGTCTCCAAGAGATAAGTTGTCCGTGACTTTGTTAAACGCATCTTTTTTAAGGCAGTACAAGTTTCTTTTTACATTTAGAGCCAAATCATATTTTTGGGTCATTCGTATCAATACGGAATATATTAAACCTTTTCACGTGGTATTCGGCAGACAAGCCCCGACTCTTCGATTATTGCTATAATAGCTATATTTCCTGTATATTCAATTAATCTTAGCTCGACCATTAGCTCCTAGCACTATCACTATTTGTATAATATAAAATGAGAAAGTTTTTCTTCTGTATATTCCTTACATTGATTTATTTGTATTATTGCTTTCATTTTTTTTATCATCGCCTATGATACTTTTCTTTACATTATTCAGAAAGGTGGTCTATTTTATTTACAGATTATGCGTGTTACGATGTATTATACAACTCACTGTTTAAGTTGTTCATTTCAGAACTGTGTATAAGATACCTTCATGATCTACAAGTTAAAATGTTTTTCACAGTTTGCATTCAACGTCAATAACAGTTTACTGCACTTTGTTTACTATTATTGTTTACTATTATTGTCTTAGGATTTAAATAGGGTAATGTCATGGCCGAAGATGTGACAGTTTAGTGTGCAAAAATGTAAAGTTCTAATCTTAGGAAAAAAATTAACTGAGGTACTTATACTTATACCGAAGGCGAGAAAAGTCTTGGAGTTCTGGTTAGCAGAAATCTACAGCCAAGACAACAAATTATAAGAACTTACAGTAAAACTGAAAATCTTGGCTTCATATCAAGAAGTATAAATAACAGAAATCCCAATACAAAGTTATACTTCAAATTTACATATTGCTAGTTAAGCATCGTTTAGATTGTTCAGTTCATTTTTTATCTCCATATTACAGAACTGACAAGTGCACTGGAAAACACAAAGAGAAGGACGAGAAAGTTAATCCCCTGTATCGGAAACCTTTTCCTACCAACTTTTATTTTTATGTTCGTAAATCACTTACGCCTAATAATTACATAAATTAGTTGATCTATTATTATGTCACTGTTATAAGTTCATAAAAGAAACATTTAACGTCAAATGATCATAAGAAAATAGTAGGCCTAATGGCCCAATGGTGGGCGAATCCCATTATACATAATATTGCTTATCTTGATAATTAAGACACCTGTACAAGTTATCTTTGTGTAATCGAACATACATTGGTTTTCATTTCCACATTTACGTCAACACTGATCAACACTGACCTCTGTGGAACGCCATTTGTGACTGGACCTTAATCAGCTTCCTTCTATCCTGAACCATTGCCATTTACTACTACTTCTTTCTGCTTGAGTATACAAACACGAAACCTCGATATAATTGTCAACCTCATTGGTTCACTTCCAAGGCGACCAACCCATCCTTATTCTTACACTGATCTGTCCCCCATTAGACACACATGAAGCTGTAATGAAAAATAACGACAAATCTACCACAAACTTCCGAAGGCGCTATCCGTTCTCTATTGGTCATCTAAAATTGTAAGAAACTTTAATACAGTCGGACTTGTGAGTGTTGCAAAGAAACATTTGTTATATGTCTATAGGATGCTCCATACAAACATTTAGACAGAACTTTAATTCTACCTGGAGAACTGAAGCAGAACACATGGACACGAGACAAGAATCAGGTGTCATTATGACATTCCACGTGCGTGTTTCACATCTGCCAACAGCTTTACCAATATTCTTAACAAACACATACTAAAACTATTAAATCTCGCATAAATGTTATATTTTCTGACTGTAAATTTTCATACTTTGATTTTAGCATCCCAATTCAAAACCTCCAAAATATTTGTAATTTACCAATTCTTTATTTTAAACCTGTGTCATTGTACTTATGATTGTAATGAATTACCCAAGCTATACTGACTTAAGTTTTAATTTAGGTTTAAAAACGCATGTGCATTTCGAACAAACTAATCATAGTGGCTTTCATCTGAACCTCATACTGTATCAAATTATTACTGCATTATTAATAAGATCAAACTCAAAATGTCATCATTTCGAATATATACCTACTGTATTTGTAAGGATCGTTAGAAATAAATGTCTTTTCATTACTTTTTTGTCTATTTTACTTAAGAGTCCTATAGAAACACGCTAATAACTGCGAGTAATTAAAGTCGTACATAAGGCGAGCACAAAAGTGAACTTTAGTAATATTATTTGGTTCAAGATCTAGAAAGTTTATAATAACTTGATTCTTTATATGGGAGACACATTCCGCATATAATATTCCTGACAGCTGTGAACACATTACCTCTTTTAACACCTCCAAAACAACACGCAGAAAAAACTGTCTTAACACCTGTAGGAGAGAAACTCGCCTTGTCTTCATCTAGCACGAAGACTGATGAACTTCAGAGATTCCTCCAGCCTCACCAGCAACAACGTCACAGATGCCATACACTTTCTGCTCATTAATCTACGGTACTTTGATTTACTAAGTTACTTTTAATATATATATATATATATATATATATATATATATATATATATATATATATATATATATATATATATATATATATATATATATATATATATATATATATATATAATAATAAACGTTTAACCAATCCTACAAATATCATGTACCTAGTAGTGCTAGGCATATTTCATGATGTGAGGACATACGTAGCTGTGGTAAGCTCAAAACTAATTTCATTCTACACCCGTTTGAATTGCCAGCCTTTACGAGCAGTATACATATTAATGCAACCACGAACAAGTGGTTTTTAAGGTACATGATGTTTGTAGGACTGGTGGCCCAGTGGTTAGAACGTCGTGAATTCTGACTTACTTCCTACGAGGCTTGCCAAAATAACACGGGTTCGATCCTCGGCTAACCGCAGTTTGTTATTGCTTAAAAACCACTGGTTCGTGGTTGCATATGTGTATATATATATATATATATATATATATATATATATATATATATATATATATATATATATATATATATATATACGTATATATATTCAACTTGCTGGTCGTCTCCCACCGAGGCTGGGTGACCCAAAAAAACGAAAGAAATACTTTTACCATAATCACTGTCTTTGTACAGGCGCACCGATAGACAGTTCAGATGTGACTCCATGCAGCAAATATCCCAAACCCCTGAACTTCTAACTTCCAGGACTCAAGTCTGGCTAACCGGTTTCCCCGAAACCCTTCACAATATATGTATACACACACACACACACACACAATTCTAATATTCCTCACACACACACACACACTGCGTGTGAGGAATATTCAGTAGTAGAAAGCAACTGAAGTGTTCCCATGCACTCCATATTAGAGGAATCAAGAAACTCTCATGTATTCCTAAGTGAAGATAAACTTCCCATGTGATCTCAATCGGGAAGGAATTTGAGTTTGCGCATCTTAAAGCTAATATTTAGTAAACGTTACAAATTCCGTCCAACAATAAGCACAGTGAATTATATCATACATTGTACACGAGAACTTCATTACATTAAACTACTGACATCAAAGTGGTGATTACATAGGTAATAAAGAGTTGTACAGTGGGACTCGCGTGCACTGATGTACAAGTGACTGTGGTTATGCAGTACGGGAATATTGAAATACATCTAGTTATATATTCATAGATAAGCCCTAAACCCATTCGAATTATTATTTTTTAATTGAAATCACTATTTTATAAGGGAACATTTGTTACTGGTAACGATAATAAAGTTTTCATAGCAAGTTGTCTTTTTCTCCACTTATTGGCTTACTTTATCATTTATCAATCATTAATGTTCATTATTATTTTTATTATTATTACTATTATTTTAAAAAATTAGTCAGAACTTTCTTAATTGCGAATTTCTATTGACCACCAAACTGTTTTTAATCGAACCGTAAAAGAGCTTATGATCAGGTTTACTTTAACATTGTTGATTGTGGTAGTTCAGAGTCCAGACTCATGAATGGTCATATTATGGATTAATACATCAATGAAAATGGTAAATCCGTAGTTGTCTTCTTATGGAGAGGTGCCCAGCGCCACTGCTAGAATTGCCAAGTAATGTATACGGTCCCACAGGCTTTCATAGATTGCCTTATTTATCAGATAACATAATAGTTTAAATTTTAAACCTATTCTAAACTATGACTTGCTTATTCTCTTCCTTATTCTCTACAATTCCCATGTTTAACAGATTTTATGACTTAACTGAAACTGATTTGATACATACTGATTCTCTATTTGTCCAAGTGTTCATCTTCAATATCTGTGTCACTGAATGATAGAAAATTGCAGAATTTACAAAGCTATTAGACCTATCAGTTCATTCGGCGGTTTAATAAAAAAAAAGTTAAATATAACTATACACACTAACCCTCGTAAGCCAAAAGAAAAAAAAATAGAAAAACAAATAAAAAATATGCACACTATAAAATGAATATTCTCATGCTGTTTAAATAATCACAATTACAAACAAATCGTTAACATTAACTAACCTAAAATTTCCCGAAGGCTCTTACTAGTACCCCAATAATTATAAACAACACGAACTATGTAAAGAGGCCGATGACGTGGGTAGTTAAACTGTGTTCCACTGTCAACAATATGTCGTCACAGAATACAGACCCCGAGAGTTATTTTTTCTCTTACTGTATATACACTTGAAGAGTTAAATCACTATTTTAGGGCTTAACGACCCTCGTGTAGACACCAGGAGGTGGCTTTCGAAGTGGTACATGTGTCGTATCCTCAAGCTACAGTGACCTATCTCATAATTTATATTGTTTTATCATATATTAATAATTGCACAAATATACAAATGGATGGGAGTACAAAGGCAGGTATAAATATAAATTTATTTATACAATGTAATACAAATTAATAAAAATCCAGAACTTTAGTCTTCTAAATATGTTCATGTATATACGCAGATTTTATATTTTACTGGCTCTTAAGCTGGGTATAGTAACCATGGTCTTGAAGCCACTGAACGATAACCATGAAGTTGCTATTCATCCAGGCAATATTGTTGGCAGTTCTCTCAATGGCTTGATCAACAGCTCGTTTTGCAGTTCCAAGTTTTCCAGAGTACTTTTCTTTGAACAACTCCACCTAGAAATAAATAATATCATTAATACACATTATACAGAATGTGTTTACTGTATCATACATTTAACTGAATCCACTATAGTTTCTCCATTCTCTAAAAAGCGTTCAGTTCGGAAACCACTGTCCATCTCTCAGCCACATTCTCTCTGACTCTTCATTATTCTGTCCATCTCGCAGTTATATTATGACTATCCTCTAACTTTACACTCAGGGCTTCCTCATACTTTATGTAGTCCATGTACACATCTCTTTATTCTTCTATAAAGTATAGTATTATAGTAGTATGTCACTGATGTCAGCTAGGCCTGTATACCATGTACATGTACTTGTATAGTATAGTAGTATAGTATAGTAGTATAGTAGTATAGTATAGTAGTATGTCACTGATGTCAGCTAGGCCTGTATACCATGTACATGTACTTGTAGTAAATAAAAATATTATTATTAACCATTGTGGCATTATTCAACCCTCCTGCCGTCTCTCACCGGGAGACGGTAGGAGACGGCAGTGCCAGAAGGGCAATGGCATCATAGTTCAGATGACTCCCCACCCCTCCATCAAAGTGCAGGCACTGAACTTTCCACCTACAGGACTCTTTCCCTGAATCTCTTCATAAATGTTATCTTGCTCACTATAACATAAAAATCCCAAAAACTACTTAGCGACACTCCTATCTAACAAGCTCGCACAAGGCTGTAGGATGTCCAAGTCCCTAACGTTAAAAACTTCGTTTACCCCCACTCTCCAACCTTTTCTAGAAAGATCCTTACCCCTTCTTCCGTCCACCCGAGATTTTTATGCCCTCACAGTTACCCTATTTTGTGCCATCCTCGATAATGTCCAAACCATCTCAACCCCTTCTCAGACCTCTGAAAAATATTTTTGGTAACTCCACACCTCCTAATCTCCAAACTCAGAATATTCACACACCTCACTGCCCTCAAACACGGCATCTCTGCTACTTTCAGTCTTCTCGCTGTATCATTCAAAACTCGTGCTTGACATACACGAGAATGATATCACTGTACTCTGGTCGAACATTTTTTTTTGGCCTCCATGGATAAAGTTCTTTTTCTCAACAGATGTCTCAATGCATTACATACCTTTGTCCCTTCGTTAAATCTATGGTTCACATCTTTCACTGAACCATCTGCCGACAAATCCACTTCTTTCCTGCAATCTGATATCCAGTCTCTCATGGCCTGTTTTCTGATATTGCTCCTTCCTATGTTTACTTTTAATTTCCTTCCTGTACATACCCTCCCAAAATCTTTGCTACTTCTCTTCCAAATCTCCCAAAACTATTTGTCATCAGCAAAAAGCAACTATGGTAACTCCCACTTCGTATCAGATTCACTATATTTCAATCCCTAACTCTAACGTTTACTTCCTTTGCAAATAATTACGCAGCCATAGTGACATCAAACATCTCTGTTTAGATGCTACTTTTACTGAAAAATAATCTTCCTCTCTCCTACATATCCTAGCCTGTGTCTCGCTATCCATATAAAAGCTCTTAACTGCTTTAAGTAACCTACCACCTATTCCATACACTTCAACATCTGCCACATATCTTCCCTATCCACCGTATCAAAATTATCCTTCTCTATTCCATATAGTTATTGTTCCATATTTCTAACATATCTATCGCCGCGATACATATTTACAAAGTGGTATGTGATACCAATAAGTATCACATACCAATAGGTATCACACAACTTTGTTGGAAAAAGACCCAAAATATAAACAGATCGTTCGGTCCTGGAACACTGGGAATGACCAAGGTTCCAGGATCGAAACATTTCCAATAAAATGCCGTAGTGTTTGCTTGTTATGTCTTTTACCAACAAAATTTTCTATCTCTTCATTGTTTACTTTTCTCACTCCAGTTCACACTAATCACTCCCTTTCTTCTCCAACCGCCAAAAAAAATGACCATGGAATAGCCTATGATAATCTAAAATAAGTTTCTATCTCGCTCATCAGAGTAAATAATTCACTTCTCTAAACTCCGTTCTCTTCCTCCTCTCTTCCTTCGTTATGTTCTGATTATCATTTGTCTGCTTTACAAAACTTTCTTGGATATACCACTGCACACTCTCCAATTGCTTGAAATAATAATTTAATATATTTATGCCAATTTTTGGAATAAAATTTTATTTTGCACCAAACCTAACTTAACTTTTCTAAAGTTTACATAAAATAATAATCGCTATATTTACATAAGTACAACTGGAGAAAAGTGGTATTAAATATCGACACGATAATGAGACAAATGCTTTATCACCATTATTTGACAATTCCCACTGTTTGGGCGAAACGTTGTCATTAAAGAATCACATTATACTGCATGTGTCTTTACCATAACTATAACGATTTTTACGAGGGAGAGAAGGAGGAATAACTTTAGATAACTCCATTTATAATTACATTCAGTTTTTCACCTCTCGTTGATTTATTCTTTAAGGAAAATCCCATGACACGGGTTTTCACGTAAGATGATTCGTCCAGTGATACCCAACCCATATCAGGGGTTGGTGATTCAGCTGCTAACATTATAGACTCCGCTGACATTATATTTAATGGCATGTATCAATATTTTCAATGGCATCTCTTACATAATTCCCGCACATGGTGACGCCACCATGTGAGGGAATTATGTGGCGTCACAACAGGATGGCAGCGTCCGTTATAACAATAGCGTCTTAATTAAAGCATTGTAAAACATTCCTAACAGAATTAGATGTTTCTTTCTGTCACACGTCTCTCATGTCATCACAGTATCCTTCATCCTATCAATGTCTCTCACTACCATTTTGTCATGTTTCAGCCCATTGTTTTTTTATGTTCACAATTCCAAAATACCATCATGGACCTGTCTTATATGCCAGGTAAACAGAACTCGAGTTCTTAAAAAAGGCAGTCACGTTTGTTCATTGGGGTTAATAAACAATGATGTTTGTGCCAAGACGGTATTTAAGTTGTGAGCTAATGAGGAGTTTTTAGTATTAAAGCGAGAGAATATAAATAGTCATAAAGTTGAGACTTAATCATAACCGTTAAATCATAACTTTACCGTTTAATGAACTGTGAAATAACAGTTTTAAAGGTGTTCTCTTTAATCTTCCGTACACACGTGCTGTAACAATAATGTAAACAAAACCAGGAGCTTTAGCCTTGCTGAAAAACATTAAGTATATGACAGCCTTCGAAATGGTACACAGTGTAAGTTACCCTCAAAATGTCTCACTATTATAGTTGTTATAGTTTTGCTTATATTTTCTACATTAATGACTACATGGACTTCAACCAATGTCTTCCATTAGAAAATCTCCATATTTAAGACTAACACAAAAAAATTATGGAAATGTTGCAAGACGTAAAGCAAGGTAAGAATCATCCTGCTAATGCCTCGGTACAACTACTTGGGCCACCCCACCAAAGTGATGCCTCCAGTAAAATTACGTTCTGTAAAGCCTCACAATTCGGGAGCCAAGTGTTCTAATAGATTTGGTCATCTTCCTCGGCTTCACATAATGTATGTGAGATTGATTCGAGAAATTGTAATAACACGATTTTAAACGACTCATGGATCGGGTAAGATTCGAACCCACAGAACGTCAGTCCCAAAACTAGCAGGCCAGTGCTCTAACTAAACCACGCTGACTAACACGGTACAGTGGTTATAATACTGACCTGTTAGTTGTAGGACTAATTTGCCATGGATTCGAATCTTGTCTGTTTCGTGAGTGGGTGAGATTACTATTACTGATAAAAACACAATTCACTACAAATATATTAAAATGAAAACCGGAGCGACGGTTTCTTATTAATGGCGCAATGCTCCTTGTAATTTATTAATCTTACTTCTCACAACAAGTGGTTGGTATGTTGACTCACCTCCTTCAGTTCCAGGTCTGTGTTTAAGGACTCAGTAGCTGATTTAACTAAGCGAGGGATGGTAAATAGGCCGGACCCGTAGCTGAAAATTAAAGTCTATGTTATGGCAAGGTGGATTTTATTCTTTTAAGTTCTCCATTACAAAAAGAAACAAAAAGTAAGCCGTGTCATATTTGTAGGAATATATACACGCCCTAACAAAACAAAAAGAGTAGATTTTCATACTCACTAGTCAATAATTTTCTCCCATTTATCTCTAATATAGTTCCAGGCAAGGTAGTGTCCTACGCTGTTCCTGGCGACACCATCGAACGCTGTTCCTGCATCTTGCTTCCTAATACCACTGTCGTGTGTGAAAGCCATGTCCAGGTACCTGCGGGAAAAATTGAGCTCTTCACCTGAACTGCACAGTAATTAATACTTAATATTTTTATTGTTATGTTGGTCAAATTTCATTTTTCTTGACGGAGGTGTATATATAAAAATTGATTTCAACTATCTACGACAAGGTAATTTATTTGATTAATTTATAATTAAAAAATCTGTATTATAAAACTTTTGATAAACATTTAATGAATAATAGGCATATTTCATAATTTCACTTCAAATAATGAAAAAATAAGTTGAACTAACCTAGACAGGATCCAGACTTTCTTGGTACATCCCAGAGCATATAGTAGTAGAGATTTCTCCGAGCCAACGTTGGAGGCGAGGTACTGGTTCCAGCCAAAGTTCCACTCTTCCTCACCACCAGCAGCAATAGCGGTGCAGTACACTGTGCTCTTCAGGTTGGGCGACACGATGCTGCATATACAAATAAGAACTGAGAGTTGCTATCCTCATAAAATGTATTCAAACTTTCAACAGCAATTTCAGGAGAAAATACTAAGTTCTTTAACTGTATCTGAGTTTGTTTATAAAAATTACCTGTGGTCAGTTGGGTTCTGCATCCACTTTTGGTAGAGGGAAACAGAGTTGTTGACACAGTCCTGGTACTCTAGATTGCAGGCCCACGTCAGTGCCTTGACCCGCTTGAACTGCTCCAGATGAGGGTCATTTATGTTGTCTTGGAAGCCGACAGACTCGTACAGCGGAGTCAGGAGGGTGAGCAAGTACTTCTGTTCTCCCGAGTGGTAAAGATAAAAAGCACTTAAAACACGGACTTAGATACACACTTATACAGGCTCTCAGAAAATTATTATATCAAGTATATGAATGAATAAGCTTTTAATCGAGATCGAAATATACATTGAAAGATGCATGCATAAGCCTTTTACATTTTGCTTTATCTGGTGTACTACGTCACTTGCCCATATCTATGAAACAGAACGATCTCCTAGAAATTCACATCTCGATATTCTATAAGAGTTTAATTGGTATAAAACTCCAAGAAAATCCTAGATTATTACAAGGACCTTTCTGTCAACAGGATGGAGCAGAAGGGCCATGGCTGATGCAGGAAGTGTGACGTGGGTACACAAATAACAAACAACTTATATCTATCTTCTCAATCATTTTAATTGAAGTAACGACTACCTTAAGAGCTCCATAGTTTCCTGAGCGGGTAAACATTCTCTTGATGTAGTTGAGGTTGGACAATGCAGACTCCCATGGAACGTATTCCTCCTCGTTTTTCAAGTAAGTATTCACGCCCAATGCTGTCTTATAGGATAACTGACCTGGTAGGATAAAATTAAGAAATGAGTAAATTTATAAAAAAATAAATCCATTAATTTTAATAAAGATTGATTTTGACATTAGGTAATACTTAAATAAAAATTATATGTCGATGACCTTTTATTTTCAATTTGTTTGGACATTAGTTGACTTGTGGACAAAAATATATAATGCTGTATATGCTTGTTTTGATTAGTAATTATGTTTTATTTTAGGATCAATCAATAAATGTTGTTTCTGTAGGGCAATGGAACCTAGCCCATCTTTCACTATGGATGCTTATAAAATAAATTCAGAATATACAAAATGCATTACAATGTAAATGAATTGTTCAGAGAACCGACAAGTTGATAAATTAGACACATATGCAACACTTGGGTATCTTTATTGAGGAAACGTTTCGCCACACAGTGGCTTCATCAGTCCATACAAAGGAGAATCGTGAAAACTGGAGTAGTTTGAGGTAATCAGTCCCTCAACCTTGAGTCGATGTTGTCAGTCCATCAATCTTGAAAATAATACAGCATAGAAGTATAGAAGTAGCTTATATACGGTAGGCAGGAGAGTTGCAGCAGTCGTAGGTGGTGTCACATTTGATCAATGTGGAAGTAGGTCGTGCCCAAGGGTTAGGCAAGTGAAGATGTACTGACAACATCGACTCAAGGCTGACGGACTGATTACCTCAAACTCCTCCTGATTCTCCTTTGTATGGACTGATGAAGCCACTGTGTGGCGAAACGTTTCCTCAATAAAGATACCCAAGTGTTGCACATGTGTCTAATTTATCAAAATGCATTACCCTTGATAGGTAAGAAACTGGTGTATCTGTGATTCTTTATATGTGATTCAATCTACTTAGTGTCTGTAAAGTGGCAGACAGTGTGGAAAATTACATTAAATTATATAAAATAAATGATATCTGGTAGATTAAAAAATAATCTTTTATTAATATTTACTAAAAAAAAGTGTTAAACCCACGTGGGTTATATTGCTTTCTTCTTTAATAATTCCCCTGTTATAGTGTACATAACAATTTTGGATATTCGTGCATAGTTAAACTATTAGGTTTAAATTAAAATGTCTGGCTGGCACCTTGAGTGGAGAGAATTTGAGGGATTTTCCTCCCTCCAGAAAAGACTCCAGTGAGTACTCCACTTAAGTGCCACAGGATATATACACCGAGAGCATTACTATTATTATTAATTATTATTATTATTAGTATTATAAGGAAATTAAGTTATAAATCAGTAAGGGTTGTAGAGCGCTGCAAATACATTAAGATAATTATATCTCCAGGTGTAAATACGATGACAATTTAGTTTGCAAACACTAAGTGTTCCAGTGTGTGTCAGTCACACATGTGCTGTTATGAGCACTGGTGTGGCTTGAGTTTTTATCAAACATTAAATACTCGCCTTCTATCCGAAGTTATACACAAGTAACCCTCACATAGGAGAGAGAGGAACTTACCACGACGTTTCGGTTCGACTTGGACCATTTACAAAGTCAGTGTGACTTTGTAAATGGTCCAAGTCGGACCGAAACGTCGTCGTAAGCTCCTCTCTCTCCTATGTGAGGATTATTTGTGTATTATTCCAGTCACGGTATTGTGCCTTTTTTTTTTTATTTATCTTGAGTTACTCTGCTTACCAGCAAGTTGTGACAAGTTATACCTTTTCCCATTAACTTTCCAGTTAGGAATGCGTAAATACCATTTATTTATACAGTCTAAACGTTTTTAGATTGATTAAACTGACGTAAAATTGCATTTTTAGTTTCAACTAAAATTTGATTTAAATTTTCGTTTTGATTTTCGTGTGTTTTCGCATTTACTTGGTGTTATAATATTATACCCCTATTTTAGTAATTATAGGTCTTAAGAAAAGAAGTGGATTCAGTTGAATTTGAAAGTTGCATTTTTACAGATGATATAAAAAACAATAGCCTTTGTAGAGTAATACATTTCTTGCTTTTAATGTTATTTAATTCATCTTCTTTTTATTTGGAACTTTAACTGTAATGTTATCTTTTCTAACACATTCAAAACAGCAGAATTTTTTTTGGTACAGATGCTTGCAAAAGACAAATTATTAAAAAAAAACTGAAACACTTATGGCATACTAATAAATATCAAAATAATAATCTATTCTTTGAAGTTGTTCAAAATAGTGACTTTACCAAAAAACCTTCAGCAAAAAGAATATTCCCTCAGATTAAAACAAAAAGACGTACCAGCTTGTGCGAGGTCCATGGCGTCGTCGATTATCTGAGCACGGTTTATCACATGGATAACTTTGTGGTCGTTGTTCAGTTGCTGAATGAGCAAGTTCCAGTTGTCGTCGTCATAGTTCACTTTATAATAACCTGTCTCCTGTACGTTGAAGATGACCCACTGGTCCTTCCTTGGCAGAGAAGAGACTGTGATTTTAGCATCAGAATCCTTCATCCATACTTGGGTTTGAGTGTTGTTGAAATTAGGGTTATCTTGATTCGTATATGTTAGTGGAACCCACCACTTGTAGTCATGGGTGTCTGACGAGTTTTCGTTCTTTACCATCAAAAATCGTTCCTGCAATAATATGAAACTTACTTATGTGTTACTGTTTGGCATTCTACCATGTTATAAGAGTTTTCTCTTAGAACAACAAAACATTGGTAAATTATTGACCTGAGTGAGGGTTGCCGAGGTGCCGTCTGAGCTCCTCACCACCTTGATGACAGGGTAACCCATCTGCAGCGTCCAGGTGTCCATGACTTCCTTGACTGTCATGTCTGGCGGAAGTGTGTTGTGTTCATGAGCAGCTTCTGTCAAGTACTGCCACAGGTCGTCTTGCTCAGCACTTTTATATTTCCTGAAACATTCAAGCTCCATTATTTTTGCAATGCTCAATAAAAGTGTTGAATAAAAATTAAATACATTCTCTGCTGAAAATGTTTCCGAGCTAGAATGTACGTAATGTGCAAAAATGCCTAATTTAACATTATAGATATAAGTTAGTATCACATAGTAATCATATTTTCTGTACGTTTTATTAATACGTTTGCGCTTATATCGTCTATCCTCGGGTCTAAAGTAGACAGTTTAGTTATTTGAGTTATGCATCTCCATTTTTAAGTTATTTTGAGATGTTTCTATTTTTTAGCCTCTATAATTCAGTAAAATTCTATAAGTATTAATTCTTATTATGACATTTGAATCCATAGATAATGGAAAATACATATACTAAATGTCTCTCTGTCTGTGAGAGTAACAGAGGAAGGTCATTTTCTCTCTCCTTCAGAGATTAAGGGATAAATAACGTATGTTCAGTTGCAATAATAATAATACTGATGCAGACCTATTTGACACCATTGGCATACTATACAGAAAGCCCTCGTTATGCAGAGCATTTCGGGCAACTTTGAGTAATCTTGTCCACCCAGGCTGCGGCCCACAACAGTGGGATAACACTCAGGTACCTACTTACTGCTAAGTGAACAGGGGCAGCAGGATTAAGGAAACATGCTTAACGTTTCTCCCGTGCAGGAGATAGACCCCGGACCCTTCAGTGTGTGAGCTAAGGACACTACCAGCCAAGCCACGGGCACTTGTATGGTTTAACTGTCCTGTACTTTGTTCCGTGGGCATATCATAGTGAGGAATTAGGTCACATGAGAGACATTAAAAATAGAAAATCGGAGATTTCGAAGCAAGATTGATTTGATTTTGCAATTTTAAATCAGATTCTCTATTCTGCGAGTGCGTATGAGACAGCCAGTTGTGTATTTGACAACTAGGTGTGTGTGGGATAGCCAGGTGTGTGTGTGTGGGACAACTAGGTCCCACACACACACACCTGGTTGGTTTGTAGTACTTGACCCTTATTCGCCAGAATGCGACCCACAACAGTCGACTGTTGTGATTAACAGTTTAGGATCTTAAGTTATCATTAAGTAATAGATGTTCTACTGTTACAGGCAGCTTCAGGGGGCAAATAACCTCTTTGAGAACTGGCATAGTTTTTTTTTTTTTAATTTTTAATCATAAGTCAGATAAACCGTCTCTAACAATTTTCTTAGGTGTGATCAACAAATGACTCTTCATACCATTTAATTCTGTCAATTCTAATTTTTTTTTAATTTTTGTGTTTGCTATGTTTTT
The DNA here is from genome assembly GCA_009830355.1 of Cherax destructor. Lineage (NCBI taxonomy): Eukaryota > Metazoa > Arthropoda > Malacostraca > Decapoda > Parastacidae > Cherax > Cherax destructor. Next base: position 362,873 of record WNWK01000187.1, on the reverse strand, counting down.
CTTCTTTTGGCTTTTGTTGTGTTTTTCTTCTTTTGGCTTTTGTTGTGTTTTTCTTCTTTTGGTTTTATTCGTTTTTCTCACCTTTTGGTGTTTGTCATGTTTTCACTTTTTGGTGTTTGTCATGTTTTTCACTTTTTGGTGTTTGTCACTTTTTCACTTTTTGGTGTTTGTCATGTTTTTCACTTTTTGGTTTTTGTCGTGTTTTTCACCTTTTGGTGTTTGTCGTGTTTTTGCTCCTTTGATCTTTATCGATTAAAACAGAGGAACTGTCAGATTTATACATTGGCAACTCATGTGTACGAATATTTACTAAGACGATGCACCGCCACCACACGTGGTCCCTGACTGACCACCCTCCAGCGCCACCACACGTGGTCAATGACTGACCACCCTCCAGCGCCACCACACGTGGTCAATGACTGACCACCCTCCAGCAAAAAAATGTCCTTTACTCTGCTGGAGTTTTCAAGTACTCGTCAGACATGGCATCACTGTCTCACTGGGTCAGACAACCCGAAAACTACAAACAGTTGATAATTGTCTCAATTCTATACCTTCGTGATTATAGTAAAGACATTCCAAGGATACTTCTTGATACAGCTGTCAAAGAATAGTTTTCTTGGTGTCTTGCTACAAACTGACTACTTTAAAGACTTATTACTAAATCTTATTTGTAATTCCCATGCCTAAGATATTAACTGCATTCTTACCTTTACGTATGCAAAACGGGAGATGCCCACTGCTTTAAAGTATATCAATTACCAACTTGTTACTATATCTGTCTTCAATATGCGATTGCTGATTCACTTATATAACCGACAATACATGAAAATATTAAAAAGACTGGGCCATGGAAACTATCTCCCTGCAAAATTAATTGATTACATACACGGATATACTGAATAAATTTAGAAATAACTTACACTAATAATTTACCAGTGGTAAGGAAAACAATGAAAGCCAACCCATCCAATGAAAAAAATAGCCCGCATTGCCTTCAGGAGACTATAGCTTAGCAAGATATATTATCCACATCAAGAGATATGTACTTACAGACCATTGAGGTAGTTGGAGAGGCCCTTCCTTAACGTCTTCTCCGTCAGGAAGAAGTTCATCATGCGTATAAGAGATGCTCCTGTGTGAGGAACATTGATGTATTATTCTCAGAAGCTAAACACATCACATACGAACTAAAAACTAATATTTTCAGAGATTACATATTTCAATCGACATTCATTATGAGTGTTCTTAGTCTTTTGGTTACATATTAATCCGTAAGAGGAAGTTTTTAAGTGGTTCTGGTAAATGAGTGGCTCAAGAAGACTACAAACTAAAGCTAAAGATCAAATGCATTGTTATTTAGAATGAATTTTTTGCATCTTGATGGCTGGAATATGGGTAAAAATTCGCCTGATGATTGACCAACGCAAAAAAAAAAAAAAAATCGGTAGTGGTAATACAAAGTCTGTTGATATCTGTAATAAATTAATCTCTTCTTAGTGTGTACCACACGAGTTACTTTTTTGGTATGGATATAATGACGAAGAGAACGTACAACGACTAGTACTGTAAGAACGACTTTCTTGGTACCAATATTTAATATAATCAGCCAATAAGCCAAAAATTTAGTTTACTTTTATTACACACACACACACACATATATATATATATATATATATATATATATATATATATATATATATATATATATATATATATATATATATATATATATCGTGCCGTATAGGTAAAACTGATCAATTAGCAAGAACTCATTTAAAATTAAGTCGTTTCTAAAATTTTCTCTTATACGTTTAAATATATATTTTTTTCATTTATGTTTATGTAAAAATTAATAATTTTTTACCAAAAGAACCTTAGAAAACTTACCTAACCTTATTATAACAAGCGCAATTTAATTTAGCTTAATCCAACTAAATATATTTTAGATAAGTTTACAATAATTTAATATTAAACTGTATCCAATGAAATATATTCTTTTCGAAAAAATATATTTCATTGTGTTTGTTTATTATTAAATTATTGTAAACTTACCTAAAATATATTCAGTATATTAACTAACGCTAATATACTGAATATGGAATTTGCATAAGTAGTTCTCATTATAGTACTGAGGTAATTATGCATTCTGTTTTACATATCCTTCTCGAAGCTTTCATATCTCCTGTAATAACTATATTTTAAAGGAAACCAAACAAAATATTAAAGTTTTCTGAAAACGAAAGTATATCTTTTCTACCACCTTAGTTAATCAAACATATATTGTGTTGACAGTGTTAAGTTAACTGATAACTGATCTGGATATCTTAATAATTTATTTCAAATTATTGTTTCTATGAATGCACAAAATACCTCAGTTAAGCTAACTGGTCGATAATCTGAAATATTTCCCTTTGAAAATATTAGTTTGAAAAGTTTACAATCTTCACAGTAGTAACAAATGTGATTTAAAATGTAACGAAAATATATGTAAATACTTTTTACTGACACTCATAAAAAATATATTTAATTGATTTCAATAATGATAGTGAAGAACTCTAAAATATTACTGATGTCATTTTCCCTACCCAAACATTACAAAATGTGAGTTTTTTAGTATTAACGCAAATGCTAAAAGTGAGTAAATTAGTGAATGCATTGAATGACATAATAAGAACATAAGAACATAAGAAAGAAGGAACACTGCAGCAGGCCTACTGGCCCATGCGAGGCAGGTCCAAATCTCCAACGGCTTAAGCCCCGACCCAGCCAGGTCAGGTTACATTCACTTAAGGAGGGAACACTGCATCTGACCTAGCACAGGCTAGTCAGGACCAACTCACACCCAACCGCACCCACTCATATAATTGTCTAGTTGACCACCTGGTCAGCCGACCACCTGGTCAGGTCACTTCCACTTAAGGAATTAGTACAGCTACTGACCTGGTAATACAAGCTAGTCAGGTCCAAATTCACACCCATCCACACCCACCCATGTATTTATCTAACCTATTTTTAAAACTACACAACGTCTTAGCATCTATGACGGTACTCGGGAGTTTGTTCCACTCATCCACAACTCTATTACCAAACCAGTGCTTTCCTATATCCTTCCTGAATCTGAACTTTTCCAACTTGAAACCATTGCTGCGAGTCCTGTCTTGGCTGGATATTTTCAGCACGCTATTTACATCCCCTTTATTTATTCCTGTTTTCCATTTATACACCTCAATCATATCCCCCCTAATTCTACGCCTTTCTAGAGAGTGCAGATTCAGGGCCCTCAGTCTATCCTCATAGGGAAGATTTCTGATACATGGGATCAACTTTGTCATCCTCCTTTGTACGTTTTCCAGTGCATTTATATCCATTCTGTAATACGGTGACCAGAACTGTGCAGCATAATCTAAATGAGGCCTAACCAAAGATATATAGAGTTGTAGAACAACCTGAGGACTTCTATTATTTATACTTCTTGATATGAAGCCAAGGATTCTGTTAGCTTTATTGCGAACACTTATGCACTGTTGTCTTGGCTTCAGATTACTACTAACCAGAACTCCTAAATCCTTCTCGCTATCACAAGTAATAAGATCTACATTATTCAGCTTATATGTGGCATGGTTATTGTCCTGCCCAACATTTAGAACTTTGCATTTGTTTACATTAAACTGCATCTGCCACTTCTCCGACCACTGCATCAGTCTATTCAAATCATCCTGGAGTGCTCTAATGTCCTCATTAGAATGAATTGGACGACCTATTTTGGTGTCATCAGCAAATTTACTTATGTTACTATTTATTCCCTCATCTATGTCGTTTATGTAAATTGTAAACAACAGGGGGCCCAAAACTGACCCCTGTGGAACACCGCTTGAGACGCGCCCCCATTCTGATTTCTCTCCATTTATGCAAACTCTCTGCCGCCTATTTGTCAACCATGCCTCTACCCAGGAAAAAAATTCTCCTGCTATTCCGTGTGCCTTAAGTTTCCTCAGTAGCCTCTGATGTGGAACTTTATCGAAAGCCTTACTGAAGTCCATATACACAATATCATATTCATTACCATGATCTACCTCCTCAAACACCTTAGTGAAAAAGTTAGTAAATTCGTAAGACAGGAACGCCCCTTAGTAAAACCGTGTTGAGATTCATTAATCAATTTATGCTTTTCAAGATGGCTACGAATTGCCTCGGCAATTATTGATTCCATAAATTTACCAACTATGGAGGTAAGGCTTATTGGTCTATAGTTCGAAGCTAAGGACCTGTCACCTGCCTTGTAAATAGGTATTACATTTGCCCTTTTCCACTTGTCTGGCACTATGCCAGTTTGTAGTGATATATTGAAAAGATTTGCCAAAGGTTTGCTAAGTTCCTCTTTACATACCTTTAAAACTCTTGCAAACAGTTCATCAGGGCCTGGGGATTTGTTAGGTTTTAATTTCTCTATTTGTCTGAGGACCATGTCACTAGTTACCCCAATCGAGCATAGTCTATTATCTTCCAGTTCTACATAATTTATTATTTCTGGAATTCCGCTAGTATCTTCCTGAGTAAAAACTGAGAGGAAGTAAGTATTGAAAATTTCACACATATCCTTATCACTGTCCGTGATCTGTCCTGAGTTACTCTTAAGTGGGCCTATCTTGTCCCTAATCTTACTTCTGTATACCTGAAAGAACCCTTTTGGGTTAGTCTTCGAATCCCTTGCGACCTTAGCCTCATAATCCCTTTATGCTTTTCTTATTCCTTTTTTATTTCTCTCTTTAATTGAAAATATTGATTTCTTATCTGTCCATCCCCTCTTTTGATACGCCTATATATGCCTCTCTTTTGACCAATGAGATGTTTTAATCTATTGTTCATCCATTTAGGATCATTTTTGTTAGATCTAATTTCCCTACTTGGAACAAAGGTTGTCTGGGCAGCTAGAACTACGCTCTGAAAAACGTCATATTGGCAACCAAAACCACCTACCTGACCCATAGTCAGGTCATCCCAATTTAGCCCACCTAGGTAATTTCTCAGCCCCATGAAGTCGGCAACACGAAAGTCTGGAACAGAGACTTGATTGCAGTTACCTGGGTAATTCCATGATATATTAAAGCTAAGTGATTTGTGATCGCTTTCCCCAAGCTCTTCATTAACCTCAAGATTATTAATTAGTGATTCTTTGTTGGCAAGAACCAAATCAAGCAAGTTGCTACCTCTAGTTGGTTCTGTCACAAACTGTTTTAAAAACAATCCTGAACCGTATCAAGAAAGTCACTAGACTCGAGATTACCTGTCTCATTGTTCCAATCAATTTGTCTAAAGTTAAAATCTCCCATTAACACAACATTTTCATATCTAGACGCCTTATGAATTTCGTCCCATAGCAGCTTACTGCACTCCCTATCCAGACTTGGGGGCCTGTAAATCACACCCAAAATTAATTTTTCACGACCCTCGAGAAACTGTAGCCAAACAGATTCTGTGTCCGCTGTTTCTAATCTTATATCATGTCTAACACAACAATTTAAATTATCTCTGACATACATCGCCACTCCACCACCCTTCCTGTTGACCCTATCAGTGTGGAATAGTTTGTAACCCTGAATGTTGCACTCGGAAGGCATTTCTCTATCTTTCAGGTTGAACCAGGTCTCTGTTATAGCAATAATATCTATATTACCTGCACTTGCAAGTAATCTTAGCTCATCTATCTTATTTCTTAGACTCCTACTATTTGTATAGTAAACCTTAAGGGAGCTAGTCACTCGTTGCCCTCTACTATCTCTCTTTGTTTGTTGATCAATTGCTTTGCATTTACAAACTTTATTTTGAATATTGTTTTTAAACATATCCCTGAGGTATCCTGGTAATATCTGCTGTTTCCAGGCCTAATACTACAGCCTGATTGTTTCCCACAAACACCCATACCTCTATAATCTATCAGTTTAAAGTCCTAGACAAGTCTCCAATGACCCCTCAATCGTATCGGCTAATGCAATCACTCCAGCCCCAGAGAGATGAACCCCATCCCTTGCATACATATCACGTTTGCCATAGAATTTGTCCCAGTTATCAATGAATGGAATTGCAAGTTCCTTGCAGTACCTGTCTAGCCAGCAATTTATACCAATTGCCCTAGACATCCATTCATTGCCCACTCCCTTTCTAGGCAAAATGCTACATATGATTGGGATACCTCCCTTAGACCTAACGACTTCTATGGCTGACCTGTACTTATCTAGTAGCTCCTGTCTCCTGCCCTTCCCAATGTCATTTCCACCAGCACTAAGACAGATAATGGGCTTGTTCCCATTACCTGACATAATATTATCCAACCTGCTGACTATGTCACCAACACCAGCTCCTGGGAGGCACACCCTCTGTCTGACCTTCCTGTCTCTGTTACAAAAGCACGGTCCATATATCTTACCTGAGAGTCTCCCACAATCAGAATATTCTTACCTTGATTAGCAGGGGAGTCAGTGGTACCTTTAACCTCACTGACCACTGAAGTACACTCGTCCTGGAGAACAGAGAATCGATTTCCTACCTTCACATCTTCTCTATTAACCTTCCTTATCTTCCTTCTTCCTGAATTGTGAACCACTTGCCACTTAAAGCGGCTGCCACTTTCACTGTTGGTAGCCATTTCCTCCTTACCAGCTCCAACCATCTCACACTCACTCCCACACCCACACCCATCTAGGCGAAGCTTCAGCCTCCTATTTTCCTCCTGAAGAAGTAGAACCTCCTTCTTCAACACTTCAACCTGAGATTCTAAAACACTGCAGCGAGCCATGTGCTCGGTATCACCCCACGCTAATTCCCAGACAGCTTAGGACAGGTATGACCACACGTGACCACTGACCTCAGCGTACTGACCACTGACCTCAGCGTAATACTGTAGCTCAGAAAAACTGCAAATTACACAATCTCTCAGTGCATAAATAAGCATGACTTATACACTGAGAGGTGTATATTTCTCAGTTTCTATACCCTGAGAGTTTACTTTAATTCATACCATAGGGATTAAGGTAACCTTGACTGAACAAGGTATAAGCAGTTTTAACAAACTTTGTATAGTCGGTAGGCTTTAAACACTATTAACAAACCAGCCAAGTTTAATAGGAACAGAGTTATATTTACCCTTTAAGTATGAGATGAGATCAAATATCTCATTAATCTCATCTGGATGTCCCACTGGGATGCTAATAGGGTGTGAAGACTCCAGCCAGTCTAAAGAGAACACTCTCTGGAGATCCTCAGTTACAAACTGTTCCATCATGTTCCAGGTGGGCTCAGCCTATGGAAAAAGTAGTCATGGTTAGGTAAATTGGTACAATTTATTAATTCGTAGAATGTCTGACAATGGGTGTTTGAAACCAGAGGAGTTACGGATGAGGTGTGATAGCTTGTTTTAATTAGTCACAACATTGTTGCAGATTTTCTTATGGGTATTTACATAACTAGAGCTTGAAACCAGCCCTTTTTTAAACCTCAAAAAACCTTACCTCTCACATACTTCATAGAATTATTTTAGAAATTACCGATTGAGAATAGTAAATCTCTTTTTCCTTCTCCATATTAATTTACCCACCTCCTCTCTCGTCTCAATCAGTAATTCTGAAAGTTTAGAATTATCAATATAAGCTTTAGTTTCAGATTACTTGAATCCAACCATGCATTATGTTCCAGTGTGCAATTTGGATATTTTTAGTTTTCTTACTTACAACAAGCTTTATATTACAGTCTGGAATTAAAATGTTAAGTTGGTTGGATGGTTTATTAAGTTCATAGTCTTTCGAAAACGCGAGAGTTGTTAAAACTGAGAGTCTTATGTACATCACGTCAGGGATGCTTTTATTCCCCAAAATAGGCATTAAAGTACGCTCTTAGCATAAACACACTTGTAAGATACATATCGCTCTTTGTATATATACTATTGAGTTTCTTAAGTTCATTAATAATGATCTTGTATCTTTGTGTGTTATCTTGATATATTGTGTATTGGAAGCGTAATGCATTATAAGTTTCATATGTGCTGTGTTATTTTAAGTGTTTATGTTATATATATATTTATATTAATGAATAAAATACATGTGCAACATTCGAGTATCGTTACTGTCGGAACGTTTCGCTTGCACAGCAGTCTTCTTCAGTCCATAAGCGAGGTGAAGCAGCTGGAGATGGCATCACAGGTGAGCGTGGCCCACTTCTGCGTTAATATATAGGGTCTGGCCGCATGCCTATGCCTTATGCTTGAGGAACTGACTACCTCCTCTTACCAAGTGTGACGGACTGATCTCGTCAAAACTACTTTTATTGCTGTGTTATATTCGCCTGTATTCGGTTGAAGAAGCTTGTTATGCAGATAAAACATTTCTACAATAAAGATACATAAATGTTACACATGTGTCTTATTCAAGAACTTGTTGGTATCGTATAACATTAATGAAATTTATTTGGCTCGGTTAAGTTTCCCTCTGGTGCAACACGTTACACAACTGAGACTCGGTAAAAACTGTTTCATTTAGAATCCCAATCTCGTTCACAATGACTTCCGTTTTTTTTTAACAACTAGACAACGACCAATCTGTGGTTCAATTAATAATTTTCTTGCTGGAAAATATAAAATAAGTTTAACTACTCTCGCACTTTTCCCTTAGCTTCTCAACCACAAACTTACCGAATGGATCCTGCCTATTATCACCCAGTGTTAAAAGTTGACCCTGCAGGCAACTCACATGGTCCACACCGATGTATTCCACGAAGGAAGCAAAACCTTCATTGAGCCAAAGGTCTGTCCACCAGTCTGGGGTGACGAGATTGCCAAACCACTGGTGAGCCAACTCGTGGGACACCACTATAGCTACCCTCTGCTTGTTCCTCGCTGACGACACCTCTGGATCATACAACATTGCTGTCTCCCTGTACATGACCAGACTCGTTAATACACACGGGTGATGATAAACTTTTTTGCTTGCTTATTATCAAAATAATAATGATATAAAGCACTTAATTGCAATCTCAGACTATTTATACTACACAGAGATTAACTTGACAGAATTATATGTGGAAGTGGAATGCATGGTACTGATATTTAAAATGTTTTAATTATGGCAGTAATTGTGGAAAATTTTGTAAGCAGTATATATATATATATATATATATATATATATATATATATATATATATATATATATATATATATATATACATACAAATAAAAAATTATCATACGGTAACATTAATTAAAGTAAGAATATAATAGTTTAAATTATATCTGACCTGTAGGTAATGAGTCCCCAGTTTTCCATTGCACCAGCCGAGAAGTCAGGAATTGCGATCATGTCTTGCTTGGGCAGAGGGAACGAGACGTTGAAGTAATCCTCAAAGTGAGAAAGAATTTTAGGACCTGTCAGGAGGGCGTAGTCTGCCTGGTCAATGGCAGCTTTTCGAGCCTTCACTGCAAGATAAAAAAAAAATATTTTCAGAAACATCGTCCACGGTAACTTCACTTAAGCAGAACAATTTAGCAACATTTGAGAAAGTTTCCATAACAAAACTCTGCCAAAATAAATCCAATGATGTTTTATTTTCAACTCTAACATATACACATAATCAGTCCACAAGATATATTCACAGACACGTATTTCTCTCAGCCTATATATGCTGAGAGTTGACTTTACTTCATACTTTAGGGATTAACTATTAGCTGTTGAAAAGGTTACGTGCGGATTCAGAGCACTCAATAGGCTTTAAACAGATTAACCAACGTAGCCAGATCTGTTCTACGCAAGATTTCATACTCCTACCCGTTAGCATTTGGTCTCTTTCCCAACTTAATGATTTAATATTAGTTAATTTACAAAATAAGTCATGACTGGCAGACAGAACTCTACCGTATCAATGAGGCATTTTTACGACCTTCGGGTTCAACCCTCCGTGTGGGTTTGGATTAAATAGCATAGCTAAATATGTGGTTACCCACCTCCAAAAAATCATGTCGCAATTTATGTGTTCTGAATTCTTTTCCATCAAAAGTTTCAGCTAATAATGATTTTGAAAAAAAAATTACCGTAGTATAACTAGACTTAGATTTGAAGTCATGTATTTACATACACAAGATAATAACAATGAAAGGAAAGCGTCTCAGAGACGATAAAATATACATACTTGTATACAATAACATATACAATGTGTCAAAGATAGTAAAATTCTCTAAATATTCTTTGACCATAACTTTCACCTATTGGTAGTAAATATAATTTACGAATGGAATCCAATAAAGATCTACTGCGCCAAAGATAACATAAACAAATTGTTGGTTTTCTTTCCGTCTGATGAAGGAGTGTGATGCCGGGTAAACCATATCAAACACACGAACGCACGAACACAAGCACAAACACAAACGCACGCGCACACACACACAATATATATATATATATATATATATATATATATATATATATATATATATATATATATATATATATATATATATATATATATATATATATATATATATATATATATATATATATATATATACGTATTAGTAGTAGGTGCGGGATTAGGACCAATGGCATCCTCACTGGTTATATGCATGAGTGCTCCATTAGTATTTCCCTCCTTTACACACACACACACACACACACACACACACACATGTATATACTGCCAGTGGCACTGGCAAAGACGCTTCCTCTGAAAGTATTTGCTTGGACTTCCTCCTCTTTTCTGCAATACTGCAAGTTATTGTGTTGATTGCAACACGAAAGGCCTAGAGGTATCATTCAACTTTCCTCATGGTTGTTTTGCATCTTGTATCACTTTTTCGCGATTATTGCATAATATATATATATATATATATATATATATATATATATATATATATATATATATATATATATATATATAAAATGACATCCTCATCCTAATTTATTTTACAACGAATAATTATTTTGTTGTTCGTCACATGAAAGGCATTTAAAACTATTTATTTTACAGAATTAGAAAAGCACACATGGAAAAAATCTTCATCACCATCAGGAAAATGAATTAAAATAGATCAGTGTTCGCCCCCAGATTTATCAGTATCTCGCCTATTTTTGTGTAGAATTAGTTTAAATGGTCTGTTATTATTTTTATATTTTGTTGCTGTCTAAAAAAATATAATATTAATGATTATTCAGAGAATTGAAAAGCTCATTTATCTTATTTTTGCAGGTATGATTTTGTATTCATTATATGTATATAACATTTCCCAGAAATTACTACAGTGCCTGACATTTCATACCTCGACTTTAATATTTTATTAAAATAAATAAAGATCGTCTTCAGTGACCAGATAATGTGACACCAGATAATGTGACACCAGATAATGTGACACCAGATAATGTGACACCAGATAATGTGACACCAGATAATGTGACACCAGATAATGTGACACCAGATAATACACAATCAGTTCATCTTAAATGATAGACAGAAATTGTAAAAAATACCGACTTGAAGGAAGCGGACACAAATGCACTATTATGCAATCCTTTATCGACAAGGTTTCGCCCTCGCAGTGGCCTTTTTCAATTTACGTTGGCATGAAAAAGCCAATTCCGTGGGCGAAATGTTGTCAATAAACATTTAACATAAGAACATAAGGAAGAAGGAACACTGCAGCGGGCCTACTGGCCCATGCGAGGCAAGTCCAATGCACCTCCCGGCTTAGAAAAATAACCTACCTAGTCAGGTCAGGTCACATCCACTTAAGGAAGGAGCACGCCATCAGACCTAGTAGCACAAGCTGGTCAGGTCAAGCTCACATCCACCCACACTCACTCATGTATTTATGCCATCTACATATTTTTAAAACAACAACGTCTTAGCTTCTATGACGATACTCGGGAGTTTGTTCCACTCATCCACAACTCTATTACCAAACCAGTGCTTTCCTAAATCATTCCTGAATCTGAATTTTTCCAACTTAAAACCATTGCTGCGAGTCCTGTCTGGGCTAGATATTTTTAGAACGCTATTAACATTCCCTTTATTTATTTCTGTTTTCCATTTATATACCTCAATAATATTCCCCCTAATTAATTCTATGCCTTTTCAGAGAGTGCAGATTCAGGGCCCTCAGTCTATCCACATAGGGAAGATTTCTGATACATAGGATCAACTTTGTCATCCTCCTTTGTACGTTTTCCAGTACCTTTATATCCATTCTGTAATACGGTGACCAGAACTGTGCAGCATAATCTAAATGAGGCCTAACCAAAGATATACAGAGTTGAAGAACAACCTGAGGACTACTATTATTTATGCTCCTTGATATAAAGCCAAGGATTCTGTTAGCTTTATTGCGAACACTTATGCACTGTTGTCTTGGTTTTAGATTACTGCTAACCAGAACTCCCAAATCCTTTTCGCATCATTAATATTAAGATCTACATTATTTAGTTTATATGTGGCATGTGTATTTTCTTGTCCAGTGTTTAGAACTTTGCATTTGTCTATATATTAAATTGCATCAGCCACTTCACCGACCACTGCATCAGTCTATTCAAATCTTCCTGGAGTGCTCTAATGTCCTCATTAGAATGAATTAGGCGACCTATTTTGGCGTCATCAGCAAACTTGCTTATGTTGCTATTTATTCCCTCATCTATGTCGTTTATATAAATTGTAAACAACAAAGGACCCAACACTGACCCCTGTGGAGCGTGCCCCCACTCTGATTTCTCCCCATTGATGCAAACTCTCTGCTGCCTATCTGTCAACCACGCCTCTACCCAGGAAAAAATTTCTCCTCCTATTCTTTGTACCTTAATTTTCTTCAGTAGCCTCTGATGTGGAACTCTACCTCCTCAAACACCTTAGTGAAAAAAGTTAGTAAATTCGTAAGGCAGGAACGCCCCTTTGCAAAACCGTGCTGAGATTCATTAATCAATTTATGCTTTTCAAGATGGCTACGAATTGCCTCGGCATTTAATGATTCCATAAATTTTCCCATTATGGAGGTAAGGCTTATTGGTCTATAGTTCGATGCTAAAGAGTCTTCTGCTTTGTAAATAGGTATAACATTTGCCATTTTCCACTTGTCTGGCACTGTGACAGTTTGTAGTGATATGTTGAAAAGACTTGCCAAAGGTTTGCTAAGCTCCTCTTTATATTCCTTTAAAACCCTTGCAAACGGTTCATCAGGGCCTGGGGATTTGTTCGATTTTAATTTCACAATTTGTCTGAGGACCATGTTACTAGTTACCCTAATCGCGATAGTTTATTATAGTCCTGTTCCACATAATTTATCATTTCTGGAATTTCGCTAATATCTTCCTGCGTAAAAACTGAGAGGAAATAAGAGTTAAAAATTTCACACATTTCCTTATATTATTTTAATTATATTACTTTTGTGTGTCTGATTCAGTCACATGGCAGATGTGCGACATTCATAATTATATAAAATATTAACTTCCCATCATAACCTACCTCGGAAGAGAACATGATCGTTAGCGTTGGACTCCTTGCGAGCGAAGTCGGTGATAACGAAGGCGACCAGGTAGGTGGACATGGGCACGCTCGTGTTGAAGTGGTCCCACACCCACCCATCTTGACCCTCGCTGGGAAAGAAATAAGTAAATATGTAAATAATATTTTTAACCATTTACTTCCTATGTTCAGTATATGAGTGACAAGCTAAATTTAGCATAAAACTCGTTTAAAATCAAATCCTTCGTCTTACATTGGTATTGTTTCAAACTTCGGCATGTTTGACAGGGAGGACATTGAAGATTCCCTGGCCAGGAAAACTTCGTAAGTGGCTTTCAACGCAGGTTCATCAAAACATGGAAAGGCTCTTCTGGCGTCCGTTGGTTGGAACTGAGTCACTGCAATCCATCTAAAAGAGATGAAAAGTATGATGCAAGTATTGTCACCATGGAGAGTTCAAATGTAAGCAAACAAAAACATTCGTTTAAAAATTAATCTTACTTTTCATTCCCTTGTTCATCAGTGTATGAAGATCTGTAGAAACCAACGAGCTTGTCATTGAGGTAACCAACGAACTCCATGGAAAGAACGTATTTCTTGCCAGGCTTCAGCTCCTTGTTTAACTTGGCAATGTAAAATTCTCGTTCTTTGTCATAGAGGTGTTTTACAATCCCTATCCCGGGTCCCGTCCGATCATCAGAAGGTGTCAACTGTAAAATTATAAGGTGAAATAAACAGCCTTTGTAGTAATGTTGATCAGGATGACTATCTTTTTTGTATCTTTCTTTATAATCACTCTAAGTTACATAGTATATGACGCAAAAATGTGATAGATGCTTCTATACAGTTTTGTTAACTTAAATTATATTTTTTAAAACCATACCTTGACGGTTTCGTTGTTTGTGATTATATCATTAATATGAAGAGTAATGTTGGAGGTCGGCTCAACAACCTCCATCTCCACCTCCACGTATCCTATGATGCTGAAGTTGCCATTAATAAAAGGTTGAAGTTTGACCATATAGTGGAGAGGCTTGAGGGCTCTGGGTAGTCTTACATTGATTTTCTCTTTCGATGGTGTTTCAGGAGACGTCTCAACAGGCGAGTGTGTAGAAGTTTGCTGCAAGATATTAGTTGACAGAGCATTTAGCAATATGTTTTAATTTTAGAATAGACTAATTCTATAACTGTTTTCCAAGTACATGCCTCTTAAGGTATTAATATACACTATTAAATTGATGGGGAAACTAAGCTCGTAAGGGTCAAACAACTCTTGGGAAATTATTGATAATTAGATTTCACCAGAGGAAGAGGGAGTAGTGCAAATTTCTTAAATCATGAGCTCTTCAGTACAGTCAAGGTGGTACCCACTGAAGGAGCATTAAAAGGTGGTACCCACTGAAGGAGCAATAAAAGGTGGTACCCACTGAAGGAGCATTAAAAGGTGGTACCCACTGAAGGAGCATTAAAAGGTGGTACCCACTGAAGGAGCAATAATACATAAACTTAACAGGAACTTTGTGTTAAAGACAAATAGTGTAATCAGTGGGTAACAGCTCGAAAAATATACAT
Source organism: Cherax destructor (assembly GCA_009830355.1). Lineage (NCBI taxonomy): Eukaryota > Metazoa > Arthropoda > Malacostraca > Decapoda > Parastacidae > Cherax > Cherax destructor. The sequence continues at coordinate 347,816 of WNWK01000187.1, read as the reverse complement.
GAAATAAAATATATTTTTTATAATATTCTGGATACTTTCTGACTCTTTGGCAAAACTCTCAGGTTAATATACGACTAACAAGCTTACATCTTAGCTGTAGTATTTACATTACTGGGAAATTGACGAGAGAACTTGCAACAGAACCAGGTTAACTTTGAACAACTCAGACCAGAATTCATGAAGGTATTCAGGTACTCACTAGTGGGCTACGCCCTCTGTCGTCTTTCAGGTCCTGGGAGTCTTGTCCTGACTCCCTGACATGCGGGGCGTAATAGTAGACGAGAAGTCCCGTGGCCACTACAGCACTCAAGAAGAGCAGCCCCAGCAGGAATGCAACACCTCTGTTTACATACCAACCATTCCTCTTCCCGAAGGAGACAGAAGCAGCGGATTGGTTCATGTCCATAGTTAAAGTTTCTCTACTCTGGCTGCTGGTCATTGCATAGTCTAGTTGTTTCACCTATTGTAGTTTGAAAGAAAGAAACAAATTTATAAAATGTAATGTTATGGAAATAATTCTGAAGTAAATATATTACAAATTAATTGTTCAAAGGGATGACTAATATATTTTGTATGGCTTTTTACGGCCAGGAGAGTTCCGTTCTATCTCATTGTCTTAAAAATTACATACATAGAATAAAGCGTTATCATGAACCCAGACAATTTTCTATGAGTTTTAGTACCAATTCACACTATAAACTATCTTAGAGCAGTCAGAGTTCAATCACACGATGAAATAAAGCAGATATGAATTTGTAATTTAACAATATTCCAGCATCAGACTCATGTACATTATTTATACTATGTACACATTTAAACACGATAACCATCTAAGGAACAGTTATGAAGAATGGTGAAATATGAGAACACTCAGTAACAATAGTGATTACACATAAGGAGATATTGATCTACCAGCCAAAGGCTCGAGAGGGTTTGACTTCCTTAAATGTTCCACAAAATAACGAAACTGGTCAACCTACCCTCCCTCTGAAACATCAGAATCCCTCAACAACTTGGCTAACCCAACGAATCTACTGTAGAGTTGACTCACCGCTAGATGGCTCTGGTTAGAGTAATGATTTGTATTTTCTAAAGTTGAATAGAAAGCATGGAGGACCCCTTCGGTGCACTCGGCACATACCACAAGTGAAATGATTCACAAATTATAAAATTCACAAAAAAATAGACTGAACTTGCCCTAACTGAAACAAGATCAAAGGTCATGGCAAATTTCAAAATTTGCCATGACGAGATGCATTCCTGCTACAGACTAAAGTTTACCAAGACCAGACCACACACTGTTGCCTACCATCCTGTTATTGCATGCATGCTGGAAGTGTATATAAATTACGCCACTCAGTGTTCAAGCGCCTCTCCTCTACATCAACGTACATATAACTTGTAGCATTGCTAACTATATCAACCCAGACTTTCTATGAGAGTATGATAGTTATAAATATATCGACAATTAGTTTAGGTAACTGGACACTTGGGTAGTGTTCTGAATCTTTTATTGAGGCTATGTTTCACATGACAAGAGCCTAATTAAGCCTCAACTAACATTAACAGGATAGAGCACAGATATATAGTGACTAGGTGAGGGGTAAAAAACAGAACCTGGGAGTAAAGGTTCTAACAAGGTTTAGTGAGAGAGTTGTTGTAAAGAGAAAGGTTATAGCACATGACAGGTATTAAGGGATGACCGTGTTCGGGGTTTCAGGACCATTCCTGGCTATACTTTGGAAATGTTAAAGCATCTGCCTTTTGGGTAACAATCCAGAATAGCGTTAAAGGAGGATTCTGAACACTTCTTCCTATGGAGATCTGTTTCCTTGATAAGTATTCTTACACTGATGAATAAGACATGTGTGCAACACCTGGGTATCTTTATTTGAGACATTAGCACACCAATGAGCACACGAATGAGCGGTGACATAAGCGTGGGTTGGACTGGAGGAGATGCAATTTGCTGGCTGTACAAGTAGTAGTAGTCTTGTGTTTCATTCATGAACTTGTTGGTATTAAAAGCCTTTGATATAATTATGTTCTTCCGTCATTGCTCTTCATGAGATGGCCAGTGAGCTTTAATAAATTACACATGAGTTGCTTATGTTATCAGTTCTGTAGCCATTTTAATGTTCCACAGTATGTATTACCAATTTTTTTGAAGTTTCACCAACGTTTATTATCTGGTGACCTTCACACACGGAGTAAGCTACACATCACCACTGGTGACCTTCACACGGAGTAAGGTAAACATCATCACTGGAGACCTTCACACGGAGTAAACATCACCACTGGTGACCTTCACACACGGAATAAGGTAAACATCACCATTGGTGACCTTCACACACAGAGTAAGGTAAACATCACCACTGATGACCTTCACACGGAGTAAACATCACCACTGGTGACCTTCACACATGGAATAAGGTACACATCACCACTGGTGACCTTCACACACGGAGTAAGGTAAACATCACCACTACTTCGAAAATGTCAGTTTTGAATTTGTTGAAGTCTTAGACAATGGTGGTGGTGGTGTTATAACTATTCCAATTTTACATAATAAAAATGCCTCGGTTATATTCTAAGCCACATTGTTATTAATGAGAATAATATAAGCATTAGGTGTGGTTCATGTTCTGGGCGCTTTGGTTAGGTGCAACAATGATCCTCTTGCAATCCTTGAGAAAATATATAAGAAATAGCAATTATGTGACGACTTAGTGAATGGAGGGGCACTCTTTTCCAGGTGCTCCATATCACTCTGCAAAGGAATATCTCAAAGGGAGATCAAAACAGAGTGTTTACATGTGTGCTTCCTCAATCCACAAGCGATTTCTGCACTTTGATGATTCATCATTACGAAAAGGTTTTTGCTGTCAGTTTATCTTAAAATATTTTAGATTCAGAAGGTTCGTTATTTTTACAAAGAATAAAAAGGCACAATAGGAGAAACTTCTGACGACGTTTCGGTCCGACTTGGACCGAAACGTCGTCATAAGTTTCTTTCTCCTATGTGTAGGTTATTTGTGTATTATTCTTATATTTAATATACTTTTAATAGATTCCATTATATGCGAGGAAATTTCTTACTGATAAAATTCGCTGTTTAGCTGAGTAAGGCAAAAACATGAAGCTTGTGGGACATGAATGGTCATTAAGCATACAGCTCAGTCGTTAACCTGCTTAACGTGAGACCTGTATGTCTTGTGCAGACTAAAACAGTACCGACGGGTGAATGTTGTCAGGCTAAGATTACAGATGTTTCATAGTGAATGTTGAACAATGTCCAGTCAACTCAGAGCCCTGTTAACAGTAACAGAAAAGAATGTCTACTTGATTAATATAGAGTTGACTGATAGAAACAGTCAGGATAAATAAGCTAAAACCAGAATAGAGATCCATCACAAGTCGATATCTACAGGTCGGTACAGTGATGTTCACTTTATAAAACAACCTACATATAAATAAAGAGCAACATAAATAAGTTTGGTCTCGATACAAAAATCGGCAACAAAGAGTAAACATAACGCCAAGGATTTTCAAGATGATTTTCTCAAGTTGATGTTGTGGCGGGAGAGATGGCATACGTAGTTCAGTAAAGGCAATGTTATGTTTTAATCCTAGGTAGAAGATTTATGAGGCCTGGTCACAGACCAGGCCGCGGTGGCGTTGACCCCCGGAACTCTCTCCAGGTCTCCAGGTAAGAAGAGGCAATAAGCCAACGAAAAGTTAACACTCCTTCATAAAGCTCTCCTGGGGTGAGAACTTTGCTATTATAAAGTCTTACGCTGTTTTGTGTGTCAGGTTTTAGACCTGGTGAAAGAATTCTAACTATTAACTTCGTAATGTACGAGCTAAAGAGCCAGAATCTCAGACAAATATTTAGGAACCTTTTAGTTGAAATCTGAAGGTAAAAAAAAGGTACGAAGTTATTTATACTATTTCGGTGTACATGAACATAGGAGTAAGTGCATACTTCAGTGTATATACATGTAGGTATGTATATCAATGTATATACACGAGAGTTTACTTTAGCACCTATTTTAGCTTTTGTTAGGCCAAGAATGGGGATGAAAAGGACTGTGAAAAGATAGAGCATTAAAAAATAAACGTTGTGGGTAGAAAAAGGAAGAGAGAGACAGGAAAGTTTAAATGTCCAGATCACTTTGAGTGGATTTTATGAGTGGTTTTGTCACAATGATGAAGAGTTTGTAGTTATTTTAGGTAAGAAACATCCCAGATTGATTATGTGCTGGTGAAATGCAGCATTATGTAAACCTTGTAAACCCCAAAAGACATGATCAACATAATTTATTATGAGATATTCATAATAATTCGAACTAGTGAAGAAAGTAACTAGAAGTAGTAATGGTAAATAATTTACAGTTTACTAATACACATTTGTTGGCTTTATTGTTAAATCAATCTTTCAGTAAAAAATATAAACAATTTAGAGTTGACGGCACCGAGCGATGATGTTACACACCCTAAAGGTAAATATTATGAAGCAAATATAGAAGGTTTCAAGGCTAAGACGAAAAGGTAAGCAGTTCATTACTGAGTCCAACAGATATCACCAAATTTTTTTTTTAATTCCTGACATGTAAATTTGAGACAAAAAATAAACTTTTAATAGACTATAATAATACAAAATACGTTACTTAAAGAACATCAATACCATGTCTGAAACAATAAACGATTATTAGATTATAAATGGTATATAATATTGGCAAACTGAAGAGTAAGGCAGATGTACAACACATAGATATCTTCTCTTCCCAGTGTAATTACTGCCAGTGTTAGACTGAAGAAGCCTGTTGCGGAGGCGAATAGTTTCGACAATAGAGATAGCTAAGTGTTGCACATGTCTTCCTCATCAATTCCCAGTTAAACCACAATTTGAAGACGAAATTGTAGACGATATTTCAGTCCCGTCTTGGACCATTATCAAGTTTCTCATTCACGATTTAATAATAACAACTAAATTTGGTGAGTAATATCGCATAAATCTTTCTATACAAAATGGACAAATATTTATATTCAAATCTTCGACACTAAACCCTTTTAAGTGAGCAGTAAACAGACTCTTTAGGGTCCAATGATTTGTTTGAATACCTATGTATACATTTTGTAAGCAGTGAGTAACCATGAGTCGCCACACTGCTTTCAAAACAAACATTTTACAAAAGAATATTTACAAACTGATCGGAATATGCGTCTGTTCTTGCTCCCACCTAACTTCTGATCCAACTTGGTACCTACCCCGGAATTACTCTCTTTTATCTCTACATACACTCCTTAATAAATTTTCCCTCGATGGAGCTAGGAGAGTATTAATGTAGTGTCTCACACGCTTAGCCTATAGAGGATCGACCCTTCGACACTTCATTCGCTGAATGGTCAACATGGGTTTAATGCTATACACTAATAATAATAATAATAACAATAATAATAATAATAAATTTTCCTTTCCTGCCTTTGACCCCATCCACGCTTGATGACCTAGTCCTAGATTCTCAATTTCTATTGTAGTCTCCCAGCCCAGGTTGACAAGTGTGTTTACCTAATAAATATACGTATGCAAGACATCATTTGTGATGGCACACTACGGATGTTCCTATTTAACCATTATTATTATAATGCAGAGAATCCGTAGTTTGGAGATTAGGAGGAGGTGCGGGATTACCAAAACTATTATCCAGAGGGGTTGTTGAGAGAGTGTATAAATCTGTAGTGGAGGGAAGGCGGGGTAGGGGTCGGCCTAGGAAAGGTTGGAGGGAGGGGGGTAAAGGAGGTTTTGTGTGCGAGGGGCTTGGACTTCCAGCAAGCGTGCGTGAGCGTGTTTGGAGCAAATGGAGACAAGTGGTTTTTATGACTTGACGTGCTGTTGGAGTGTAAGCAAGTAACATTTATGAAGGGATTCAGGGAAACCGGCAGGCCGGACTTGAGTCCTGGAGATGGGAAGTACAGTGAAGGCACTCTGAAGGAGGGGTGTTAATGTTGCAGTTTTATAACTGTAGTGTAAACACGCCTCTGGCAAGACAGTATTGGAGTGAATGATGATGAATGTTTTTCTTTTTCGGGCCATCCTGCCTTGGTGGGAAACGGCCGATGTGTTAATATATATATATATATATATATATATATATATATATATATATATATATATATATATATATATATATATATATATATATACAATAACAACACTGCGACTAGCCGAGGATTCGACCCCATGTCGTTTTGGCCCGCCTCATGGTGAGCGAAAATCACATGACGCTCTAACACACAGGACCACGCAATCCTACAAGAATCAAGCAACAGGGAAGACCTACATTACAAAAGTTTCAGAAACGCAACTTGTATAGAATATGGCAGGGTAAACTTTCACTATGTGTGGTCCCACAACGTAACTTATTTAGAACAGGGTAGAGTAGCCGTACACTGAGGGTGTTCCCACAACCTAACTTACTTAGAACAAGGTAGGGTAGCCATACACTAAGGGTGTTCCCACAACCTAACTTACTTAGAACAAGGTAGGGTAGCCATACACTGAGGGTGTTCCCACAACCTAACTTACTTAGAACAAAGTAGGGTAGCCATACACTGAGGGTATTCCCACAACCTAACTTACTTAGAACAGGGTAGGGTAGCCATACACTGAGGGTGTTCCCACAACCTAACTTACTTAGAACAAGGTAGGGTAGCCATACACTGAGGGTGTTCCCACAACCTAACTTACTTAGAACAGGGTAGGGTAGCCATACACTGAGGGTGATCCCACAACCTAACTTACTTAGAACAGGGTAGGGTAGCCATACACTGAGGGTGTTCCCACAACCTAACTTACTTAGAACAAGGTAGGGTAGCCGTACACTGAGGGTGTTCCCACAACCTAACTTACTTAGAACAAGGTAGGGTAGCCATACACTAAGGGTGTTCCCACAACCTAACTTACTTAGAACAGGGTAGGGTAGCCATACACTGAGGGTGTTCCCACAACCTAACTTACTTAGAACAAGGTAGGGTAGCCATACACTGAGGGTGTTCCCACAACCTAACTTACTTAGAACAAGGTAGGGTAGCCGTACACTGAGGGTGTTCCCACAACCTAACTTACTTAGAACAGGGTAAGGTAGCCGTACACTGAGGGTGTTCCCACAACCTAACTTACTTAGAACAAGGTAGGGTAGCCATACACTAAGGGTATTCCCACAACCTAACTTACTTAGAACAGGGTAGGGTAGCCGTACACTGAGGGTGTTCCCACAACCTAACTTACTTAGAACAGGGTAGGGTAGCTATACACTAAGGGTGTTCCCACAACCTAACTTACTTAGAACAGGGTAGGGTAGCCATACACTGAGGGTGTTCCCATAACCTAACTTACTTAGAACAGGGTAGGGTAGCCATACACTGAGGGTGTTCCCACAACCTAACTTACTTAGAACAGGGTAGGGTAGCCATACACTGAGGGTGTTCCCACAACCTAACTTACTTAGAACAGGGTAGGGTAGCCATACACTGAGGGTGTTCCCACAACCTAACTTACTTAGAACAGGGTAGGGTAGCCATACACTGAGGGTGTTCCCATAACCTAACTTACTTAGAACAAGGTAGGGTAGCCATACACTAAGGGTGTTCCCACAACCTAACTTACTTAGAACAGGGTAGGGTAGCCGTACACTGAGGGTGTTCCCACAAGGTAACTGCTGTAGAATAGTGTAGCTGTACACCATGGATGCTCCCAAGTTAGTTAAATATAAAAATGGACCAATAATTCTCCTCTGCCTCCTGATTTTAATTCATTTCTTAAAAGGTTGCAACAACAATAAGCAAGACATATTAAGAAGAAAAAGACACTTGTGCAACATTTGAGAATCTTTAAAATGGAAACGCTTCGCCAGCCAGTGGCTTCCTCAGTCCATTACAGAGAACAGTGTAAGATGAGGAGGAGCTTGAGGTAATCAGTCCCTCAGCCTGGAGTCGATGTGTTAAGTCCATCAATCTTGAGAACTAAACACATCGACTTTAGTCTTAGGGACTGATTACTTTGAACTCCTCATCTTACACCGTCCTACTCTATAATGAACTGAAGAAGCCCAAGTGTTGCACAAGTGTCTCATTCTTCAACTTGTCGATTTTCCAACTCATTTACATCACAAGAGATATTATTACAAGAGGTGGGTGACGTTCTCACTGACACGTACGAGAACTTAGCTCCGGTAACTATGCATGAAGATATTTCTCATTGTCTGGTGTCCTTGATGAGGCGTGCAACCATAAGATGTTCAGAGTTAATGGAGAGGAAGGGAGGAATTTACAGAATGAGGGAAAAGTGGCATAAGGAAGAGTGTGTGTGTGTGTGTGTGTTAGTTACCATTTTTTTGTCCATTTTGTCCTAGGCACATTAGGCCTGTTGTATATATATGTGTGTGTGTGTGTGTGTGTGTGTGTAAGGAAACACTTCGAAATGTTTCGGCCCTCCGGGAATTGAACCCGGGCCCTCCGTGCGTGAAGCGAGAACTTTCGCCACCATGCTATCGGGGCGTGTACTCACCTAGTTGTACTCACCTAGTTGTGGTTGCAGGGGTCGATTCAAAGCTCCTGGCCCCGCCTCTTCACTGGCCGCTACTGGGTCACTCTCCCTGCGCCATGAGCTTCATCATACCTCTGCTTAAAGCTATGTATAGAGCCTGCCTCCACTACATCGCTTCCTGTGTGTGTGTGTGTGTGTGTGTGTGTGTGTGTGTGTGTGTGTGTGTGTGTGTGTGTGTGTGCTCACCTAACTCACGAAATCGTAATGACACGATTGCAAAAAACCATACCACGGGTGGGGTTCGAACCCGCGGTCAGAGAGTCTCAAAACTCCAGACCGTCGCGTAAGCCACTAGGCCAGCTAGCTTCAATAAGATTCATCCAACTAGGTATATTTCTACACCATAGGAAGGTTAGCATAGGCACCACTGTGACCACAAATGCAAGTTTTTACAGACGAATCTCCCGCTAGCATGGCCGTGACGAACTCTAGCTCAAGTCCCCCTCAAAGCCGTCCACATGACTCTCTGACCGCGGGTTCGAACCCCACCCGTGGTATGGTTTGTTTGCAATCGTGTCATTACGATTTCGTGAGTCATGTGGACGGCGTTGAGGAGGACTTGAGCTAGAGTTCGTCACGGCCATGCTAGCGGAGATTCGTCTGTAAAACGTGCATTGTGGACACAGTGGTGCCTATGCAACCTTCCTATGGTGTAAATATATCTAGTTGGATGAATCTTATTGAAGCTAGCTGGCCCAGTGGCTTACGCGACGGTCTGGAGTTTTGAGACTCTCTGACCGCGGGTTCGAACCCCACCCGTGGTATAGTTTGTACTCACCTAATTGTGGATGTGACTCTGCTTCTGGCCCCGCCTCTTCGCTGTCCGCTACTGGGTCTCTGTTCTCCCTGCTCCATGAGCTTTATCATACCTTGTCTTAAAACTATGTATGGTTCCCACCTCCACTATATCGTTCGCTAGACTATTCCACTTCCTAACTACTCTATCGCTGAAGAATTGCTTCCTAACATCCCTTTGACTCATCTGAGTCTTCAGCTTCCAGTTGTGTCCCCTTGTTTCTGTGTTCCCTCTCTGGAACATCCTGTCACTATCTACCTTGTCGATTCCCCGCAGTATTTTGTATGTTGTTATCATGTCTCCTCTAACCCTTCTGTCCTCCAGTGTTGTTAGTCCTATTTCCCTCAACCTTTCTTCATAGGGCAGTCCCCTGAGTTGTGGAACTAGCCTTGTCGCTAATTTCTTGACATGCTTGACCAGGTGTGGGTTTCAGACTGGTGCTGCATACTCTAGTATGGGCCTGACGTACACGGTGTACAGTGTCTTGAACGATTCCTTGTTAAGGTAACGGAACGCTAACCTTAGGTTTGCCAGTCGCCCATATGCTGCCGCGGTTATCTGGTTGATGTGTGTTTCCGGAGACGAGCTTGGCGTTATACTCAACCCAAGGTATTTCTCCTTTGATGAGGTTTGTAGCCTTTGTCCACCTAGCCTGTACTCTGTCAGCGGTCTTCTTTGCCCTTCTCCGATCTTCATGACTTTGCATTTGGTGGGGTTAAATTCGAGAAGCCAGTTGCTAGACCAGATGTCAAGCTTGTCCAGGTCTCTTTGAAGTCCTGCTTGGTCTTCATCCGATGTGATTCTCCTCATTAATTTCACATCATCTGCGAACAGAGACACTTTTGAGTCTATCCCGTCCGTCATGTCATTCACATATACCATGAATAGCACTGGAATAGGACTGACCCCTGCGGTACACCGCTCGTCACAGGCGCCCACTGTGATACCTCATCACGCACCATGACTCGTTGTTGCCTCCCTGTGAGATATTCCCTGATCCATTCCAGTGCCCTTCCTGTTATTCACGCTTGGTCTTCCAACTTCTTTACTAATCTCATATGAGGAACTGTGTCGAAGGCCTTCCTGCAGTCCAGGAAAATGCAGTCAACCCACCCTTCTCTCTCTTGCCTTACCTCTGTTACTTTATCATAGAACTCAAAGAGGTTTGTTACACAGGATTTACCTTCCCGGAATCCGTGCTGTCTGGCGTTGATTATCCTGTTCTGCTCCAGATGCTCCACCATTCTTTTCCTGATGATTTTCTCCAAGACTTTGCACACTATACACGTAAGTGACACCGGTCTATAGTTTAGTGCCTCTTTTTTGTCTCCTTTTTTAAAGATGGGGACTACGTTGGCCTTTTTCCATATCTCAGGTAGCTGCCCAGTTTCAAATGATGTGTTGAATATTATGGTAAGTGGCACACTCAGTACCTCAGCTCCTTCCCAAAGGACCCACGGGAAGATATTGTCCTGACCCATCGCCTTTGAGGTATCAAGGTCACTGAGTAAATCTTCACCTCCCCCTCAGATGTGTGTATGTCCTCCAGCACTTGATACATCCCTTGTTGGTGATGCACCCCACTGTGAATACTTCCCTAAACCTCGAGTTGAGCTCCTCACATACCTCTTGATCATTACTTGTGAGTTCCCCATCTTCTCTCCTCAGCCTTATCACCTGGTCCTTGACTGTTGTCTTCCTTCTGATGTGACTGTACATCAGTTTCGGGTCAGACTTGTCTTTCGATGCAATGTCATTTTCGTACTCTTTCAGGGCCTCACTCCGTACCTGTGCATACTCGTTTCTAGCTCTTCGACTAATCTCCTTGTTTACTTGGGTTCTTTGCCTTCTGTACCTTTTCCATTCTCTGACACTCTGAGTCTTCGCCTCCCTGCACCTTTGGGTAAACAAGGGGCTCTTTCTGGTCTTCCCATTTAATCTTTTTCCTTTGGGTATAAACCGTTTCTCTGCCTCATTGCACTTTGTCGCTACGTATTCCATCATTTCATTTACTGACTGTCCTTCCATTTCCCTTTCCCACAGAACCTCCTGCAGAAAATTCCTCATACCCGTGTAATCCCCTCTTTTAAAGTCTGGTATGTCTCTTTCAGCACCGTTTTCCCTCTCCACCTGTAGCTCTACAATGTACTCAAAGCTCAGCACCATATGGTCGCTGGCTCCCAGGGGGCTCTTGTGTGTTATGTCCTCGATATCTGAGCTATTCAGGGTGAATACGAGGTCCAGCCTTGCTGGTTTGTCCTCTCCTCGATCTCTGGTCGTGTCCCTGACATGTTGGTGCATCAGGTTTTCCAGTACCACGTCCATCATCTTGGCTCTCCAAGTTTCTGGACCCCCATGTGGTTCTTGGTTCTCCCAGTCGATCACCCTGTGGTTGAAATCGCCCATGACCAGTAACTTCGCTCTCTGCTCATGTGCGCTTTTCTTGCCACCTCCGCCAGGGTGTCCACCATTGCTCTGTTGTTCTCGTCATATTCCTCTCCTGGCCTCCTGCAGTTCTGTGGTGGGTTATACATCACTGCAATGACTATCTTGTGCTCCCCAGACTGGATGGTACCTACTGTAAAGTCCCTTTCTCTACACACCTCCATTCCTTCCATTTCCTCGAATCTCCAATGGTTCCTTACGAGCAGTGCGACCCCTCCTCCCCCTGCTCCTTCTATCTTTCCTCAGGATCTGATATCCCTGTGGGAAGATTGCGTCTGTTATTGTCTCATTTAGTTTAGTTTCTGTGACTGCTATGATGTCTGGGGACATTTCACCTATTCTTTCATTCCACTCTTCATACTTATTCGTGATTCCATCCGCATTTGTGTACCAAACCTTCAACCTCGTTTCCAATACTGTGGCCCTGGGGGGATCTTGGTGGGTTGGGGGTTGTGGGCAGGGTTCCCATAGGGGGTTGTTGCATGGGTGGGGGGTTGTATGGTTGGAGTGTGGGCTGATGGGGTGGGGTAGTTGTGATGGTGGGTTTTGGGTTGCTTGGGTGGGGACATGGGAAATGATGTGTGTGTGTGTGTGATGTTAAAATATATGGTTGCCGTTGGGTTGCTGTGATTTGAGGCCCTCCGTGAGTGCTTCCGGTGGGTGTGTTTGTCCTTCTGCTTGGGCATGGTGCCCTCTGTACCTTGCTGTCTCCTCCTCTCTCTCCTCTCTTTGCATTCTTATCCTCTCCTTTTGGGCCTCCCTTTCTTCCTGCGTTCTGTCCCGATCTAGGTATACATCCTGGTACTCCTGAGTCGCCCTCAGCCGTGCTTTCTCTTGCAGGATCATGGTACGGGCTGATTCTGCATTGAAGATTACTTTGAGGAGCCGATTTCTTCCCCTTGTGTACCACCCGATTCTCCGAAAATTTGTCACCTGGGACGTGTCTCCCCCTGTTGCTAGCATGATACCTTTAATCCTTTCTTTCTCCTCCTGTTTTCTTCTGTCATGGGTGACCCCTTCGACTTCCTTAAGGCCGTAGATAAAGATCGACTTCTCCCTTTCCTCCTCCCACTGTGTCTCCCTTTGTATCGTCAGAGATGCATTAGCATCTTCCGGTTCTGCCATTGTTGCATCCCCTGTGTTCCTCTGTGTGTCCGGCCTATTCATTTGCCCCTGTCCACTGCTGTATATTGTTGGGGTCTCTGCGTTTAGTGTGTCTGCTGCTTTGTCTATCCTCTCATGTGTTGTTTATGCACCCTGTGTGTGTGTCGATCTATCAGTAATTTCCTTATTGACTCTTGCGGAGGAATGAACTCTAGCTCTCAGACCCGCCTCATTCTGATTGTCGTAAGCTAGGTCTATCAAATTTATTTTTGAACAAGAGTATAGAGTTAGCAGAGTCATGCTAGACAAGGGTGGAAGAGGTATGCTGGATAAGGGAGTGTTGGATGACCTGGAGAAGGGTGTGTGGGGCTCCAGGTATGGATGAGAGACAAAAGTGTGAAATTGTGACTCCACGTATAAGAGGTGGGGCTCTATGTATGAAGTACTACACACACGAGTGTTTGACGGGGCTCCATATATGAAGTAGACACGAGTGTATGATGGGGTTCCATGTATGAAGTAGACACACGAGTGTATGATGGGACTTCATGTATGAAGTAGACACGAGTATACGACAGCAGAGACACGAGTGTATGACACTCAGCAGACACACGAGTGTATGACACTCAGCAGACACACGAGTGTATGACAGCAGAGACACGGGTGTATGACACTGAGCAGACACGAGTGTATGACAGCAGACACACGAGTATGTGCCGAATTCTATGTACATAGAAATGATAAAGTTATCGTGACTAAGTTGTCCTTGAAGGGTGACTGGTTGTAAGGATCCTTCAGAGGTCAGTAGAGCGTGGAAGACGTACATTGTTGGCGTAATGATGACAGTCATTTCACCTGAAGGTTTTCCGCTGGGTATACTCTATCTTTTTTTTTATTCACCTCTTCCGGGTCACAACTTTTTAAATCCACATCAAAAGTAGCGACGTGTAACTTACAATACCAGTTTGATGTAAATGGCACTTTTTTCAAGATTGAAGGACCTGAACACATTGACTTAAGGCTGAGGGACTGATTACTTCAAAACTCCTCATCTTCCGCCATCCATCTATGTACTGGACTGAGGAAGCCACTTGTGTGCATTCTCGTTGAAATCGGTTGATGTAGCAATTTGATTGTCTTTCAAGGACCCGAGTTTTTCATTATCGGTGGCCTGATATCTGTACACTAACATGCAATAACGAATGAGGAAAGAATGTCCCACTAAGCTTATTTTGTGTCAAAAGTTCTCTACAGTTTAAAGTTTAAATGAATTACCAGAAGGATTATGGGTATCATTATTATATAAATTGAAAGAAAACTTACACAGCACTTTATTTTTATTTCGTTGTACGTAATCACTAAAAGTCGAATATGCTAACAGTAATTAAAAAAAATAAATAAATAAAAGGCGATATTTGATATTTTTAGGGATATTTGATAACAACTAACTCGGTTTAACTACTATTTTTTAAGTTGTTATGCGCGTCTTACCAAGTTAGTACAAGCTTAGCAAGTTAGTAGCTTTCTGGTCAGTCTCAGGTCCCAATCACTTTATTTTTTTAGACTACTCTATAGTCTTTGGTCAGTATATTGTAAAAACTTTAAAAAAAATACGAATTACATATAACCTTCTCCTTGAGGATTTCGGTAAACCATATAGCCTTCTCGTACCTGAGAGGATATATCATGGTATGTCCCCGGTAGAATATACCATGATATATAGCATGATTGATGGTATGGTCGGAAGGGGAACAGGCGGGATTTAATGTGGACGGGTGTCTGGTCCTGAGGAAGGAAGGTAACCCCGGCACCTGTAGACTAAATAATGTAGAACATGGACATGCCGGATAAGAGGGGAGGCTTTAGAGTTCTGGTTAGTCGAGGATTGAAGCCGGGGCGGCGTTACTCGGGTTATTCGCAGTACGGCTCGAGTCTAGTATAGTCATTTAATTTATGCCTGAAGGTTGGGGATTATAGGATTTTTTTTTTTAGTCTTACGGGAATAGAGAAGCGAGATGAACGGATTGTGGAGGCGGTAGCTGTAAACCCTATACGCAGTTTTAAGAGTATAACATACATCAAGACAACAGAAACCAGTATTAGGGGTCGACGAAGCTCAAGAGGCAGGACCCCTGTAAACATAAGTTATAAATGAAACACCTAAGCACCTATGAAGATGTGTAAGTGTTGCATGTGTCTTACTCATCAACTTGTCAGTATTGTATAATATTAATGTGATATAAATTGAGTACAAAAGTTCCAGGGTTGTGCTGTAGCTCTATATATAGTTGGTGCGTTTTCATTTGGATAGTGTGGTGCGGTTCTGGTCTCCAGACCGAGGCCCCGTGGCATGGTAGCAAAAGCTCTCGCTTCACACGGCGAGGGTCCGGGTTCGATTCCCGGGGAAGGGGTTGTCCATGTTCACCCATCAGTAAAATGGGTACCTGGGTGTTAGTCGACTGGTGTGGGTCGCATCCTGGGACAAAACTGACCTAATTTGCCCGAAATGCTCTGCATAACAAGCGGCTTTCTATATAGTAGTATGCCATTGGTGTCAACTATGGACTGTATACCTTGTACATGTACTTGTAGTAAATAAAGATATTATTATTATATTATGTATAAGGGAATTACAAACGTTGGTCTACAGTATCAGTGTATATTGTGAAGAGACTTGGAGTAAGCTGTTACCTTATTCTACACTAAAATTACATTATAGGAACACCAGCAGCAATCTGTCTCCTTATTCTATGTGATGGGAACAAAAGTTAGCTCTCAAAGTCCACCACACAAAGGGCTTCATACATGAAGGAATGGGATCTATCTGCCTGAGCTGGGGAAGTCTGTGAAGCATTGAGAACATCGTCAAGCATTCCACTTCAGGTTTAGTATCAACAGCAGCTTTAACGACTTCGTTCTAGCAAAACTGGAGTTACTAATTACTAATAGTTATGAATTACAATCTAGGGAAGGTCCATATGACACACGGGAAATGGAACTTACGAGGATGTCATCACTGCGTATTTTTAAACACATACACATACACATATGTATATACATAGACCCCCTACATATACGTATATGTACAAATATATGCACATTTGACATTTATATATACAGATTACACATGTATACAAACTGCACACAAGGATTCTGACTGGGAGATTTAGATTACATTTGTATTTAAAGCCTTTCGACCCCATGACGGTCATTTACGGTGCTGTTCACCACCAGTCAAGGATATTTTAATCCCTAAAACAGGATATATACACAGAAATGCGCATCTCTCATTGTATATACCCTCGATAGGTGGGTTCGACTTTGGCGGGCAGGGACACGTGAGGTATTGGATCAGCTGTGTTACTGAGTGTCGTTGTGGAGACTCGTGAATGGCGCAGATATGTGTGATTGTGGTACATTAAGAAAAAAGAAAAACCGGACAAAACTCCTCCCTAAAACAAAACCCTCCTGGACAGAACTCCTCCCTAGAACAAAACCTTCCTGGACAAAAACGCCACTGAAAAAGTTCAGAGGGAAACAAAACTTCGGTTGGTTTAAGTTCAGTTTGGTTCAGTTAAATCAGATTAGGCTGGATTAAGATAAACTAGTTTAGAATATAAATAAGACTTAGTGGAATTTTCCTATTTTTTTTTGTCTGGTGGGTTTTGTCCTCAGAGTAAAACCTTCCTGAGCTCCTGTTTTTCCCTTTGTACTTGTGTTTCCTCCCTGGCAGAATATGCCTTAGTGGAACCTCAACCGGATATACTATGGTTGACCCCTGACCGGATATACCTTGGTAGATCCCTGATCAAATATACTATGATATACCATGATCTAGGTGGAAATTTTTCTGAGATTTACATAGTACTGGAACCAACGATGCATTCAGTGAGCAGCATAAATACAAACTTTTTCAACCACACTAAACATGCAAGTTAAGCCCTACGGGTTTAGCGCTTCCCCATGAATATAATAACATGCAACTCACATGCCAAATAAAAATATATAATTCCCATGAATGTAACCAAAAATTATTTTACCCATTGTATAAACTACTAAATCATTCATACTTCCTAAAAGACCAGCGAGGTCCCTACAGGCACACCCAGTGATCATAAAGGTCATGTTGAAACGGAAAAGGATATATGCTGTTCGTAAGCGCACCGCACTTATCATCTATTAGTGCAAAAACAAATGAATCTCAGTGACGTGATTTTTGTGGAAAGAGGACCATGCACCCAACTTGCTACTCGTCTGCAGGGCCCACCGGGATAGCCACTTTCAGCTAAAATCTAGTGTCACTGTGAGGCATTTGTCTGTTGTTGAGAATCTACGTCACGGCAGTCGTTGTCCCTCGTATCATATATATAGCCGGTAGCTGATGAGTAACACATATATGCAACACTTGCGTGCTTCATATATGCAACACTTGCGTGCTTCATATATGCAACACTTGCGTACTTCATATATGCAACACTTGCGTAGTTCATATATGCAACACTTGCGTAGTTCATATATGCAACACTTGCGTAGTTCATATATGCAACACTTGCGTGCTTCATATATGCAACACTTGCGTACTTCATATATGCAACACTTGTGTGTTTCACCTGTACAACAGGATTCTGCAATAGAAACAGAATACAAGTGAATATAACACTGAATGTGTATCAACTTTAACTCTCATTTCCTTTCTCTTTTTACACAAAAGAACAAAAATTAATCCCCAGAAACAAAAAAAAAATATACAGGCGAGAACGACAATACGTTATGAAAGACCAAAGTTATTACTGACAAGGTCCTTAGACAGACTGATTAAAACCAAACAAGTCACCAAACCCTGACGAACTGTTTTCAAGGATTATAAAGGAATGTTAGGAAGAACTTAGTAAGTCATCAGATGTCATTCAACGAACCACTACGAACAGGTATCATGCCAGACAAGTGGAAAATAGAAAGTGTGATACCTATTTGCAAATCGGGAGATAGGTCGTTGCTTCATGTTATAAATCAATCAGTCTAACTTCAGTTGTAAGAAAGCCGATGGAGTCAGTAACTACAGATTAAATTCAAAGTCACTTGGAAAAAAAAAGATCAATGAATCTCAGCACGGTTTTACAAAGGGGTGTTCCTGTTTTACAAATTTACTAACCTTTTTCAATAAGGTGTCTAAGGACGTAGACCAAGATAAAGAATGCGACACTGTATAAATGGATTTCAGTACGGCCTCTGAAAGAGTTCCACACTGGAGGCTGTTGAAGAAAGTAGCGAGCGGTACTCCAAATAAGTGGAGAAATTATCTCCTGGACCGAGGCAGGGTTGACCAATAAATGGAGAAAAATTGGAATGGGGATCCGTTACAAGTGATGTTCCACAAGAATCAGTATTAGGCCCATTTTTGTTTACAATATACATAAATGACACAGAAGGGGAAATACATATCAACATTATCAAGTTTGCTGATAACAACTGATGTAGTGGTCGGAGAAGTGGCAGATGCTGTTTAATGTAGACAAATGTAAGATTCTATTCTTAGGAAAAGGAAATAATTTAAGCACCTATAAACTAAATAATGGTGATCTCTGTGAAATTGAATGTGAAAAAGATTTACGAATTCTAGTGAGCAGTAATTTAATGTCAACACAGCACATGGTCGCGAAAAAGATAATAGAATTCTTGGTTTCATATCAAAAAACATAAATAATAAAAGTCCTCAGGTTATACTTCAACTTTATGTATTCTTGGTAAGGCCTCATTTAGATTATGCTGCTCAGTTCTGTTCTGTATATTGCAGAATGGACATAAACGCGCTGGAAAATATATAGAGAGGGATAACGAAATTGATTTCTTATATCAGAAATCTTTAATACGAAGATAGGCTGAAGGCTTCTGGAGAGGCATAGAATTAGAGGTTGATATGACTGAAGTGTATAAATGGAAGAAAGGAATAAAGAGAAAATAAATACCATGCAGAAAATATGCAATGAAGGCAGGACTAGCAGCAATGGAGTCAAGTTGGGCAAATTTAGATTGAGAACTGATATAAGAAAGTAGTGGTTTAGCAAACGAGTTGTAACTTACATGTAGTTGCGTTGAAGCGAGAACCTTGCATATTTTTAAATATAAGCTTCACAAGTACACGAGTGGGTGTGGGGGGGTGTGAGTTGGACTTGCCTAGCATGGGCCAGTAGGTCTACTGCAGTGTTCATTCTTTCTTGTGTTCTTGGGAGGAATAGAAGGGCTAGTTCCGTCACCCTTGGTAGGAGGTGGACACCTTTCTGCACTAAATATACCCATGTGTTAAACGTGTCTTTTTTTCATTAACATGTCGGTACTGTATACCCTCAATGATATATTTATTCGGGAGAGCAAAACCTGATGGGAGGTCACGCAGCGCCTGGGGAATAGAAAGTAACGATGCCTGATTCAAGGAAGGGAAAAGTGGCTGCAATTTCCTGGGACAAAAACCCTTAATCAGAATCAATGTACTCTCCCATGAAGAAACTTCGACTCCTGTATCTACTAATTTATTACCCGGAATCCCATGTCCCAAACACACAAAATACTGTATATAGTAATACCTGGGATGATAGTACGCGAACCACTTATAAATTTTATGAGAAACAGTGACAATATTTAGTAGAACACAGTAGGAGAAAACACTGAAAGATACCATCAGTGGAAAAAGAGGAAAGCAGCAAGGATGGTATGGAGTTTGACAATAAATACTGAACACTCTGTAGGTAAGTCTAATAATTACCAGGATCTTAATTTTCAAAATAGGGATTAAAGAAAATTTAGAGAGGGTGTGGTTGTAGTATTGGATAAGTCAGCAACGTAATCGAGTCTTCATCAAGACTGTCTGTGAAGTAGAAAAGTTTGCATCATGAAAGTAACTTCTCCCCCTAAACAGGAAAATTTTTTTATTCCTAGAGCTGACTTTGGCAACAAACTGGTTCTAAGTTGCTCTACTCACATCCTTCTCCTCCACTCCCTTTACCACTCCCACCCAGCCCAATATGCACTCCCTCCCACCCCAATATGCACCATCAGTCCTCCCCACGCACCTCCACCGGTTCTACCACACAATCTCCACCTTCCCCCCACTGATGATTAGCACCTACAACCCCTGTATATCATTACACACTCCACCTTTCCCACACTGACCCCAACACAAGATTACTTTCCATTCACTGACCCCAACACAAGATTACTTTCCATTGACTGTCGGCTAGGGACCTGGAGGCAACTTTCTATCACAGGAAATGCGATTTTCTTAGAGTAGTTTTTATTCACCTTTTGCAGTTAAGGGATTATTCCCTAAACACTCGTTAGACGAATGATTGATAATAAGTTATCGTGAACTGCTGCATTTTGCTATCATTCTGCCTTTACTGCATTTTCTTAAAATTTCCCTGCCTGGTGTTTTACGTCTTTATGTTAGTCTTAATTTGTTGCTATCTCTTTTGACTTCTTGTCCTTACTCTTAAGATCCATTATCCGTTGCGATCGTCCTCAACGTCGTTTAACTTTAAGAGCAATATTATATATATATATATATATATATATATATATATATATATATATATATATATATATATATATATATATATATATATATATATATATATATATATATAATATTATGTAACCACGAACGAGTGGTATTGATCAATAACTACACTGCACTAGCCAGGGGTCGAACCCATGATGCTTTTACCCGCCTCATGGTGAGCGAAAACACACGACGCTCTAGTCCACTGAACCACACAATCCTTAAGAGTAGCGCATCCAGTAGGACTGAATGTTGTACTCGCTACCCAAGGACATATGGTGGTGTGGACGCCTCTAAGCTAGTACACCCTGTTTGGTGTACTAGCTCAACAAGCAGTATATATATATATATATATATATATATATATATATATATATATATATATATATATATATATATATATATATATATATATATATATATATATATATATATATATATAATATATATATATATATATATACATATATATATATATATATATATATATATATATATATACATATATATATATATGTCGTGCCGAATAGGTAAAATGGGTCACTTAGCAAGAACTCATTTATTTGTTTAACTACATTTATACGTTTAAAGATATATTTTTTTCATTTATGTTAATGTAAAAAATAATAATTTTGTACCAAAAGAACCTTAGAAAACTTACCTAACCTTATTATAACAAGCACAATTTAATTTAGCCTAATCCAACTAAATATATAAGTTTGCAATAATTTAATAATAAACAAACACATTGAAATATATTTTTTATTGCATACTCAAATTTTTGCTTGCCTTATTCTGCAAGAAGAGCGTTGCTATTTAAGCCAAAATCGCAAGTATTACCTATTGGGCACGACATATATACACTGATGCGAATCATTCACTATATATTCTGTAGTATGTCTCTCTGAATCTCTCCTTAACGCACTCAGTATTTTAACGCACTCAGTGTCTTAACGCACTCAGTGTCACTTTTGTAGGAGAACGACACAACAGCAGTTGTTGACACAAGCGGAGACATACTTGGGCAGAGATAATGAGGGGACCAGGAGAAAAAAAATATGTCTTTCGAGAGAGTTTGTAGTAAAGTATGATAAATAAAACTGGTAATTGTTGTTGATAGAGACACTCAGGCATCAATTAGAAACTTTATTAATGCAATGTTGCGCCTGCGCAGAATGTTTATCACGTCTTGAGGAAGCGCACTGCCCAGGCGAAACGTTGCCTCAATAAAGTTTCTAACTGCATCTTGCGCGTCTTTACCAACTGCAACTTGACGGTATTCCTATACCATCTATTATTGCAAAGCTGAAAATGTTAAGATGGTAAAAGAGTTCTTAGAAACATAAGAGTATTGTTTTTTATAGTTCTTGTTAGCAATTCCGCAAAAAAAAAAAAAAATTGTGATTTAGCGAATGACTTTGAAAAAAAAAATGTTTGGAAATCATATTAGATATTTTTGAATAGTTAAAAGAAAAACTGTCGATGTTCTAGATTTTCCCGTGGCTGATATTGATGGATTAAGACAAGATCTGATAAAACTAGCTCAATTTCTTTCAAATTGGAATGTGTTAGGTAAAGGGGCAAAGGTGTGGCAACGAGAGCGAATCGTTGT
Source organism: Cherax destructor (assembly GCA_009830355.1). NCBI lineage: Eukaryota > Metazoa > Arthropoda > Malacostraca > Decapoda > Parastacidae > Cherax > Cherax destructor. The sequence goes on along the minus strand of WNWK01000187.1, from coordinate 325,696 downwards.
CACAATAAAATGTCACATTAGCTGCACCTGTGCCCTTTTACTAACATTTTGTCGATAATTCTACCATTATTCCCAAAGAGAGAAACGTTGTAACAACCAGAAGCTAAAACAGGTGACGAGATAGTCAAGGTTAGGTCGAGTTACCTGTGTCCTTTAAATTACTGGTAAAGGCAAGTACAGAAAGAAAACAAGGTCTGAGACTCACCTTTGGAATGTGGTAACCCAACACTATGTGACCTGACAATGGATCAGACAGTAGACGAATATTAAAGTACCGTTCAAGATTTTTCCGGAAAAAAATTAATATTGCATCAGTCAAAAGGTCGAATAATAATAAGCTAGAATGGCATGTCATGGTATTAAAAACTCTCATTAGACAACGCGAGATTGGCTGGTTAATGAAGTTTAAAGCCTATCGACTACACAAGGGTGTTAAAGGCTGCACGTAACCTTTGTCACTACCAGACAAGAATACTTTATTCCATAAAATATGGATAAAAGGAAACTCTCAATATATATAAACTGAGAGAATTACATCTCTATTAGTTATGTAAAGAGAAATTAATGAATTAGTGTATCAGACTTAATGACCATGAAGTGTAACTAACACTGACGAATGGTTAGCGTTTCAGATCGGCCTTTACTAAACAAGCCACACAGTATATACACCGTCTGACTAAAGACTCGCTTTCAGGACGTCATTTCCTGACTAAATATATATATACAAGTCATCTTGAAGACTACCTCTCTATAAACTGTGTTAAGTTTGGTTGTCACAGTGGCTGATGGAGTGTCAGGGTCAACCAGCCACGGTCCTAGGGTGTGCCTAGCACGATGTGTTCACTGATACTTAAAAACACCTTTCTAGTCTTCCATTATAACATGGCTCTGATGACCTTTGCAGATGATATGTATTTATCAGAGGGAACAATTTTGAAGCTCTCTCCACACGTACACACAGTCACACATATGGGATTGTGTTTTTGACCATACCTTACATATACATATATGCATTATATATATTATGCAAATATCGCAAACTAAGCGATGCATATATATATATATATATATATATATATATATATATATATATATATATATATATATATATATATATATAATATATATTATATTTCAGGGAGGAGCTAAGCTTTCAGCATTATGGAGCAGTAATTTCTACGTTGTCTGACTCCTAGGTTAGTGACGTACGACTCGATATTCATGAATCTTTTTGACTACTTGTAGCTTCACAAGCTCTATTAAGGTCAGGTCTGCTGAGGCTTCACTCGATGTGTGCCATGCTTTTAGACAGCTGAGACACGTTTTCACTAAACTTTCCTAAATATTTTTGTTTCGTTGTGTTGGTGGAGCTAGGAATTCAACTGCTAATGTGTTGATAGCAAAGTGGTCCCTAGTAAGCACTACTCATTTCTCTGGCCCTTGCGTGTGCTTGATATATAAGGACAGTTAGTGAATTTTCTCACTCGACCTCTGAGTGGTAGTTGCTTTCGTGGCCCGCCATTGGTCTATCAACTATCACATTTTCTTGTCCCCGTCATACTGCCAGTACCTCTAACTGGTCACTGTGACAGTGACCCATAGCATGTGATTTTTTCCCTTGAGAATAAACAAACATCTTACTGCAGATTCAAGGTTAGATTACCTGATACTAGTCTTTTGTCGCATGATGCGTCCAGTACTGTTGTTAGTCCAAAGGCGGGGTTAGAAAAAGCAACCACTGCGCCTCTATAGATGGTCTTAATTACACAGATTCAGTTGTGATAGCCATTAGCCCTATATTGGTCGGACCGAGGGGGAAGAGGCTCTACTGGTCGGACCGAGTGGGGAGAGGCTCTGCTGGCCACTTGTATGGGCTTCTCACTGTGGTGACGGGGGGATATCTGGCACCTCCTCGTGCTTCTCTGCTATATAATGAGTGCCTCCATCACTCGTTCTTGTTGAGTGAAGAATGGAGTTGTGAAGTCACTTGAGATCAGTAGTAGCTCATGCGAAGCCGGTGAAAACGGCTTTCCAGTCTCAATTTCTCTTCTTGAAATCTTGTTAGTTATGCACCCATATTCGTTGGTTGGTTTATTGGGTTTAAAGGCCTTCGACTAAGACGGTGATTAAAGTTACCTGTTATCTTTGTAAATCAAGGCTGTTTAATCTCAGAAATAGAAATATAGTAAACTCAGTGCATGTACACTGTACACAAGTCGCTCCCAAGTAACGACTTTTTTGCAAGATGTAGATCAGTGAGAACCTCCACATTAGTGTACAAATATAGTGTATTTCTTTACATTGTCGTCCAGTGTACAAGGTATTTAAGTGGTACCCTGCCTGCCTGAGTTTCTTATATCAGGTCACATTAGGCACGATAACATTAGGTTTTGGATAATAAACACGGTATATAGTACAGACACTAGTATAAAGGAAATGTGCAACGTTAGGTCGCTTCTCGGTTCTCTTGAGCAAAGATCAAAGTGTAGGTAACTTTATTAAGTTAATGTTTTGCCCGCCAGGGGCTTAATCAACCATTGGATTGATAAAGAACCTTTCCACTTCTACTGTCTCTACTAGTGTATCGCCTGTATTCGACTGAAGAAGCCTGATGTATAGGCAAAACATATCGACAATAAAATATACCATAGTGTTCCACATGCGCCCCACTCATCAAAGCTCTTGGTGGACCAAGCATATGTTTGATCAAGCTCCTGGTCGGTGAAATGTTTCATTAATAAAGTTATCTAACGTTGCTTATGTGCCTTTTATGTATCAGCTCTCCTAGTGAAGGCTCCTTCCTGAAGGCTATTTCTCAGTTTGCGCGTGTTCCACTGTATTAAAAGGATTCTCTATTACCAGTGTCTTTATTCCCACTTGTCGGCTTTTTGACACTGTTTACCAAAAATAAGTGAATATGAATTTCTTGAGGATTTGTTTTAAGCAAAGCAAAATAAGTTTGTGTGATCCGAGAGGAAGGCAATACATAACCCCAGCCTCTGAAACAAAATATCCAAAATTATTCAATAAACTTGGCAAATTAATACCTACACAGCTGAAGACCAATTCAAATCTTCCTCTAATATACACCAGAGTTGAAAGTTTCATGCCGATCAGACAGGGTATTCTCGATTTTTGCAAAAAAACTATACAAAAAATTCTTCACAAAAAATGGTTATTTTGAAACTATAACATTAAAATCTTCAAAAGAATCTTCCTTAGATTTAGAAGAATCGTGGTATAAATTTGAAGCTGTTCAGTAGTGCCATTCTCAAGTTTCCTAAGTTATAATATTGGCAACTTGGCTCTCACGAAGTACATTAAGAACCCGATCGTTTTCTAAGATATACCAGCACTGAAAGTGTGAAGCCGATCAGAAGAGGCATTCTCAAGTCATCGCACGGAAATTATTATATCAATGTGCTAAATTTTGCAAAATGGCACCAACTCACTATAACAATAAAAACGTACTTTGTGGCTTGTTAGTGGTCCAAGAAGAACCGAAGTGCGGGTTATCTGTTTATGTAACAATACGAAATTTTCTCTATGTAAGCTATTAGTATTAAAGGTTTGAATCCTATCAGATGAGGCATTTAAGTTATCGCAAGAAAACCTTGAAAACCTTAGGGATGGGGGGATTCAGAATTTCATAGGTTTCTTGTAGACGCCCATATTTCTAAGCTTCCAAAACTGAGTATTCTTTCAGAAATACACTATGTGCCAAAATGTCACTCTGTACTGCTGTATTATCTATCTCTTCCTCATTTATTGTATATGTGCAAGGGATCTACAGTAGCTAATCACCTACAACCTATCATTACCCAACAAAAGTCAGCTATCGGAATGACCAGTCAAGCTGGTTCCAGACAACACCCCCCCACTCTAGGTTAAGACACATGTGTACTCATCATGACATTTATTAAGACAAAGTTTTGACACGAGTGGTTTCTTCAGTCCTCGTCTGAAGAACTCACTAGTGGCAAAGCATTTCCTTAATAAATGTCTGTCAGAGCATAAGTGTCTTTTACATTCAAGTTGTCAGTATCACCATACTACTTCCGCTAATACACCACAGTATTCAGTAGTTACTAAAGTTATTCAACATACGAAGTACTCACACATTGTTTTACTTCCTCCATGGAGAGTGGAGAAAAATCCTTCCTTTGTAAGACGTGTGTCGTAAGAGGCGACTAAAATGCCGGGAGCAAGGAGTTAGTAACCCCTTCTCCTGTATAAATTACTAAACGCAGAAAGAAAAACTTTTGTTTCTTCTTTTTCGGGTCACCCCGCCTCGGTGGGAGACGGTCGATGTGTTAAAAAAAATACTGTACTTTTATGTATCCTGGATACTTGTTACGAATAGCAACCCTCTACTTCGATTCTTCCTGGATAGCGGCAGTAGAATACAGACAATACTAGCAACTGGTATCTCCTTGATATACCACGCGTCTGACTCAGACTATTTAGCTTTTAAGCTAGTTTAAGATTACTTGAAATACTTTGCGAAGACATAGGCTTTCCCTGAAATCTGTATAACTTGTCACTAATTCTTACAATAATTGTAAACTGAATTTACTGGAAATAAACATCAGTATTCTCCTTTATATTGGTTGTATAAGTGAGGTATTCAGTTGGGAAAGCTTTTAGAAAAGCAGAATATATGTTGTTTTATATTTTATGTTGTTAGCTGCGGCAGTCTTACACAGACTTGTGTATCCAACGATGCAAATAATAATAATAATAATATCTTTATTTACTACAAGTACATGTACAAGGTATACAGGCCTAGCTGACATCAGTGACATACTATTATATATAAAGTCCCTTGTTATACAGAGCATTTCGGGCAAATTAGGTCAGTTTTGTCCCAGGATGCGACCCATAGCAGTCGACTAACACCCAGGTACCCATTTTACTGATGGGTGAACATAGACAACCGGCGTAAGGAAACACGTCCGATGTTTCCACCCTTTCGCCGGGAATCGAACCTGAACCCCTCAAAGTGTGACGCGAGAGTTTTTGCCACCAGGTCACGGGGCATAGTGGAGAAGCAAGAAAACAATCACAGCACGTTGATAATTATACAAAGAATTTAATAGAAGCAACAAAGTAACACATGCACAATGCAGGAGTTGGAATTGGGGCTGGTGTTTCCGTGTTCAACATAATTATATCCTTCGGAGGTGATGAACGGTACGAGGGTTAGGTGTTGCTACCTCCCGCTGCCCAAATATTCTTCCACCTCCATCTGTGAGAAGTATTGACGCCTCTTGTGGGTTGGATGTCTGTACATACCTGCCTCCTGACTCGCACTGCCACCTGTGAGAGGAACTGATGCCTCTCGTGGGTTGGATGTCAGCACCTACCCACCTCTTGACTCTCACCCCATCCTGTGTGAGGTACTATTGCCTCTTGAAAGTTAGCTGCAACTACCCGCCTCCTGACCTTCGCCTGTGAGGTGTTGCCTCCTCTTCCAGTGCTACGTAGCTCTGCTTTTGCAACAGCTTCACCAAGGTCAAGAGTGTAGTGACTAGGTAACTATGTAAATATTGCAGCATTGACACCAATGTAGCAACAACACCAGTAGGATTGGCGTACTGCACTAACCCAACTTTTACCTGAATATAAAAAAAAAAATCTTCAAAAGTAGAGGTGATCCTAGTGATGTCAAGTTTCTTTATGTGTCTCATATTGAATGAGACACATTGATGTCACTACAGTAATGATTCTGGTTGTATCCCATATAATAATAAGACAACACTAACTTCAGAGATAAAAATGACACTATGCCCACTAAGTATCATTTACAGACGCATGGCTCTAGGTAGAGTTTTATCAAGTCTTGATAATACTATACTTACGGCGAAAAGTCAGTAAATCATTGTTTATTCGGGTGATTGTATTTGTGAGCAAGTGTTTACTTCTCACACCTCCAGCGCTGCAACCTGACCTATCAGTACGTTCATTTTCTTACGAAGTTCCCATAGTCAGTTTCTTAAGGTTTCCTGCAATACTACAAACATTATTTTCCTTATTTTATATTAGATGAGGTAATGCTGGGTTAGATTATGATGCATTAGTCCATAAAATGGCATTTTAACCTCAAAAAGGAAAATATCGAGCAGCGACACATCAATTATTATTGCTAATCCCGTGGTGGTTAAACAGCGCCTGGCAACCATGCAGGTTGGATTAAAGGGGAGGGCAGGTCCAATTTGACGGATCAAGAGCCTCTCACCAGCGTCAGGGAACCTTCCCTGGCGAGTGGCGGTGGTATGAGGAACCAAGTGAACGTTCAAAATCTGCACAAGAATGACTCGTGGTGCGAGAATAGACTACGTGTTAACATAGAAACCTTGGGACTAGTGTAGTAAACTATCGTACAGTCATGTCTTGAACACTGTTGTTATGATCAGTCATGTCAAGATCACTATTTTCATGTAGTTTCACAAATAATTTTGCAACACTGAATTGCTCCACGAACAGCATTATTATGCATCATTCGTAAAGGAAGAAATGTCAAAAAAAGCATATAAAGTGATTGTTATGCTAGATGCATTTTTTATTTAGCAAAATTGGATACATCAGCAGTGTGCTGGTAGATTATTCTATACGGGTTACACAGTGGGAATAAATGCTGTTTCCCTGTCATGTTCCATCACTCAGGATATGAGACGCAGAGTGAGCCCTGGAGGGGTGAGCAGCTAACAAAGGTACGCTCTTACCTCCAGTGTAGCCCTGAGGGCTGTGTTTTTGTCTTCTTGCCCCACCAGCCATGCACTAGGCGGCAAGCACCTTCCACCGCCAGAGCACCTGGGACCTAAAAATGATCCTTGTAAAATGCCACTCGTCACTAGTTTTCATTGATTTCATCCTTATAAAAGCAAATTATGCTGCCTATTATTTAGCCATACCCCGATCCACCTCGATGCGTGAGAGGGTTTTACTTCAATACCATGTGTTGCCACTTTCTTCAACGGTCTCCTGTGTGGAAATATCAAAAGCGTCACTGGAGTCATATGATTAATGGTCGTCTACTGCATTAAAAACTTATCAGAAAAAAAATCAGCAAATTTGTAAGGAATGAATGACCTCTTTGGGAGTAATTCATTAAACTATATTTATAAAAGTATCGTCTAATTGTATCCGCAGTTATCGATTGTTTTAATTTGCCTACTACAGGCGACAACTATTATTATTATGATCAAGGGGAAGCTCAAAACCCGTAGGATTATCCAGCACCTGTGGGGGGGATAGAAGGTATTCAGGCTTAATTCAGGGAACTGGGAGGAATCTTTCGAATCTGTCTTTTATTACTTTGCAATTTGAATTATATAGTCTCGTTTAACTTTGCCTAACTGTTTGTTTGACCACCGGAGAGGGTTATAAGGTGACCCTCTCCGGTCTTGATGCGCTTTCTCTACCCCCAAAACAGTTATAAGTCTCCTCTTCATTCCTTTTGAATAATTTCTATTTGGTCAATTTCTGTTTTGGGAATGTATGTTCTTTGGGCAACATGTATAGTTTAAAAAAATATATATATATATTGCTAGTTCTCTGTTGAGCAAGTCAACACTAGACAGGTGTTATCCAGCTTTAAATACCCTCCTGCGTCCTTAATGACCCTCATGTAACCGGATAGCCATTAAACCCAATAAGTGAGCCACCCTAATTGAGTTAAATTGTAATCCTCTGGGCGAAAATCTGGAACTTTAACTGTATTTTCTTCATCATCGTATTTCCAAGCTCCTCAAGTCAAGCAAGTTATATATTCTCACTGGTTCTGTCACAATCTGCTTTAAAAACAATCCTGGACTGCCTCGAGGAAGTCACTTAACTCTAGATTCCCAGTCAAGTAATTCGTCATTTTCTCTAAAATTTAAATCTCCTATAATTACTACATTTTCATGGTATCAAGCGTTATCAGTTTCGTAATAAGGATTGCTTCCATGGTCTCTAATATAGGGGTTGATATTTTACGCCTAAGAACAGTTTTCGTTTTCTTCAGAAAACTGCAGCCAAACAAACTTACTTCAGCATTACCTTCTGTAAAAAAAAAAGGACACTTGGTCTCGAGAGGTAAGTTCTCTGTGACTTAGTCTAACGCATCTTTCTGATGCAGCGGTTAAAGTTTTCTCTTACAAACACAGGCTACGAGATTTATTTTTTGGCGATTTGTGTCAATATGGAATAATTTAAACCTTTGCATGTCTCGGTTATTGTTTTAATAGCTGTATTTACTGATCAATCAATCTTATCCCGTCCATCTAGCTCCTAGTGCTATCACTATTTTTATAAAATTCAACGAGAAAGTTTTTTCCTATGTATATTAATTTATTTTTTCTATTACCTTGAATGTTTTATCACCTATGACACTTTTCTATGCAATACTTGGAAAGTTGGTCTGTTTTATCATTTACAGATTATGCATATTACGATGTTTATGATGTTCATCTTGGAACTGCGTAAAATATGCCCTCATGACCTACAAAAAAGCCTAATGTATTCTCCAGAGTTTGCCTTCACCTCACTGACCTCCCTCTGGCCTTTATATTGTTTGTCTCCACTGCAACGCAAGATTACCTACAGCGAAAGTTGCATTTTTTTTTTGGCGTGAGTATATGTGCTTAGAGTTTAATCCCTATTTTGAGAATTAAAGTATCCTTAACTGGTAATGTATAATTTACATAGTTTACATTTGTGTGGCCGGTAGCATTAACCCAAATTAACCAACTTTATAATACAAGCGAAACGTTGTCAATAATAAAGTTTTCATTACTGCGCTTTAGTGTGTTTGTATTACCAATCTCTCGGTATTCCTTTACCATTAGTGTCATATTTGGCCATTAGGCCTAATACAGTAGGCCTAATGGCCCAAGCTAGGCAGATCCTATTATATACAATGCTGCTTATCTTTGTGTCATCAAGCTTTTGTTGGCTTTTATTCCCTCAATTACGTCAATTATGCTGAGTGTGAACTACATGAGGTCCAACGCTGACCCCTGTGGAACGCCATTTGTGACTGGTTCCAATTCTGCTTTCCTTCTATCCTGCTTCATTGTCGTTTACTGCTACTTTCTGCTTTAGTATACAAACACGACACCTCGGTACACTTGTCAACACCAGCGGTTCATTTCCAGGATGATCAACCAATCCTTGTTGTTATGTTAACCTGTCCTGCATTGGACACATATGCTAATGAGAAACCGTATTGAAAATAACAAGTTGCCACAAACTCCTTAAGGCTTCATCCGTTCTTTTATTAGTCATCTAAAATCGTAGGAAACCTTAATAAAATCTAACTAGAGAGTGTTACAAGCAAAACATTAGTGTTGTTTTGGTTACGTTATTTAGAATCTTGTAGAAACTGAGTAATAAAAATTGTACATAAGGCGATCATAAAAATGAAATTTAGAAATATTAATTAGGTAAAAACGAGATATATTCCGCATCAATATACATGACAGCTGTGAACACATCACCTCATATAACAAAATACCTCCAAGACACCATACAGAAAAAAAAAAAAAAATATCCCACGGCCGTAGGAAAGAACGCTCACCTTGCCTTCACTATAACACGTTCAGTAGAGGACTGACACAAACACTAGAGTTTCCTCCGGCCATCTGGGCCCCACCGGCCATCTGGGCCCCACACCACAACCCCCTCACAGGTGCCAGCTATTCTATACACACACTTGCTGCTTATTAATCTACGGTACATTGATTCCCTTATTTTCTTTTAAATAAGTTGTTTGCTTAACTATGAAACTATCGTCACTTATATATAACATCCAGTGTAAAAATAAATTGGTGGTAAGAGTGTGTTGATAATAATAGAATGTGTACAGCACGAACCCCACTTGCTCAGGGGTACACAATTCTTAGGTACAAGAGAGGTGTTGCCGCTAATTTTGTAAACTAAATATTACTATTATCTTACTATGTTTACTCCACTGACCTTCAGACGCTGTTAATTTCGATACATTCTATCTAATACGTTGATGTTCAGCTTTATAGTTCACAAATCCATGGTACTTTTAAAACCAGGGGAAAAATGTTTTATGCACGGTAGTACTACAAAGTTTCTCGTCATTTCCGAGGTCAACTTGATTCACAAACACTGATGTTTTTATAGAACCTACTGATAGATCCTCAGGTAAGCTGCACCTCTCACGAACAAGCAAAGATGTTTAGAGGAACAAATCTAATAAGTGACAGAGGACTTGAGCAATCCTGGAAAATTACTTGAGACAGAATATTAACCACTTTAACCGCGAGACAACTCTCCTCCCAGTGGACATAATGAATGTGTACACGCGAAGGCACACACATACAAACGCACATTATACACACACACACACACACACATACAAACTCGCATCCGCAGGCAGCCATTGAAGCGCACACACCCACATGTACATGGAGGCAACCAAGTACTGTACATATGCTTGCCCTTGGGTAGGAAACTCTCTATAATAGTTTCGTGCCCCTGACATTAGAGTACAGCATCATACCACAAACACTAGTCACTAGTTACCTCACGTAACTTGGGTATAATTATATGAGCGTCGCGAGGGACAAGGAAAACTTGGCCCCTCATTTTATAGAGTAGGAGTACAACGTATGTAAACTTCCCCCATTTTTAAAGATTAGCTACCTTACAAACACTCATACTATGTCTCCTATAAAACAATTATGTCAGCGTATATACACCGATATGAGTCTCCATCACTGTTTACTAAAATAAATTAAAGGATTCTTGATGTTAGTATGAGGGTGAATTCGAGACTTAACCCAAGTTCAGTGGACAGACTAAACTAAGTAGGTGAGAATACACTTGTGTGACGACCCAGGGAAGTACACGACACCAGCATCAATTTCACACTGTTGTGGTGACCAAGGGAGGTAGATAACACTAACACAAGCTTTACCACACTTCTGTGGTGAGCGAGGACGGTAGATGTCGGACTCTCTCACACTACTAGTTTAACACTGTGACGAGCGAGTACAGGTGCTCCCATCTCTACCCTCGTAGCCTCTACACATAAAATCCCTTGTTTAATGACGACCTCACACACACCCACACACATGCGCGGGTGAGAAACCCTCATCCCTTCCACATCTTTACTGTTCTTTCAATACAGGATTATCTTTCGACGTACCCGTTAGCCAAAATAATAATAAATGAAAAATTAACTGGTTGGAATCCGGTGACACGAGTTTTTTTTTATCTTCCCCGCGAGTAGCGACCCGTTGGCAGGTTTCTGGCAGTGGAAGAGTTTTAGGGGAGGGAAGGAGGGTAAGGAAGACGGAGGGTAAAGAGGAAGGAAAATAAGGAGGGGATATATAGAGAGGGAGGAGGAAAATCTATGATTGGCACTGCAGGTGAAGGTGGGTGGTGGGGGGTGACAAGTGTGCATAGGTGGTGGGAGAAGGGAATGAGTGCAGACTCTATCACATGTGGTTTGGTAAGGCAAGTATTGCCTTACCAACCACAGGGGACAGGGAGGGAAAAAGAAATGGACGGGGGAGAAAAGACATGGGGAATATTCCTCACTCACTATCATCCAGTGAAGGTAAAATCAATACCCTTGTATATGGACTTGCCTAGTACACCCCCTGAGTACACTCTTATGTACACCAAGTACACTCTTATATACCAACAGCCCATTTTTCCTATACATATTGTCATACATGGTTTTATATTTTAAAAAAATAATAAAACTCGCATCCTCATTACACAGTACCTTATTGCATCAGTCTCAATCATTTTAAAAGATACTTCATGTATCAGATTTTAAGTATTTACTTTATTATAAAAAAGAGCTATAATTACAAATTATTGCTACATAACTCAAGGGGAAAGAGGATAGCGGTAAATATCAGGCTGAATAATAATAATAATAATAATAATAATAATAATAATAATAATAATAATAATAATAATAATAATAATTAAACAAACGTTTAAGAAAGTTTGAATATAACACTTATGGAACAGCAGTAACAGCAGCGGTAGTATTAGTAGTAATAGCAGTAGTAGTGATATTAAATTTGTACTAGTGTAATATTAAATTTGGACAATTATATTCGGTGGTGGGCCACTTTGTGAAAGTTAATACATTCTTAAAATAGATGCATATACAAAATATTTGCACTAAGTAAAGCCTTGTGTTTTGTAGATACATAATATAAGAACAATGTTATCATACGTTTTGGTAAATAAATACATCTTTTGTTTTTCTCTTATATTGACACTAATGACAATACATATACAAACCTTAATACAACAGTCAAAATATACAGTTAAAGTACTTAGTACTTTAAGTTCATCATCGTAATAAAACAACATCGATGTTACTGGGTGATCTTCTCGTAAGTTTTCTTTAACTAATGAGGTTCTGTTATTTTCGATCTCTATCTCCCACATAATAATTATTAATTACTTTTCCCTGTTGACATATGCAATAGTGGTCCACAGGAATAATTTGGCAGAGCAAATTGGGCTCTCGGGCCATATCTTGCCCACTCCTGGTCAAGTGTATAACAAATTACTAAATAACATCACCAGTCATAGCGTATGCCTAGGTAAATATATAACTTATTTAATCATAAACACGAAAGTGGAAGAAATGATTCGTCTTAATGTAATTCAGAAATTGGTTAACCATTCTTCAAGGTACTGGACTCTGTGATGAGGTGAACCTTCCAAGGTTCCATAGTATTGATAGTTGATAAGATCAATCTTCCAGGTCTCTATAGTTTTACTAGATGTTAAAAAAATAATCTCCCGAATCTCTAGAGGGTTTCTAGACAGCAAGATCAATCTTCCAAGTCTATGCAATGTTACTAAATGATGTCAACCTTCCAAATCTTTATAATGTCCATAGGGTAATAACCTTCCAAGTCTTAACAGTTTTCCAGGGTGATAACATCAACCTTCCAAGTCTTAACTGTGTTCCAGGGTGATAACATCAACCTTCCAAGTCTTAACAGTGTTGCAGGGTGATAACATCAACCTTCCAAGTCTTAACTGTGTTCCAGGGTGATAACATCGGCCCTACGTCTCTGCAGTGCAGTAATAAGCTCAATACTAATGTACAGAAATTCAGCATATGTGTCTCCTTCACTTAGTACTTACGCTGTACATATTGTTCAGTCTCCAGTGCTCTCTAACACAGATGCCAAAGCAGTGACTTTTTCTATAGATTATTGCATTCGCTCATAATTAAAATAATCTTCACTTAAATCTTTGTGTCAGAAAAAAGTTCTGATTTTGACCTACAAAGAAGACGTTGTTGCATAAATTAATTTCTGGGTATTTAACTGGTATGTTTTTTTGTTTTTTAGAAATTCCAAGTTTACTGGTTTTTTTCAATGCCTGCCAGTTGAAAGGAAGACATGTAGGGTAGTGGTGGTGGTGGTGGTAGTAGTAGTAGTAGTAGTAGTAGTAGTAGTAGTAGTAGTAGTAGTGTGCAGATTAGTTGGGACAATAGTAAATTTTTTATTATATCATGTCTTAGTCTCTGGCCCAATTAATGTAGTTTGGGTTCTTTTCTTTTTAGAAGAGCTTGCTACTGATTTCTGTCAGCCATCCAGCTATGGTGTTACCCTGCAACTCTCGCCAGTGCTACTACAGCTGTTGTTCTGTAAGGCTATTCCCCTTCAGTTCATGATTACTGTTAAAATTCATGATGAATGTTACACTTTAGAAGAGTGAAAGTATTGTAGCTCATATAAAAAAAATGCTGATTTGAGTATCAGACATATTGCTGAAAATTTGAGCCTAGCAAACTGATGGTCGGATTGTGAAGAGAGATGACGACACTGGTGATTGTGGAGCTCTGCGTCGAGGAAGATGTTTAAGAAAGCGCAAGACAACACCTCACGATGACAAGGTTATCATAAGAAATATGTGAAAGATCCCAAGAAAACCAGCAAAGGTCTACAGAGAGATTTGGCTTCAGCTGGCGTAAATGTTGGTTTTTCACTAACAGGTGAAGACTCCTTGAAGGTGGCAGAACCGCCAGAAAGCAAGTAAAGAAATAATTATTGACTGCTGCTATGAAGAAAAAACGGCTGCAGTGGGCACTATCTTAAGGGATGGACGAGAGATGAATGGAGAAAAGTTATATTTTTAGATGAAGCTCATTTTGAAGTGCATGGGTACAAAACAAGTGGTAATGAGGAGAAAAGACGAACGTCTTTGGTATGAACACATTCAACAAGCACCAAAACACCCACCTAAGGCCCTGGACGGCTTGTTATTGTTGAAGGAACAATGAACAGTGACAAATACAAGGCAATCCTGGTAACTCATTTGCTTCCCATTGTGGATAGAGACTTTCCTGATAGAGAAGGCATTTCCCAGCAGGATCTTGCAGAGAAGCTAATTGCTGCTGTTATTAGGACCTGGTGCCACGACGAAGAACTTGCCAAAATGTGTCAAACACTGGTCGATTCTGTGCCAAAGTGCGTAGCAATGCTTATAGAAACAATAGGTAGTCATATCTCTTATTAAATCAATTGTCATATTGCTGAGTATTTTTCAAATAAACATTAATTTTCCAAATATATGTTTTATTTCATCAGTGTCCCAGTTAATATGCACACTGCTGTAGTAGTAGTAGTAATAATTGTAGTAGTAACTGTAGTAAAAGTAGTAGTATAGTTGTAATAGAAGTAGAAATAATAGTAACAGTTGTGATGGCAGTAGCGATAGTAGTAGTAGTATCAGTAGCACTAGTAATAGTAGTGATAGTAGTAGTAGTATCATTAGCACTGGTAATAGTGATAGTAGTAGTAGTATCAGTAGCACTAGTAATAGTGATAGTAGTAGTATCAGTAGCACTAGTAATAGTAGTATCAGTAGCACTAGTAATAGTAGTATCAGTAGCACTAGTAATAGTAGTATCAGTAGCACTAGTAATAGTAGTATCAGTAGCACTAGTAATAGTAGTATCAGTAGCACTAGTAATAGTAGTAGTAGTATCAGTAGCGCTAGTAATAGTAGTAGTATCAGTAGCACTAGTAATAGTAGTAGTAGTATAAGTAGCACTAGTAATAGTAATAGTAGTATCAGTAGCGCTAGTAATAGTAGTAGTAGTATCAGTAGCACTAGTAATAGTAGTATCAGTAGCGCTAGTAATAGTAGTAGTATCAGTAGCACTAGTAATAGTAGATCAGTAGCACTAGTAATAGTAGTATCAGAGCACTAGTAATAGTAGAGTATCAGAGCACTAGTAATAGTAGTATCAGTAGCACTAGTAATAGTAGTATCAGTAGCACTAGTAATAGTAGTATCAGTAGCGCTAGTAATAGTAGTAGTATCAGTAGCACTAGTAATAGTAGTATCAGTAGCACTAGTAATAGTAGTATCAGTAGCACTAGTAATAGTAGTATCAGTAGCACTAGTAATAGTAATAGTAGTATTAGTAGCACTAGTAATAGTAGTGATAGTAGTAGTAGTAACAGAACACTTCGTGCAGGTCACTCAGCGCTCAAAACTATAAATGAAATAAACGCAACACACACAAAAATAAGGAAAAAATTAACAAACAATAAAAGCAACGATGCTAAACACTCAACACAATCACATGCAGAATGAACTTGTATTACAATTTTAATTAAAGATCGTTTCTTCTTGATAGTCGTAATCAATCAACCATCTGCCTCACTGAACACAGTTTTACATATATTAACATGAAAATATGACCCAGATACCGAACCTTTAAATTATTGGGCCAAATGATAATATTCACGAAACGCACTAAACCTGTAAGGGTTATTCGGTGCTATAAGGGAGAGGGAGGCGGAGAGCCTAAGAATAAGAACAAGTAACGTACAGAGATAATTAGAAGGCAAGGCGATACAACACATGCATGACATACTAAAACTTTAACTCAACATGACAACCGATGACAGAAAGCCATGTAAGGTGTCTGTCTATATTAAAGATGGTGCTTTGAGAGGAGAGAGCAAGTATGAGAATGACAGAGCATTGAATTGTGATCACGACAGCAATACACTAAGTCAAAGAAAACCTTACAATATTTGCAGAGTGGAACAGGGCATTCTTCCATGAGATGACTATAGGTTAGTCTGGTGTGACCAAATCATAGGTGAGGGAGAACACTCTCCAACAGTCGACAATGATGACGTGAGGACGGCCACAGGCCCAGGTGTCATAATTTAAAACATCTCACCTGTCACTAACACAGACCACTAACGTCTTCATTGTGGTTCTGGACAGGACAATTGTCTAATCACTACATACGGTCGAATGTAAGGTTTCAAACTCCTGAACGTGCAAATGCTTAGACACACACCCAGCAGTATATGACTTTTGGTTTTACTCTAAATACGACGAAGCCAAACACTAAATAAACAGAAATAAAGGAGGGTGAGAAGAGGAAGTCTAGATAGCCGGAGTTTCATAGAACACTAAGAGTCTAAAACCTAAGCATAAGAAAATGCAGTCATGACAGCAACATAAATGACGGAAGTGAGAAGAGACGTAAATAATAGCTGACTGCTGCACTCAGAGTCAGATATTATTTTCACTACAAAGTTACATGTCCTTCATGCATCGGTCATGACCATCACTGAAAAGCATCATTCAGCTTAACTACCCAACCGAGTGCAACTTAATTTAGCGCAATTCATCTCTGCTGCTCTTCCTTGTACATGTTCACATAACTTCATAGCATTCTTCATCTTCACATTAACTTCATAGCATCACACATCTTCGCTATTCATCCCTGCACATTATCATTCATTTTCATTACTTAATCCTAAACGATCAGGTGTTACCAGGGTAAATATTCAAAACGAAAATTATTAGTATTCAGACACACAACATACGCTGGACAAAATTTATTAGTTAGGTTGCAAGTTTGCTTGAAGCATTGACACAACTTTCTTTTGGAGGGAGGATGGGGGATTAAGAATCGGTCCAGCATAGTCCAGAATATTCTGTCATGTGGGTTGTCCATTCAAAATTTGATTAGAGGGATTTCTTAGGCCTCTGTATGAATTAGGCGCGCGCACACACATACAGGGCCAGGAGCTGTCAATCGACCCCTGCAACCACATATAGGTGAGTATTCCCACACACACACACACAGTTTTATAAATAAGTTTACGAACAAGGTTTAACCACCAGGTTGTGTAAGGCACCAAATGATCAATACATGGTATAACTGCATTAAAAGTTTTCATTCTCGATAAATATACAAGGAATAAAGGAAAGTTTTATATTTACAAATACATGTAGATTCTTGAAATATATACAGACGATAAATGCAACCCTGACAGGATTACGACACCTTAGATTTTGATTAATTTGTATCTAAATATACAGAATGTTTACCTACAATGACTTCCTAAAATTACTTTTTATTTGGGCTACTTCATTTATTCACATATAATGTACACCAACATGCATATATATATATATATATATATATATATATATATATATATATATATATATATATATATATATATATATATATATATATATATATATATATATATATATAAAAAGCTGAATATTTTCTATATCTTCTAAGAACTCAGTGATATATATGCAATACCAGTTCCTTATTACCGAACTGAAGCAACCAGCTTTCTTCTTTTAAGGATCTTGTTGAACAGAGCCAGGCAGCAGAGTTGACTGGTTGTTGAGCTGGGTCGAATAGCCTTGGTCATTGAGCCACTGAACAATAACTTTGGAGTTGTTGGTCATCCAGGCAATGTTGTTAGTAGTTCCTTCAATAGACTGATCAACTGTCCGTTTTGCTGGTCCGAATCCGCCCGCGTGCCTTTCTCTGAACAGCTTCAGCTAGGAAAAAAAAACATTAATACACATAAACATTATTTACGTAACGTGTGTGTATCACGTATCTCTGGATGAGGAATACAGTTCCCTCACTCTCCAGCAGTTATGTTTCTCTCCAATAACCATAATTTTTAAAGGGTTGGACCGGTAAGCCAGTGGAAGGTCTCCTTGGCGGGTCATCATATAACTAAGACCCGCGTCAGGACCCGCGTCCTCTTCCCAGACAAACCTTACCTAACCTTACTCTCCCGGCAACTTACGTTGAGACCCTCACGACCTTTCAGTACTCGGCTTCATTCTATCTTTTCCCTCAACCAGTGTGCACTTCTCTTCATCATGAATCCTTTTTTTTTTAATTTCCGTTTCCCTCTGATCATACCATTTTAGCATTCATTCTTCCATATTTTCATTTTTTTTATACTACGTGCTCTCCTCTGCATAATCTTGATTTAATATAGCTAATATTTTGCTACCATTCGTCAAAGTAAACAATGAAGCACTTTACCAGACTGCCCTCACACTCACCTCACCTCTTCCTTCGACATATTCCAAATAACATTCTTCCGTCTTTCATATTTTTACTCTAACTTTACTTGCTCCCTAACTCCTTTAACGACTCTCCAAGACACTGCTATAATTTTTATCCTTTCTCACTTTCTTATTTCCCAACCCAAATACATTTTCGACATACCTCCTTCATTTCCAGGTGTGTGTTTAAGGCCTCAGTCGCTTTCTCAATGATGATGGAGAGGGAGAATATACCAGACCCAAAACTGAAATAATGTATCTTTGTAATCTCAAAGCGAATTTCATGTCTAAAATATTTGTTTTTTGTATTATAAAAATGAAAGACGTATTTCGCATTTGGTAAAATATAATTATATCACAACAGAAAATAACAAAATTAGTGTGTCCTACTCACAAGTCGGTAATTTTCTGCCACTTATCTCTAACATAGTTCCAGGTTAGGTAGTGGCCTACACTGTTGCTGGCCACAGCAACAAAGGCTATAGGTGCATCCTGTTCCCTCATACCGCTGTCATTTGAGAAAGCCATATCAAGGTACCTGTGGGGTACCTAAAGTCTTGCATCTGGACCACATGTCATATTAACAATTAATGACTAGTCGATTAGAATAATAAAATTTATTTTAATATATTACTGAAAAGAGGAAAATGTTAAAATCGTATGTAGTATATTGTCTGTATGTCAATCTCTGCATTTTAATTTGAAAAACAATAGCTAAATAATACGTATCGAAAAATAACATATATGGGAACTTCATACAACAAAGAATCAAATAACGAGTCGAACTAACCGAGATAAGATCCAAATCTTCTTAGAACAACCCAGTGAACTAAGTATTACTTCTTTGTCAGAGCCAACGTTGGAGGCGAGGTACTGGTTCCAGCCAAAGTTCCACTCCTCCTCACCCCCAGCAGCAATAGCGGTGCAGTACACTGTGCTCTTCAAGTTAGGGGACACAATGCTGTTGAAGCGATTTGGAGTTATGAGTTAATATTCATACGAAATGTGTTTAAATAACAAAAAAGGCACAATACCGTGACTGGAGCAATACACACACAACCCGCACATAGAAAAGAGGAGCTTACGACGACGTTTCGGTCCGATTTGGACCATTTACAAAGTCACACTAACACACAGGACAGGTGGATGGGGTTATATATAGGCAGGCAGACAGGGAAGGGCACAAGAAAGTGGTGGAGAGGTAATAGTGGAAGTAGTAGTGGCAGTGGAAGTAGTAGTAGTGGAGTCAGTCATATTCTAGGAAAGGAGCACTGCAATGAAGCTGGCGGCCCGCATAGGGTAAGGACAAGAACACAGAGGGGGGAAAAATGAAAAAAAAAATAAAGAAGGACAAATACAAGGCAAAAGAAAAGAAAGAAAACACAGAGGAGAAAGAAGAAAGAGGAGAAGGGGGAAGAGATAGAAGGAATCAGGTTAAGTCACGGGTGTTCTGAAGTTTGGAGCATTTAACAATGTAATGGGAGAGGAAAGCATCTACAGAGACAAAGCCAGGGCTAAGATTCATACAGGGAAAGTTGTGTATAAGGGAGGATTCAACCAGACGGCAACTGTGAAAGTTAGACGTAGGGTAGACAGTTTTAGCAGAAGACCAATCAATAGGATGACTGTGATCTCTGACATGACAGAAAAGAGCATTATTAGTGTCGGCAAGCCTAACACTATTTTTATGCTCCCTACGTCTGTCAGAAAGAGATCGGCTAGTTTCTCCAAAGTACTGAAGAGGACAGGAGGAGCAAGAAATAGAGAGAAAGCAGAGTCTATGAAATGGGAAGGGTAGCCAAGGCGGGAAAATGAATTATGAAGAGTGGAAATTTCTGCTTCAAGGAACTGAGGATCACAAATGCGGAGAGCACGGAGAAAGAGGAAGATAAGAACACTTTTCTTGACAGAGGAAGCATGATAAGAAAAATAGTGAATATACATGCCACTGTGCATAGGCTTGCGATGCACGGAAAAGGCAAAACCTGTAACTGAGCAGTGGACATGAACATCAAGGAAAGAAAGATTCCCAATCAGCTTTAAACTTAATGGAAGGGGCAAGATTATTAAGAGTATCAAGAAATGGTTGGAAGAGACTTGAGTCATGAGGCCAAAGAGCAAAAATGTCATCTACATAGCGGAGCCAGAGTGAACGACGTACGTCAATAGTGGGAAGAAGAACAGTCTCGAAGTATTCCATGTAAAGATTAGCAAGAACAGGAAATAGAGGAGAGCCCATAGTGACACCAAAGGTTTGAGAATAATATTTACCTTGAAAAGAAAAGGAATTAGAGTCCACACAAAGGCGGATAAAATCAAGAAAGACATCAGTAGGTATAGGGAGATGAAGTAACCCTTCATTGACCTTCTCTCTGAGAAAATTAAGGACATCATCCAGAGGGACATTAGTGAAGAGGGACTCGACATCAAGACTAAGCATCTTACAGGTCGGGAGAGAGCGAACCCGTTCGATGAAGTCTTGAGAGTGACGAATGTGGGCAGGAGAAAAAGTACCAAGAAAGGGAGTGAGTGTTTTGGCTAGCCAAGAAGCAAGAGAATAAGAGACAGAACCTCTAGAAGATATGATGGGACGCAGAGGAATATCAGGTTTGTGAGTTTTGAGGCCATAGAAATAAGGCAGAGAGGGACAGATGACACGAAAACGTTGAACAAGGTTAAAGTCAGAAGGACATAGGTCGGAGAAAGTCTTAGAGGTCAAGAGGGTTGGAAACGAGAGGAGTGTAGGTACGTGAGTCAGAGAGCAAGACATCGGCTTTACGGAGGTAATCCTCACGATCAAGGATAACTACCGGATTACCTTTGTCAGAAGAGAGTATGACAATGTTAGCTCAGTTACAGGTTTTGCCTTTTGCGTGTACCGCAAGCCTATGCACAGTGGCATGTACATTCACTACTTTTCTTATCATGCCTCCTCTGTCAAGAAAAGTGTTCTTATCTCCCTCTTTCTCCGTGCTCTCCGCATTTGTGATCCTCAGTTCCTTGAAGCAGAAATTTCCACTCTTCATAATTCATTTTCCCGCCTTGGCTACCCTTCCCATTTCATAGACTCTGCTTTCTCTCGTGCCAAACGGACTTTCTTCTCTCCTAAAACCTCTACTCCTGGGAACTCTCCTGTCCTCTGCCTTCCTTACATCTCAGGTCTCTCTAATCTCAACAAATCTCTCCGTTCCTTAGACATCAAACTTACCTTTCGCCAGACTAACACTCTTCGCACTAATCTAGTTCATGCCTCCCCTCCCTCTATAGATTCTCCTGGTGTCTACTCTATTTCTTGCTCCTCCTGTCCTCTTCAGTACTTTGGAGAAACTGGCCGGTCTCTTTCTGACAGACTTAGGGAGCACAAAAATAGTGTTAGGCTTGCCGACACCAATAATGCTCTTTTCTGTCATGTCAGAGATCACAGTCATCCTATTAATTGGTCTTCTGCTAAAACTGTCTACCCTACGTCCAACTTTCACAGTTGCCGTCTGGTTGAATCCTCCCTTATACACAACTTTCCCTGTATGAATCTTAGCCCTGGCTTTGTCTCTGTAGATGCTTTCCTCTCCCATTACATTGTTAAATGCTCCAAACTTCAGAACACCCGTGACTTAACCTGATTCCTTCTATTTCTTCCCCCTTCTCCTCTTTCTTCTTTCTCCTCTGTGTTTTCTTTCTTTTCTTTTGCCTTGTATTTGTCCTTCTTTATTTTTTTTTTCATTTTTTCCCCCTCTGTGTTCTTGTCCTTACCCTTTGCGGGCCGCCAGCTTCATTGCAGTGCTCCTTTCCTAGAATATGACTGACTCCACTACTACTACTTCCACTACCACTACTACTTCCACTATTACCCCTCCACCACTTTCTTGTGCCCTCCCCTGTCTGCCTGCCTATATATAACCCCTTCCACCTGTCCTTTGTGTTAGTGTGACTTTGTAAATGGTCCAAGTCGGACCGAAACGTCGTCGTAAGCTCCTCTTTTCTATGTGCGGGTTGTGTGTGAAATGTGTTTAAGCTTTCAGTGATAATCCGAAGACTTTTTCCTTCTAAAACAGCACAATAAAATACGAAGTTCCTTGACTACATTGAGGATTGTTTACAAAAGTTACCTGCGGTTAGATGGGTTCTGCATCCACTTTTGGTAGAGGGAAACAGAGTTGTTGACACAGTCCTGGTACTCTAGGCTGCAGGCCCACGTCAGTGCCTTGACCCGCTTTAACTGCTCCAGATGAGGATCATTTATGTTGTCTTGGAAGCCGACAGACTCGTACAGCGGAGTCAGGAGGGTGAGCAAGTACTTCTATTCTCACGAGAGGATAAAACGAAAAATACTCAAGACACATATTTACATATATAAACTTTCAATTCTTTTTTTTTTCAACAAACCGGCCGCATCCCACAGAGGCAGAGTGGCCCAAAAGGAAAAACGAGTTTCTCCCTTTACATTTAGTAATATACGTATATAGGAGAAGGGGTTACTAGCCCCTTCGCTCCCACATATATAAACATTTACATATATAAACACATTCATGCAATATACATCACTTCAATGTCCCTTCAAGTCTTCAAACTTCTGCAAACATTATAAGAGCTCCGCCAACAATTTTTTTCAAACGATATACCAAGCCCACTTAGCTACGACAAACAGAAAGAGTTTTCTGCTCCATAAACATGAAGCAACTTCAAACAACCCAAGCGGGAAGTAACTGATCGCGGACGATACTTACCATCTCTTCATGCGGAGACCAACGGTAAATCGTCTTACCACGAAAATAAAAAAAGTGAGACATTTACGCTTCCCGTGTTGACAAACACCACACTGTGGATGAAGCAGTAAGCATTCACGCTTAATGCACTTCCTTTGGACCCCGTCCCCGATGGCCTCTTAGAATTCACAACAAATGGCATCAGTAAACATAACTTTCAGATAACTGTAGATAAATAAGACTGTACATCAAACAAATTTTCTTTTCCTCCAACTTCTCGTTTTTATTTCACTCTTAACTGGAGAAGACCTCAGAGCTGATGGACAGTAACTAGGGAAAAATTCTAGGAACAATTGTAGAATCCATTCCCTCCATGGCCTGTTCTCAGACCGAGCCGCAGGGGCAATGACCCCCCGAAACCCTCTCCAAGCAATCTTCGGGAATAGTTAAGATACTTTCCAAAACTATCTGCTGCTTGGTTTCGAACACTCAAGAAAGATGTCAATATCGAAATTTTATGAAGAGAAATTATTGTAGTTTTACATCAGATAGTTCTCACAATGATTGTAGCTTGACATCAGATAGTTCTCACAATGATTGTAGCTTGACATCAGATAGTTCTCACAATGATTGTAGCTTGACATCAGATAGTTCTCACAATGATTGTAGCTTGACATCAGATAGTTCTCACAATGATTGTGACATCAGATAGTTCTCACAATGATTGTAGCTTGACACAGATAGTTTCCAATGATTGTAGCTTGACATCAGAGAGTCCTTACCCTTATATACTATCCACTCTCTCATACACACACACCTTAAAAAAATAATAAATTTCATCAGAGTAGATAATGAATATAGTTACATTCCATTCAAGTTTTCTCAGATCACAGCAAATAATTTCAGATGGCTCAAAAGTGAGAGTCTGCATAAACAGCTAAATACTTTTGCTAGTTTTCAGATCACGAGAGAATTTTGACAGCAAGTAATAAAAAACTTGCATTAACACGCCAGGTACTGAACAGCTGATACATCAATAACCTTTGATATACCTTTGAAAGTTTCGAGTTTATCTTTCGAGCCCGGCCTGGGCCAGGCTCTCTGGTACTGCCTGGTCAACCAGGCTGTTGCTGCTGGAGGCCGCTGCCCCACTATCCATCACAGCCTGGTTGATGTGGCACCCGTGAAAATACTTGTCCAGTTTCCCTAGGCCCCGTATTGTCCCCCGCACCCTGCTCCTCACTGGGTTTATTTTACACTTCTCCCATATCTCTCACTCCAGTATGTTGTTATGGCAGTGTGCAGATTTGGGACCAGGCCCTCAAGTACTTTCCAAGTATATATTATCATGTATCTCTCTCTCCTCCGCTCCAATGAGTACATGTTCAAGACTTGAAGGCGTTCCCAATAATTTAGGTGTTTCAATAGCTCAATGTGAGCCGTAAACGATCTCTGAATTTGTTGCAGCTCTGATATTTCTCCTGCCCTGAACGGGGCCGTCAGCACTGAGCAGTATTCTAAGTGAGGGAGCACTAGCGATTTGAAGAGTGTCACCATCGGCATTATTTCCCTTGTTTTGAAAGTTCTCAATACCCACCCCGTCATCTTCCTGGCTGTTGTGATCTTTGTCTTGTTATGGTCTTTAAAAGACAGATCAGCAGACATAATTATTCCCAAGTCCTTTACGTGTTCCTTTCGTTCTATGTGGTGACCCTCTTGCGTTTTGTATATAGTGTTCCTTTTGAGTTCTTCATTTTTTCCATACCTAAGCAGCTGAAACTTATCACCATTGAACGTCATGTTGTCTCAGAATTTGTTTTTACTGAACTAGCGAGTGTTTACCTTAAGAGCGCCATAGTGTTTTGAGCGGCTGAACATTTTCTTCAGATAAACGAGGTTGGACAGAGCAGATTCCCAAGGTATATACTCCTCTTCGTTTCCTAAGTAAGCAATCACCCGCAGCGCTGTCTTGTAGGATAGCTGACCTGCCAGATGACCACAAACAAGTGTCAGTCACTTTAAAAATGTTTAAAAAATCTCATTTATCTTATAATTTAAATAAAAATGTAGTAACTATAATTGCAAAGAATATTAAAGCACTACTTTGTATTAGTGAGACGAGTGACACAGGAGCAATATATACGTATATATATATATATATATGTGTGTGTGTGTGTGTGTGTGTGTGCCACCTCTGGAACTGTGTTGGGGACTCTCATCCTCAGAGAAAAGAATAAACTTACTTCAGGAAAAACTCAAGGTTCTCCCCGGAGCTATTTGAATATTGTCTCCACTTCTCCGAGGCTATGGGTCCCACAATTTGCACCAGAGGTGGACCCCATCCTATTATATATATATATATATATATATATATATATATATATATATATATATATATATATATATATATATATATATATATATATATATATAGGAAGGTACCACCTCTAGAACTTTACTGGGGACCCTCATCCTCAGAGAAGACAATAAACGTACCTCAGGGAAAACTCGAGGTTCTCCCGGAGCTGTTTGAATATTTTCTTCTCCTACCACTCCCTATATATATTATATGAGTGCTTTATTAACAGACAGAATACATATACATATTATATATATATATATATATATATATATATATATATATATATATATATATATATATATATATATATATATATATATATAAATATATATATATATATAGGAAGGTACCACCTCTAGAACTTTACTGGAGGACCTCATCCTCAGAAAGCAATAAACGTACCTCAGGGAAAACCCTCGAGGTTCTCCCTGGAGCTGTTTGAATATTTTCTTCTCCTACCACTCCTATATATATTATATGAGTGCTTTATTAACAGACAGAATACATATACATATTATATATATATATATATATATATATATATATATATATATATATATATATATATATATATATATATATATATATATATATATATATTATATTCAACCAAGAATATGTTTGTTCTCCCTTACCGTGAAAACCCTCTTGATATACCTTCTCTATTGAAGAATTTTAAAATCAAAGTTGTATTTAAAAATCTTGATAAAGTAAAAAAAAAAAGCTTCTGATTAAACATTCCCCCAAAAATGCATTTGTTTTATAAGATTCCTTGTACATGAGAATATAAGAAAGAAGGAACACTGCAGCAGGCCTACTGATCCATGCGAGGCAGGTCCATCACTCCCCGGCTTAGACCTGACTACCTGGAGTTAAACCTCTCCAGGTAAACTTCAGGTAGTCAGGTCACTTCCACTTAAGGCACACGGCATCTGACCTAGTAGCACAAGCTAGTCAGGTCCAACTCACACCCACTCATTTATTTATCTAACCTTAGCTTTTATGACGGTACTCGGGAGTTTGTTCCACTCATCCACAACTCTATTACCAAACCAGTGCTTTCCTATATCCTTCCTGAATCTGAATTTTTCCAACTTGAAACCATTGCTGCGAGTCCTGTCTTGGGTGGATATTTTTAGCACGCTATTTACATTCCCTTTATTTATTCCTGTTTTACATTTATACACCCTAATTCTATGCCTTTCTAGAGAGTGCAGATTCAGGGCCCTCAGTCTATCCTCATAGGGAAGATTTCTGATACATGGGATCAACTTTTGTCATCCTCCTTTGTACGTTTTCCAGTGCATTTATATCCATTCTGTAATACGGTGACCAGAACTGTGCAGCATAATCTAAATGAGGCCTAACCAAAGATAAATAGAGTTGAAGAACAACCTGAGGACTTCTATTATTTATACTTCTTGATATAAAGCCAAGGATTCTGTTAGCTTTATAGCGAACACTTATGCACTGTTGTCTTGGTTTCAGATTACTGCTAACCATATCTCCTAAATTCTTTTCGCAATCACAAGTATTAAGATCTACATTATTCAGTTTATATGTGGCATGGTTATTGTCCTGCCCAACATTTAGAACTTTGCATTTGTCTACATTAAACTGCATCTGCCACTTCTCCGACCACTGCATCAGTCTATTTAAATCATCCTGGAGTGCTCTAATGTCCTCATTAGAATGAATTGGACGGCCTCTTTTGGTGTCATCAGCAAATTTGCTTATTTTGCTAATTATTCCCTCATCTATGTCGTTTATGTAAATTGTGAACAACAAGGGGCCCAAAACTGGGAAATGCCTTGAATTAAGATCGCAACAAAATAAATATAGCATTAGAACTGGACAAAAGTCTAATCCTCTGTTTATACATGCGAAATTTTAACAATACCATTGATTTTCAAAAAGCCAAGAAAGTTGTATCAAGCAGATCCATGGTTGAGAGAAATATAGTTAAGTAAAACTTCATAAACAATCGCTTTGAGTTTAGTATGTTTTTTTTGGGGGGATTATTCAAACCAGATTTATTTATAATTAATAAAATTTGGGAAGAGTTTAAGTTATGCTTGACAAGTCCTTGACCGTATCACTCGCATCATCATAAATAGATGGGTGACGTGTCGTATATTGACCGTGAGGTGTTATTTTGGCCTATAAGACTAGCTGTTCTATTATTTTTACATTTCCTTGATAATCTGAGAGAGAGAAAAAGATCGGAGTCAGCAGGACTCGATCCCACTCGGTTTCCAAGTGACGCTGTTATCTACTCAGCCACAAATGCCTCAAAAACTGGGCAGCCTGGTTCATAAGACATGTTTCTTCCCAGCTCGGGAACATCAGTGAGCCTTAAGCATGGATTCAAGCTATTTCAAACTACTCCTGTATGTTCTCACCTCACAAGCTATTTTTTATATCACTGCATCACGGAGAAACAGCTGGGTATATACAGAGAAAGATTGCAGTGAGCAGGACTTGAACCCACTACAGGGAGACGGGCGAGATTCCCAATTGACGCTCTTATCCACTCAGCCACAAATGCCTCAAAAGCTGGGCAGCCTGGTTTATAAGCACTTGGAATTTCACTATTTTTCACAGTGGTTATTCCGCACACACACACACACTTATATATATATATATATATATATATATATATATATATATATATATATATATATATATATATATATATAATACATATATATCAATGCACCACGAAGAAACAAGCCTGTGAGGTGTGAGGTCAGAACATACAGGCGATTGAAATAGCTTGAATACATGCTTGAGGCTCACTGACGTGCCCGGGCTGGGAAAGAAACATGGCTTGTGAACTAGGCTGCCCAGATTATGTGACATTTGTGATGGCCGAGTGGATCAATGCACCACGAAGAAACAAGCCTGTGAGGTGTGAGGTCAGAACATACAGGCGATTGAAATAGCTTGAATACATGCTTGAGGCTCACTGACGTGCCTGGGCTGGGAAAGAAACATGGCTTGTGAACTAGGCTGCCGTGATCTTTCTCTGTATATACCCGCTTGTTCCTGCGTGGTGCAGATATATATATATATATATATATATTACATATATATTATCACATTGTCAAGGAATTGTAAAAATAGAAGATCAACAGGAAGCCATATAAGGACGAGACTACACCTCACAGTCACTTCACAACACCCGACTCGGTGAAGCATAACTGATACTCTACCCAATATATTGCGAGGCGAAGATGAATGAATTAAAAAAATTATAGTTGCATCAATAGAAAAATTGAATCATGTTTCATAAAAAATAGTTTTGAAAATAGTATGAAATAGTTGTTCTGCATATTGTGATATCACCTGTTTACTGTGATCTTATTGCATGTGTGTGTGTGTGTGTGTGTTAGTTACCATTTTGTCTTAGGCACATGTCAATTAGACACTAGGCCTGTTGTATGTATGTGTGTGTATGTGTGTGTGTGTATGGAAACACTTCGAAATGTTTCTGCCCCACCGGGAATTGAACCCGGCCCCTCCGTGCGTGAAGCAAGAGCTTTTACACACTAGGTGTGTGTGTGTGTGTGTGTGTGTGTGTGTGTGTGTGTGTGTGTGTGTGTGTGTGTGTGTGTGTGTGTGTGTGTGTGTGGGTGTGTGTGTAGAGAGAGAAAGAGAGAGAATGAATATAATGCACAAAGGAAATTTTTTCCAATCTATTTAAGCCTTACTCACAAAAAACACAAAATATCATGTCTTATAAATTAAGAAGGAGAAATAGAACGCGAAAGTGGCACGGTAATGATTAATTCCATGGAGTAATCAAATAAAGTGATCTCTCCAGAAGGTATTCAGAATAAAGCATATTCCTCTAAGAGACCTAAATAAAAAAAAGACGTACCAGCTTGTGCGAGGTCCATGGCGTCGTCGATGACCTGAGCACGGTTTATCACATGGATAACTTTGTGGTCGTTGTTCAGTTGCTGAATGAGCAAGTTCCAGTTGTTGTCGTCATAGTTTACTTTATAATAACCTATCTCCTGTACGTTGAAGATGACCCACTGGTCCTTCCCAGGCAGAGAAGAGACTGTGATCTTTGCCTCATAATCCTTCATCCATACTTGTGTTTGAGTGTTGTTGAAATTAGGGTTATCTTGACTCGTGTATGTTAGTGGGACCCACCACTTGTAGAAATGGGTGTCTGAAAAGTTTTCGTCCCATACCATCAAAAATCGTTCCTGTAAAAGTGTGAAACTTACTTAAATTGTGTATTGTTGTCTTTTGGTATTATATCCCTTTTAAAAATTTATCTTAAGCAACAAAACATTGGAAAATTATTAACCTGAGTGATGGTTGCCGAGGTGCCGTCTGAGCTCCTCACTACCTTGATGACAGGGTAACCCATCTGGAGCGTCCAGGTGTCCATGACTTCCTTGACTGTCATATCTTTCGGCAGTGTGTCGTCTTCATGAGCAGCTACTGTCAGGTACTGCCACAGGTCGTCTTGCTCAGCATTTTTATATTTCCTGATAAGTAGTTTCTTATTGACTGAATAAAATATTAATCAATGAATTCAGGTTAAGAGCTTTTCATCTAAGAAAGACTTAAAAATTCTCCGGAAAAACAGGGGATAGCTATTACTTAATATTATTTAAAAATAATAATCCTACATTGTTTCAGAAAATACTGAAGACTTCGAAAAAAAGCTCTCGACTAAAACACATTTACAATTCGTAAGAATATCAGTTGAATTAAATTTGTGTATTATGGGTAACCGAGTTACATTGAAGTACTGTATTATTGAAGTACTGTATTATTCTGAATTATTGCAAACAATTTAAAAATTAAATTCTAGTACATTTTGGTTAACCCTTCATTTATAGGTTGTCTTGAAGTTTTTGCATCTGTTCAATGCTTAAATGCTTTATATTAGTTAATTGGTTCTAATTTTAATGTTAAGTAAATTGGAATTGCTTTGATATCTTAAAACTAGAATTTGTGAGCACAAAAGATTTAAATACAGCAGACTTATCTCTCTCGCAAACAAGGCCTGGTCATGGACCGAGTCGCGGGGGCGCTGACCCCCAAAACATCCTCCATTTATACTCCAGGTATAAAGACTATCATAACCTAAAGCCAGAAGGCTTTTTATAATTATAGTACGGCACGAAATAAATTCAATTTAATATTTCTAAAGAATTTACATACAAGTGTGTGTGTGTGTGTATGTGTGTGTGTGTGTGTGTGTGTGTGTGTGTGTGTGTGTGTGTGTGTGTGTGTGTGTGTGTGTGTGTGTGTGTGTGTGTGTGTGTGTGTGTGTGTGTGTGTAAGGAAACACTTCGAAATGTTTCCGCACCGCCGGGAATTGAACCCGGGCCCTCCGTGCATTCGTCAGGAATAAAATGTGATAGTAAGTAAACAGCTGAGGTGAATGAAAACTATTTTGACAGCCTCACTATCTGCACTTCATGATTTATCAGGAAACGACAGACTAGAAAAACTTGCTATTTACCCTCAAAAAGTTTTAGGTACTTACAGACTTGTGAGGTAGTTGATGACGCCTTTCCTGAAGGTCTTCTCCGTCAGGAAGTTGGTCATCATGCGAATAATAGATGCCCCTGTATGATGGATTTTTGTTATTTTGAGAAGTTTAATATATTAATCACGATCTATAAGAAATTCTCCAAACAACGACATTTCCTTATCACTTCTCAAATTTGTAAATAAGTTTTTTTTATATTCCTTCACAAATATCCTCGCTAAATATATTAACAAATGTTCTACTGTTGAGTCACTAATTGTTAATATTATGAATCTAAAAATTAATGTGGAATGAAGAATTTTATGTACAGTACTAGAGAAAAATAAGTGCCTAACACAGCCACAGAACTGAATTTCTAAAGTAGTTTAGATATATAGTAACACTCCATACACATGCATTGTATCTCTTCTATTTCTACATGCTTTTGTATTTAATAATAACTATCGATACATTCTAAAATAAAACAAGAATATAAATATTGTTTGGCTTCATTTGATACATGAAAGTGTTTTAGAGATAATTTTGTTTTAAGAAATATCCTGTTTCAACCCATTAGTTATGCTAGTATATAACCTAAATGGTTATAACTATGACCATAATTTTTAAAGGGGTGGACCGGTAAGCCAGCGGAAGGCCTCTGTCAGATGACCAAAAGCTCCAACTGTGGGTCATCATATGACTAAGGCTCGCGTCAGGAAACACTTGTCCTGTTTCCTGACAAACCTTACCAAACTAACTAGTTCAAACACAGAGTTGATAGTTCTTATGTATTTGCAAAAGTTTTAAATGTTAAATGTGGTTCTTTCACTTTAAAATTGTTATGAAAATAAAATAGTAAATATACTAACACAAGCTTAATGAGTAATAAATTGGGCAGTTGTCTGAACCGATTCTTTGCCAGTACTTTAAGTTAATGTAATTATTTTGACTTTCCATAAATCGTACCTAGAAAACAAATTTTTATAAACGAATTCTGGACACAATAATGAAAGATTATGTCATCTTAACACACGTTGAATGGTGATTAAAAAATCACTTTCAGTAAAGAAACTTTTCTAATACAATATTTTACTAATTGAAAGTCTTATTAAATACATAGAATATATAAAAATGTTGCGTATAAAACATATAGAGATGGTCATGTGCTGTTGTGTCTGGTAAGGCACTGCTGGGCCAATGTCAGGTGACATTACAGGTGAGGTCAAGTGATGCCGCAAGGAGGTGAAGTCAAAGGGTCAAGGAGTGACATTTTGAGTTTATGCTGATACAAGATTTTCTGTGCAATGGATCTAGACAAAATGTACATCCTTCCGTTTGTTTTATAGTATTGGTGAGATGGATGGTGGCACCCTCAGGACACCTATGTTTGCTTGTTATTTTCTTTGTAAACCAGATGCTCTTGTTTCTAGTTGATGTCATGTGAAAATGCTGTGGTATATTATTCATATCTTTAATTCTGTTTCCGTATTTGAGTTATTGGAGATTATTACGAAATTCCATGTCACTTATCCTAACCGAAAGTGATCATAACCACCACATGGTATACTATAAGCTGATACCGCGCCTGTGTCCACACTGGGAGGCGTTTTGGTGAATTCATTATAGGTTTTGGTATATAGTGCGGCAAGGCTCGTGATGTGCAGAGGAAATTTGAGGACAGTTTTCGATGCGTTTATGATGTGAGGGACCAATGGTACATAATTATTAATTATTATTGTCACTATTATTATTGTATTCATAGAAGAGCACTAAACCTGTGTGAGTATACACCTCCTAGGGGTGAATGGAAGGTATTGAGGTTCAATCCAAGAAAGGGTAGCACGGATTTAATTCCTTGAATCAAAAGCCCCTCTAACTGGCTTCAAGAAACGCCCTTAAAGGGAATGGCTCACAGTAACTTGTATCTCCTTATGTAAAAGACGTCAGAGTGTGCCAGGGGCACTGACGATAACGGAGGTAATGGGGCGTTGTAGGAGTTTCACTGTTTTGGGGATACCATAGATGTGTACAGGTCTGAGGATGGTGGATAAAGGATAACAGATTTTCTTGCCCCGTGAAGTATGTGATAGGTCCTTTCTTGCTTTAGTGAGGGATTCTTTGGCATCCGTGCTGAGTGTTTGTAGAGAGTATTTTGTAAGTGTTGTGCAGGAGCCCCAGCATGTTGGTTCAGATCTGCAACTGAATTCTTACCGAATGAATACACATACATCGAGAAAGTTTTCACTTCCCTCGAATTTTCCCATGCAAAAAGCAGTTATATGATGACGTCTCTCTTCTTTCTGAACCACTAACAATAAGTGCGGGTTTTTGGTCTACTGCAGATATAATCCTGGATCAACATATTTAACCCCAAAAATGCAGCCTGGTCCACTGATATCACATCACCTCGGCACCACTTGACCTCTCCTGTAATGGCACCTGATGTGACCCAGTAGTGACTGACCTGACCCAGCAGAACTTCATCTCCCCCATATGCTATTGTTTAAAGAACACAAAGGCACAATACCGTGACTGGAATACACAAATATGTGCGGGTTATTTATGTAGTGCTACTGTTTATACGATTCCATGTACTCAATAAAGCTCCTGAGTGACACATTGTACTAATAAAGCTTTTTTTGCTGAAAGTGTAATTTTAACACCATCTGTCAAATTATTCATGCTGAATGTCGAGACAAAACATTTACTGTCTGATCCCACAATCCGAGCTATCATCCATCTTCCCTACACTAAAAGTTTCGTGGCTCAAAAGCTCTGGCCCAGAATCATACAACGAAGCAATGTAGTAGTGTAATTATTAATATAATATGAAATATAATCATGCTAGAAATTATATATTAAATGTTTTAAATTACATATTTTGATACATGAACATTTCATTTCAGATGGTATAGAGATAATCATACCCTTAGAATAGGTGATAATATCAAATATCTCTCTAATTTCATCCGGATGTTCCACTGGGAAGCTGAGGCGGTGTGAGGTCTCCAGCCAGTCTACAGAGAACACACTCTGGAGTACATGAGGAATGAACTGCTCCTTTATCTTCCAGGAAGGTTCAACCTATGCAAAAAGTGGTCATGGTCAGGCAAGCTTGTAAATTGAATACACAAAGTGTTGTTGTATGTCATGAAGCGCTAAGCTCACACTGGTCATTCAGTGCAAATATTGTCTGATTCTGGATGATTTTAAGAAAATTACTGGTGCATTTCAAAACTATCTGGCAGAATATTTTTCGGGGGTAAGCTTATCTAATTTCAATCACTCATGACATGATTTTAATTTTTTATAGTTTAGAATTGTGAATCACATTTTGCTATAATTTAGTGAAATATTCCATTCTTATCCATCATTAACAATTAGTTTATTGTCTTCTGTACTGATGGGATAAAAACATGTTCACCTCCTGGTATATTTTCCTTAATTTAATACGATTTCCTTCACCTTTTTCCAACACATAACTCACATGATCCACACCGACGTATTCCATGAAGGTTGCAAACCCTTCGTTGAGCCAAAGGTCTGACCACCAGTCGGGTGTGACGAGGTTGCCAAACCACTGGTGAGCCAGTTCGTGAGCCACCGTCAGCGCCACCGACTTCTTGTCCATCGCAGACGACACCGTTGGGTCGTACAACATCGTCGACTCCCTGCACATTCCCAGGATCATTAATGACGTGTATGTGTTCAGGTTTATACAGGGGATGAGAGAAATGGTATAAAATACCGACATGATGGAAACACGAATGCAGTATAATGAGATTTGACAACGCTTCGCCCACACAGTGACCTTTATCAAGTCACAAACAAATCTACCTGAGGAGAGATGAGTCTATATTCACTATAGGGAACGTAGTGACGTGAAGAGTCGGGTGAGGTATGTTGAAGCTAATTCCTTGGGTAGACTAAAAACAGCTCCATCCTCCATTTTAGATGTTTAGATTAATAAACAAGCAAAAATTAAACTAAAACACAATTATTAATACTAAGATACCAGACCGCAACCTCCCAACCCCAGAGTGAAGGTACTGTATTTACCATTTTCCAAAACGCAAATGCAGCTAATCAGTTTTTAGGAATATCTTTATTATTATTATGTTGTTCACTCTGCAACAGCACGTCCGATTCCTCAGATCAGTGATTCCATCTTTTTTTTTTTTTCACTTGGTCACCCCTACGGCTACATAGGCTGGTCGCCCCACTCCAAGAAAATATATGAATGATATTTTTCTCCTTTCACATTTGCCAGTAGTCAACTTTGAACACCACGCATTCTTCCCATACTAATTATCTTTTTTTCTTAATACACAAAACGAAGTTATGATTCACGTTTCGGAAAACAAATTGTAATATTTAACTAATTAACAAAAGAAGGCAAAGTGCCAGTTGTGATGTAAATGCTTTAGAAAATCGACACGTTGAAAAATATGACACTTGTGCAACATTTGAGAATCTTTATTGAGGAAACGTTTCGCCAGCCAGAGGCTGACGAAACGTTTGCCAAGTGTTGCACAGGAGTCTTCAAAGTACCAGCTGACTGGAAGCAGGTAAACGCTACTCAAATATTCAAGAAAGAAAACAGAACATCTGTTATACACTACCGCCTCATTTGCCTGACAACGATTTTCGGTAAACTAATAAAAAAAAACATTTTTTTACAAGATCACACGTTTTCTGGAAGACAAGTTAACGAAAAACTAATAGAAATCACAATGAAAGATTCTCTCAAACAAATGTACTGGAGTTCTAAAATTAAATATATATATAAACTTGGGACTCAAAAGTCCCCACAGATGTATATTCCTCGACTTTAAGGAAGAGTTTCACAAGGTAACATACAGAAAGGTTAAGTTAAATAAAATATAATGGTATAGAAGACAAAATTCACCTTTAGATCTATGATTACCTAACTGAAAAGAAAAGTCGTTTTAAAGGTGGAAGTATCTGTCTGGCGCTCAGCAGACGGAGGATCGAGCCTCCACCATCACGTCTTGTGCTGAATGACCCAAATGGGTTTAGCGCTTAACGTGAATTATTTATTTCAAATAAATATATATATAAAAAAAAAACTCACGAAAAAGACCCGGCAGAGACCATACCGGCGAACGACTTCAAACTCGAAGTATCGTAGAGGCTGAGCGTCACAAGAGGAGTTCCTCAGGAATCCTTGTCATAAATTACCTAAATTATCGAAAATCACCATGTTCACGGATGACACGAAATTATGACAAATTATACTTGAGCACTGACGAAACTATGTCATATTAAACATTATATCTAACCTGTGTATAATGAGTCCCCAGTTCTCCATGGGACCATCCTTGTCA
Source organism: Cherax destructor (assembly GCA_009830355.1). Classification (NCBI taxonomy): domain Eukaryota; kingdom Metazoa; phylum Arthropoda; class Malacostraca; order Decapoda; family Parastacidae; genus Cherax; species Cherax destructor. The sequence continues at coordinate 289,408 of WNWK01000187.1, read as the reverse complement.
GGAATGGCGACCATATCTTGCTTAGGGAGAGGGTATGTGACGTTGAAGTACTCCTCAAAATAAGACAGAGTTTCCGGACCTATAAGGAGGGAGTAGTCTGCCTGCTGAATGGCAGACTCTCGAGCCATCACTGAAATACAATAAAAATAATTACTGAAATTCCATCATGTTAGCTCTCATGAAGTGATCTTCCCAGGTTTATTAACTAAATGTTGGCTATTAGTCGATGTAACTTTATTGCTAGAAGAATGCACAGCATGATTGATGTTAACATAAGAAGAGAGATACACAGGAGTAATCCAGTAGACCTTTTGACCTACTCCAGTGAAACCAAGTGAAACTAACTGAAACATAGCAGTTGCTTTTAGTAATAGTAGTGTTACCGTTGCTGCATTAATAAAGTAATAAATCAGTTGTACAGCATCAGTGCGATGGTGGTAATATAGAAGTAAACTAACAATATTATTAATAGTATTAGTAGTAGTATAGTAACAGCATCATCAGATGTGGTAGTAGTCAATCAATAACCTTTATTTCGTACAGAAATTTACATTAACAAGAACATATACAGTTTATTACATATTTTTTTGCAAATATTGGGGTAGTAGTAGTCATAGTAGTAGTAGTAGTAGTCATAGTAGTAGTAGTAGTAGTCATAGTAGTAGTAGTCATAGTAGTAGTAGTAGTAGTAGTCATAGTAGTAGTAGTAGTAGTAGTGGTAATACTACAGAAGAAAAAATACTAAAATTTTTACATTCCTATCTAATAGAATTTTGAAAAACTGTCATTTTGAAGTGTTGTGATGCATTACACATTTTTTCAACTTTTTCAAGTGGCTGGCATCCTCCTCATAAATATTAGATTTTATTAATTTACATAATGGATAAGTGACATTAAAAAGTTGGTTTAACATTGTTTACCTCTGAAGAGAACGTGATCGCTGGCGTTGGACTCCTTGCGAGCGAAGTCGGTAATGACGAAGGCGACCAGGTAGGTGGACATGGGCACACTCGTGTTGAAGTGGTCCCACACCCACCCATCTTGACCCTCGCTGAGGGAGTTGTAAGCAAATATGCCAGTAAATTTAACTATTTACTATATGATCAGTGCATATACGGAATTCAAAGGATATGTATATATTGACAGGATGGAATAAACATTATTTAGATGTAGTGGATATCTTTATTACCGGTAAAATTTTGCATACGCAAGGAATTGATAAAGCCCCTTTGTGGGCGTTAATAAAGGTATCCACTGCATTTCTGAGTGCAAATGTAACAACAAATTTAAGAAAAACTCATTGAAAAAATAAACTTACATTGGTGTTGTTTCAGACTTCGGCATGTTTGAAAGAGAAGACATTGATGATTCCCTGGCCAGGAAAACTTCAAAAGTGGCTTTCATCGCAGGTTCATCAAAACATGGAAAAGCTTTTCTGGCGCTCGTCGGCTGGAACTGAGTTGCTGCATTCCACCTACAAGACAGGAGAATAAGTGCAGGTAGTGACTCGTCAGATGGCTCATATATAAGCATAGAAAACAAAAATATTTATAAAAACAACAATTCTCACTTTTTATCCCCTTGTGCATCCATGTATGAAGATCTGTAGAAGCCTGTGAGCTTGTCATTGAGGTAGCCAACGAACTCCATGGAAAGAACGTATTTCTTGCCAGGTTTTAGCTCCTTGTTTAACATGGCAATGTAAAACTCTTTTTCTTTGTCAAAAACATGATGCAAAATTTCTATCCTGGGTTCCTTTGGGTCATCAAAAGATACCACCTGTAAAAATTGCAAGATAGAAGACACAGGCATTTTCATATCGTGACAATGTGATAACAAACAAGATACTCAAGCGATGGAAAGTTTTATATCGTTTTGTCCTCTTACCCGATTTGCTTGGAAGACCAACCTTGATAGTTTCGTTCTTCGTGATTATATCAGCAATATGAAGAGTAATGTTTAAGGTTGGCTCTGCAACCATCATCTCCACCTCGACGTACCCCATGATGCTGAAGTTGCCGTTGACGAAAGGCTGAAGTTTAACCATATAGTGGAGAGGCTTGAGGGCTCTGGGTAGTCTAACAATTATTTTCTCCTGAGGTGACTCGGTGGTAGACGCCACAACAGGTGAGACTGTGGAGGGCGTCTGTGGGAAATAATATAAACACGATCTTTAAAAATATGCTGGGAGGTTCGAACTATGACTCACAGTTCACTTAAATTGTTTACAGAATAATCTTAATCACAGTAGGGGTTAAAATTACTATTTCTGTATCAGTTTTACCATTATATGTTACTTAATGGAAATAAAGTTTAAAGATCATCGTGATTTTGACCTGAAAGACAAATATGAAAATTACACAAATTTATCAGACAGCGCGAAAAAAAGAATTAATAGACATTCCGAGTCTTTGATGAAATTTTAGGTATTTTGAATCAACTGCAGAAACATTATTACAGAGGAAGATATAAAAAAAAAGTTACAGACACACTAACAGTAGAAACCTGACTGCAGTTCATAATTGAAGATTTACAGCCATGCTAAAAGTATAAATCTGATTACAGTGTATGACTAAGTCTTACAGGCATGTTCAAGAGTAAAAATAAATGAGTACAGAAAATAACTAAGAGGTCTTAGAGGCATATTAACGGCAGCAACTTTACTGTTGTTTATTATTAAAGGCATATTAACCGTAGAAATATAACCAAGATTTAGGATTAAATAGTATTACAGGCATTCTAACTAACTGCATTACAGTTACAGGCATTCTAACTGCATTACAGGCATTCTATCCAAGAAATTGATGACCTACCCTGTACCAGAACCGCAAGCTAGCCAAAAAAAAAAAAAATGCTCAAAATCAAGAACTCACTTTTGAGGTGCGCTCTTTGATGACTTTCCGCTCCAGAGACTCTTGCCCTGACTTCCGGGCATGCGGAACGTAATAGTAGACAAGAAGTCCGGTGGCCACAATGACAACCGCGAAGAGCATCAACAGCATAAATGCCATCTGTCTGTTTACAAACCATCCCTTCTTCTTGCCGAAGGTGATAGAGGGGGCAGGTCGGTTAAGGTCCATGGCTAAGGTATCACTCCTATGACTGCTGGTCATAACATGCTACTCCTATTTCACCTGTCGCGATTAACAACAAAAAATAATTAGAATTTGCAAATTGAGCAATAATCATGAAAAAATCGCCTGCAAAAGGAAGTTAGTTTCAAAATCATGGGAAGTGTTACGCAAGTAACACTTCCCATGTTTTCTATACAAACAAGGAATTAGATTAACAGAATATTGGTGAGGTGGAGGAGGGAAGTGAAAGCGTGGAGCGTGAAAGCTTCAAGCTTGGTAGCTTTGGAAGTTACCATTATTGTAACTACTAGTTTTCCGCTTTTAAGATTTCCTTTACTAAATGTAGGAAAAAAACCACATAAAAAACGGAAGCCCCCAAGGCCACTGGGTAGATGACATGCACATTATATCCTCATGAACGCGTATCTGACCTTGGGTTCGGGTAATTTTGAAGAGTTACAAACTCCCTTTTTCCTACATGATGTATCGTACAATAAACAAGTGTTAGTGATGGACGACACAAAAATATTGAAATTGGTATATATGTATAAATGAAATCACGAAACGAGTGATTTTGAATCATCAACAGAACTGCGGCTTGGCCAGGACTCCATCCTGCGTTCCCTTGCTCAGTCCTGTGTGCACTGAACAAAGTACGCATCAATCTATCCACTAGACCATCCTTAAACACCAGACGCTCAGCAGTACTGAGCGTGTTTACACGCCGTATGGCGCGTTTACACGCCATAAAGAGGGGGAAGAAGCGTATAAACACGCGTCTTCCTAGTCTTTATGGCGTACTGTACCACAAAAGATATTATGATAGGACACAAAAAGATCAGACTATTCACCTAGCAGATTGCTGTAAGTCGCATTCTGGGGCAACTGAGAGTCAGTATGCAATAGTCAAGGTTGTGCTTTGAAAAGAGCTGAAGTTAGTGAAGTATTAAAACTATTTCATTGGCGTATTTATCCTCACAGGTAAGGCTCATTTAGCACTACACATGACTAAAAAAATTTACTTTTTATAAAATATTACCCAGTTAATTTTATATATTTAAACATTAAACCATGCTAAGCAATTCAATAAAAATGTCTAACGCAATCATTTTAGAAGTGATTCTATAATTTAAAAATATCTACAATGAATAATTAATGAATTATCAATAATGAATTACATCAGGGTTTTCTGGTATTAAAAATAGTATTATAAAATAGTTAACGTAATAATTAATGTGTTTATATACTGAAGTACTCGAATTTATTATATTTTATTTTCCTAATAAATATTTACGTATTGTATGATGTCTAAATACAGTTCTGTTGAAGTTGAACAAATATACTGAACTGTTTTTGTATTATACACCACATCCCTCAGAACAGTTGCCTGGGGAGAGTGGCGTGAGGGAGCAAGTGCGTGGCCGAGAACTTTTAGTAAATTATAACCCACATACGAAAAAAAAGGTGCAAAACCAGAAAAATATTCTCTAGGGCCCCTAAAGTAATTAATTTATACACAGTAATTAACTAAGCAATATGCGAACAAAGACAAGTAAAGAAACACTAATAACAGGACATTAATCGTCATACAAGTGGGAAGGTCAAAGTTCCTAGACCTGGCAATGTTCTTCTTGTTATTTGATTCGTCAGGGATAATCACTTGACTCGGGTCATGGGAGCCTTCTGCTTCTCTATCATTGACTCTTATCTTATACCTAGAAAATGCAGGATAATCTTTAATCTAGGTAGAAGCAGATATTTCTTCTCTTCAGATAGCCTCGGTGTGGACTTCAAAGTCCTCTGCTATTTGTCTTTCCCATGTACCCCGGTAACGATCTCTCTAGGTCTCATTAAGAGCATCTTTAGACTGTGTTAATGCTTAAATAATTGTATCCTTGGAAACAATGGGGCACTCAAGGCAGATATATCGAGGCAGATATATCGACTGTGTTACACCACCACCACCACCACCACCACCACCACCACCACCGGCGGCGGCTGCTGAGACGGACGTGTTGGTTATTTGCACCTGATGATCCCCTGATACAGTGGTGGTGGTGGGAGCGTCTCAGCAACAGTCTTCCTTTCAACACGCTACCACTGGGAAACAAAACATTCCAACACCTCACTGAGGTGACTGTATGGAAGGGGAAAAAAAGGGTAAATGGGAAGAGGAGACTAGCATTTAGAAGAAACTACAACAGCATAAATCACACAAAGTTTACGTGCAGAGAGGAGGGAAGACTGACGCGTAAAGAGCATAAATACATCAGAAGGGAAACGAGCGATTACCATTGCATGTTGATGCAATACTTCATGCAAAAGCTTTGAGAAACGACAGATTCATTCCCACTTGGAAATAGTTTCCTCTGAAATACTTAAAAGATAGACAAGAGCATTTCACATCTAATACCAGCGGATCATACATGTTGCTAATTAACTTATTTCAAATTTATTCCATTTTTTTTGTAATAAGCTCAATTTTATATAGATATAGATAATACATAATTCGTATTATCTATATCTATATTATATTTATATTCATGGGAAATGGGTTAAACCGGTGAGGGTGATATAGCATCAAGGTAATGGCAAGTAATTTGGTTTGATCCACGGAGGGTGAGAGGTAACTCTGATTTCATGAATCAAGAGTTACTTGATAGATTAAAAACTATCAATAACAAAAAAAAGGCACAATACCGTGACTGGAACAATACATAAATAACCCGCATATAGAAGAGAGGAGCTTACCACGACGTTTCGGTCCGACTTGAACCATTTACAAAGTCACAAGTCGGACCGAAACGTCGTCGTAAGCTCCTCTCTTCTATATGCGGGTTATTTGTGTAAAAACTATCAACTACAAGAGAGACATTGACTGCACTTGACGTTCTCACCACCAGTCAAAGATTCTTTAATCCTAACATAGGGATTAAAACAATCTCTATGTATGTATGTACATACTGAGATTTTTATCCATCCTAGTTCATATATATTGCCGCTCTTCCCAAAATATACAAAGTCGCTTTACCTCCCTTGAAAGAAGCCCTTGAAAGAAGCCCTTGAAAGAAGAACATCTAACATTTTCTAAAAAATTGCGGTTTTCAACCTTGAACTGGGTTTGTTTTTGTTTTAATACAAATGCAACACAATTGTTATTGGTATTATTGTTTGAATTATTTGTTATGTCTAGACGAAAAACTTCCTTTCGAGAGGGAAAGCATAACAGGCGAATGTAACAAGCGGTGTCCTAAAGGTTCAGTCCTCGGTCCCATACTGTTTCTGGTGTTTGTTGAAGGGAACTCCTGTATGTTAATGTAAACAAATAATACGATACTAATAAAGAAGCGCTAAACTTACTAGGTTTTAGGTGAACTTTTAGAAAAGCATGAGGAGCGTATTCTAGAAGTTCCATTTTTTTTTCGTTATGACGACGCTTACGACACGTTCACACGAAACAGACTACCAAGTGTTTTAGATGACTGCAGAGGATCAAGTTAAGCCCAATTGATATTATGCAAAGGCATATTTTCGTGTTCACAATTTACATAAACGACATAGATGGGGGTATAAATAGCGACATAAGCAAGTTTGCCGATGCTGTATTTATCCCTAAAAATAAATAGTAATTTCCTACTTTTGCCATTGCAATAAAATCAGTTAAGTGTTCCTTGTTCCTGTACAGTCACATAAAACACTTTTTGGTATACCCAGTTTTGCGTAAACGTGTCATAAGTGTCACCATAACAAAAAATATATAGTATATAATTTTTTAAACGCTCTACATGGAATTAACAGGATACGATCTTCATGTCCTCCTGAATGTTCAATACAAAAATCAAAAGATTTTGACTATTATTACTCAAGTTGGTAGTTTTACTCAAACCTTTTCCCCATGAACCTAGCTAGTACAAAGTAGTGACAACTGGACGTAAAGAGAAGACTAGAGACAGAGAGAAGCAGGTGCAGTTGTAAGGCAACAACCTCTCCTATCTTCGATGTTGATTTATCTTGATATACTGTTTAAGTTACGTTAGGATAAATTATATTACCTTAAATTAACAAAGTGGAAACAATTACAACACCAGTAACATTGTAACAACACTAAGTGTATGATAGAGAGAAAGAAGTATGATAGAGAAAAAAGAGGGTCACAATTTAGTGTCGCCTTCGCTGTTTAAGTAATAGTAATAAAGACGATGCTTGCTTATCCTCTCCAGCCTCGAGAACACATTTCCAAAACAATGTAAACCACAGAACGGAATAGAACCCACACTTAGGCAAACACAATAAATCTGAAAAAGTTCAGTTTTTTTCACCTGATAAGGAGTTACCAGTCAAGAACTATAGGGAAAGACTGCATGGACTTTATATCACTAATCTGGAGGAAAGTAGATTAAAGCTAGACACGTTCACGACTCTGAGACATAAACAAGGTAGACTAATGTAGTCTGTGTGACAGGGTGTCCAGAATGAGAAGACAGATCTTAAGATAATTATTTGCTTACCAGGAAAAATGAGAAAATTAACCTAACGCTAATCTTGCGTTAGGTTAATGCTAAATCCAACTGGGGGTATGATGTGCCTTGAAAATAAAAATCCGTTTAAGTTCGATTCAAGGAATAAGAATATAAATACAGTTCCTTAGATCAAGAGCCCCTCACCGGTATCAAGGCACCTCCCTAGAGGGATTAGACATCTGATGATCCACTCAGTGGAACTCTTTATTATTTGACAGAGGCCTTTCTCTGGCTTACTGACAGACCTCTTATAAATTAAAGATCACATGTTATGGCAAGTCCTTCACTCTGTGCAAACACAAATATACATCACACACAAGTGTTCTAAGATTATATAAACAGTGTTAGGGAAGTAGAATTAGCTTGGACACGATGCAGTAGATGCTCATTCGATACATGGATTACAATGTAAATGTCGTGCCGAATAGGTAAAACTTGCGATTTTTGCCTAAATAGCAAAGCTCTTCTTGCCGAATAAGGCAAGCGAAAATTTGTGTATGCAATAATTTCGCAAAAATCATTCTGAGCCTAACGAAAAAATATACTTCATTGTGTTTATTGTTCAATTATTGTAAACTTATCTAAAATATATTTAGTTGGCTAAATTAAATTGCTTTTGTTATAATAAGGTTAGGTAAGCTTTCTAAGGTTCTTTTGGTACAAAATTATTAATTTTTACAATAACATAAATAAAAATATATACTATATCTTTAAACGTATAAGAGAAAATTTTAGAAAGAACTTAATTTTTTTTTTTTTTTTTTTGCTAATTGACCAGTTTTACCTCTTCGGCACGACATAAATATGAACGACAGAACACGTATATAGATGGAAAAATAAAAAGTAGCAGATTCAGCAGTTCTTGATAACTTTCTTAATACATGTAGAAGGAAGCTGAGCTGCCGGAGGAAGGTTTCTGTCTCTCTAATAGTGGACAGAGGATCGAGCCTCCTTAACATTTGCACAACGCGGGCTTGGCTCTTCACGTACCAACATAATTAATACGTGTTGTATAGTGGTAACTTGTGCGTCTCACAGTGTATGAGTTGATGATTAGCTATTCCTCCCCACTTCTTATAGGTCAAAGTACACCCGACACTCTGTAATTTCTCTTCACTTTCTATATACTTTCCTGAAAGTGAATTATGAATGTCATCAATATCTAAAAACTTCAACAGGAATCTGAAACCAGATTGTGACCAGCTAAAACACTGGCACACTTACCAGACCAGCTTGACATTCTACTCTCGCTCTCACCAGTAACACTGAACAAATTGAATCGTGATCATTAGTAATTCTGTCTCGACCACACCCTGGCCTTGAGAGGTGATTGGGAAGGTGGAAGGGGGGAGGGGACGCTAAACACACAGGTGCAGGACAAGGTTTTGTTGTGACAACGTTTCGCTCTTCATTGAGCAAAACGCTGTCACATTCAAAACTTGCACAGTACCTGTTTCTTTTCTCCACTGCTGTCACCAGTTCGCTTTTGTATCCGGTGGGGAGAATATTTTGTTCATCAACGAAAATGAAGACCTGCTTAGTCATTAATAATCCGCCTTCGTACGGGTGCTGGGTACAAGTAATTAAGCAGCCGTTTGCGTAACTATGATGAATATCTGTGATTAACTAATAACTGAGCTTTATTTATAAGCCATTAAAAATAAAGAATCACATAGTATTCTTGCTTAATAAGCTCCTCAACGTCTACCTGGAGGGCATTCCGGGGATCAACGCCCCCGCGGGCCGGTCCATGACCAGACCTCCTGGTGGATCAGGGCCTGATCAACGAGGCTGTTACTGCTGGCTGCACGTAGTCCAACGTACGAACCACAGCCCGGCTGATCTGGCACTGACTTTAGGTATCTGTCCAGCTCCCTCTTGAAGACAACCAGGGGTCTATTAGTAATGCCCCTTATGGCTGGTGGGAGGCTGTTGAACAGTCTTGGGCCCCGGACACTTAGTGTTTTATCTTAGTGTACCAGTGGTGCCCCTACTTTTCACTGGAGTTATGTTACATAGCCTGCCAAGTCTTTTGCTTTCGTAGGGAGTGATTTGTGTGTGCAGGTTAGGGACCAGTCCCTCCAGAATTTTCCAGGTGTAGATTATGATATATCTCTCTCGCCTGAGCTCCAGTGAGTACAATTCAAATGCTTCCTGGCGTTCCAATAGTAGTTAAGATGTTTGATGGAACTTATACGTGCAGTAAAAGTTCTCTGTACATTCTCTAGATCTGCAATTTCACCTGCCTTGAATGGGGATGTTAATGTACAGCAGTATTCCAGCCTAGAGAGAACAAGTGATTTAAAAAGGATCATCATTGGCTTGGCATCTCTTGTCCTGAATGTTCTCATTATCCATCCTATCAGTTTCCTCGCAGATGTGATAGTGGCATTGCTGTGGTCCTTGAAAGTGAGATCTTAGGACATTACCACTCCCAGGTCCTTCACATTGCTTTTTCGCTATATTGTGTGATTAGAGTTTGTAGTATACTCAGTCCTAGCTATTATTTCCTCCAGTTTTTCATAACGGAGTAGTTGGAATTTGTCTTCATTGAACATCATATTGTTCTTCGTTGCCCATTGGAAAACTTGGTTTATATCTTCTTGGAGATTTGCCGTGTCCTCAATGGATGACACTCTCATGCAGATCCTAGTATCCTCTGCAAAGGATGATACAGTGTTATGGTTTACATCTCTGTCTATGTCTGATATGAGAATGAGGAACAGGATAGGGGCGAGTACTGTGCCTTGTGGAACAGAGCTCTTCACTGTGGCAGCTTCCGATTTAACTCTGTTGCAAATGTAGAGTCAAGAAGCCCTGGGTTCCAAACACGACCTTGTATGACTTTACTGATACTAAGTGAAGAGTAACGGTGAACTGTCTGACATAAAAACCAGACATCTCTTCTAGAGTTAAGAAAGTGACACCAGGCATATGAGACGCGCAATTCACAACAAACGGACGAACAACATTGCGAAAGTCGAAAGTAATTCACAGTGGAGATAAATGTTTTATTTACCCAGCAGGTGAAAGTCAGGGATGAAGCTCACAGCTGTTCTAAATACATTCTTATACGTTATTGGTAACTTCTCTTTGTTGTGACAACGAAAATAATTGAAATAATTAAATTTAAATTACATCCCTAGGAAGGTGGATGACAAATCTCGTTATAAACCATATGGCGCAAACCGGATTTACCAAGCATCTTCCTTTCCCAGGTGATAGTCGACAAGGTAATGTTGATATCAGCTGGGTGAGTAACTGTGTTTTCAGCAACATATGGATGGAATAAAGACTCCAGGTACGGAGCTGTGACCTTGAGATATGTGCACGTGATGAGTTTCCACAGTCATAAGCCATGCAAATGTAGACCAGGACCAGCTTTCCATGACCCGTGACAACAACTGCCAGCATAAGAGGTGGCATTGACATCATGATGACTCGTTGAACTGACAGTGATATTGCTGATATGAATTCATTTGAAATTTTTAAATAAAACTAGAAGGCACAAAGTCAACTCAACACTAAAAGAGCCAGAAACGTGAAAGAATAACTTCCTTAGAGTGAGGGTAGTATATACTGAACAGACTAGGTGAAGACAGTGGTGATAAGTTTTCTACATCCTAGTACTAAGAGCACACTTCTTCCCAGCCATCCTAGGCCAACTAAACTAAGCTGGTTCCAAACACATGCAAGATAAAATAATATTTGTAAGAATTTCAAAATTTCTATTGCAAATGCAAACTAATCCCCAAACGATACACACTAACTTTATGAGCATAAATAATGCAAGATTATGTAACAAACTCAGATATTGAATATAAATTCTCTCATGACAATAGATGGTGACCAAGCCATATTCAGAAAAAAAAACATGCATGCAGATAGATTTAGGAATACACGAATACATATTCAGACACACGAAGCTAGAATCAGGATACATGAAAATATAATTAATCTGTGATGTATCAAAATGTATTTAGGGATACATGAAGATATTCAGTGATATATGGAAATATAATATATATATATATATATATATATATATATATATATATATATATATATATATATATATATATATATATATATATATATATATAAGAGAGAGAGAGAGAGAGAGAGAGAGAGAAAATATGGAGAACTTGCCCATCATTATATGTTTGTTCCCATAGGCTCAGAGACCCTTGGCTCACGGGGTATGAGTGCATGTAAGTTCCTCAAGGAGCTGGGCAAAAGACTCAACAGGGTAACTAGGTATCCCAGGGCAGCTAGTTTTCTGTTCCAGCGACTCAGCGCTGCTGTTCAGAGGGGTAATGCATGCTGTATTCTGGGCACGCGCCCCAGCTCCGAGGAGCTAGATGAGATTTTCGCATTATAATCAGTGACAAACACGTAACAATATGTACTAGACATGTATCTCTCACACCCTTTTATACTGTATATGCCATATTTATATCAACAATGTATCTCTTAAATATATATATATATATATATATATATATATATATATATATATATATATATATATATATATATATATATATATATATATATATACAGTATATATATATATATATATATATATATATATATATATATATATATATTTTTTATTATTAACACATCGGCCGATTCCCACCAAGGCAGGGTGGCCCGAAAAGAAAAACTTTCATCATCATTCACTCCATCACTGTCTTGCCAGAAGGGTGCTTTACACTACAGTTATAAAACTGCAACATTAACACCCTCCTTCAGAGTGCCGGCACTGTACTTCCCATCTCCAGAACTCAAGTCCGGCCTGCCGGTTTCCCTGAATCCCTTCATAAATGTTACTTTGCTCACACTCCAACAGCACGTCAAGTATTAAAACCATATGCCTCCATTCACTCCTATCAAATACGCTCACACATGCTTGCTGGAAGTCCAAGCCCCTCGCACACAAAACTTCCTTTACCCCTCCCTCCAACCTTTCCTAGGCCGACCCCTACCCCGCCTTCCCTCCACTACAGATTTATACACTCTCGAAGTCACTCTGTCTCGTTCCATTCTCTCTACATGTCCAAACCACCTCAACAACCCCTCCTCAGCTCTCTGGACAATCGTTTTGGTAATCCCGCACCTCCTCCTAATTTCCAAACTCCGAATTCTCTGCATTATATTCACACCACACATTGACCTCAGACATGACATCTCCACTGCCTCCAGCCTTCTCCTCGTTGCAACATTCATCACCCATGCTTCACACCCATATAAGAGCGTTGGTATAACTATACTCTCATACATTCCCTCTTTACTTCCATGGACAAGGTTCTTTGTCTCCACAGACTCCGAAGTGCTCCACTCACCCTTTTCCCTCATCAATTCTATGATTCACCTCATCCTTCATAGACCCATCCGCCGACATGTCCACTCCCAAATATCTGAATACATTCACCTCCTCCATACTCTCTCCCTCCAATCTGATATCCAATCTTTCGTCACCTATTCTTTTTGTTATCATCATCACCTTACTCTTTCCTATATTCACTTTCAATTTTCTTCTTTTACACACCCTACCAAATTCATCCACCAACCTCTGCAGCTTCTCTTCAGAATCTCCCAAAAGCACAGTGTCATCAGCAAAAAGCAACTGTGACAACTCCCACTTTGTATTTGCTTTTTTATCTTTTAGCCCAACACCTCTTGCCAAGACCCTCGCATTCACTTCTCTTACAACCCCATCTATAAATATATATATATATATATATATATATATATATATATATATATATATATATATATATATATATATATATATATTTTATACGGAGGTATGTTTTCACCTAATAATACTCTAATTTTTTTTAATGCAGTTATTGGTGTTGCTCAGCAGCAACAAATACAGATGGTATGCATACACTGCAAGATGTATTGTTGAAAATCTGTGTTTAAATATAAAAGATTTCACGATTCTACAGAGCAGAGGTGACGAGCATTTCATTTTTTGTTGTTGCTAAATGGGATCGCCTATCCAGCTATTATTATTGTATTTATTTGAAAGCGCTAAATCCGTAGAGATCAAACAGTACCTGGAGAATGGGAAGTTGTCAATACTGGTCCGAGAAAGGAAAAAGGTAACATAAAATATCTTGAATCAAGAGCTCTTCCTTGGCATCAAGGCACCTGTCTACTGGTTTGTCATCATATCTATCGCACTGAATACCTGTCTATCTATTTATCACACCCTCCCACTTATAACGCAGGGAGGATGGTCCTCTTGTCAACACAACTGAATCCCCTCTTAAGGTGATCATCTCTCACAGGTGAGAAATTTTTAGGTAATGTGATGCTGTGTGGTAAGATAACATAAGTTATTATATTTAGCCTCCAGAAGGCTACTTACTCTCATAATTGTGAATAATTAATCTAATGAATTACAAATCTACAATTTTTTATTCCACCTCTTTAACATCGTACATGAAGCTGTAGGTTGCACGTGCACAGTGACGTTTTAAATATATTAAATAAGTCACTAAATCTCTAGTGCTTGTTATAAAAAATGTTCTTCACAAGACATGCTTCACACATATTGTTCATTACAAATGCGACTATAATAATTAAACCCAAGCACCAAACAGTAAAAAAAAAAAAAAAAAAAACACAGGGAAGAGCGTAAACCCTCCCACCTTGCCTGACACCACCTCGTATTACCTCCGGAAGTGTACTGACAAACACCTGAGCTCCAGCCGTCCTACTGGCACCATCCACCTCACAGCTGCCAAGTGTTCTTTAAGTACACTGCTTCTACTTAGATATCCCCCACACTGCCTCACATTTCTTTTAATTGATAGAATAATAAACTACGGAATCGTGATCTATTAAATGCAAAATCAAGTGTAAAAGTAAATAGTGAATAGAGTGCGTTGAAAAGTGAATGCATGACATACTAACCCATCCTGCTTGGTCGTACACACTTCTCAGCCACAGCAGAAGTGTGGCTGAGAGTTTTCGCAACACTAATATTCCGTCCCATCATGTTTATATATTTCGAACAAACTCATACACTGACGTTATGATCAACACTTCTATTTTTTTTAGTCACCAACATACTGTTATATATATATATATATATATATATATATATATATATATATATATATATATATATATATATATATATATATATATATATATATATATATGCTAGGAATTCGCAAGAACAGGCGAAATATTCACAAACACTGACAAACACTGATCTCTGGCCGACGGAGACTCGAACCTACGAACCTCATGACAAGGTACGCAGTGCTTTACCGACCGTACCACACTGGTCCAATACCTTGTCATCCAGCTTTCGCTAGACGTTATTCCAAGGTAGCCAGCTTTCAGGCAGGAAGTTGTGTCGATGCATGCAGGGGATGAGATGAAAAGCTGTAAGCCTTCCTGCCTGAAAGCTGGCTGCCTTGGAATAACGTCTAGCGAAAGCTGGATGCCAAGGTATTGGACCAGTGTGGTACGGTCGGTAAAGCACTGCGTACCTTGTCATGAGGTTCGTAGGTTCGAGTCTCCGTCGGCCAGAGATCAGTGTTTGATATATATATATATATATATATATATATAGAGAGAGAGAGAGAGAGAGAGAAATTGCCTGTATGAACTTCACTATTACGTTCATACAAGTAATTTGGGCAGGATAAAACTACGATAAACATTACTTACCAATTTTCGTTGCACCTCTGAGATCAGTGGGATTTTAGACACTCTAGGCCAGGAGGAAAGTCTCCCTCGATACCCACAACCTCAATCCACACTCACTAAGCCAGGACCTAAAAATTTATTTAACAAGATTTAATAAAACTAGTAATTCTGGTATAATTGATATTACGTGGACTGAATGGGTAGAAAATACACGGTGGGGTCCAAAAATTCTTATACAATATTGTCCTAGAGAAAAATTATTAAATGGTTATTAATACTTAACACTTACCAATGTTTTCTCTGGAGACCACTTAATGCATCTGGATCAACCACAACACCTGCCTTGCTATATAGAACCTAAATTGGCCATCTAGCTCTACATAAAAAGACAGTTTATGTACTTATCTGTGGGTGGTACTGCTTGCCTCCTCCATCTTCAACCATTCACACGAAATTTCTTGATGTCCTGCCAATTTCTTGTCCCCATTTCTTCAGCAGGACCATATTTTACATTTTATAATCCAAATTTTGAGACTAGACTTCCATTATGCCTCTGAAAATGCTGAATTTCTGGCACAAATTACGAAGTGCCCTCACCAATTGAATTCTATCATGGCCTCCTCGCCCCCTCCTGGCGCAGCCACAGATCATTTCTTTTCCACTTGAATTTTCTCGAAGGTCAAATCAGCATAATTTTAATACATTATTTACATTATTAAAAATTATACATTATAATTTTTGAAAAATTAGGTAAAATTTTTCCATATATATATATATATATATATATATATATATAATATATATATATATATATATATATATATATATATATATATATATATATATATATATATATATATATATATATATATGTCGTTCGAATAAGTAATCAGTTCAGTTCAAGGACTCACAGGTAAGGACACACTAGGGGCGAGGGAAAGTGGGGACAGACGAAGAATAGCCGGTGAGAGGAAGGTCTGTAGTCGATGAAGAGAGTCAGGACTAAACCCAACCGTTTGTGGGGTAAACCACATACACAATATAAATAAAATTTAAGATTTTGGCTTAAATAGCAACGTTTTTAACGCCAGATAAGGTAAGCTAAAATTTGTGTATGCAATAATTTCGCAAAAATCATTCTGATCCTAACGAAAAAAATATTTCGTTGTGTTTGTTTAGTATTAAATTAGTAAATTATGAGGCGGGCCAAAACAACATGGATTCGAATCCTTGGCTAGTCGCAGTGTTGTTATTGGATATATATATATATATATATATATATATATATATATATATATATATATATATATATATATATATATATATATATATATATTACTGTCAGCAAGAGCACTCAGTTACAGTGATTTTAATGTACAAATGATTCTAAATATGTTCAAGTACTAGTAACGAACATCATACTTGAGCAGCATACCAAATATACCAAGTTCAAATCTCGTTGAGGAAGGAGACTTAGTTTCTAATTCGGTTTACGCGAGTTATTTGCGTATACCAGTTAAAACAAGTCAGTTACAACTCTCTTTTTCTGGTGCACTGAATTCACACGCAATTTGCCTAAAGCGTAAACTATATAGAGAAAAGAGATGAATGAGCTCCTAGGTAACGTTACAGTGCTGCCAAGCGTAGGACTGCTCAGTGTGAATCCGCACTGGGTTCTTAGAGAGTCAAAAAGATGCAGCTAAGTTAACAGTGTGTGAAGATGATTAGATGGTAAATAACATTAGCTGATTACTCATTCTCTCTCCAAAGAATGTTTAATAGCGTTTACCCGTTGAACTTGCTACGGTAGGTCTGGAATTATAATGATAACCAAAGTTTTTTGGCATGCATGTGCGACTGCAGCCAACGTTTCTTAAGTGCGATTATAAAAATATGGCGAACGAGTATAACTTTTATTATGTAGTGGTGAGCCGGGGAACGTCCTGGCATTGCGCACTTTCACACACACTGCCACTGAATCACAAGATTGGATACCTTCCCACCGGCGCTTTGTCACCGTTAATTTGGTGTAGTGCTTTGTGCCTAGTGGTACGAGCCTCTCCTCTGGAAGGGGTGTTATGTTCTCCACAGGGTGCTTGCATGACGAAGAACCCACCATCTCTTTTGGCATAAATGATGGAAGTACTTTCCATTTCTGCAAATTTCCTGACACTTCCGTCAATGACATTGAACGAATTATGTAGATGGACTGCCGAGTGTGAAACTAGATCCGGAAGTTTTGTTGCTTTATGATTATGATTTATACAGCATAAGAGGAAATTTATCACGACAATAACAAGGTAGTGTAAATTTTATTTTAGGTTGAAGCACACAAAAGCTTTTATTGTGGCTATGTTTCGCTTTCCGGGAGCTTTATTAAGCCAAAACAAAGAATACAAGAACACGGGGTATATAAATAGATCATAGTGATTTGATCCTATTTTTAACTTTGGAGGGTTAGCCACCCTGGATAACCCAAGAAAGTCATTGCATCATCGAGGACTGTGTCTTATTTCCAATGGGGTCTTGTCCACCAGGATGCGACCAACGCCAGACGGATAACAACCAGGTACCTACTTACTGATAGGTGAACAGGGACAACAGATTAAAGGAAAAACAACCAATATTTCCACCCGGCCGGGACTGAACCACGGATAACCAGTGTGTGAGGCGAGAGCGTTACCTACCGAGCCACGTGACCTACAGGAAGTAAGAATTTAAGACCTGCAGAAGACGTAATGGTCCGTGCTAATAATAGCAATAATAAGAGTAGAAACTATGTCTTGTCAGGTGATGGTGGGTTTATCGTTTTAAGGAGAATTCGTGCTAATATTTTTTTCTACGTAATTTTGTCTAAAATAATGATTAATAACCCTTCAAGGCATTATTGTCTGTGGGTGTCTGGTTCCTAATCACTAAGCAGGCATCGTTGCCTCATCAAGTGGTTAGTGGTTTTGTTATTGTGTTTTAGAGACGTTCAGGGCAACTCGGCTGTTGGGAAGGATGGTAACTTTGCTTTAAGTGGTAACAGGATATAAATTGTTCTTTTCTTGCAGTATCTGATGAAAAAGAATGACTTGTGCGGCTCGGTGAAGGTTTGGTGTATACAGGAGCATTCCTTATCAAGAAATTCAGAGTTACAGCAGAAGTGAGGTTAATTTTGTTTGTAGGCATCCTGTAGATTTTTTTAATTTTAATTTTGTGGATGAGGATGTCGATGCATGTTAACTTTTTATTGGTTTCCTTTTTCAGTGTAAACTGGACTACCCGTTAAACTTCGTTAAGCCTTTTATGTAGGTTCTGGATGTCGATACATTTGGGAGTCATTACGAGGACGTTGTCGACATGTGGCACTCAAGTGATGTTGATGGGTATAACGACGGTGAAGTGTATAAGATGGCTCCGTATATAAGTTTGCCAAGATGCGAAAACCCATACTATTCCCATATGTTTGTCCGAAAAGGTTGTTGTCGATAGATAAACAGTTAAAATTTATGAAGAGTTCAGTCAGACACGAAATCCCAGGGAGACAGAGGAAGATTAATGTCCTGACTTAAAAACGCATGTGTAACACCTGACTAACTTTACTGAGAGACGTTTCGCTTACACAGCAGTATTTGTAGATCTAATACAGAGGCGTGAGAATGGAGACTTTTATATTGGGGCCCTTAGAAGTAGTTGAGAGATGCAACAGTTGAAGACATCGTCACATGGGAGCGGGATTCACTAGAGGAAGTTACTATATAATACCGCCAATTTGATGACTAAGACACATGTGCAACACCTGGGTATCTTTATTGTAAGACGTTTGTCCTGCACAACAGGCATTATGTCTGTGAATCCAATAGCTCTCCGTCCTCATGCCTTTGAACTAAATAGATAAATCCTGCTGTCCAGGTTTTATCTATTTAATTCAGGTATTGCTCATCAACCTGTCGGTATTATACCTCTGATCTAATGATCAACGTCCTGGTTGACCTTACATAAACTCAAGGGAGTTTAGGTAAGGTCAATAATCCTTTTCCTTACCAACTGTGATGGATCAGCAGATGAACATATATGACCTGGAATAGTTATAAGAATATCTGAATGTAACACAAAGCCCACTTACGTGATCACTATTGGAAATCTTCTTCACTTAATAAGTGTATTGGTATACAAACAAGTATTACAGGAGGAAAATAGAGAAAGATATACGGTAATTTGAGAGAGTGACAGAATCTCTGCTCCTCAGAGGCTCCTACTGACGTTAATCACATTAATTAGTAAGTAAATACTATTGTTTACAATTAATTTAGTAATAAGTAAAGGACACGGTATTAAGTTTATTTCTTTACCTAACCACATATACGTACGTTCAAGACAATTTTTTTACACAGGCTAACTAAGCAAGCCACGGATCAACCAGAGGCAGATATTACTTTCACTCTGTCTATAACACAACTTAAACAATGCCTTTTCCTGTCACAAAGATGCTTTTGACGAACAAAGGGATGAACTCAACCACCATGACGATATCACTGGTCTCGTAGATTTATTGTCGGTGAGAATACCGACAATATACTAGATAAATTAACACATGTGCATCTAATAAGAAATCATTATCTTGGAAGAGCCTTTGGTGAGCGAGTCCTAGCCGCAATAAATATCTAAATAGTTACACATGTGTCCATTCGCCTATCATCTCTAGTCTCGATAACAAGAGATAAAAAAAAGAGAACTGGACTCACAAGGAAAGAATAATCAATTCTATAAGACCGTATAAATACACTGACACGGCGATACCTCTTCATCCTTAATTTAAACTGTGTAGGCACCTTAATTCACATTCAATACATGTATCAGAATGTGACCAAACTCTTACCTCTAGTTCTCCAGCTCTAAACAGAATCTCACTTACGCAATAACGTGTTCTTCTTCACAGTTCCTGAACTATATTTGGCAGCATTACCGATGAACTAAACTTTGCTTTAAATATATAAACTGTAATTAATAGTTACTATATAGGCGGTCTCTCCACGTTGAAATTTCTCTGCAATATTGCCCATCTTCGTTTCAGAACTGGTATAATACTTCAGCAGGAACTGGTAATACTGAATCAAGATTTGATAACACTGAAGAAAGAAGTATTAGCGTTCAAGCAAGAACTGGAAGACCTCAAGAACTAATAATGCTCAAATTAGAACTTAGAAATCAAATAAGTAACCTCATGAAGAACTGTCATATTACATGAAATAGTATAGAAATTGTTCAGAAAACTTCTGCTGTTACGTTTTCAACATAACAGCGGTGCACATCGATGGCTTCAAAATTCGCTGGGAAGGAGAGTGCACTGCTGTTATCCTAGATATAGTAAGTCTGTAAGAATTCTAGAGTGCCTGGGGAATGGTAGGTAATTAGGTTTGATTTAAGGAAGAGAGTAGCTTCAATTCCTTCGATCAAGAGGGCTTTACCAGCATCAACGCAGCCCTCTTCTAGTAAAAATATATGCACATTGCGGTGGTAGTTCAGGTGAAGACACCCACGACAATCAGTAGCAGCCTTGGGAATGATCTCAAGGCGGTACAGGAATTGTGAGTGTAGTGACAAACGCGGTGATGCAACGATGCTGCTCCATTATTGCAAAACAAATCCTCTCAGAAGATTTGAAAAGCTAAAAATAAGAGACGGGGAGGGAAAAAACCTGTTAATTATGTTTGGGAATGAGAATGATAAGATTGTTGGTCTACCAGATAGCTTCATATTCAAGTTATTTTAAACTACCTGGAGGTATGGCACCACCGTAGTGTTATTGAATGCTGAAGAAGGATGAGTGAAGAATACTCCATACTAAAGAGTGTGTGACAATGTCGGTCCACAATGGATTTAAACTAGCTTCGTACCTATACACTTGTGTCTCGTTGACACAAGTGGGTGGCCTATTTTTGGAAATATTTTAATTTTACTTATTTATTTTGCCGCCTCGATCCGATTTATTGTGAACCCCTGTGATCAACCTGTCAGCCAATTTCGAAAAACAAGACGAGTTTACTATATTTGTCTTTGAGACACAGTCCACGCGATAGGATTTCCTTGGTCACGTGGGTCTCTTATGTTGACTTCGTGGAGATAAGATACTAATACACGTGTCCCTTTGCCATCACGTACAGATTTTCTAATTGATGTTTAAATACATAATCAAGATATTGCATGCATTTAGATGGACTGATACACAACTAAAATAAATAAATATAGTCAATTATAATAATCGACACATCTAATTTGGACATTTTAAGCAATAGGATTATAAATTGAGTCAAATATTTATAGTGAAAACCCCCACCCCATACCTCGCCAGGTTTCGAATCTCTGTACCTGCATGTGTATGCCGTAATCAGAACGGGTTTTCCCAAAGATAACTAAATATATACATATTTTTCCAACAACTGTTTTTATCATTTTTAACACTTTTACATTTAAGAATTTCATGACGTAGATTGCATAAATTTATCCTAGGTAATTTTGTTGATTATGGTATGAACTACTAAGACTTAAATCAATTGTAATGATAATGGATCAAAATTAATTAGAGAGCATGAATAATATGCAAGTATAGCATTTATTATCTGCAGCGATAAGATACAGGGACTGATCTAAATGGGTAGATGTGAGGCTGTCAACGCCTCTCACTTCCTCACTTCCACCTCAGCTAACAGGTAATACCTAAGGTAATCATTGTTTTTATTTGATATAATGTAATTTTATAGCACTATTAAGAACAAATAATCTAGAGCTATTACATGACCTAATTCAGGAACTTTTTCTGTTTGTTGCAACAGTTGATGCAGAGGCGCATGATGCCATAATTTATGATTCCGGCCTAACCGGAAAATTATCCTGTAGGTTTGGACCACCTTCAACAGGGTTTAATATTTGTAATATTACTATCAATTTAGACTGCTTGGGATAATAAAAAACACTTTCATGCTGGTGCATGTGAAACAAGAAAAAAATATTACTATATGCATTCTGTATAGATTGTTGAAGTGGTCCCAGGATTGAAACAAGCAAATGTTGGGCAGACACACGATTTGACATTATTAATATAAGGAAACTGATGGTGTAGAGGCAAAGGACACCAAAGTTCAAAATTTGGGTCTGGTAGAGATAGCATCGTATGAATTCGAACCCTACTGCGGAATGAAGTATAATGTTAGTAAAGTAAACAATCGTCGAGAGTTTGGCTGGTTTTCTTAAAGGCTGCCTAAAGTCTCGGGTTCGAGTCTTGGTCAGTCGCAGTATTGATCTGTCCGGCGCCTTGTCGCCAAGGCGGCACTAAGAATGGTGAGTAAAGAAGCTGCCGCAATGTTGAAACCAACTCAGCTCGGTGTTGGTGTTGAACAAAGCTGTGAAGCAGCTGCCCATGCAGCACGAGTATACATCAACAGGTCAGATGAAAAAACCTGATCAAATTGGATTTTGCCAATGCTTTCAACTTAGTCAGAAGGGATGCTGCTCTCCAAGCGGTTTCTAGACACTTCCCTTCCCTCTATCTTTTCACACAATCGTGTTATAGTGTGACTTCTAAACTATTGTTTGGGGACCCTGAAATTGACTCGTGTGAAGGTGTGCCACAGGGGGACCCTTTCGCTCCTTTTCTATTCTGTCTGGTCATCAAGGAGGCCACAGAAGCGCTCTCCATTGAGCTCAATATCTGGTTCTTGGATGATGGTACCCTAGCTAGCACAAAAGGATCTCTCCTAGAGGACATCAGAAAAATTAAAGACAGATGATCCAGAATATTAGTGCTGTTTTATCAGGAGCACGAGCCATTGATCCAGCTAACTGCACTCTCCTCGGTGCTCCTCAAGGGCCCAGTGCCATTGATCTGATCCTAGAAAAGAAAAGGTCAGACCTCAGGACGATGGAAGGCAGATGAAAGACATCGATACACATGATGCCTTCTACCTACTCACCAGGTGCCTGTCCATCCCAAAACTTACCTACTTCCTGAGATGCTCCCCAGCCTTCAGCAGTCCGAAACTCAAGGAATATGACTCAATCACAAAGACCATGCTAGAGAGTGTATTGAATCTTTCCTTTAAGATGGACAGTGGTTGTAAGACTCACTTCCAGTTAGGCTTTTGAGGCTGGGAGTACGCAAATCCTCCCAGATATGCCCTACCAGCTTTCCTATCCTCTTCCATAGCATCAAACGAGTTAATAAAACAAATTCTTCCGGACAACCTCATTGACTCAGCAGGAATACAGGACCCTAGCTACGCCTGTGCCATCACTGAAAACCAAGGGTTAGCATGCAAGACACAATGAAGTCAACGACATCATGAAGATAAGCCTTGCTACAGCTGGATGCCCAGCCGAGAGAGAGCCCCGATCACTAGCAGCCAACAATACTCACAATCAAGCAAACTGCCCTGACGGGATCACCATCTATCCTTGGAAGAATGGCAAGCTCTTAGCATGGGACTATACCTGCATGTTGACGCTGGTTGTCACCTACATCCATCATAATGTTGGGCGACAGGAAGGAGCTGCGGATCACAGGGAGGAGTACAAGATTGGCAAGTACAGAGACATAAGCCAACAATATCAGTTTGTCCCTGTGGGATCAGAGACCAAGGAATCATGGGGAAAAAACGCCACACGCAACAACGAACAAGTGATATTTAAGCAATAACACACTGCGGCTAGCCGGGGGATCGAACCCGTGTTGTTTTAGCCCGCCTCGTGGAAAGCAAGTCAAAATTCACTAAGCTCTAAACCACTGGACCATACAATCCTGTATGGTAAAGCAGGGTTTGATCCCCGCCTAGCCGCAGTGTTATTGCATATATATATATATATATATATATATATATATATATATATATATATATATATATATATATATATATATATATATATATATATATATATATATATATATATATATGCAAAAAGATCACAGTAAACAGGTGATATCAAAATATGCAAGAAAACCACTATAAAAATAGAAGAATTCCAAGCGCTTTCGTGACTACTCACATTATCAAGGAACTATAACAGGAAACATGACAAGAAGGGCTTATATAAGGGCGAGACTACACCTCACAGTCACATCACACTAACAAAGACTACACCTCACAGTAGCGTAACATCGCACGACTCTGTGAAGAGGAACATAAGAAAGGACCTGAAACTCTTCCCAAGAATTAAGATTAGTCTAATTTATCATTAAATTCTTCCCAAATTTTATTAATTAATTTATAATTAATAAAATCTGGGAAGAATTTAATGATAAATTAGACTAATCTTAATTCTTGGGAAGAGTTTCAGGTCCTTTCTTATGTTCCTCTTCACATTAATTAATTTATAATTAATTTATAATTAATTTATAATTAATAAAATCTGGGAAGAATTTAATGATAAATTAGACTAATCTTAATTCTTGGGAAGAGTTCCAGGTCCTTTCTTATGTTCCTCTTCACAGAGTCGTGCGATGTTACGCTACTGTGAGGTGTAGTCTTTGTTAGTGTGATGTGACTGTGAGGTGTAGTCTCGCCCCTTATATAAGCCCTTCTTGTCATGTTTCCTGTTATAGTTCCTTGATAATGTGAGTAGTCACGAAAGCGCTTGGAATTCTTCTATTTTTTTATAGTGGTTTTCTTGCATATATATATATATATATATATATATATATATATATATATATATATATATATATATAATATAAAATGGGGTCCACCTCTGGTGTGAATTGTGGGTCCCATAGCCTCGGAGAAGTGGATAAAAAGCTTCAAGGAAGAATATTATATATATATATATATATATATATATATATATATATAATATATATATATATATATATATATATATATATATATATATATATACTATATTGTATGCTATATATTTAACAGATTACGATGGGAACTGGTACGATGAAGGAAGTAGAGGTAGGGGAGAGTGTGTCCCCTGCTACCACGCCCTCCACTGGTAACTCGGGCTGTCATATCAACAGACGCCTTGCACTCTTCTTGGGTGTGTTGTTCGTGAGCGCCACCGTTGCCGTGGGGGTCCTGGCGTATTACTCCTCCTCGCGCACATTAGAGGTTGGCCACAAGACTTCAGGCTATTACGTGGTAGGCATTAACAACCTATTAATTCCATCAGTTCTTCTGACCATTGTGGTATTTATTTTAGAGTGAAACACCTACATCCCTCCCTATAATTTTCCCTTCGATTATATTAATAAAAAAGTTACAAGATGAAGTTATTGTATTATGTACCATAATGACACGATTGTAAACAAACCATACCACGGGTGGGATTCGAACCCGCGGTCAGAGAGTCTCAAAACTCCAGACCGTCGCGTAAGCCACTGGGCCAGCTAGCTTCAATAAGATTCATCCAACTAGGTATATTTCTACACCATAGGAAGGTTAGCATAGGCACCACTGTGTCCACAAATGCAAGTTTTTACAGACGAATCTCCCGCTAGCATGGCCGTGACGAACTCTAGCTCAAGTCCCCCTCAAAGCCGTCAACATGACTCACGAAATCGTAATCGAAATCGTAATGGAGTTTTGAGATTCTCTGACCGCGGGTTCGAACCCCACCCGTGGTATGGTTTGTTTCCAATCGTGTCATTACGATTTCGTGAGTCATGTTGAAGGCTTTGAGGGGGACTTGAGCTAGAGTTCGTCACGGCCATGCTAGCGGGAGATTCGTCTGTAAAAACTTGCACTTGTGGACACAGTGGTGCATATGCTAACCTTCCTATGGTGTAGAAATATACCTAGTTGGATGAATCTTATGGAAGCTAGCTGGCCCAGTGGCTTACGCGACGGTCTGGAGTTTTGAGACTCTCTGACCGCGGGTTCGAACCCCACCCGTGGTATAGTTTGTATTATGTAATTATATATTCAACTCTGTAACTACTGTTATTATAAATATCTCATAGCAAATATATTTTCACTTCGGTGGTGTTCTCGTCGGTATGACACTAACATTAAAGAATAATACAGATTCAAGTAGAGAAATGTATGTGATACATTTAATGTTTGCACATAAACAGTCCATCCAGGAAGCAGTGGCGACGCTAAGGGAGGCCTGGGGGTCTTCAGCCCCTCTATAATTTCCCTCATCTCTTCCCTAAAGCAATCCACGTTATGAATATCATTATTTATTTAACTTATTCATAGGTATAAATCTCCGACTATACCAAATATGGATCAATAAATCCAATAGATATATTGCAGTGCTCCTGCAAATTACTAGAGTCAATTATAGCTGATATTATTAGAAGCCATCTAGATAACCATAATTTGATTAATGATACCCAGCATGGATTCACGAGGGGCCGTTCCTGCCTATCTAATTTATTAACCTTCTTCAGTAAAACTTTTGAGGCTGTTGATCACGATAAAGAATTCGATATTGTTTATTTAGACTTTAGTAAGGCTTTTGATAGAGTACCGCACCAGAGACTGTTAAAGAAAGTGGCAGCTCATGGCATTGGGGGAAAAGTGCTGTCATGGATCGAGTCATGGCTCACCAATAGGAAGCAGAGAGTGTGCATAAATGGGGTTAAATCCGAATGGGGACTTGTAACAAGTGGTGTTCCACAGGGATCAGTCTTAGGCCCATTGTTATTTATAATATATATCAATGACCTTGATGAGGGAATTACTAGTGATATGAGCAAATTCGCCGACGACACGAAGATAGGTAGGATAATTGATTCAAACATAGATGTCGTAGAACTTCAGGAAGATTTAGACAAACTTAATTCGTGGTCAGAAAAGTGGCAGATGCAGTTCAATGTAGATAAATGCAAGGTTCTGAAGCTCGGGAGTGTCCATAACCCAAGCACTTATAAGTTAAATAACGTAGAACTTAGCCATACAGATTGCGAGAAGGACTTGGGGGTGATGGTAAGCAGCAACCTTAAACCAAGACAGCAATGCCTAAGCGTACGTAATAAGGCAAATAGATTACTGGGATTTATATCAAGAAGTGTTAGCAACAGAAGTCCAGAGGTTATATTACAGCTTTATACATCATTAGTAAGGCCTCACCTAGATTACGCAGCTCAGTTCTGGTCTCCATATTACAGAATGGACATAAATTCGTTAGAAAACATTCAGCGTAGAATGACTAAATTAATACATAGCATTAGAAATCTTCCTTACGAAGAAAGATTGAAGACCCTAAAATTACATTCACTTGTAAGACGTAGAATGAGGGAGACATGATCGAGGTATACAAGTGGAAAATGGGTATTAACAAAGGGGCTATAAATAAGGTCTTGAGGATATCTCTCCAAGAGAGAACCCGCAATAATGGATTCAAGTTAGATAAGTTTAGATTTAGAAAGGATATAGGAAAGTATTGGTTTGGAAATAGGGTAGTTGATGAGTGGAACAGTCTGCCTAGTAGGGTTATTGAAGCTAGGACCTTGGGTAGTTTCAAATTTAGGTTGGATAAATTCATGAGTGAGAGGGGTTGGATTTGAGTGGGACTCGCGCATGAGTGGGTAGAATTGTCAAAGCTTATTTCTTGGGTAGCATTGAAAATTGGGTTGAGCAAATATTCTGTTAGTGGGACGGATTGTGAAGGACCTGCCTAGTATGGGCCAACAGGCCTGCTGCAGTGTTCCTCCTTTCTTATGTTCTTATGTAAAACTGTAGCAGGTCTACTAGCCCATACCTGCCAGAGCCTTCTCAAATCTGACTTCTCTTACTCAAATATTGGTTCAACTCATTCTGAAAGCAACCCAAGGTTTAAGCTTCAATAACTCTACTATCCCATGCTCTGCAGGTCTCACTCCTTTCACCACATTCTTCCTATGAAAGCTCGATCTATGCTTTCATAGATCGTATAAACTGGAGCGCATCAATGTGAACGTAGGTTTTTTCATCTGTAACTGATAAAAACTTACTTGAGAAACAACAGTGATGATAGGAAAACAAGTGACATTGCAGAAATAACTGTCAATTTGAAGAGGCAATGGTCTGAATATTGAAGGTATTATTGTCACGTTTGCCTCCAACTACAACAGCTGAAGAGTCACACTGCTACAACCACTCACTTACCAAGAGCCTCTCATCTTAGAGTAGAAGGAATACATTGTGTCCTAGCTATGTATTATTACATCAGTAAGGGCAAGGTGAATACAGAAATTGTGGAGCTGCCACCGCCAAGAAAAGAGTTATTTAAGCACACTAATACCTGTATAGCAATAAAGAGATCTCTACTCTAAAACTGTTATACATAATTTTTAATCTGTTTCTGTTTATGTTGTAAGGATGTTATCTTGAATCCAGCTTTACTGACATTTTAATCCATCATTCAATAGCAAAAGATTCTTAATGGCTGTTACCACACAGCTGTACACTAAGTCGTGTCATATGTTAAATCTGCCTGCACCATATTTCTTCACTTTCCAGGTATTTTCAATATTAATTATCCTAGTTCGCTTTTAATAGAGTACTTAAGATCCTATCTTCACTAGGGTCAAACAATTCAACAAATAGTGGTCTTATGGTATAATCCGCTATACCATAAGAGATTTAACCCGAAATGCTGCGCATCATATGCGTTCCTAATTATTGTATATTTTGTACACTGAAATAATTTGTCAGGAAACAGGACAATGACGCGGGTCTTAGTCATACGATGACTCGCAGCTGGAGCATTTGGTCATCTGACCGAGGCTTTAAGCTGGCTTACTGGTCCACCCCTTTAAAAATTAAGTTAAACTGAAGGATGAATTGTTTTTTTCTTGGCTCTGTCAAGACCGTTTAAAACTTTGCTAATCAAAATTCTTACGAAAGCTGAACTTTATCTGAAGTTATTCTCAGGAATTCCTCTTCATTCCGAGCGTGTTAGATACCACTTAATTTTTTATCATAAAATCATAGCCAGATGCTTGATTTTTACTTGCTTTAAGTCAGATAAAATATTTATTGTTATGACATATTAACCACTACACTATAATTACCATCAACACCACTACAACTAATATGGTTATTACCATACACAACTGCAAAAAAAAAAAAAAATATGAACATGTCTAAATAATAGTAATATCATTAATTTAGTATTGAATATAGTTGAAATATATATGCAAGGCCAACGGGCTAGTTCTAGTTCTAATGATATGTAGATATAATTTTAATATGAATTCTAATGAATTTAAAATAGTGTGTCTTGATGTTATATTGGAGTGCCGAGTTTTCTTTTCCAGTTCGGCATAACACATGTATTTATTTGGTCCTGTCATTAGATACACGCTAATAGCTAGTGGTTATAATTGTAACCATAATTTTTAAAGGGGTGGACTATTTATTAAGCCAGTGGAAGCTCTAGGTCATCTGACCTAGAGCTTCATATGATGACTTGGGTCATCATATGCCTAAGACCCGCGTCAGGAACCACTTCTCCTGTTTCCTGACAAACCTTACCTAAGGCAAGATGGTAGTATCACTTTCACTTGACAAGAATATTAAACAGTTAAAAAGTTTGTTGGTGAAACACATCTTACTGGCACATCACGTCCCTTTGCTCTATAAAAACCAAAAACTTCAATAATGATGTAATTAAATATTTCGTTGTCAACATTTTCTTTCAGTTTTAACTTTCTCGGCGGCACCATTGAGCTGGTCATCACGTGTCTAAGATCACATGATGACCCTAAATTATGATGACCCCCAAATTACTACTTTCTTTATGAAGTCACTTTACATTATATACATCAAATGAAATTTTCAAAATTACGTTGATTAATTTGTGTTCTGTAGGTCACAACGAAGAGCCTTTTCGTCAGTAACGAATTTATTATTATAATCAAGGGGAAGCGCTAAACCCGTAGGATTATGCAGCGCCTGTGGGGGGGAGATGTGGAAGGTATTCAGGCTTAATTCAGGGAACTGGAGCACAGATTCAATTCCCTAGATCAAGAGCCCCTCACCAGCGTCAAGGGTCAGTAACGAATGCTTCTTATAATACTAAAGAAGATGTAATTCATTATATGTATCAGTTAACGATTCCGAAGCTCACCGCCTCTGCGTCCCGTTCCCGGACTAGATCTTCTATATTGAAAATATACCTCACGAATGAGAACTATTAACACACACACACACACACACACACACGGGGCCAGGAGCTATGACTCGACCCCTGCAACCACAACTAGGTGAGTATACACACCCATACAACAGGCCTAGTGTCGAATGGTAACTAACTGGCCTAGTGTCGAATCGACATGTGCCTATGACAAAATGGTAACTAACCTACCTTCCTTACACCACTTTTACTCGTTTGAAAATTCTTCGCCTCCTCCCATTAGCTCCAAACATCGTGTAAAAATCCTTTCAATCCGTTCATTATTAATGGTGGAGTAACAAGAAATAGGTCAATAACTTATTTCCGAGATAATCGGCGAAACGCGCGCATAGCTGACTACTTCGTAATTGTTTTTTTTTTATGAGATTATGGGGATGAAGGTCAAATTCAAACAGAGAATCATGATGAGGAAGAAATAGAAAGGAGAGTTCCTAAGGGCGAGTGAAAATGTGATCTTATGTAGTTATCCCTGTGCTACTCCGTTTTCTCTAGTTGTAGTGACCCAGAGAGAACGACACAATAATATAATAATATTTTTTTACTACAAGTACATGTACAAGGTATACAGTCCTAGCTGACATCAATGACATACTACTATGCTGAGCATTTCGGGCAAATGCTGAGCATTTCGGTAAAATTAGGTCAGTTTTGTCCCAGGATGCCACCCACACCAGTCGACTATCACCCAGGTGCCCATTTTAAACTGATGGGTGAACAGGGACAGAGACAGCAGGTGTCTTATGGAAACACGTCCCTAATGTTTTCCAGCAGTACCGGAGGAGATTCGAACTCCGGACCTCAGTGTGTGAGAGAAATATTGGTTCATTTTTACATTTAACTAACGTGGGAACATCCACAGTGTACAACTGCCCTTATTCTACGGGAGTTGCCTAGTGGGAACACCCTCAGTGTACGGCTACCCTACCCTATGTGGGGAATTGTGAGACTACCTGTATGGACTTCGCCGCCACTTACAAACAGATAATCTCAACGGGAGGTGACCGTCTAGTATAATTTTACCACAGTCACTCCCGCGAGGTGTGAGAAAACTTGAGTGGCCCTGGTCGCTGAGACGACTCCCTTCGATATTCTCACATTAGCCCCACTCCATTCTGGACCAGTTTATATATATTAACATAGGCTCGCACTAGTATGTACGATACAATAATGTTTGTGGACTGTATATGAGGATTTGACTGATTTGGAGTAGAAAGAAGAGGAGAAAACACACAATTAAGTTAACATGACCATCACTCACCCATTAACCGCATCATGGATGTTCATTGTAGATCGTTGACCTAGCTAAAGTACATGTAATAATCATAACAATCCTACCGGCCGATAACAGACTGCTACAAAAAGCGAGTACTTAGCTGTAGGTGAGGGAGTCATTTGCTTTGTTGGTGTTCCCTCACGTTGGTCTCGTGGTTTTTGCACGGTTTACCTGGAGTTTACCTGGAGAGAGTTCCAGGGCTCAACGCCCCCGCGGCCCGGTCTGTGACCAGGCCTCATGTTGGACAAGAGCCTGATCAACCAGGCTGTTACTGCTGGCCGCACGCAGTCCAACGTACAAACCACAGCACCGACTTTAGGTGCCTGTCCAGTGCCTGCTTGAAGACAGCCAGAGGTTTGTTGGTAATCCCCCTTATGTACGCTGGGAGGCAGTTGAACAGTCTTGGGCCGCTGGCACTTATTGTGTTGTCCCTCAACGTGCTAGTGGCACCCCTGCTTTTCACTGGGGGGATGTTACATCGCCTGGCGAGTCTTTTGCTTTCGTAGGGAGTGATTTTCGTGTGCAAGTTTGGTACTAATCCCTCGAGAATTTTCCACGTGTATATAATAATAATAATAATATCTTTATTTGTTACAAGTACATGTACATGGTATACAGGCCTAGCTGACATCAGTGACATACTACTATATAGAAAGTCCCTTGTTATGCTGAGCATTTCGGGCAGATTAGGTGAGTGTCCTAGGATGCGACTCACACCCAGGTACCCATTTTACTGATGGGGAACATAGACAACAGGTGTAAAGAAACACGCCCAATGTTTCTGCCCTGGCTGGGAATCGAACCCAGGCCCTCGCCGTGTGAAGCGAAGCTTTAGCCACCAGACCACCAGTTCTAGGGAGTACAGGTTTAGGAACTTCAAGCGTTCCCAGTAATTGAGGTGGTTTATCGCAGTTATGCGTGCCGTGAAGGTTCTCTGCACATTTTCAAGGTCAGCAATTTCACCTGCCTTGAAAGGTGCAGTTAGTGTGCAGCAATATTCCAGCCTAGATAGAACAAGCGATTTGTAAAGTGTCAACATGGACTTGGCATCCCTGGTTTTGAAGGTTCTCATTATCCATCCCGTCATTTTTCTAGCAGATGTGATTGCTACGGTGTTATGGTCCTTGAAGGTGAGATCCTCTGACATGATCACTCCCGGGTCTTTGACATTAGTTTTTTGCTCTATTGTGTGGTTGGAATTAGTTTTGTACTCCGATGAGATTTTAATTTCCTCACGTTTTCCATATCTGAGTAATTGGAATTTCTCATCATTGAACTTCATATTGTTTTCTGCAGCCCCTTTAAAGATTTGGTTTGTCTGCTTGGAGTCTTGCAGTGTCTTCGGTAGCGATTATACTGCCGGCAAGACGATGATGGGGGAGTTGTTGTCCTGATATAGAAGTAATGACTTCTTGACACCTCTACAATTCTCGGGACAGAATCGGGAGGTCAACATGTGATCGTTATGAGAATGTTGCTGAGAACCACTGCACACATTCTCTCTCGTGACATTAACATCACCAAATCCTCTTTAATTCACACGACAATTTAATGTTTCACTGGTTTACCCTCATTAATGTTCACTTCGTTAAATTTCGACGTGGATGTGTCGAGATGAAAATTATAACCCGTTACCATTCCAATGTACCCAACATGGAGGCCCAAATTCTTTATAAAGATGATTCACCGGACTTGAACGTCCCACCAAGTACCGATAATAATTTCACATCACTTCCTTTATGAAAGTCACCCAGAATCAGGGTTGTGACCGTATCCAGTCAGATAGTCACGTCACTGGAGCCCGGTGTAGGCCTATACCAGCGTCACTCGCCATGTCACAATTTACTCAATCATCACCCTATTACAGTGATTCCCGGACTTAATGTCACACATTACTCGTTGAATGTATTGATAACACCTTATATTACGAATTGCGGTTGTTAATCACTGTCTGGTTGGCGGAAACGCCAAATTCCTGATGGCATCTCGGTAGATACCCGAGCCAGAGCCAAGATCCCGCGTGACACAGACCACGCTCTGCTTGAATACCCGGCACCCCCCCCCCACCACCACACACTCCCCTCTGCCAGAACCTATCTGATGGTTCTATCTTCATACTGGAAAGTTACAATGTGTGATTATTATTATTACGTATCATTAATATTATTATTATTATTAAAATTATTATTATTGTACACTAACAAGGGCTGAGCCCTTGTTAGTGTACAACGCTATAATGTGTTGTATATAAGTAGAAGATTGTAAGGTTTGTCACAGGAATAACTCTTAAGTAGCTGGTAGGACTCAGTTTTAAAATAACTCAGTTTGTGAATAACTATCCCAGCAGTTATTATTATTATTATTGTATTGATAGGAAAGCACTAAAGGTATAAGGGTAATACAGAGCCTGAAGAATAGGAGACAATCAGATTCGATCAAAGGAAGGGGAGAGAGAAGCCAAAGTTCCTCAGAACAATATTCTTACACTGGCATTAGGGCACCTATCCTTGATGGATGTATAATTAGCTGCTTCTTCGTACATTTAGTAACACTGAAAAATATTATCTTGTCTGACAGCCTCTGGAACCTGTGGGTGATCTCCCAGCTGTTATCTTCGCAAGAGAGAAAGAGAAAGAGGAAATTGATATTCGACTCCCCAAAACCCTAAAGCCTCTTCACTATGTTGTGAAACTTCAGCCTTTCATCAATGGCAACTTTAGCATCGAGGGATATGTTGAAGTGGAGATAGAAGTTACTGAACCCACTTCCAACATTACCCTCCATATTGCTGACATAATCACCAAGAATGAGACCATCAGAGTAAGTGCCATGAGTCTTTAATTTGATATCACTGAATAATAACCTAATTACAAGTGATTTCTATTAAGTTATTCAACATCTGAGTTATGGGTTGATTGAATGTTATTTGCGTGGAATTGGCGATGAGTTGTTTCTACATGCTCTATGTATAGGTTCGCTAAGATACCGTTGAGAGAACCCATGTCCATCCCATATACTTGCCTGTAGTGGTTACCCTTGAAAGAGAAAAAGTTTACCTTCATGCAGGGTTCAATCAGAGCGATAAAGATTTGGATGGCAATGGTAGATATAGATCCAGGTTAACTGTGCAACAGAGAAAGTCATTGACTTGTATAGTGCATGCCTTTGTAAAAAGTTAAGCAGTCTTAACTACTTGATTTCTTGTTCGGAAAAATAAGCTTTGTAATAACCGTAAAGAAGATCGCCTGAGTGCTTTAGATTGTAGAGTGAGACAAATTTTACTGTTGAAACACTTCAACAATAAAGACCTTAATTACTGCACGGGTGTCTTACTCATCTACTTGTCATTATTGTACAACATTTTCATAACACAGTGGAACCTCTGGTCACGACCGTAATTCGTTCCAAAACTCTGTTCGCAACCGATTTGGTCGTGACCCGAACCTAATTCCCCCATTAGATTGTATGTACAAATACGATTAATCCGTTCCAGACCCCTACGAACTGAATGTAAATATTGTTTTATTAAGATTTTTAAGCACAAAAAATAGTTAATTATACCATAGAATGCACAGTGTAATAGTAAACTAAATGTGGAAACCTTGAATAACACTGAGAAAACCTTGAACAATAGAGAAAACTAACATTGCAAGAGTCCTAAGAGTTTCAAGGGGCGTCTAATGGCTGAGCAGTGAACTCCGTTATTTATCGTCCGATTTCTTTCATTTCTGGTGTGCGTTAAGAAGCATCTTTCCATCATACATTGCCCAAGTTTCAATAAGATAGTCCAACAAACAACTGAGAAAAAAAATATTTACCAAAAATCATATAAGGCAAGCCCTAGCCGGGTACTGGCACTGCGAGAAGCTGTTTGGGCACTACCTGCTGATAAAACATTGCTAATCCGAATTTATCACGGTCGTAATTACTGTAATTTATGAATAATCAAAGTTTGAAAAATCCTTAATTATACAAAATAATGCAGTGTTTAATAGAGAAAAAAAATTAAATAACAGAGTTAGGAGTACACAAACAACAGGAAGTGGGGAAAATTGCCACATGCGGAATGTGAAAATTGGCGTGGCTGTGTTTGTTCGGCACCCGATTATGTGTTCGTGACCAGATACAAAAATTTAGCTAATTTTTTAGTCGTGAACCGATTTGTTCGTGTTCGGAAGCGTTCGTGACCAGAAGTTCCACTGGAGAGGGCAGAGATTGATGATTCCCGGTGGGCAGGAAAGGTGCTTGGAGAGGACACTGGCTATTTTATGTGGTGCACTGTCTTATGGATACACTGTCTTATGGATACACTGTCTTATGTATACACTGTCTTATGTATACACTGTCTTATGTATACACTGTCTTATGAGTATATTGTGTTCAGGTTCTTGGGAAGTCCGTACATCAAAGGAGATTAGGTAATAACTGTTTAGAGTCAGACCAGTGAAGGTCAACCCCGTGTGACATGGCGTAATGCTACTGGTCTCTAGTCTTTGTTAGGAAGTAGTTTCTTTCATTGATATTAAATAATACTTATTAATAACGCATTACTCACGTTGCTGTGGAAGTTTGTCCAACATATGAGAAGAATTCTTGATTTTGTTCAGAGGAAAATTCATTCATTATATTAGTGCTTCTCATATCACCACTTGTAGTTTAAATATTTTACCTGTTTTATTTCTGTTTAAAAGACTATCTTTCATGTCATTAGTGGACTTCGTCTTACATAATGCAGTTTTAAATGTTAATATAAAGATGAATTTGCTTTTTATTTTAAATTTTTGTTTTTACTTCACCATATTTGTAGCTATAAAATTGGCATACTTGCCGTCGACAGATCTGTTACTATAGTGACGTAGTACTGCTGATGAACACCGAACTTTTACAGGTGGTTCCCTCTGATGACGTGGATGGTCCTGGTGTGGAGGTGAAGCAGAACCTCTACGACAAAGATCGTAATTTTTACATTGCTGTCTTGGGGGAGGAGCTGGAACTGGGCAAGAGGTACATTCTCTCCATGGAGTTCGTCGGCCTCCTCAATGATCAGCTCGTAGGGTTTTACAGATCTACATACACGGACGAAGACGGCAATACCAGGTAAATGTAGATGATATTTTTAAAAATATATAATGCACTATGCATTAAAAAAAAAAGTCAGTTTCAAATTTATTTTACGCGCTGCAGGTGGGTGGCGTCAACGCAGTTTGAAGCAACGGACGCCAGAAGAGCCTTCCCGTGTTTTGACGAACCAGCCATGAAAGCTACCTTTGAAATCTTCCTTGCCAGAGAAACTTCAATGTCTTCAATTTCAAACATGCCCAAATTTGAAACCTTCCCAGTGTAAGCAAAATATTATTTTAGGTTACATTATTTGGTATTGATTTTAAAGTTTACTTCATATAATTTCGCCAAACCCGTATGCGTTATATACTAACATGGCAACTACATGGACAGTGAAGGTCAGGATGGGTGGGTGTGGGACCACTTCAACACAACCGTCCCTATGTCTACCTACCTCCTCGCCTTCGTTATCTCCGACTACACTCACATAGACTCTGATGCCAACGATCATGTTCTCTTCAGAGGTAGGCAATGGACGTAGGTCTTACGAATAACTTTCATTTTTACTTGTTTATTATAATATATACATTTATATGAAGCGCTAAACCCGTTATTGAAGGTGGTGGAGGTGTGTCAAAAACAGGAAAGTGTCTCATGACGCAAGTCTTAGAAATAGACGATGTCCTGCAACTCTGTCATCTTGGTGTTTGAGGTTGATTATTAAGCAACCACTGGCTCCTCTTGCTATGTAACTGTGGTACAACATCTTCTCTCGTACCGGAATTAGGTTTCCAGCCTCATTTAAAAACCCAAGGATCACATTTTCGTGTCCTAGGATGAGCGCAGGAAGAAGTGGAGGCTAGGTTTGCCGCTTACTTATGGCAAGATAATGCACGTTAGTCTCGCCATCAGGCGCTCCAAAAGTTTGGGAAAGTTGACTTAGTAGTAGTATGCTCCTCTTTCAGTATTACAGTTAATTTATCCTTTCCTTTACAGTCTGGACTCGTGAAGGTGCCATCCAGCAGGCAGATCTCGCCCTCAAAACTGGTCCTGTAGTTCTCACTTACTACGAGGAGTACTTCAACGTTCCTTTCCCTCTCCCCAAACAAGACATGGCCGCTATTCCTGCATTCACAGGCGGCTCCATGGAAAACTGGGGACTTATTATCTTCAGGTCAGATATCTTCTTTGGTTTCTATCTTAAATTTTAAGCAAGTTAACCGATAGATTATTGTGATTTACCTTTAGAAGTAAAGGACAGTATACAGAGATTTTATATACATATGTGCTTTTTAGCGTGTGATGTTGGACTATGGGGGCGAGTCTAATGTCTCCCACACAGAGCAATATCTGTCCATTAGCACGGAAGCTATAAGAAAAAGATTACAAATTAACTTTCTAAGAGAAGAATATGTGTATATTCTTCCGTGACACTATAAACATGCTAAAAAATAAAATCAGAGACGATATTTATGTGTTTTGTAAAAATCGGAAAACAAAAACAGTTCGAAACAAAATTAACAAACTTCTGGCATTTTACAAAATAATCACCAATTAGCAACAGACTTGTATTCTTTTTTTAATAAGAGATAAAATAACTTATTTATTTTAACATTCAGTGAGCTTTAATGTCCTTCAGTAAGCTCCACTTACCTGTAAATGACCTGCAGTGAGCTCTGGTGAAACAAACAAATTTGTGTAGGCCATTTACAGGCTCACCGAAATAATTAATCAAACAGTTAATCTGTCACTTTAAACTTTCGTAAGGTTATTTTCTTTATATACGAGTAAAGAAAAAAGTAATTTAAACAGAGAAGTTGTGTTTTATAAATCATATTTTTTTTTACGATTATATAATAAGCAGAACGTAGAGAATGTTAGAGCAGCAACAGAAGAGTTGGCTCACAGCCATGACTGGAAGAGGGACTCTGGTGGTATTTTATCAGGAGTAATGTGAACATTTCTCCTGACGAGTCATGTGATCAACTCTCTGGATAACACGTCTTTTTTAACACTTTCTAATTTGCACGTTCTCAGTCTAGAGTTATTGGATGTCTTCTTTCAGACTGAATGCATAAGTGTTAATTATTTGAAGCCGATAAGTTGAGCAATTCTATATTTATTGAATAGAAATCGGTATTACTATTTATTTAATAAAAATGGCGAACTTAAGAAGCCCAGAAACAACGTGAACTTTGCTTTCTGGAAAACACACCAAGGCTGAAAATTTGAAACCTATCAGAAGAAACATTCTTCAGTTATCGCGAACTAAACTTAGTGGGTACTGTCCTTGTCCTAAGATGCATCGGCCATTAAATACTGACCTTGTTCAGAGGTTGACTCAAATGTATTTAATGTGATTAAACGGGAATCACAATTTCACTGTATTTTACACATAAAATTGGAGATGTGCACCCTGAAATTTCACACTCTTCTGTCGCCGAATAAGAAGAAATCTTATTTTTTTTAACATTTGATGCTGCGCTGCTGAGGGTTGTGGAAGTTATCGTAGCCATTCCATGTGTTCACCAAATCTGGGCCTGGTTACTGTATGCCAGCGTTGAAAATTTGAAGCCAATTGGATGGGGCTTTCTCTTATTATGAGCAAAATCAAAACGAAAAATTCGAAGAAGAAAAACAAAGGAAAAAAATTATTCTATTAATGGGAAAGCGGTAAACCAGTTGGAGTCGTACGAAGACTTGTGAATGGTTGGTAATCAGACTTGATCTATATGTAGAAGGAGAGGATATTTTTAATTCCTTGGATCAAGAACTTTGCAAAACACATGAAAACCTCACTCAGCTGCTCAGAGGAGCCCTGTCAATTTATTTCCTTGGGGTCGTTATATCTTGGTGCAAGACGTCCGGTGTATAAGAAAGAAATGAGAGAAAGTTTTCCACCGGATTTAAACGATCCAAGGATTACCACAGTCACGACTTTGGATGGGATCATGAAATCATTATCAATTTTAACTTTGTAAATCCTGCTTCCCTGCAGTGAGACTGCCCTGCTGTACGATCCAGCTGTGTCGTCGGCCGCAGACAAGCAGTATGTGACTGTAATCATCTCCCACGAGCTGGCTCACCAGTGGTTCGGCGACCTCGTCACCCCGGACTGGTGGACTGATCTCTGGCTCAATGAAGGTTTCGCTTCCTTCGTGGAAAACATCGGCACCGACCATGTAAGTTGAGATGTTATAAAGTGGAGCCTCAATAACATCCAAGCTGAGCATTTCTTCGAATATATGTCATGTTTAATTGTTGTTGTTGTTGAAGAAGAAAAAACTACTAGTTCTACTTCTTCTTACTCTTCTTCTTCTTCTTCCTCTTCTTCTTGTTTTGATTAGTATAAAATCTTTAAATGCAACATATTATGAAGAATGTTTATGTACGACAGGTCGAACCCACCTGGAAGATGTGGGAGCAGTTTGTGTCTAATGATTTACAAGATGTGCTGGAGCTGGACAGCCTCGAGTCCTCACACCCCATCAGCATCCCCGTTGGAAGCCCTGACGAGATCGATCAGATCTTTGACAGTATCTCCTATTCTAAAGGTAAAACAGTTATCTAAGGTGATGAAATACTTGTGAGAAACATAGATCCGGTAGCAGGTGTGAGTGTCATGTATCCCTTTTACATGAGTCCCTATCAAGTAGAACAAGCATCCCATTTATTTAAAGTGGTACAGGTATCACACACACACACACACACACACACACACAAACACACACACACACACAGAAATGTGGAGGGCTAAGATGATGGAGGTGGTACTATAAAACCTCATGCATCAACACGTTAGGGACACTACCAGAGGGAAGAGGATGAACCAGCAAGACTGGACTTAGATTCTAAGCTTAGAATACATAGTAGAGTTACAAGTGGAGAGGGAAGCAAGAAGGGCAGGACGAATGAAGCAAACTACAAGAGAGGGGACTACACGGGCATGAGGAATTTCCTGCATAAGGTTCAGTGGGAAGAGAACTGGCAGGGAAATCAGCAAATGAGATGATTTAATATATGATAACAATATGTAAGGAAGCGGAGGAGAGGTTTGTACCTATGGTCAACAAAAATAATGAGAAGGCCAGAACGAGCTCTTGGTTCACCCAAAGGTGTAGAGAGGCTTAAACTAATTGCGCAGGAGAATAAGGAGAGTAGTCGAAGAGCAAGAAATTAATATGCACAGGTAAGGAGGGACGCCCAACGACAATACGAAAATGACATAGCAGCGAAAGCCAAGTCTGACCCGAAGCTGTTGAACAGTCACATCAGGAAGGAAACAACAGTCAAAGAAAAGGTAATCAGGCTGGGAAAGGAAGGAAGGGAGTTTACAAGAAACGACCTTGAAGTATATAAGGAGCTCAACATAAGATTCAAATAAGTATTCACAGTGGAGACAGAAAGGACTCCAGAAACACGGTGAGGTG
The DNA here is from genome assembly GCA_009830355.1 of Cherax destructor. Lineage (NCBI taxonomy): Eukaryota > Metazoa > Arthropoda > Malacostraca > Decapoda > Parastacidae > Cherax > Cherax destructor. The sequence continues at coordinate 248,262 of WNWK01000187.1, read as the reverse complement.
GGGTACGCCATCAAATGCTGGACACGATACATACAACCCAGGAGGAAGTGAAGAGGCTGCAAAGTAAACGAGATATCTCAAAGGAGATGGGGCCGGATAACATCTCTCCTGAGAGAGGGAGCAGAGGCGCTCTGTTTACCACTAACGACAATTTTCAACACAACTGTTGAAACAGGGTGATTACCTGAGATAAGGAAGACAGCAAATATAGTCCTAATTGTTTTAAAAAAGGAGACAGACACGCAGCATTAAACTACAGACCAGTGTCCCTGACATGTATGCAAAGTCATGGAGAAAATTATCAAGAGAAGAGTGGTGGACCACCTAGAAAGAAATAAGCTTATAAACGACAACCAGCACGGATTCAGAGACGAGAAATCCTGTGTCACAAACCTACTGGAGTTCTATGACAAGGTGAAAGCAGTAAGGCAAGAGAGAGATGGGTAGGTAGATTGCGTTTTCGAGGACTGTAAGAAGGCTTTTGACACAGTTCCACACAAGAGATTAGTGCAAAAGCTGGAGGAACACGCAGGTATAACAGGGAAGGCACTGCAGTGGATCAGAGAATACCTGACGGAAAGGCATCGGCGACTCACGGTGTGATGAAGTGTCAGAGTGGGCGCCTGTGACGAGCTGGGTTCCACAGGGGTCGGTCTCAGGACCGGTGCTGTTTCCCGTATTTGTGAATGACATGACGGAAGGAATAGACTTAGAAGTGTCCCTGTTTGCAGACGATATGAAGTTAATGATGAGAATTCAGTCGGAGGAGGATAAGGCAGGACTACAGATGGATCTGGACAGGCTGCAGGCCTGATCCAGCAACTGGCTCCCGGAGTTCAGCCCCACCAAGTGCAAAGTCATGTAGATCGGGGAAGGGCAAAGAAGACCGCAGACAGAGTACAGTCTACGGGGGAGGGGCCAAAGACTACAAACCTCACTCAATGAAAAGGATCTTGGTATGTATATTACCGAGCACATCTCTTGAGGCGCACATCAACCAAATAACTGCTGCAGCATATGGGCAACTAGCAAACACAAGAACAGCATTCCGACATCTCAGTAAGGTGTCGTTCCGGACTCTGTACACCGTCTACGTCAGGCCCATATTGGAGTATGCAGCTCCAGTTTAGAACCCACACTTGGCCAAGATCGTCAGGAAATTAGAGAAAGTGCAAAGGTTTGCAACGAGACTAGTCCCGGATCTAAGGGACATGTCATATGAAGAGAGGTTAAGCGAACTCGACCTGACAACACTGGAGGACAGGAGGGACAGGGATGGATATGATAACGACATATAAAATACTGAGAGGAATCGACAAGATGGACAGAGACAGTATGTTCCAGAGATGGGACACAGCAACAAGGGGTCACAATTGGAAGTTAAAGACTCAGATGAGTTACAGGGATGTTAGGAAGTATTTCTTCAGTCATAGAGTTGTCAGGAAGTGGAATAGTCTGGAAAGTGAGGTAGTCGAGGCAGGTACCATACATAGCTTTAAGAGGTATGATAAAGCTAATGAAGCAAGGACCTAGTGAACCTAGTGGCGACCAGTAAAGAGGCAGAGCCAGGAGCTATGAATCGACCCCTGCAACCACAGTTAGGTGAGTACAGGTACATCTGTTAATATTAACTTACACATGTGAATCTGATAATATTATTAATCTACGTAAGTGCAGCTCCTAACATTAACTTACATAGGTGCATCAGCTAACATTAACCTACAAAGGTGCAGCTGCTAACATTGTTAAACTATATACAGTAGGTGTATCTGCTAATGCTACCAACTTACACAGGTTCATTTATAACATTTAACATTAACACTCTCACATGAGCATTTTTTTTAATAATATTAATTCACGTAGGTGCATCTGTTAATAACAAAAAAGGCACAATACCGTGAACGTCGTCGTAAGCTCCTCTCTTCTATGTGCGGGTTGTGTGTGCATCTGTAATAATGATCACGTACACAGGTGCGTCTGTAATAATGATTACGTACGCAGGTGCATCTGTTATTAATGATCACGTACACAGGTGCATCTGGTAATAATGATCACGTACACAGGTGCGTCTGTTATTCGCATGATGAACTACTTCCTAACTGAGACAACCTTCAGGAAAGGCGTCACCAACTACCTCAATGGCCAGTAAGTAAGGAGTATGATAACAAGATTATGTTTACGTTTATTTGTAATTACCACAATTCTTTCCGGCCTGAAATTAAATATTAAAACTTTATTAAAATCTATAAGAATAGGGACTTTTATTCTAAATTAATTTAAGTGAAATAATTTATTTTTTCTAAATATTCTAGAAAATTAAAAAAAAAATCGAAATATCCACACACATACTCAAAGGAATAATCTATCTGAAATTCAGTAGCTAATACCCTATCAAAACGTCAGTTATAGTCCAATTCAGTTTCAGTCATTTGCCAGCTTCATTCAGGCAACATACGAATGATTTACAGTCAGTAGAATAAATTTATAGATTCTGAGAATACAGATGTTGCAGACATACATCGTAAGACTGCATCATAACGTTCTGGAGAACAGGTTCAAAGAAATACAATATATGACTTATGAAAAATGACTATATGAAAGTTCATATATAGAAGTATACTTCCAATTCATATACATCTGGTATTTAGGTGAGTTTGTTGCTAAGAGATATAATAAGGGCTAAGGTTAAGACATGATTATCCATTCTCATCTTATTACATTCATTTCGCTAGAATGGTTAAAGCAGTACGTATATACACACACCGTGCTATCCATCGCATATATATAGTGCCATCAAATATCTATGATTCATTCACTGTACGATCTGTCGCTTATATACTGTGCTATCTATCCCTTATATGCTGTGCTATCTGTCGTTTATATAATGTGATATCTATCGCTTATATACTGTGCTATCTATTTCTTATATACTGGGCTATCTATCCCTTATATAATGTGATATCTATCGCTTTTATACTGTGCTATCTATCCCTTATATACTGTGTTATCTATCCCTTATATAATGTGATACCTATCGCTTATATACTGTGCTATCTATCCCTTATATACTGTGCTATCTATCCCTTATATACTGTGCTATCTATCCCTTATATACTGTGCTATCTATCGCTTATATAATGTGATATCTATAGCTTATATAATGTGCTATCTATCGCTTATATACTGTGCTATCCATCGCTTATGTACTGTGCTATCCATCGCTTATATACTGTGCTATCCATCGCTTATATACTGTGCTATCCATCGCTTATATACTGTGCTATCCATCGTTTATATACTGTGCTATCCATCGCTTATATACTGTGCTATCCATCGCTTATATACTGTGCTATCCATCGCTTATATACTGTGCTATCTATCGCTTATATACTGTGCTATCCATCGCTTATATACTGTGCTATCCATCGCTTATATACTGTGCTATCCATCGCTTATATACTGTGCTATCCACCGTTTATATACTGTGCTATCCATCGCTTATGTACTGTGCTATCCATCCCTTATGTACTGTGCTATCCATCGCTTATGTACTGTGTTATCCATCGCTTATATACTGTCCTATCCATCGCTTATGTACTGTGCTATCCATCGCTTATATACTGAGCTATCCATCGTTTATATACTGTGCTATCCATCGTTTATATACTGTGCTATCCATCGCTTATATACTGTGATTTATGCCTTTTACGCTGTGTTATTTATCACTTATACACACAATTATCTCTCACTTATATACTGTTTTATCTCTTATATTCTCCGCTACCTATCGTTTAGACACTGATAAACTAGAACACATAGGTTTTACTAGCAGAACTTTTCTTATTCTTCTAAGGAACGGGAGATGAAAATTGAAGAATTATCTGGAATTTCTCCTGGCGGGTCTTGAGTTTACACTGGTGGTCTAGTATAGTCTTAAAACGTTGTGTTTTGACCTCTCTTCTTGCAGCGCGAGAGAGACTAGGGAGAAATTTAGAGGAAGATCATTCATCTTGCAGGGGGAGATTGGGTAGGGAGTAGTTTAGAGGAAGACCATCTTGCAAGGTAAGAGAGACTAGGGAGGAGTTTAGAGGAAGATCATCTTGCAGGGTGAGAGAGACTAGGGAGGAGTTTAGAGGAAGATCATCTTGCATGGTGAGAGAGACTAGAGAGAAGTTTAGAGGAATATCATCTTGCAGGGTGAGAGAGACTAGAGAGGAATTTAGAAAAAGATCATCTTACAAAGCGTGAGAGTTTAGGGAAGAATTTAGAGGAAGACAGAGAGGAGAATGGTTATTAGTTAACGTGAGAGAACAAGAGTTGCTCCATATCCGTGTGGTTTAATAATAAGGTATAATTGAAACAGGGGTTGAAAATGGTAGACACTGCAATAAATTTATGATGACTTTCATGGGTTCAGATCTTAGTGTTAATAAACTGACAGAATAAAACTGGTCATCTCTTGTAAGGCCATCTGGAATGTGTTTGTAAACGAATGATTGAATCAGAAATGAGAATTTTGACTGTTAAAGTGAAAGTACGAGAGTTGATTAACCAAGGCTCCATGAGGAACCTCTGTTAAAGTTTTAGTAATTAAGAAATTTAACGTAATATTCATTAAGTTTGAGAACACTCATAGGGCGTTTTCCAACGCTGAGCAAGACGACCTGTGGCAGTACTTGACAGAAGCTGCTCAAGAAGACGCCACACTGCCGCCAGATATGACAGTCAAGGAAGTCATGGACACCTGGACGCTGCAGATGGGTTACCCTGTCATCAAGGTGGTGAGGAGCTCAGACGGCACCTCGGCAACCATCACTCAGGTTAATAATTCACCAATGTTTTGTTGCTCAAGAATAAAACTCTGTACCATAGTAGAATATCACATAAAAATGTTTAATAAATGAAATAAAAAATAAGTTTCATACTCTTACAGGAACGATTTTTGATAGCAAAGAGTGACAACTCGTCAGACACCCATGACTACAAGTGGTGGGTTCCGATAACATACACGAGTCAAGATAACCCTAATTTTAACAACACCCTAACCCAAATATGGATGAAGAATTCTGAGGCAGAGATAACTGTCTCTTCACTGCCTGAGAAGGACCAGTGGGTCATCTTCAACATACAAGAAACAGGTTATTATAGAGTAGATTATGACGATGATAACTGGAACTTGCTCATTCAGCAGCTGAGCACCGACCACCAGGTCATCCATGTGATAAACCGTGCTCAGGTCATCGACGATGCCATGGACCTCGCACAGGCCGGTAAGTTTTGCTGTTATTAAACGTCGAATACGAGAAACTTTTTACCCGCTCACGTGGTCTGTAACTGTAACTTTCTAATTACATTAGGTATTTCACTTGATACAGAATGTGTTATTAGTCTGTAAAAATACTAAGTGAAAAATCTCGGCGATACATATCTTGATGCGGGTTAATATGCCCCTTCCATATATCATCTTAAATATCATCATTGTTTACAAACTATATGGTAATAAATTTTCTACATAAAGTCTTGCTAATATAATGAAGTTACCTAAAAATCTCCAGCATCAAATTATATGAATGAATTTTAAAGATGTTATTAAATTATTACTACTGTTTTTCTCAAATCAATTATCATACTAAATTACACTGAGTGTCAATGATGTCATCAATTTCTGTTGATTTTTTCGGAGGTGACTTCTCATACGTCGCCCTGTGTGTGAATCATAGTATTTATACAGTTGTTTTCCTCAGGTCTTCTTTCATACAACATCGCCATGAGTGTGAATGAATACCTGAAGACTGAGGCGGAGTTTATAGCTTGGAACACAGCCTTGCATAACCTGGAATACCTGGAGATGATGTTCACCCGTAAGGGCGCTTATGGTGCTCTTAAGGTAAACAATTACTCAGAGAGTAATGAGATTCATATTGTATTAATCATCTGCTCTTTGCTTAGTGTATATATTCACCGCATTCTTACCATTGATAAAGTCAACATAAAATCAGGAAACAGTATTCAATTATTTCGCTCGTAAAACTAGCTTTCAACCCTGTTAAAACGTAACAAAAACTATTCACCATTCATATTCAAAATGTTTTTCATTGCATTCGATCCTGTTACGAGGCCTTATCATCGAGCACTTGAGGCATTTTGGCCATGTGTATTATTATGATTATATTCATGGAAACGTGAAATACATTTGGAAAGCCATATGTTTCAAGATATATTGAGTATCTGAATAACCTCTACTGAAAACAATTTTCTTTCTGTCATTGGCATGAAGACTAATGAAGGTCACTAAAAGCTTTTTCTTATACTCCTGGAAACAGAGGTATTTGCTAGACCTCCTGATTCCATTATACGACTCTGTGGGCTTCGAGGACAACCCGAATGACCCTCACTTGGAGACGTACAAGCGGGTGCTGGCCTTATCCAACGCCTGCCACTTAGACTACCAGGACTGTGTTCAGAACTCTGTCTCCCTTTTCCAAAAGTGGATGCAGAACCCGAGTAATAACAGGTAAATGTTATAGTATACTTCACTTCTACATATTTTACATTTACCTTCTATTTCCTTTGCCCAAAACATTACTATAGTCATCAAGCAGATACCGGAACGTAGAACCCAAGCAATAACAGGTGATCATTGAGATATTGATTACCGGCTATTTACTGACCGGTCTTGCTTATCCAAGAACTCTAAATTTCAAATAGCAAAGACTTTTTTTTCAGTTTTGTCCTTTCGTCATCAACTGAGCAAATGAAACATGAGCAAAATAATTGAACTTATCTTCTGGCAGAAGTTTTTTCTAAATGTTTTCATAAACGTTCACAATTAACTTTCATATGATGGTATATTTATGTATGTTTTTCTTATTATGGCCTTACGTAGGAGACAAGCCACTTGGTGCTTAGACATATGTGTTCATAGGCTGTTGGGTCCATGCTTGATGGCTTGTGAGTTCGTGAATCTGAGCCAGTATGTATGTGGCTTTGTACGTCTAGACCTGTGGTTATGTATACTTTCAATCAAAATGCAATGATTGCACCACTGAAAATCGAAGAATTTTGTAGGGACTGATCTTGGAATAGAAGAATATGATTCCAATAAATAATGAAATCATTTATAGTGCTTTTTCTCACCATGATTTAATTTGTAAAAAAAAAATTGTGCTGACAGCATCGTGTCACCCAACCTGAAGAGCACAGTGTACTGCACCGCTATTGCTGCTGGTGGTGAGGAAGAGTGGAACTTTGGCTGGAACCAGTACCTCGCCTCCAACGTTGGCTCTGAGAAAACAACACTGTTGTATGCTCTGGGATGTACCAAGGAGATCTGGATCTTGTCTAGGTAAATTTAAATATCCTGTTACTTATATGCTTAGGAATCGCTAATAGTTTTGATTGTAAAGTTTTCAGTTGCAATAAATTATAAATTATTATTCAGTGCTCTGAAATTAAGTTTGATAAGCCAGCAGTTTTTTCTGTCGTGACTCACCATTAAGGCAATGGTAAGTTGACGTTCGCTTCTGTTAGTAGACACCATCGTGTATATCGCACATCAGCTATTGCTTCTTGCAGCGCCCTCGCTGTAGGGACAATGTTACTCTTAACAGACGAATCATATGACAAAGTTCGTTTAGTCAGGTGATTTTCCTTGTCAAATATTTCATCAGCAACAACAGCCGTTCCATTTACTATTGTAAAATATTTAAATACATAGTAGATAATAAAATAATATACTTAAATGCTTCCACAAATAATCGAAACCAAAGTCTTACGCTTTGCTCTACCCCTTCAGGTACCTAGACATGACCTTCTATGAGGGCAGCAGCATACAGAAGCGAGACGCCCCAACAGTGTTCTACTCTATAGCAGATAACGACGTGGGCCGCGACGTAGCCTGGAACTACCTCAGGGACCAGTGGGACCAAATTTATGATTAGTGAGCATACAGTTGTTCTCATAGCATTATTTTATTCACTAGCCATCATGTATAAACTTTTAAAATATGTGCCACAGTTAATTAACTTTCTTATGTAAAAATTTCAAGACAACTTCAGAAAATGGCAGAGGTTCACTAAACATTGTTTACACCTCCAAATATTGCATGGTCATTGCAAAGGTGTTGTGGTGCCTCATGAGAGTCGTCGTGCCTCTGTGGAAATCTTGAAGCAGTGCAGGTTTATAATGTATCACTAATCTTGGATTTCCTTTAAGCAGAGAGATCATCTATTTTTTGTTGGTTATTGTAAATAATAATTATAAAAATAATACAAATATTCTCACACGATGAAGTCCTCAAATAAATTAAAATGAATCGCTCATTGGTTATGAGAGATCGTCTACTGAGGCAATCCATTATTATTTGACTATGAAAATTTTATGGCACTGGTCAGAGTCAATTTCTTAACGCTTACAAATTTGTCCAAAAATAATGTTCGTTTTTTTCAAAAGCGCGTAAGTTAACTTACGTTCGGTTAAGTTAGTTTAGCTTTTATTGGTTGGATATCATTATCTGACTATGTTAATCTATTTAGAGGTTTGACATTTGCAATACTGTTTTAATGTAAACAGTTTTGCTATTATTTCTTGTAGGGCTACTAGGCACTTGCTGCAGATTTCTCAGCTGTACTTACAGGTTCGATGTGTTGTTACACAGGGTTATTTGAGTTACTGTCGCTTTCCTGTCAGCTTGAACCAGTCTGGCCATTCTCCTCTAACCTCTCTGATCTCACACACACAACTGCTGTTCGTTGGAACTTTTATGTTTTCTCACCATTCTTTGAAAACTCTAAGAGACTATTATGCGTGAAAATACCAGATCAACAGTTTCTGAAGTACTCAAACCCCGACTGGCACTAACAAACATTCCTCAGTCACTTAGATCACATTTTTTCCCTAGTTTGATGATCTAGACAACAACAGAACCTCTTGACATATATGCATGCTTTTAGGCATTGAGGTGCTGCCACATGATTGGTTGATTAGATATTTGCCTTAACGTGCAGGTGTACAGATCACAAGGAAGGTTTTATAATCTATTTAAGTCTGTTGTTTCTCTTCCCCATAACAGCATTGGTGTCGTATCCAAGGTGGGTGAAATGCTGTTAGCAGTCTCCTACGAGTTCAACACTAATACTGAGAAACACGAGGTGGGTTTTTCTCTGACTATTGTGTGTTGGTTAATGTATATATGTAATATGAGGAGAAAATTGAATGACCGGGTCATATCACTAAGGCAGAATCAACGACTGTGGGAGATATTCTTCTGACACCATAACAGCCTAGTAAATGATGCCATTTAAATACATACAATTTTTTTTCTGTAGATTAGGTTTGTTAGATTAATTTAGGTTAGATTAGATTTGGTTACGTTAGGTAAGGAGAAGTTAGTTATGGTTACATAACGTATCTCAAACTAATATAATCCAACTAATCTTAAAGATACATAACCCAACAAAATCCAACTCCACCCAGCTTATCAAAAGCCAGTGCAGTCATATAATATGTAAGACTGTGTTTAGGTATGGTTAGGTTAGGTTAGCTTGAGTTGGATTGGTATTAATTGGGTTTCACTAGTTATGGTTATTCTGGGTTAGGTTATGTTGGGTTGTTAGTTTGGTTACCTAATGAAACTTAACATTAAATAATGTAAAATAATCTGACTTAACCTAACTGAATCTATGGAAAAGGACACTTGTGTACAGTTCAAAACGTTAAAATGAAGAAACGTTTCGCCAGGAATAGTTTTGTTATTCCTAATGATGGGACTGATTAAAGACTCCTGGCGAAACATTTCCTTTGATAAATATCCTGAACTAAACACAGATGTCCTACTTTACTGACATAAATAACTTTTTTTTTTTCAAAATGCACAAAATAAAACTATCACTATTGAAAAACTGACTTAATATATTATACTGTCAACTAGAAATTATAACCCAACTTTGCCGGACACCTATTCTAAATATTGACAAAACAGTGAAATAGCCAATCCAAAGTTTCAACACCTTAACTCATGAGACAGACACGCTACCTCACTGTAGTCTAACTCAGCACACACGAACGTTGTTTAAAGTACTGAACTAATTAACATTTCTCTATTTCACCAGTTGGAAGTGTTCAAGGCGGACCACGCTGGCGAGCTGGGAGCAGCTGAACAAACCGTTGATCAAGCCATTGAAAAAACTGCAAATAATATTGCCTGGCTGGACCACAACTACGAAGTTATTGTTCAGTGGCTTCAAGACCATGGTTACGAGGCTCACAAACCCTCACGCACAAATATGAAAGCCAATTAATCCTTCGTCCTTTTAAAGGAACTCGAATTAATGAGACTAATAAAAAGTGTATACAATGAATTATTTAATTTCTTAAGTTTTAAAGTCATGGTTGTTATGTCTGAATTTGGCGTTAAGATAAATCCTTATCGCAAAATTATAAACGGGATCCTTAAAACTTACACACTCCATATTAATGGATCACAATGTTAAAATAACTGGTGGGACAGCTTGACCCCTGACCTCGCTCACTCAGGCAATCGTGAAATAAAGGTGAGACCTGAGTTCGCTCTGTCAATGACTCTAATAACATACTCATTGAAGAAGCCAAGTATAGGTATTCAAGAATTAGAAAAAAAGGAATTAATGCACAATTCTTAATAATTCTATTACAAACTCAAATACTCATACATGATAAGTCGATAAATTAGCGTATATTAGGGTATATCAGAATCAGTTAGGAATAATATTAGGAGAGAAGTAAATAATGAATCTGAATATCATAGGAATAGAGTCAGAGGCCTGAGCACATGCTTAACACTGAATGATAAAATGAAAGTATATAAGCATATTTAGGGAGCAATTTGCAATGTGTTAGAAGAACACATGTGTAACTAATATGACATGTGTCCAAATTAATTTGACACATGTGCAACTAATGTAACATGTGTCTGTAATTCTACCAACATTACAACTTGGAATGTAAAGAGACTGACTGATGTTGCTGTAGTCACGCTTAAAATTTAAGTATATTTCGGCAGAAGTAGGCCGCCTCAAATTACTGGGGCAAAGAGAGGGACAGTTTCTGAGTCACATCGCATCTGCAGTCTCTCACATCTTCCTGGGAACATCATCCCGTAGCAGTAGTAGTAATAGTAATAGTGGTGGTAATAGTAGTAGTAGTAGCAGTATATTCACAGAAAATGAGCAAAGGGGTGCTAATGTCAAAGAAAAGTGTGTATTAAAGAAGACTACCAAAGTTGATGTATTAAGTCACTTTCAGCCAAGAAACCATATCTGATTTAAAAGTGGGACATTCAAAGAGGAAAACCAGGGTAAGAGCATCAGCAAGCCGTAAATGAGGTGGAAATTAAAAGTAAATCTCCAGAAAAAAAATTAACAAAACACGAAATGGTATCCTATTCTGATTCCAACTTATCTATTGTTTTCACTTCCTTCTCTAGTAATATACTGTGTAGTGAGAGTTTCGTGTGTACTATAAAACTAGATGTATTACTGATGCTGTGTGACCCGAGAAAGATATCCCCGGATCCCATAAGTCCAGCCTCCTCTAGTTTAGTGGAGGCGAACGGATTAATAGAGAGTGCAACACTGGTTTAGAATGCAGTTAAATATCAACATTGAAGAGATGAACCCAATCAGCAGAGGCATTCACAATATCCCAATATCTTCAAGATAAATCACAAATTGGCCCTCACAGCCTAAAATCAATTCGAATGTTCCACTGAGCAAGATACACCAACTATGAAAATTTAAAATCAGTCAGAAGAGACACTCTTTAATTATCCCACAGAGACTAATATCACCAAATACACCAGCAAGAGTCAGTGTAAGATAACATAAGATTATTCAGGTCACTGATTATGGTTTTAAGAACATAAGAAAGAAGGAACACTGCAGCATGCAGGTCCAGGTCATCTCCCTGCTTAAACCAATGACCCACCTAGTCAGGTCACATCCACTTAAGGAGCACGGCATCAGACCTATCAGCACACGCTAGTTAGGTCCAAGTCACACCCATTCATATATTTATCCAACCTATTTTTAAAACTTCTATGACGGCACTCGGGAGTTTGTTCCACTCATCCACAACTCTATTACCAAACCAGTGCTTTCCTGTATCCTTCCTGAATTTGAATTTTTCCAACATAAATCCATTGATGCGAGTCCTGTCTTGGCTAGATATTTTTAGCACTCTACTTACATTTTCCTTTATTTATTCCTGTTTTCCATTTATACACCTCAATCATATCCCCCCTCATTCTACGCCTTTCTAGAGAATGCATATTCAGGGCCCTCAGTCATAGGGAAGATTTCTAATACATGGGATCAACTTTGTCATCCTCCTTTGTACGTTTTCAAGAGCATTTATATTCATTCTGTAATACGGTGACCAGAATTGTGCAGCATAATTTAAATGAGGCCTAACCAAGGATATATAAAGTTGAAGGCAATCTGAGGACTCTTATTAAAGATATGGAAAGAGCACATATATTAGTGATATATAATGTTGATTTCACTTAGATTAATATTATTATTATTATTATTATTATTATTATTATTATTATTATTATTATTATTATTTTAAAAAAGAAGCGCTGCAGGGGAGAGGGTGTTGCCGGATCACAGAATAGCAAGGGTGGAGAAAATAACAGAGGTTGAGTTAGAAAGTGCTAAAGGAATTATTATCAAAATTTGAGTAATAAATCGGTTGCTGTCAAAAAGACAAAAAAGGAGTCGGTGTCAAAGGTGTGGCCGTCAACGAGGAGGGAAGATAAAGGGTGTTCGGCGACGACGGCGAACCCAGGGCACGCGTGCCCAAGTTGAGACGCGAAAAGAATTGATTGGTACGCGGAATACATATCGCCCTAAGATTTTTCTGCGCTGAAAGAGTGGTGTGCAAGACATCCTCGGTAAAGTGGCATTATGAAACTTTTCATAAATGACTTTCGATAAAAAGAACATGAGCAAAGAATACATCTGTCGATAAATCAGGAATAAGAATGCAGCTAAATGTTTTAATGAAATTCATTCCAGGTAGTTCCAACTTATTTGCTGCTGGTTTAGAGCTTCCAAGTTTTATTGCTCAAGATGGGAAACTATTCAGTGATAGGGAATGTATTAAAGAATCATTGGTAGAATGTGCTCATTTTCTTTTTTACGGTTTACCAGAAAAGGAATAAATTAATCATCACATTATGGCTTTGCCATCGAGTAGAAACTAAGAGAAAGCAGCTAACAAAAGAAACTGGCCGTGTAAAGCTGATGTATCATCATCAACTACGCTAGACACTATTGCTCGATTTTGTAAGATGAAGTATGGGAAGAACCGTAGAGTGAAGCGCCGTAAAGCGGGGCCCTCATGCACTCTCTGAATGCTCTGAAGACCAGAATGCTTTATGAGGCTTCACAAGAAAGCTGATTAACTTGTTAACTTTAACTGAACATACCACAGGAGCTGAAATGTATCAGGCAGTAATAAACAAACCATCTAATCGACAGGTTGGTCTTTCAAAAATAGTTTCTGTGACAAGTGATGGTGAACCCAGCATGTGTGACACAGAAGCAGGTTTTGTAAATAAATAAAAAAAATATGATGGACATTCACTGGTAGGTTTTCACTGCATTGTACACGAGGAAGCTTTGTGTGCGAAAGCTGGTATTAAGAAACTTCAAGAAGTTATGGAGATAAATGGTATAAAATACCGACATGATGGAAAAATACGCAAATACCGTATAATGCCATCCCTTATTGACTACATTTCGCCCAAACAGTGGGTTTTATCAAGTCAATAAAGGATCGCATTTTACTGCGTTGTGTGGATTTGTAGAATTATTTTTTCCAGATTTATTCTCACAAATAAATGACGAACACCATATTACAGGGATCTGGCAGTACACGATGTTATGTTTGATAGCTTTCGAAATAAAATTAATCTTTTTAAACGTGGCATCAACAATGTTAAAGTATTTATCAACTCATGAATGCTCTTGGAATTCATGACAAAACAGAGGCCTTCAAATGCAATTTTAGAGCATCACTGATTTGACTAGTGAGCAATCTGCCTTAAGGTTTACTAAGTTTAGGTAATTTGAAAAAAATAATCATAGACTGAGCAAACTGTGTAATATTAGACAAAATGAATTTGGAAATTTTTGAGATGCAATTAATTTCCAAACCAATTCAGTTTGGAGGCAAAAATTTATGACTGCCTAAGCAGACTTCTACTAATACTTTCACGTATTTTGTGTTCTTCCTCCATAAAAACACAATTGTAAACAAATCATGAAACGGGTGGGGCTTGAACTATGGCAAATGAATCATAAAACTCAAAGGCTAGTGACCAGTGAGCCTTACTACTCACTTGCCAAGGTTTTAAGCCACACCAATTCCGTAATTTCTCCATAAAAAAAATTGCAAAATACAAATAATAATAATAATAATAATAATAATTAAATAATAATAATAATAAACAATACAAATAATATCTGCTTCTCAGAATTCCAACTGGCACATGAGACAATTTCAGAAATTTATCGCCAGTTTGATCACACGCTCCCAAAAAAGGTGGGCCACCCTGGACTAGGTAATGGGAGGTAACTAGGTTTGATCCAATACTCCTAGATTATGTTTAAAGGTAGACAACAACAATAATGTTAAAAACAAATAATATTATTTCAGAATAATATATTAATGTCTTATACAAATCTTTAATTTATGAATAAAATGGATTCAAAATAAACTTAAGATCATATATAAAAATACAGTTCATATTTAATAATTTACTGACCTGAATTTCCCCAGAAGATAAATAATTAACCTTATTTTTTATAAAATATTAGTCACACATGTTAATGATAAATACTTGGTGTATAAATGGTATATAAATTGAAAGATGTTTCAATCTGGGACAAATTTATTATTACATAACGTTGTAAATAACAAAAAGGCACAATACCGTGACTGGAACAATACACACACAACCCGCACATATAAAAGGGAGGAGCTTTTATACGACGTTTCGGCCCGACTTGGACCATTTACAAAGTCACACTGTGACTTTGTAAATGGTCCAAGTCGGGCCGAAACGTCGTCGTAAGCTCCTCCCTTTTATATGTGCGGGTTGTGTGTGTATAACGTTGTATGTTGAAAAAATGTATTCAATGCTCTCAAAGTATATACTGTACGTGAATAATTCTTGTGATCACTTGTATTCTGACGTACAAATGTAATTCTCTATTTGTACTAACATGAGCAGAGCTGTGTAGTCAATACTCCATAGATATGCAGAATGAATACTGTATGGACAAGGACACAATTAGCACATGTGTGCTACTGATAACAACTGACAATCTACAGTGCCCTAATGTAGTCTTATAGTCACCGTAGCCAATTAGTATGGAATAAGCGGGATGAATTTACATCACAAGACTCGGAATACAAGTCATTGACTTAAGTAACGTTGCCGTCATTGAAAATGTGCCCTAACTCAATAATTAGTGATTTTTTGTATATAAAATTTATATATGCAATAAGCTCACAGTAAACAGGTGATACCACAGTGGTTGTTTTGCTTAAAATTTATATAGTACACATTCGGCTCCACTTTCTTTTCAATTGTCTTCTTTTATTGTTCTGTTGACGGTAAGAAATTATCTTTATCTATTAATTCGTATCATCTCACAATTTTTTATGCAGCTGGGAAATCATTTTTATTTGTTATTTTCTGTTTTCATATTTAAAGTTTTATTATTGCCACCGATGTAAACATTTTCTTGAAAGTTTTGTCTCAGGAATACGATTTCTAAAAGAATTTTATCTTTATTTTTTTTAATTATATTAGAAATATCGATGTTCACTGGAAGGTTTTGGAAGTGGCTGATCAATCCAAATTCTGAAATTTTATCTTATTTTTCAAACCTTATCAACTTAATTCACGCACATTCTGCTTATGTGTTTGTTTCTGTACTCCCCTACATGTGTTTGCAGAGGTCGATTCACAGCTCCTGGCCCCGCCTCTTCGCTGGCCTCTACTAAGTCTACTCACTCCTGCCTTCCAGAGGCTCATAGTACCTCTTCTTGAAGCTATGTATAGCTCTCGCCTCTACTGCTTCACTCTCTAGATAGTTCCACTTCCTGACAACCCTAACATCCCTATGACTTATCTGAGGAAGAAAGGGTTTGTGTGTGTGTCTGTGTGTGTATCTGTGTCTGTGTGTGTATCTGTGTTTGTGTGTGTATCTGTGTCTGTGTGTGTATCTGTGTCTGTGTGTGTATCTGTGTCTGTGTGTGTAAAATACATAAAATAAGAAGAAACACCTACCTCGTGCTTCTCCTCACGAGTGTTGAAGTCGTTGGTGACTGTGAGGAGAAGATCACCCAACGTGGTGAAGGAACCCAGGCTGGTGAAGGGAGAACAACACTTGTTAAAATATCCGCTGTGTGATTATTGCTACACATTGACTATTGTATATAAAGAATCTTATTTACAATTCAGGACATTATTAAATAATACAATTCGCTACGAGAGGCTTCTCCATTAGGACTTAAGAAGCCACTCATGACAAAACGTTTCCTGTAATAGATGTCCTGAACTGTACAGAAGTGTCTTGATCCACAGTTTGTCGTTATCAATACCATTTACAACCAGAATCCATTGAAATAAATAAGAATAAGTGGAAGAACTAAAAAAAAAATACTGTGCAATATGATTACAAAACCACATGTCTCATATGACACACCTGCTCTGATGTGTAATAATGCTCCCTCTCCTTCTCTCATATATTGTATATATATATATATATATATATATATATATATATATATATATATATATATATATATATATATATATATATATATATATATATATATATAGTGTAGAATGGAGGCTGTGTGGATTTCACGACTGATTAGAGTTAGTGGTCCCTGTTTCAGTAATGAAATTCAGCCTAACTCCTGCCGCCCCACCCTAGCTCCTGAAACAGTAGGTACTCACCTCCATTACCACACAGGAGGCAGTCTGATAGACCGTGGCTTCTCCAGGTTTGGTGCAGGAGGTAGCCCACCTTGACGCAAACCCCAGTGAACAAGTGCGTGCTCAATACAACTGGTATACTTACATGCAAGATGGTAGCTGTGGGTGCACCTGAGGATATCTGTTTGGGGAGTCACGGGCCACGGTCTCGTCTGTAGTGAGCCTATCGAGGTGATAAATACGGGTCGCGGAGGTAACGGGTAATCCGCGGTAATCCTCGGCGGCTCACAGGTGCTATTGTGACTGACTCTCAGATGCGGCTCAGCTCCCTCCTTAGGCGTTTCTTGGCGGTAAAGAGGCTGCCTGCGGCCTATTTAATGTGTGGGTAGTGTAATTACTACGTTAAGCTAAAGGACTATCTCTAACTTAGCCTAAATAAATGTAGTAGTAAGCAGTAATTGTAGTGCATAGTTAGCCTAAGGAGTTACGAGGCTAATTCTTAGAATTAAGTAGTATATACAGAATTGACACCTCTCTAGGCGTCTCCCCCTTAACCACCCAACTAGAAGAAGTTAACGGTTTTTGGCAAATGGAGATATTTTACACACACACCTATGTATATATATATACTTTCTTCTTCTTTCAACACGTCGGCCGTTTCCCACCGAGGCAGGGTGGCCCAAAAGGAAAAACGAAAGTTTCTCCTTTTACATTTATTAATATATACAGGAGAAGGGGTTACTAGCCCCTTGCTCCCGGCATTTTAGTCGCCTCTTACGACACGTATGGCTTACGGAGGAAGAATTCTGTTCCACTTCCCCATGGAGATAAGAGGAAATAAGAACAAGAACTAGTAAGAAAATAGAAGAAAACCCAGAGGGGTGTGTATATATATGCTTGTACATGAATGTGCAGTGTGACCTAAGTGTAAGTAGAAGTAACAAGATGTACCTGAAATCTTGCATTGTTTATGAGACAGAAAAAAGACACCAGCAATCCTACCATCATGTAAAACAATTACAGGCTTTCGTTTTACACTCACTTGGCAGGACGGTAGTACCTCCCTGGGTGGTTGCTGTCTACCAACCTACTACCTAGGATATATATATATATATACATATATATTTAATTATTTGAAGATCATTTATAAGCCAAGAACCAATACCTTAGAAACTCAGCTCTTTATGTCTAGCCACTGTTTAAAACAACTTGTTTTTTCTTACTGGTTAGTCAATCGTGAATTCAGGATTGATCTTTGTCTCCTATATGATAAATCTTTATTTTGGTCAGTAGTCTTTTAATTGGTACCTCAGAGACAACATTATATAAATATAGCTATGTTAAATCTGTTTGGACTTTTAGTTGCAGTTTTTATATATACTGTATATGATTGAGCAATCTAGTAAGTCTGCAACAGACTTTTTGTTGCGAATTCTATATTGATTTCCAGTTATCTTCCAAAAGTCCTACGATGTTTTTGCCAACATAATTTCAAAAGTGGTAACACTGCCTAAAATATGGTAGCTCGTGGCTCAGTGGTAACGACTCCTACCTACATCTTACGGGTGTGATAATTTACCTTAGTCAGGGCTGGGCTTTGAAACAAGCTGAGGTATGAAAACAGCTTTCAACTATAAATTCAATGATGTAAAGTGCTAATACTCCTTAAGACGTTCTCAGAAATATACGAGAAACTCGTGTATACCAAAGAGGATTCTCATTCACAGTCACACATTTTAAAGATATTTTTTTTACCAAAACGCTTGTGATGGTTGGGGGTGTTCAACAACGCACAGTTTCTAAACAAATCTTATTACACAGTACTCACTAAGCAGAGATTATCTCCCACTGGTCCCTGAGGTAATACCAGGCCAAGTCGCGACCCACGTCGTTCTCTGCCACGGAGGAGAAACTGTATCCGACGTCTTGCCTCCTGATGCCGCTCTCTTCATCAAACATCATGTCCAGGTACCTGCAGGGGTAAGGAGTCAGGGGAAGACACGAGTCAGATGTATGAACCTCTATTCGATTCGCGTTGTCATAATTCTTGTATTCTTTACGTTATTACTGTGTGATTTTTACCATTTGGTTTACGAAATAGTGCAAGTATTAACACAAGAAAGTTAAAAGAATAGTCTAACTTTGTATAGTATTAAGTAATATAAATATGCTACATCTGCAGCCTCATTGTAATAACTAATTACCATGCAACATGTTAAAACTGGGAAAGTAAGAACAACTTAGCTCATCGAGATTATTTACATCTCACCTACAGTTAAGAGATGAAACTTTAGACAACGTTTTGGTCCGTCGAGGACCATCATCAAGTTGCTACTTAAAGGTCTAGGATGGACTAAAACGTTGTCTAGCGTTTCCTTTCCACATCATAATTGTAAATTGTTCAGCCATTCTACTGTTACTTATATTCCTCACCGAGACAAGATCCAGAGTTCCTTGGTACATCCAAGAGCATACAGCAGAGTGGTTTTCTCAGAGCCAACGTTGGAGGCGAGGTACTGGTTCCAGCCAAAGTTCCACTCTTCCTCACCACCAGCAGCAATAGCGGTACAGTACACTGTGCTCTTCAGGTTGAGCGACACGATGCTGCATTTACAATTAAGAGCTGTGAGAGACTGTGTATTGCCGAAATAAAAGGATTTGGCTTCAAGTTGAAATTTATTGTTCAGTGTTTTATACAAACTTAAATCTGAAATCCTAGCACTAAAGGAAATGTAATATAAACCACGGAGCGGGTGGAGTTTGAACCCATGGTGAGTGAGTCGTTCCGTGGTTTGTTTGCAGTCGTGTTATTATGATTTTGTGAGTCTAATGTAATATAACTGTTTTCCCCCTTAGCTGTACACGATTGAGTCACTTTCATTTATACCTGAATTGTATAAGAGTACATACTACTGTTGGATGGAAGCCTAATTTTGCATCCAACAGTAGTGGATACATTACCGTTGCATCTAACAGTAGTGGATACATTACTGTTGCATCTAACAGTAGTGTACACACAACTGCTGGTTGCAACATTAAGCTTGGTGATTGTAGAACAGGACGGAAGGGAAACCCATTATACTACTAGATGCAAAATTAAAAAAATGTAGCAAGATCTGAGGAAGAGGCTACTTTCAGCCAGATTAAGCAGGAAGCCGAACAGTTAAAAAGATAAACGTAGAACGTATTAATAACTTAAATTATCTACATGCGAATGAAACACTGGCTGAAGTAAAGGTGTCTGACTGACTTGGCAGTGAAATCCAAAGTTTCCCCATTTAAAAAAAAAATGTATCCCAAATATAGATAATCATTATGACGTTTTAGAAAATTTTAACAGTAAGTTAATGTAAGATATTTTGAGGTGACCCATGCTACACAGTTTACCTGTCAGTGTTCGGGTTCTGCATCCATTTTTCGAAAAGAGAGACAGAATTCTGAACACAGTCTTGGTAGTCTAAATGGCAGGCATTGGACAAGGCCAACACCCGTTTGTACTTCTCCAAGTGAGGGTCACTAGGGTCGTCCTCGAAGCCAACAGAGTCGTACAGTGGAATCAGGAGGTTCAGCAAGTACCTCTGTCCCCGTGAATGAAGGCAAATACTTTTAGTTTCATTAACTAGCATATTCACGCAAATGACAAGAATTTTAAAACCTTTTAAGGAAATTGCACGTACTGGGACACCAGTCTTAATAAGTGTGGTGTTTAAGCAAGTACTCTATATAAGAGGTGTTTTTAATAAATTTGAAAGATAATGATTACATTATAGATATTCAGTGCGTGGTAATCCGATTTAAATACACACGGTACAGCAATATACCTTAAAACACTAAGTGTATAATATAAATATACCTGGTATTACTTTCTGTACATTTGTTTACCTTGAGAGCTCCATAACCTCCCTTACGAGTGAACATCATCTCCAAGTATTCCAGGTTGAGTAAGGCTGTATTCCAAGCTATAAATTCCTCCTCAGTTTTCAAGTATTCATTCACACTCAGGGCGATATTGTACGATAACTGACCTGAGGAAAACCATAGTTATTAATGACATCATTCATACACAAGGCGATGTTTTATGGTAAATGACCTGAGGGTGACAACAGTAGTTAATTACATCATTCATACTCAGGGCGATGTTGCATGACAGATTACCTAACGGAGACAATGGTAAAAACTTCATTTTCATTAATTTCAGATTGGAAAATTTTTACCGCCGTAGCGGCTAATTCACTGTGCTCCCCATATCTATCCTGTAGATGTAGCCCAAGAGCATATAAATACAAAAAAGGCCTAGAAACCGGGCCCCGAAAAGGTTTACAGGAGTACATCTGGGTGCAAACAAATTTAGAAAATTTGCTTAACATGTCTGGCCTTATATTTTCATTAATAATATATCTTGACAGTTTATATAGGTTATCATACTGTTTGTCTCAATATTCCTCAATAAGTAGACACACTTTTCATTTGGTTTGAACTTCATGTGTGTCTGTCAAACTGCCAGAAGTACTTATAACCAAGCCTAAGCCTAGTCAGTCAGATCGCATTGCAAGTTCCTCCATGAACGTATACTTATCTACGTTAATGTTATTATATTGGGTTATAGATGTACTCATGCTTCTAACTGCATTCCTATAACATTCAATTTCCTATTTGCTTCTCTTCTAATATTATTCCTAATGCTAGACAAAGACACACCAAAGTTATATTCTACATTTTCCTTCTGGGTATTTTATTGGCTAACATATTAACTTTATCGTGGAGTAATCCGACGAGTGATGGATTGCAAAAAATGTACGTATATTAATTCAGTTTTCCCGGATTTTTAAATATCTATATTTGGTTTCTCCAATGAGCATGTTGTTAGAGCCACAATGTGAGTCAAGAGCCTTCGGTGATGACATAGAATCAATAATAATCATATAGTCAAGCTCAGTGTTATGAGTTAACTTTAGCGCCATTGAATGGCAAACAGTTCAGTTTGCGGTGTAGAAGCCCAGTTAATTCTTATGCCTAACTCAACAAACTTCTTATCGTTCTTAACTTGGGAGATAACAACAAGAACAGATGCAACCTTGCCAGTAGGCAGGGACGCAAAATTAATATACTAAGAAATTAATAAGTAAATCTGGCTAAGTTTAATTTATATTTATTGTTCCATTGTATAAATAACCTTCTAATAAATAACTAAAAACTGACACTAGATGGCTACGCTAAACTGATATAACATCAGTCATCATTTCGCGAAGAGAAAATCAGTAGCGTCAGTATATAGGCAAACGAAAATTAGTTCTCAAGATACACATAATTTAGTATTCATATAAAGGCCTTTTATTTCGCAAAAATTAGGGATGTGCACTCATCATAGTGCCAGACAAACATTTACGGAAGTGGTAGAGGAGGGTTTATTAATATCACGACAATGGAAAGACGGAAGTGGTAGAGGAGGGTTTATTAATATCACGACAATGGAAAGACGAACGAAGGCAACTTTATTACTCAAAACACACAGTCTCTCTAGCCTGGAGATATATAGTGTTATTTCTATTATAAAACTTACAGGGAGAAGCTTGAGTTAAGCTCTTTTTTTCTTTTTTTATTAATTAAGAAAATTAATAATTTTGACAAGTTATAACATTTAGTAACGTAACTAGAGAGTTTCAGCTACCGATCTCACGTATTGCTAAAACATGCACTCATTTTCTTAATTACAGAAAAACTTACCAGCTTGTGCGAGGTCCATGGCGTCGTCGATGACCTGAGCACGGTTTATCACATGGATGACTTGGTGGTTGTTGTTCAGTTGCTGAATGAGCAAGTTCCAGTTGTCGTCGTCATAGCTTACTCTATAATAACCTATCTCCTGTACGTTGAAGATGACCCACTGGTCCTTCCCAGGCAGAGAAGAGACTGTGATCTCTGCCTCAGACTCCTTCATCCATACTTGGGTTTGAGTGTTATTAAAATTAGGGTTATCTTGACTCGTGTATGTTAGTGGAACCCACCACTTGTAGTCATGGGTGTCTGACGAGTTCTCGTTCTTTACTAGCAAAAATCGTTCCTGTAAGAGTATGAAACCTATTTTTAATTAATTTATTAAACATTTTTATATGATATTCTACTATGGTACAGAGCTTTATTCTTGAACAACAAAACATTGGTGAATTATTAACCTGAGTGATGGTTGCCGAGGTGCCGTCTGAGCTCCTCACCACCTTGATGACAGGGTAACCCATCTGCAGCGTCCAGGTGTCCATGACTTCCTTGACTGTCATATCTGGCGGCAGTGTGTCGTCTTCATGAGCAGCTTCTGTCAAGTACTGCCACAGGTCGTCTTGCTCAGCGTTGGAATACACCCTAGGAGGGTTCTCAGTCTTAATCAATATTACGCTAAACATTTTATCCAAATTATTACCAGAACTTAAATAGCTTTTATGCGCTGATCAAGACATTTACTGAGAAATAAAAAAGTCACGATTCCGTGACTGGAACAATACACATAACCCGCATTCCTATGTGTGGGTTATTTGTATATTTACTGGGGAAACGTTTTGCCACGAGTGGCTTCTGTCCTAATATGAAGATCTCACTCGTGGCGAAACGTTCCCTTAATATGACTTGATCAGTACATAAGTGTCTTTCACCTACACCTCGTCAGTATCACCAAACCAGTTCCACCAATCACCACAGTTGTTCTGTCAGTACTGTCTCAGAAACTGAACGAACTATTAAGTATCACTGTACTCTATATGTTCTCAATTTTTACTAATTTATATTTATAAACGAATAAACGGAGTAGCACAATGCAAACCTTTGTCACATCTACTGAGGTACTGTAACCGTAATGGAATAATTTAGATTGTGTATTTTGTTCTCGTTGGTGAGTCACACCCCAAAAAAAAAAATACACAAAAAAAACGCTTAGACGTAAACTCAAATATGTTTCACTAGACTTAGATGACAGATTAGAATAAGTACGAAAACCTAACCGATAAAAAATGACTATGGCCAACATAAAAAACTTGACACACATGTGCAAAACAATATACACACAGGTAAGACTGCATATCATGCGAAGATCTTACGCATCACAACACTAGTTAAAGGGTAAACATTAACGACATAACAAGCTTGACTATACAGATGGGCACTCACAGTAATGGCTCTTTGTAAGACTAGTGATAAGGCCGGACTCCTTGTAAGCGATTAAATATATTACACTGTACCCTCTCAGAATTTACTTCCCTCACCACTTATCTGTCGCTTGTGTACAAATCATTAAAAAACCCTCCACCTGTGTGATATTTCTGCTACCCCCAATCACTACGATTAACCTACTCACCAAGACCCAAGATTTTAGATTTATCAATATTCACAATCATCCTTGACTCGTTTCCAAACCTTCAAGCGCTTCAAGTCTAGTATGTTCACTCACCATTAACGTAGTATCGCCTACATACCCTAAAATATCTTGGAAAACTCCTCTACTCTCATCACCCCACCAGAAACTGTCCCTCACCAGCTTATAGAACGGGTCTTGCACACACACACATCTGAGACAACGGAAAACCCTAGCGTAAACTCTACACGTGGGTACAGTCCTTTTCCGTAATCTACCATTAACTTGGACTCTAACCACCGCTCCACAATACAAGGTATCCACCCAACCTCACAATTTCCTCCACAAACCCCTAACGTAAGAGGATACTACTCTCAGTCTACCTCTCCACGGAATCATATGCATCTTTCCAGTCAAGGGTGAATAGAGCGGCCTTCTCTTTCTCTTGCACTGCACGGACAAAAATCGTCAATAATGGAAAGACCAGCTAACACGGATTTTCCCGGAATACCATAATGACCAGATGAGACAACACGACCCACGACACAGTTGATTCGATTACACAACAACTTAGCAAAGAGTTTATAATGAGCGCATAAGAGTGAAATAGAACGTTCCTTTGGGACGAAGACAACGACTGTCTCCGTCTGAACAGAGACCACGCTACCCCTCCTCTTTCATGACATTCAAAAGGAGTACCAAAAACACCCTCAATAACTCCCAGTGCTTGACAAAATTCAACTGGTATCAAATCAAGCCCCTTAGAATTTTAGAATTTACGCTTAGCCATTTCTGGCAATGCCCTACAAACCTACCCCTCTTCAACAGCATCCCCTAACACCATCCTATCCCTCTCCTTAAGATTACAACGAATCCTATTGCAAACGACAGACACAGCCCCACCCTTCACCACCTTATTCTCATACCACCTGCCCATGAACACCCCCATCTCGTCAGTCGTTTTCAGGACCTGCCCTTCCCTGAATCCCCCTATATTACAATACACTTTTAGACATAAAACAGTAGTCGCCTGCCTACTCTGTTCCTGTGAACGTAAAATACACAGAGATGATTTGTCTCCCCATAATACCGCCGGGCTAAAAAGCCCGCGAGTCACCGGGTGTATGATAAATCTGCCCAGAACATACATCAGTTCCTAACTGCGCAGTCAATTGAACTACTTTATGTCTAAGCAGACTTACCTGGGTATGTGTATCGGACCCTTAAGTATCACCCAGATTACCGCTGTCTTGACTGAAGATTAAGTGTCTTACGGTGCACAGTTAGTCTATGAAAATAGTTCTCGATACACACGGTACTCTTAATTGTCCTTCAATCATTTAAATTCACAGTAATGTCACTACAGGAAGCTTGTCTTTTATGCACATAAACGCGCGGAACATTGTTCTTTATTCGTTATCCCGGCGTTAATGTTTCCCTGGCAGGATTTAAAGCAATCTGATCTATGACGCCCCTTGCCGCCCTGGCGTGCTCTGGGCGTCTCCCGACACACAAAAGAAGTGTCGATCAAGCATGTTTCTTTTGCTTGCCAAACTTCTACAGGAAGCAATGCAGAATGCTTAATTTCTTGCTACGTCTCGATCACTGAGTCTAATATTGTCCCACATGTAAATAAAGTGAGGTAGGAGTTTTCCTGTACCTTTCCTGTCGCAGTACAGAGATTAATTACTCTAGTTACTTTCATTAGTTGCAACACCGATCTTTTGCAAAGAGGTGCACGTGATCATGACTGGTACATCTAGTAAAGCATCTGCTTTCAATTACTTGATGTGGAAGCAAACAAGACGCCACTGCCCTTTCTGAGAGGGTCGTCCCACATGCTGAAAGGGCTGAAAGGTGTTGATGCCCCTCATCCTCCTGGAGAAAATATTTTTCCACAGGGAGGAAAAAATTTTTGTCAACACTATATCAAGCACGTTATCCAGTCCAGCAGCCTCCGAGTCTGAGTGAACACAAACTATCCTCTAAAACAGAGAGGTGCACCAACCATCTCCTTGTCTCGTGTACCAGCCCTGACATCCACAACTACACTCTTCGGCACAATGTCCGTGTTCTCTCGATCCTCTTGGGAGCGACGCACGCCTCATGGCCAGGAAGCTCGCTCCTTCTTTGATGGGCACGGCCTGGGCACACTGGGATGCACCTTCCGGCG
This sequence comes from Cherax destructor, assembly GCA_009830355.1. Lineage (NCBI taxonomy): Eukaryota > Metazoa > Arthropoda > Malacostraca > Decapoda > Parastacidae > Cherax > Cherax destructor. The sequence continues at coordinate 221,754 of WNWK01000187.1, read as the reverse complement.
AGGACACTCCACAGCCATATGGTCATATCCTTCACAAATCCTGCAGGTTTGCCACTGTCCTACATAGGACACCACCTGCAATCCAAATTCTGACAAGATGACATAGGACGGCGCGGGGTACTTAAAACATTTTGAGAGAGCATGTACCCAAGAACCTGGTTGTGCCACCTGTATCGTGCCATATCGAGAGAACACTTGTCATAGGTCAGTCAGTCATTACGAACCTTAAACCATGTGTATCGCTTTGATACATCCACAACGACACCTTTAAAACGTCAACCACCGCGTCATACACTTCAGCAGACAACTTGACAATTATTTAGCTCCATTCATGGCTACGCTGTAGAGACTTTATTCTGTTATTTCATATGTCCCGAATTACGGAGGGCAGCAACACATTAAGCACTTCCAGCATGATAGCTCCCTTCAGTAACTCGAATACCTATCGTGTTGATACGTTTTCTCTAACTCGTGGCCATGGTGCACACGGACAAACCACCTTCGTAAAAGTAGAAGCTCCAGCTGCAGGTCCACGCTGACCGATGTCAAGGCGGCGAAAGAATAATAATAATAATAATAATAATAATAATAATAATAATAATAATAATAATAATAATAATAATAATTATTATTATTATAATAATAATAATAATAATTATTATTATTATTATTATTATTATTATTATTATTATTGAAGACTACAAACTACTTACTGGCCATTGAGGTAGTTCGTGACGCCTTTCCTGAAAGTTGTCTCAGTCAGGAAGTAGTTCATCATGCGAATAACAGATGCACCTGTGTACGTGATTATTATTAGCAGATGCACCTGTGTACGTGATCAAGGAACTGTAAAAAATAAAAGGTCAACAGAAAGGTACATAAAGACAAGATTACAACTTACGGTCAACTTACAACAACTATATATACATACATATATACATGCATACATACCTTTAGAGTAGGAGATGCCGTCAAAAATCTGGTTAATCTCTTCAGGTCTTCCAACGGGGATGCTGATGGGGTGTGAGGACTCGAGGCTGTCCAGCTCCAGGACATCTTGTAAATCATTAGACACAAACTGCTCCCACATCTCCCAGGTGGGCTGAAGCTGAAGTACAAGGACCTCAGTAACTTTTTGAAGTCATTAGACTGACTGCATTATAAAAGTTATAATCAATGCAACAATAATTTTACTGTCACTAAAATTAAAAAAAAAAAAACAGGCATTGAAACGCTATGGTAAAGTGTTTAAATTGTCAATTTTTAGCAATCATTACATAAATGCTTATTTATATAACTGTTCCCATATTTTGACCAGGCTCCTCCATGGTTCCTGAACAATATAATACGTAGATAAAGAACCAAAAAGCACAATATCGTGACTGGAACAATACACAAATAACCCGCATGTAGGACAGAGAAGCTTATGACGACGTTTCGGTCCAAGTCAGACCGAAACGTCATCAACTAACTCTCCTATGTGCGGGTTATTTGCGTATAATACGTGGATAATACCTAGTTGATCCATCTTAGCGTATTTCAACTCACGTGATCGCTGCAAATATTTTCCATGAAAGAAGCAAATCCCTCATTGAGCCAAATATCTGTCCACCAGTTCGGGGTGACGAGGTTGCCGAACCACTGGTGAGCCAACTCGTGGGTCACCACGACCACCACTCGCTGCTCATCAGAAGTAGACGACACTGCTGGGTCGTACAGGAAAGCTGATTCGCTGCGAGTTAACATTATATGGTTCTTAAAATTTTAAAATGATCTCACTTTCCAGCACTATTGTCATTGTCTACAGCGCTTAACATAAGGGGGACACCGAAGTAAATTCACTTATATTATTTCACTTATATTAATTAGCTAATTCGTTTGTTAATTAGGTTAAGAGGCTGTCGACTACACGAGGGTCAATGAGGCTGCAAGTAACCTGTTCATCACCTGTTAAGAATACTTTAATCCCTGTGTGTTTGTGTGTGTGTGTGTGTGTGTGTGTACACTCACCTATATGTACTCACCTATTTGTAGTTGCAGGGGTCGAGACTCAGCTCCTGGCCCCGCCGCTTCACTGATCGCTACTAGGTCCTCTCTCTCCCTGCTCCATGAGCTTTATCATACCTCGTCTTAAAGCTGTGTATGGTTCCTGCCTCCACTACCTCACTTTCCAGACTATTCCACTTCCTGACTCGAGATTTTGTAATTACAATTTAGAATTGAAGAGCAAGGAGAGCCACTATTATGCCATGGCATTATGGGCAGACTTAATCTAATGACTTATTGACTACTTAATACTAGAGAAATAGAATGATTTTGTTATAGTTAAACATTAGCATGTGTTTTTAGCAGATAATAAGGGATGTTAGGAAGTATTTCTTCTGTGACTGAAGAAATACTTCCTAACATCCCTTTGACTCATCTGAGTCTTCAGCTTCCAATTGTGACCCCTTGTTTCTGTGTCCCCTCTCTGGAACATCCTGTCTTTGTCCACCTTATCTATTCCTCGCAATATTTTGTATGTCGCTATCATGTCTCCCCTAACCCTCCTGTCCTCCAGTGTCGTCAGGCCTATTTCCCTTAACCTTTCTTCGTAGGACATTCCCCTTAGCTCTGGAACCAGCCATGTTGCAAACCTTTGCACTTTCTCTAATTTCTTGACGTGCTTGATCAAGTGTGGGGTTCCAAGCTGGTGCTGCATACTCCAGTATGGGTCTGACGTACATGGTGTACAATGCCTTGAACGATTTCTTACTGAGGTATGGGAACGCTATTCTCAGGTTTGCCAGGGTGTACTCACCTAGTTGTACTCACCTAGTTGTTGTTGCAGGGGTCGATTCATAGCTCCTGGCCCCGCCTCTTCACTGTGTGTGTATGTGTGTGTGTATGTGTATGTGTGTGTGTGTGTATGTGTTTGTGTGTGTGTGTGTCTGTGTGTGTGTGTGTCTCGAGCTTATCAAATAGGCCGAACTCCTTCCCCCAAAAAATTTGCAGTTTAATAGATATATTTTTTTTCATTGACAGTGATGTAAAAAAAATATTTGTTGACAAAACCTAACTTAACCTAATGTAATATTTTAGTGAAACACATCAGTGATCAGTTTAAATATATTTTTTGTTACTTAAAATCAGTGATATATATTTTTTCGTTATGTTCTAATTGATTTTTTGCAAATTTGACAAGCAAATTTTCATTCTGCTTATTCAGCAGAATATATATATATATAATATATATATATATATATATATATATATATATATATATATATATATATATATATATATATATATATATATATATATATATATATATATATATATATATATAATATATATATATATATATATATATATATATATATATATATATATATACATGAAGGATGAGGTTAACCATAGAATTGATGAAGGAAAAAGGTGAGTGGTGCATTGAGGTATCTGTGGAGACAAAAACGTTATCCATGGAGGCAAAGAAGGGAATGTACGAAAGTATAGTGGTACCAACACTCTTATATGGGTGTGAAGCATGGGTTGCAAATGCTGCAGCGAGGAGGAGGCTGGAGGCAGTGGAGATGTCCTGTCTAAGGGCAATGTGTGGTGTAAATATTATGCAGAAAATTCGGAATGTGGAAATTAGGAGAAGGTGTGGAGTTACTAAAAGTATTTGTCAGAGGGCTGAAGAGGGGTTGTTGAGGTGGTTTGGTCATTTAGAGAGAATGGATCAAAGTAGAATGACTTGGAGAGCGTATAAATCTGTAGGGGAAGGAAGGCGGGGTAGGGGTCGTCCTAGAAAAGGTTGGAGGGAAGGGTAAAGGAGGTTTTGTGGGCGAGGGCTTGGACTTCAAGCAAGCATGTGTGAGCGTGTTAGATAGGAGTGAATGGAGACGAATGGTTTTGGGACATGACGATCTGTTGGAGTGTGAGCAGGGTAACATTTTGTGAAGGGATTCAGGGAAACCAGTTAATTGATTTAATTGGACTTGAGTCCTGGAAATGGGAAGTACAATGCCTGCACTTTAAAGGAGGGGTCTGAGATAGTGACAGCTGTGAGGGACTTTTCTCAGCTGTCGTATCTGAGCTCCTCTGCAAAGACAGTGATTATGTATGAGTGTGGTGAAAGTGTTAATTGATGATGAAAGTATTTTCTTTTTGGGGATTTTCTTTCTTTTTGGGTCACCCTGCCTCGGTGGGAGACGGCCGACTTGTTGAAAAAAAAAAAAAATATATATATATATATATATACATTCAACATGCTGGCAGTCTCCCACCGAGGCAGGTTGACCCAAAAAGAGAAACACTTTCACAATCATTCACACATAATCACTGTCTTTGCAGAGGCGCACAGATACGACAGTTCAGATGTAACTCCAGACAGTAAATATCCCAAACCCTTCCTTTAAAGTGCAAGCATTGTACTTTCCACCTCCAAGACTCAAGTAAGGCTAACCGGTTTCCCTGAGCCCCTTTTCAAAATATTACCTACCTCATACTCCAACAGCTCGTCAAGTCCCAAAAACCCTTCGTCTCCACTCCCATCTAACACGCTCACACATGCTTGCTATATGTCCAAGCCCCTTACACACAAAAAAACTTTTACCCCCTCCCTCCATTCTTTCCTAGGACTACTCCTGACCCTCCTTCCCTCCACTACAGATTTATACACCCTCCAAGTCATCCTATTTTGCTCCACCCTCTCTATATGACCAAACTACCTCAACAACCCCTCCTGAACCATCTGAATAATACTTTTAGTAACTTCACACCTCCTCCTACAGATTCTCTGCATAATATTTACTCAATACATTGCCCTTAAACACGACATCTCTGCCTCCTCCCTCCTTCTTGTTGCAACATTCACAACCCATGCTTCACACCCATATAAGAGTGTTGGTACCACTGCACTTTCATACAATCCCTTCTTTGCCTCCATGAATAATGTTCTTTATCTCCACAGATACCTCAATGGACCACCCACTTTATTTCCTTCGTCATTTCTATGGTTTACCTCTTCCTTCATAAACCCATAACTATGTTATTTTTCTCCTTAATTAATATTGATAAAATATCTCGATGGCTTATAAAAACGGAGAACTAAGAGACAATTGATAATTTCTGACCTGTAAGTGATGAGCCCCCAGTTTTCCATGGCGCCACCTGAGAAGTCAGGAATGGCTATCATGTCTTGCTTGGGGAGTGGGAACTGAATGCTGAAGTACTCCTCGTAGAACGTCAGGGCTTCAGGACCTGTCCTGAGGGCGCAATCTGCCTGCTGAATAGCACCCTCACGAGCCCAAACTGTGAAGGATAATAGAAATATACTATGATAGCAGAGCCTGGCGCTGGGTAGACAACGCTCTCGCCTCACACACTGTGTCCGTGGTTCAATCCCCGGCCGGGAATTGAACCACTATCCCTGTTCACCTACTAGTAAGCAGGTACCTGGGTGTTAGTCGACTGGTGTGGGTAGCATCCTAGGAGACAAGATTGTTTGGATTTTTAACCCGCAGAGTTAAAAATCCAAACAAATTTTACTTTAAATTTATAGTGAAACAAGACTGCACCATATTTCCACATTTTTAATCAGAGGACACAGAAATTAAATAATTTTTCAGGTAATTGAGATTTATACCTTACCTCTGAAGAGAACATGATCGTTGGCATTAGAATCAGCATGAGTGAAGTCGGAAACGACAAAGGCGACCAAGTAAGTGGACATTGGCACACTTGTGTTGAAATGGTCCCACACCCAACCATCCTCACCCTCATTGTGCAACCAGGTCCCATGTTAATTTATTATTTATTTTTTTATTATTATTATTATTATTATTATTATTATTATTATTATTATTATTATTATTATTATTATTATTATTATTATTATAAACAAAGTTATTTTATATCAGTAAACACTGTATTTAATTAAAAAAATTAGAAGTCCACTTTTTCCTTACAATGGAAAGGTTTCAAATTTGGGCATGTTTGAAATTGAAGACATTGACGTTTCTCTGGCGAGGAAGATTTCAAAGGTAGCTTTCATAGCTGGTTCATCAAAACATGGAAAAGCCCTCCTGGCATCCGTTGGCTCGAACTGAGTCGACGCCAGAAACCTGTGGTGACAAAGTCATTATTACCACCTTTAAGAGCAGAATAAATATACTGATAGCGTTGCCTTTCAGTCAAAGCATAATCATTTTTGTTTGTTGGTTCTTTTTCAATACTTCCAGCTGTTGCTATCACATATTTAAATTAATTTCTGTACAATAGATAGCTTATATTTAATTCCGTTGTAGATCAAGATTATGGTCCAGTAAATATTAAACCCGCTGTATTGTAACGCGCAAAGACCTAAAGAAAAACTAATTGAACCCACCTCACCTTACTCTCTTTGTACATCCGCTGTGTCAATATATTATTTATATTTGGCTTGGCAAAGCTTCCTGGTGAGCGAAACGTAGCCTCAATAAATATCTTTTTAGTTACACAAGTGTCTATTTACCCAGTTTACCTCTTGTTACCGTCTTCATCCGTGTATGTGGATCTATAAAATCCTTTGAGTTGATCATTAAGGTAACCGACGAACTCCATGGAGAGAATATACGTCTTGCCAAGTTCCAGCTCCTCCCCAGCACACCAATATAGAAATTGCGGTCGCTATCGTAGAGGTTCTGCTTTACCTCCACACCAGGACCATCCACGTTGTCAGAAGGCACCACCTGTGAGAGTTCAGTGTTCATAAGCACCACCTGTGAGTATTCAGTGTTCATAAGCACCACCTGTGAGAGTTCAGTGTTCATAAGCACCACCTGTGAGAGTTCAGTGTACATAAGCACCGCTGTGTAAGTTATTCATTACTGTCCGTGGAATAACATGTATGTAAAACATAAGAATGCAAATAAGGTAAAGTAAAAACCAGATAATAAGAATTAAAAAAGTTATTTTGTGTGCATGTCAAGGTCACAGATGAGATTTGAATAAAGACACAAAGGCTATGGAAATGCACAAAAATAAAAATAGTTTAAATTTAATAATGAATTTTTACAGAAAATTTATAGTGGAAAAGAAGCAATGAAATCAATATAATAATAATAATAATAATAATAATAATAATAATAATAATAATAATAATAATAATAATAATAATAATAGTCTTTATTTTCATAAGTATATTATGATACCAATGACAATGACATTTCTGGCAACTTAGGTTAATTTTGACCTCAGGATGCGACCCACACCAGTCGGCTAACACCCAGGTACCTCCTTGCTACCAGGTGAACAAGGACAACAGGTGTAAAGAAACAAGCCCAATGTTTCCACCAGTACTTTGGATCATCGAAACACGGACACTCAGTGTGTGAGCTGAATGCGCTACCAACCGAGCTACGGGAAAAAAAAGCTGAAGGATACTAGGAAGGCAGTGGGTGAAACAGTCAGAAAGCTCAGAGTGAGAAAACCAGCATGGATTGATACGATTTGATTGGAATACTGAAAGCAGATGGGGATAAAGTCCTGGAATGATTGATTTGCCTATTTAATATGTGCGTAAAACACAATAATCATGAATTGACGAAGTTTACCTGTTGAGTATAACTGGTAAACTTTGTGTTAGTGTTGTAATTGATATGATGATTGTAAATGGAGAATGTATAAAATCAGAACACAGTGGATTTACTACGACAAGAGGATATTTAGCTCGGGTGTTTACAGTAAAGCATATAAATGAGCAAGACTCATACAGTGGGCATGAACCATTTATTGCATTCATGTATTTGGTAATGTTGCATGACAGGGTGGCTGGAAGGGGAACGTGGAAAGCTGTAAAATGTTTGTGTGAGTTAAACAAAGTACAAGTTAGAGAATGTAGGAAAGAAGAGGATGTCTATCAGTCAGTGTGGGACACAAGATGAAGTAGTATGTATGAAGCCTTCGTGGCTGTTTGATATATTCATTTATGGAGTTGTAAAAAGGCGAATGCTTGTGTTTGTGAGAGATATGATCTTAAAATATGACTCAAATTTTAAGTGGTAGCCTGCATAATTATTTTTTAGCGGTACAACGTTATTTAGTGACTCAAAAGAAAAGGTGCAAAGATTGGTACTGGAATATGGAAGGGAAAGTTAAAGAAAAAAGTTGAAAGTAAATAAAAAATGAAGGTGATAAAAACATGTAGAAGATAATGGGTTGAAAGAATATAGGTCAAAATGGAACGAAGATAAGAGGAGGTTAACGTATTTCAATACTTGGTAGGAGAAACACAAACTTTAAAGCGGGTTGGAGAAAGGAGTGGGATTAATTGGTACACCATCTGGTAGTGTTCTAATGACAGGGTGTAACCACTTGAGAATTAAGCACAACCTGGTCACAGACCTGGCCGCAGGGGAGTTGACCCCTGGAACTCTCTCCAGGTAAACTCCAGGTAAACAAAAACTGATCAACCAACGGCATACTTCAAAGGTGGAATCCTTAGGCTACCTCAGACGTGCCCAAGACTACATGGACAAATGGTCAAAGGATATACGCTGAGGGTCCGGGTTCGATTCCCGGCCGGGTGGAAACATTGGGCGTTTTTCCTTACACCTGTTGTCTATGTTCACCCATCAGTAAAAATGGGTACCTGGGTGTTAGTCGACTGATGTGGGTCGCATCCGAAATGCTCTGCATAAAAAGCGGCTTTCTATATAGTAGTATGTCATTGATGTCAGCTAGGCCTGTATACCTTGTACTTATAGAAAGAAAGATATTATATTATTATATTAGTATAGTAAAGAGTAAAAAGGCACAATACCGTGACTGGAACAATACACAAATAACTCGAACATATGAGATTGAAACTTATAACGACGTTTCGGTCCAACTTGAATCATTAACGTGGTCATAAGTTTAACTTTCCTATGTGCGGGTTGTGTGTGTACAGTATAGTAGATGGAACTTATAGAGCTTCCACGAAGACAAATAGAGTTGTCAAGGAGCCGCAGAGTCACGCCGCTGAGGCGTTAAGTAAAAAAATGGTCTTAATCACTTATGATAAAATGCGACTCAAATGTCCAGCAGAAAGGGATATCAAGAGAAAAAAAAAATAGACCTATTGTAATTTATTATGTTTTATGAGGAATGTAAATCACACTATAATATGGAAAGGCTGCGGGAGTGACGATGACTTTATGGAAAGAAAGTTTGGCAGGAAATGAAAAATGGAAACGTATCAAAATTTAGTCGTACCGAATATTTTTTTATGGGCTACATTAAAGAGGAGGTTAAAGGCCAGCGAAATACTTTGTCCAAAATCAGTGTTTAAGGTGAATATAGTTATGTAGAGAATACCCACATCAAACCTGTTTATCTCCGAACCTCTTGACTCTGCATGACCCTTATGAGTTTACCTCTTTCCCAAGAATATAATTTTTTTAAATTATGCAGGGAATATAAAATGAAGAAATTAGAATTTATTCTCTCATTTATTTTCAGGTTATTGTGAAATAATCAAGAACTGAGTGTTATCTCAATAAAGACTCATGGAACTTACTTTGATGGTCTCATTCTTGGTGATAATGTCAGCAATGTGGAGGGTAATGTTGGAGGTGGGTTCAGTAACTTCTATCTCCACTTCAACATAGCCCATGATGCTGAAGTTGCCATTGATAAAAGGCTGAAGTTTAACCACATAGTGAAGAGGCTTGAGGGTCTTGGGGAGTCGAATATCAACTTCCTCTTTCTCTCTTGCAAAGATGGATTCTGGGAGATCACTCATGGATCCAAGAGGCTGTCAGATATATTAATAGCTTTGGTGTTATTAAACCAATCAAGAAACATTAAGCAATTTACAAAAATAGATATAAATAAAGATGCCAAAAACATTTAACAGTGACATTAGAGACCTATTCTAAAAAAAAAAAATTCTGTCGAGTACAGTTTACAATTGACATTGGAGTAATTAACATTCATAAAATTCTTTAAAAAATTTTTTTATGCAGAGCATTTCGGGCAGCCTTAATATTAACGTAAAATTACTAGACAATGAGACAAATATGTATATTACTAGAATGGAATAGTCTGCCAAATTTGACATTTATAAATACTACTGACAATTTGGTATATGATTTGAGAACTTGTATAAGAATCTGGCAACATTTGTATCAGAGAATACTGAAGTAGAAAATGTATTTGGTTTTTACATGTGGTGAAACAGATTAGTCATAATGTATATTCTAAAACATTAAACAAACAAAATTAATTAAATACATTAAACACGAATGTAATAAGTCTTTAATCAGTTACCAATATTTATTTTAAATAAGTTAATAATATATAATTCAAGTAACTGAATTTAAACCAGCTTTCCAAAAGATAAATAAATGTCACAATACCATTGCCTGGATATTTCACAATTAGACCAAGAATATTAAATGAAACCAGCCACGTGTCGACTTGATAACAATAGTCCAGAACGGACAGACGAGTTGTTCAGTTTTATTTCCGACTTGTGAGGTAACTGTAAAATACATCCAAGAGGAATTCCTTTAAGGAAATTAACCCAAATCAATAATATATTTAAGCTTCAATCAGGAGAGGGGCCAGAATTTCTGGCCCCTCCCCTGATTGAAAGGGTGTCTATCTAGCTGGAAGGTGAAGCTAGGGGACTTGCTTTGAAGCAGCGTTATTATTACTATTTTTATTTTGGAGCTTTGTGAAGGCTGAGGGAATTTATGGGGAACAACCGCTCTTTTGTGACGCCCTTGGCTTCATTGATTATTATGATTATTATTATTATTATAATCAAATAGAAGCGCTAAACCATTGATTATTAAGAGACACTTCCTTAATCACGTCAGATAATGAAAGGTATACAGAAAAACTGCAATAGAGTATATGTTCTACTGTCTTAACATTTACAAGCATCTTTGCATCCAAAATTATGTTTATTTATAGGAAATTTTTATCAGACACTGTAAGTGTAATCTGTTGATTACCCGAAATCTCTTTACATTTCTTCTTATTTATAAACGCTTACAATTGAAACGTTAGTGCTATGGATAGCATGATTCAACCTTATACATTACATTGACGTAGTTTTTCAAACGAACGTTCGTAAACCTCTACGAACACCAGTACATATTGTAATAGTTATACTACAAAAAAAATATTATTAATAATAATAATAGAAAAAAAGAAAATATTATTATTATTATTATTATTATTATTATTATTATTATTATTATTATTATTATTAATGTTCTTGCTGTTGTAATAAATCATTTTTGGGTATTGTGAGTGCCAGGAACACTCTTGTAACTCACAATCGAAGGCCTTCGGTTCGATTCCCAAACAAAGCGAAAGGTAGGGGCAAGTCTTTCGTACTTGCCTCCCCTGTTTACCTATGAGTAAATAATACCTGAGAATCATTCGAATGTTCCTGGTCGTACTCTAGTAGCTATGAAGACGATGGTATAGTAAATAAGAATTAGGTTATGAAATGAACCGAGGCAAATAATATAGAACTAAGTTATGAAATGAACTGAGGTAAGATAAAATAGAACTAGGTTATAAAATGAACTGAGGTAAGATAAAATAGAACTAGGTTATAAAATGAACTGAGGTTGGATAATACTAAGCTAGGTTTTGAAATGAAATGAGATAGGATAACAGCGTTTTCCGTGTAAAGTGAGTCGTTTAAATTAGAGTAAGGAAAGACGCTCACCACATAGTAATCAGAGTCCTGGAAGTCCAACTCTGATGTGGTCTGGGAGAAACGGTAAGCCACAACACTCGCGGCCACCGTTGCGCTCACGAACAGAAACCCAAACAGTACTGCAACTCGTCTTTTGACGTAGCAGCCAGTGTTCCCTACAATGGTTGCTGACTCACTCTCATTATCCACCTCCTTCATTGTATCACACCCTCTCGTATTTTATTCTGTTACTTTAACCTGCAAAACATACAGCATAGAGTATAGTAATTTTCATTTGTATTTATAAATTTGATATAAAACAATATTTATTTCCTGAAATGTGGTAATTCACTACCGATTTAGGAATGAGCTTTAAAAATACTATATATATATATATATATATATATATATATATATATATATATATATATATATATATATATATATATATATATATATATATATATATATATATATATATATATATATATATAATTCAAGTCAGCTTAGGAGGACTGGAGATGCGTACAGCCTATCAGATTGCCTTACCGGGCCTCTTTTCCTCCTCCAACCGATCCATGACCCGGTGAGGAAAATTCTACCAGAACATATAGCTATCTGTCAGGGGGTGGATGACCTCAGCTATACTAATGGCACCAGCATGTGGGATACCCTTTCTGTTCAGACGAGACGATGTGATACGTTGGCTCACCAACAATCTAGGTAGGATTGCCCCATTACGGAAATGGCTGCTGTAATTATCTTAGAGGGTGCAAGTTCTGAAAATAAGAGTGTTCGCCATTTAGCTTTGAGCGCACTTCATTCGGGCGCCTTTATAGTCAATGAGATAAAAAAAAAATCCTGTTACTGCCAGCTGATAGTGTACCTCAGTCTTCACTATGCAGTACCCCGGATACGCTCACCTGATGGAAGTACATTAAATTCCTTGAAGAACAGTAGATTCCTGGTGTAGGACTTAGGCATCTATCCTGACTGACATCTATATTGTACTGGTGCACAGGGTGCTCCTGATCACAGGGAAGATCACGCTCACCAAGTACAGGGACAGAGCCCATCAGTGCCACTTCGTGCCTACAGATTTCGGAAACCCTTAGTTCAAGGGAAAAGCATACCATGGGTTTCCTCAAAGAGCTGGGTTCCAGGTTCATCGAAACCACCAGAGACCCAAGGGCTGCCATCTTTCTGTTCCAGACATTCAGTATGGTACTTAACAAAGGGAATGCCTGCTGCATCTTGGATTCCCAACCGATATCAGAAGAACTCCACAACTTAATATACGAATTTACATATTCTTTACAAGTCTGCACTAATGTAAATTCTTTAACTGCACGTTTATTCTCTTCTCTAAGGATGAGGGTCCTAAATTATCAACGGAGGGGGTACTTCCAAAAAATATTGTTAAAGTCGCATAATTACGATTGTTTTGCAATATATATGCATATATATATATATATATATATATATATATATATATATATATATATATATATATATATATATATATATATATATATAATATTAAATTATATATAGCCAGGAGTATTTACCTGTTCGGTGAAGTAGAGATGTAGACATGAGACAATAAACAGTGTTCTCAAACTATTTAAAGCAGCTCTGGCATCACTTTATCTCTGACGATAACGGGGAGAATTTTATCTACTTAGTGTTGAATGTTTCATTATCACAACACTTGACACAAATATTGTCACGATTAAACTAATTAAGAAAATGAGAAACTTCAGTTCATTCTAATTACCACAGATATTTGTCTCCATAAAGTTTGTAATTGTAAATTATTACTGGATATTCAGAGAATTTCGAAAGGTTTGCAGAGTAAACATTTCGAACCACGATTTAGTGTCTGCAGAGGGAGTGTTCACAGCTGTTTTTTCTGGACTTTTTCTCAGTAGTTGACGTCGATTGGCCGTGTGTGTTTGGACTGTTGTCTGCTTGTTACTAGTTACAGTAGCATATTCTAATATTATTTTTTTTATTTTAAGCAATTATTAAACTCGTATGTATGTGTGTTCGTATGTATGTGTGTTCGTTTTATATATATATATATATATATATATATATATATATATATATATATATATATATATATATATATATATATATATATTATTTAATCACGCGTTTTAATTAAGTTTATTCAGGTATACACAAGTACATACAGTTATACAAATTATCATACATAGCAGCATATGTGTATAGAACGTAGGATAACCCAAAACAGTCAGACAAAATGACTTATTTCCATTGGGGTCCTTAAAACATAAACAGGTATCCGCAGTGAGTAGGATTCGAACCTACGCGGGAAGATCCCATCTGATTTCTAGTCAGACGCCTTAACCACTCGGCCATCACTGCTTGTAACCATGTGTGGGAAAAAATACCATAGTAAAATAGAAAATAAAAGCTGATTCCTCTCATGTACTCACCTTACCTCCTAGTTGTGGTTGCAGGGGTCTATTCACAGCTCCTGGCCCAGCTTACGTACATATCTTCATAGCAATAGGAAGAAGAAGCAAGAGAAGTACATTGTAAGTGCTAAACCAAGAGGTGACAACTCACTCAAGGAAGGTGACAACACCTTGATTAAACCCATCCCGTGTAAACCTAACCCACGCATACATTTGTCCAACATTAAGTTAAATTATTCGTCTGACAAAGAACACGCTGTATTTTTTTTGTGAAAAATAGTTTAACAATATTCAGGACTATAAAACTGTCAAGTTTATACTTTCCAGAATACAAATTAAAATATGTTATGTATCATGCTTGGTAAATTACAGGGAAGAAATTCTTTATATATATATATATATATATATATATATATATATATATATATATATATATATATATATATATATATATATATATATATATATCAATGAAACCACGAAACAATGTTTTAGAATAATTTACCAAACTGTGGCAGGCCAGGGTTCCACCCTACGACACATTGTCCCGCCTCAAGAGACAACACAATATACATGTCACCTTATCCACTCAGCCATCGATCCTACAAAGATCACCCACCCAGCAGAGCTAGGTGTTTTTCGTGATCCGAGGACACTCGTGGCAGTGGTATGCTGGGTGCGTGATCTTTGTAGGATTGATGGCTGACAGGCAAAGGAACATAAGAACTAATGTTTTTATTTTTTACTAAATTTTTGACTTGCAGCTGTGGAACACAAACAAACTAACTGATCTTCATGAAACTCAAGCAATTATTTCACTAGTTCAAAAGATGTGCTCAATTTTCTCGCCCTTCTGTGTCTTCTCTCCAGAACTCTTTCACCCTGTCCCATTCCCCCTCCCGATGTCAACTTCTCTAACCCCCTTTCCCCTTCAACATCATTGTATATCACATAAGAGAGGTCACCTAGCACATTATACATAATCTTATTGCTTCTATTTCAATGTTCTTAGCACTTGCCATCAAGTTGCAACACCTGAGGGTGATCACGTTAGCGAAATGTTGAGTTAAAGAATAACTGCAGAATTTTATGATTTGTTCCTGTGTATCAGAAGTAAGACAAATGATTAAAAATAATTTCATTAAGGTATTGTCAGGAAGATTTATTTAAAATCATTATTAAGCTCGTTTAATATATCACTACTTACAACTATTTTTTTAGATTAGTGAATGGTGCACAAGTGTCTAATTCATCAACAGAATAATCATCTGGCAATAAATTATTTGGGGTGCCGTCACCATACATGTATTCTGTGGTCAGGACTTGTTCACTTATTCAAGGCAACACATGTAATGAACTCATTTGGATAAAATTAGTAATGGAGATATAATACAAAAATGCGAAGGAATTGTTGGGATTTCTTTTTAAATTATACATATCGATACATATGTGTAAGAATATTTTATGAAAACATTTATTCTAAACTTTCCTGTGGGTGTACGTGGCGAGCTGAATCGCAGGTATCTCAATGCAACAGTCTACGGACAAGGAAAAATTGGGTTTAAAACCTCGTTACAGTACTCCTTCAACCTGTGGTAGTCGAGATGAAATCATATTATGGTGCATATATAGTGCCGTGTGCCAGGGTCACTGTGGCCGGTGGTGTGGTGTGTATACTGGTGATAATGACATTCCCACAGGAACGTCCTCCAGGGCTTTATCCAATCGAGTTGACAAGCAATATTTCCAACAATGCTTCCTTGCTACACTATCACCAGTGCAGAGCCTTGTTCACTATTGACAAAGGTTCCCACGATACCATATGGAACACAGGCGAGTTCTTTATTTTACATTATCTACACATGTGCTAATTTAGGCACAGTGAACTAAAAAAATTAATGAGCTGTACTGATAATCATACCCAGTATTATAAGTGGCATTTCCTCCACTACAGTAGTACTATGTAATGTCAAGGTCAACACAATCATTTACAGATATTTTTATACATATGGAGGAGACTCGAACACTAAATTTATTCTAACAATTGGCTTCTGTCGTGTGATTTTGACCTCTAATGCATTATTTATTGTATTCGCCAAATCCGTATGGTTCACTGAGCTTTGATCCTGGCTCGCCACACATGGCCCAGCGATCATATACACCTGTATAAAGTATACAAAATATTAAAAAAAAAATAGGAAAATGTATAAAAAATAAAGTATAAAGAAAGAAAGAATAAAAATATAAAGAAAAAAATTATATATATATATATATATATATATATATATATATATATATATATATATATATATATATATATATATATATATATATATATATAGTATAAAGAAAAATAAACAGAAAAAATCAAATATAAAAAAAAATAGAAAAGAATAAAATATAGAAAAATATAAAAAAGAAAATATAAAGTTAAAACTATAAAGTATGCACGCAAGATATATATATATATATATATATATATATATCTTCAGGGGTGTATTTCTGACAGCATATATACGCTGAGAGTTTACAAGAATGCTTTAGTTCCTAAACTAGGGGTTAACTATGTTAGGGGATAAAGTATTTCTGTCTGGGGGTGAAAAAAATGGGTCATCTGAACGGTTAAGACCCATGTCAGGGGGCACTTGCCCCTCTTTCTTTTCAAATACAACACTAAAGTGAAGCTCTTACCGTGCACTCTTAATGACCCATTGCAGCCGATAGGATTTAAACCCCATTAACCAAAGTATGAAGAAAGGAGAGACATAAAATTACATCATAAGAATACATTATATATAATTACTAAAAAAAACTGTAAAGTCAATTGAAAAAAAAGCTTTAAGAGTTGGTCTTACTCAACCAACATTGTACTTTCTGGTTTTATGCAATGAACGTTGCATCTTTCTGGCCTTTTGCAACATTGTACTTTTCTAAATCTTATACAACAGAGTATGTTTCTTTTCTTATGCAATAAATAGTGTATATTTCTAAGTCTTATTCAAAGAACAGTGTATCTTTCTGATCCTATTACAACAAACATTGTATATTTCTCGTCTTATATAACAAACATTTTTCCTTCTAAATCTTGTATAACGAACATTATATCTTTTTGGGCTATAGCAGCGAGTCTCAACAAGATCCGTTTGTTTAATGTCATCGCAAATATTATTATTATTATTATTATTATTATTATTATTATTATTATTATTATTATTATTATTATTATTATTATTGCTATTATTATATCAACTATATAAACTTTCTTTCGCGGCCTAAATCATGCAAAAACTGACGCATTATAGCGCGTGTAAAAGAAGAGAATCAACTATTTGATAAATAGGTTGCATATGGTGTGATTAAAAAACTTCTCTATTCAACTTATAGAAGACAAACGTCATAAAAGAAGGAGGTTTTGAGTGGTTAGGGCTTGAGCATCCAACAGGCCTGTGAGCGTATTAGATCAGAGGATACGTGGCTTTTATGACTTGACGTGGTCTTGGAATGTGAACAAGGCCATATTTGTGAAGGGATTCAAGGAAACCCTGGAGGTGGGAATTACAGTGCTTACACTCTGGGGAATGGATGTTGCAGTGCAAAGGATCACTTGAATTGTGATATCTGTCAGCTTCTGGCAAGACAACTGTTGAATAAATGATGGTGAATGAGATACCTCTGTTTTTGGTCCTCCTGTCTTGGTGGGAGATGGCTGGTGTGGTAAAACTAAACAATTTAATGTCTGGATTACAATAACAGTACCAAGCTAGAACACATCAGTACTGCCTGTCACACTGGCACATCATAACTATCCACACCCTTCCCACTCCGTAAATATTGTTTATCTTGAACACGCTGCATATTCAGCACTCAAGAATAAATAAAGAGCACTGCGGTAGGCCTACTGGTCGATGCAAAAAGAAATCCAACTCACACGAACCCCTTCTCACTCGTAAATCTTTCTAACTTCTTTTTATTACCACTTAAAATATTTGTTCCAGTGACAGTAATCGACAGATTGTTACACTCATCTACATTATTATTATTATTATTATTATTATTATTATTATTATTATTATTATTATTATTATTATTATTATTATTATTATTACAATAAACAGGAGAAAGCTCTAAACCACGTTGAAGGCAATTAAGTCCGATTAAAAAAAAAGGAGGGGGAAGACACATCCTCTTCCTTGCATCAGGAGTTACTCACCGGCGCTAAGGCACCTTGAGGGTTCCACTCATCCACAGTTCTCTTGTCAAAACAGTAATCTTTTTATATGCTTTGTAAATCTTAGTTTGTCATGTGTGAATAACCTGTTGAGAAGTCTTGAGGGTTCCACTCATCTACAGTTCTTTTGTCAAAACATATATATATATATATATATATATATATATATATATATATATATATATATATATATATATATATATATATATATATATATATATATATATATATATATATATATAAACTTGTCATCTATAAAACTGAGACAAGAACTCGCTTTATAATAGAAAGTGGCCTTATCAATTGTACTATGCTTATAATATTTTTTACTGTGCTTATAACTAATTATATACAGCCAATGAATCTATTATTTTATGAGAAATATGCATTCCTGTTTTTGCTTGAGATTTCTGCTAACCAGAACTAAGGGTCTCTCTTATCCAGTATGACTGAATTCTATATTATGTAGTTCCTAGTTCTCTACCTCTACCTAGTTCTTGACCCTTCGGTTCAGGGACATTCGTCCCTACTGAATGTCTTGTCTTGTAGGATCCTGGTGCAAGGCCACCGTGGTGACAACAATGTTGTCTAATTAGTCTTCTCTTTCCCTAGATTCACCGTACCAAGAGCTCAGTCGTCACCTACCATCACTGTTTGTGGAGTCACCGGTGAGGAGGAGCGCTAACGACAGCCAGCCATCTTCCATCTACCCAGGGACGCGACTCAACCTCCTGAATGGCTCAGTACCCTTCATTCCCTGCCGCGTGAGTCTGCTGGTTGTCCTGCTAGTCTGCGCTCCCTTAGTCTGAAAACAAAAACAAATGCAATCTATCTGTTAGGAATTTGTCATTAGATACATTTCACTCGCCAGGAGCAAAACGTATTCTAATTAAAAGTTTCACAATGTGTTTTAAACATTTGTGGGTCTTGTATTTCGGCGGCACCCTCAGTCATCTTAAAAAAGTTACATATTAATTTGTTTGGTTATGGTCTGGTCCTCAAACATCTTGGTCTCTACTTACTATATAAACAATGATGTAGTAAAAACAAGAAATCTTTCACCCAGACTGTACCTTATCGAAATGTGAAATAAATGTAGATTTAACTATCAGTCAAAAAAGTGTGCAAAGACGTAAAGTCAAAATTAATATTCTTTGCTACTATATAATTATACATACTTTAATAGAGTATAAAAGGTCACTTACATACAGAGGAGACTAAAATATGGAGACAGAATAAGCTGTGGGGAGGTAAAGATGATATGGTCAGTCCATCAGCTTTGAAGAAGAGGTCTTGAGGGGGTCAGTCCCTTAGCCTGTGTTGCTTGCAGGTGAAGCAGTTCGAGGCAGGGGAGGTGGAGGCGTGTACCGCCGCCAGGAGAGCCACAGGTGCCACCACCTGGGTGGCTCTTGTGGGCGACTCCACCATGAGGCAGAAGATTCATTCCTTCCTGAGCTTCCTGCCGCCCCAGCTGACTTACACCTATCTCATAGGTGACTCAGAGGTGAGAGTCGTCTGTGACGCAGTTGCCAGTCTCTACTGAAAATAATAATAGCATATATATATTTATTATTATTATAATTATTATTGTTGTTATTGGTGCTATTATTATTATTATTATTATTATTATTATTATTATTATTATTATTGGTGTTATTATTAATATTATTGGTGTTATTATTAATATTATTTGTCATTAATATTATTATTATTTTTGCTAATAGATTCATGGAGAAAAAACTAAGCCTGTGCAGATTAAACACTAATATCCACGAGGAAGCGCTAAACCCATAGGGGTTATATAGCGCATGGATATGTAGGGGAAATGGGCAGGGGGGATTAAACAGCGCCTGGAAAATAGGAGCAAATCAGATTCGATCCAAGGAAGGGGAGGGAAAAAACTCCAGTTCCATGAATCAAGAGCCAACACCGGCATGACGGGAATACATGTCTAGAGTATTAAGAGAAAAGTGAGATGCACTTCTTTGATAATTCAACACTATTAAAACTATTGAATATCTTGATATTAATAAATACCCCAGTATGATAACGCCATGGCAAGTGCGTTATCAGTCATCGCGTACATATAAAGATAACACGTCTCATGTGTGTTATCAGTTATCACCTATAAAACACGCCTAAGGAATGTAAGGGAATCAGCTCGACAGCTGCGACAGTACCGTCCGTCTAACGATAAGCGGACGGAATATCGATCCTCCACCACTCGCTGAATGACCCACACGGGTTTAGTGCTTTACTTAAAAAAACGAGTGATCCCATTCCTTGAAGCACGAGACCTTCATTAATGTCACTGCATCCCCCTCATGATAGGTTCCCGCTCTCTGGTAGTAAAGTACTATTTTAGTTATTAAAGATTGTAATTATATTCATACGAAGGATGATTCTGTATAGGCCATTCAAAGCAAAGGACTGTAGGAATAAGACACATGCTCAGTTAAGACAGGTGTTTAAGTAGGTGTTTTGAGAATAAAAAGGCACATGTGAGAAACTTATGACGGACCGAAACGTCGTTATAAGTTTCTTTCTATGTGCGGGTTGTGCAATGAATGTTATGATTGTGCATATGTGTCTTATTCTCACAATCTGTCGGTGTTACCACACCTGTACTTGAAGTGCAGTGAATAGTGGAGGCTCGATCCTCCGTCTGCTAACAGTAAAACAGACGTTAGTCGTGTGGCCAAACTCGTGGCTGACATCGGTCATGGAGGTGATTCAGTCCCAGGAGAGAGGATCGAGCCTCAAGTGTTTCTCACAACTACTACATAATATACTCAACACAGGCCAGGAGCTATGACTCGACCCCTGCAACAACAAATAGGTGAGTACAGTTATTAAAGAGAAGTAGGCGCATGGTGAACTTCACTAGGTAACCAAGTCAGTGAATAATTATGAAACATCGACAAAGGGTGTAACTGAAATTACCTGTCAGCTGTCTAAACCGATTAGAAGAGCATATCACACTTACTCGTAAGAACGTAAGAAAGGAGGACCACTGCAGCAGACGTACTGACTCATACTTGACAAATCCCTGTCAAACTCAACCCCACTAACAAAAATATTCTCCCAACCCATCATCAATGTTACCCAAGGAATAAGCTTTGATAACCCTATTAACTCAAGTACAAGTCCCACTTAAATCCATCCCCTCTCACCCATGTAAATGTATGACAAGGACTTAACTAGTAAGTAAATTGTAATATGTTTACAGGTGACGCTGGAAGACTTCACCTTGGCTGTGTCTCGCCCTGAACACAAACCTCAAACATACGACATTCTAGGTCACCTAACCTCTACAACCACTACCTCCTCCACCTCGCAACCCACACGCTCCCACCCACACAATGCAAGTGGATACCACAGTAGTAACGGAAGCAGCAGTCACACTCCTGTTCAACGCACTGATGGTGAATACAACAGTGCGAATCGTGGCATGCACATCATAAATAACAGAAACACAGGTCGGAAGAAATATGGTGGACACAGCAGCAATAACGAAACTTTCCTTAAAATCCCCGAAAGAATGAACATAAATTCTATCAGGATGAAGAATAAGAGAACCATTGCATACTCCAGTAAACCATTACTCGAGGCGGACACCCGCCTTGAGTCATATGACCTGCGAGTTACATTAGTATGGGCGCCGAACGGGTCTACAATGGACCACCCGACTCCAAGAACCGGTCGGAAGGTCACCAAGCTGCACGACCTGGCCACAGCAACAGTCGTGCCTGACGTCATAGTCATAGGTAAGGTTCTCCCTTTCCTCGCGTTTAGTGTACGGAGGAATCAGGTTCATATTTGTAACAATGATATAAAGTTTTTTTGGCTAGCATTTTTCTCTGTGTACGAAAAATTCTACTTATTGATAGCAGGATTAACTAAGCAGAGATGCCCGTCTCTTTTTTATGATTCTTCTTACATCTCCGGACGCACTCATGCCATGATTATTATAGCAATATACTAAGAACTCATTGACTTGGAGACGGGAAAGAACTTAGTTCTAGGAAGACTTATTCGAAAACTTTAGTGCACATTTTCTCAATAAGTCTATTAGGAGAAAGCGATAGGAAGTGTGAGGGCAGTGTGTAGATTTTCTGTCTCCTTGAAGATGGCAGAACCAGTTCTCAGAGACGAGTGTCAGCCATTTTGAACGATCATGAGTATAGGACAGGATAGGACGAGGAGAGGACTGCCAGTGGAAGGCCTCGGTCAGATGACCAAAAGCTAGAAAGGCGGGTCATCATCTAACTAAGACCCACGTCAGGAGGCACTTGTCCTGTTTCCTGACGAATTTTGCCTAACCTAATTACCCATTCATAAATACCTTTTTGTATCAATGGAATCAAAGCTATAATCAGGTATCTGTCTTCAACAACAATTTATCACTTAATATATCATTATTAGATTGAATGCATTCTTGAAGTTTAATTTGAATACTAGGTTATTTTCTATGTAAGCTGCTGCTTTAATATGCGGCACAGCAATAGGTAGGCCTTACTATACATAAATTTCAACATGCCTCGCCTGTTTCTCGAAGCGCACACAAACCGTATTGAGGGGCCATAAAACCAAACTCATTTGGTCAAAGCCTCGTGGTAGCTTTTCAACGACGTATGTCTTGTCACAGGGACCACAAGAAATTATGTAAACCTCTGTCATAATTGGTTCAAAGTTCTCCAATTTAGTCTTGGCGATGTCTTTGGTGAATGTGCCAGATCCTATGGCGACTCTAGTGTTGTCTTGTGCGAGTGCATTAGAGGCGTTCGGAGCAACTTGGATGTTGAGAAGAAGAATAACTATGTAATGTAATGGGCTTGTTTCTTGCAGTCTTTGACGAGGAAGGAAAATGTAGTCCAGTGAAGGTTTGGTTTGGCTGTTGGTTAACATTATGGGCTCAAATAGGAGGATCTCTGAAGCTGCACCAAGAACTGCATTAACTTCCCCTTTAACATGCTGGAAACTTCTGTGTTACTCCACGAAGGGGCAATACGGGAATGACTCAATCGCTTTGTAAACTTCTGAATCTTGCCAAAAAAAATAGTGACTAGGGTGGAAGCACACTGTTGGTGCCACTGGCTTTTCTGGTTAGGTACTTTTCTTTCAATATTGGGGCTGTCGCATTATTTCTTAGAGCGATATTATCTTTGTTGGTAAATGATCATACGTGATGCTATCTTTAAAAATGTGCAGAACTGAGTTCTGTGTTTCCCATCATCATTTGCTTTATAACTGATTTCAAAATATTGGGAAAGAACCAATTCGTGTGTGACGGGTCGTGGTATATGATCCATCTATCTGGAATTACTACTTGGTCTTATTTACCTTTATAACCTTAGTGCAAAATAATCATTTGTAATTATTACTAACTTCATAATTTCCGACACATATTCTCTTACACTCAGTCATTCATCATCGCTCCTTTGTTGTGCCAAAGGTTTAGGAACGTGGGTACTGTTGATGCGTGAACACCATGACGAATTGGTGCCGTTCACGGAACTTGACCTGCTCGTTCATCCTGTGATGCGCCCCCTCGCTCTCCTGGCTGCCAGGACCCCCCTGCTCGTCTGGTCCCAGAGTAGGTAAGATCTAGAATCATACTTTTTTATATATATATCCAGGTGCATCGATGTCAGAGTGGTGAGAACTCTCACTGGAGATAAAATCCTAGTGCAGGTGACGTATTTCTCAATACTGATAATTTCGGGAAGACTTACAGATACTATAATAATGTAGTTACTTCCAGTGTTTGAAGGTTTAGGGCCAACATAACTACGAGCTTCATATATTTTGTATTAATGTTGGTAGAATTACCGACAATATGTTAAGTAAAATGACACAAATGCAACAAATGTGACATTTTATTGTGGCAACGTTTCGCTCTCCAGGAGCTTTGTATCGTTTGTAACGGCTTGACAAAGCTCTTGGAGAGCGAAACGTTGCCACAATAAAATGTCACATTAGTTGCATTTGTGTCCTTTTACTTTTCATATATTTTCTTTATACTTATTATGACTCATATTATTTTGAAGTGAGTGTAGAAATTCTCAGATAAGTAGGAATCAATACATTAGCATTCCTAAATTTTGTAATCTGATCTGTATATTACTATTTATTGAATATAGAGACGGCAGGAAAGTGCCTCCAGAGGATTCGAACACTGGAGTTTCCAATTGAAATAAGTCACGCTGATCTTGTTGGGTTAATCTTAATAATTTATCATCATTCTCAATGACAACTATGTGATTACAGCCGTTTTAGTATTTATTAGACTGTAAAATCCCCTGTATCTAGCTTAAATATGTTTAATGGTATTTTTTCTTAGATACCACACAAGAGTCGTCCAGTTGTGAACACTGTCTCGATCAAAGCAGAGAATGCCTCTTCTTAATTAAACTTTGGAATTGGTTTTGGGTTACATAAATTCCAATATACCATCTTTTTATCGAAGGAATCAGGGTGTTAATTTCCATGTGAGAACCTAAGAATGCCTCATCTGACTGGCTTCAAATCTCCAATACTGATATTTACCTTCATTAAAAACTTATGCCGCACTTTATGCCACTTCTTTTTGAATGAAGTGAGCTAGAGGGGGCTGGGCTTACAGTACACTGGGAGACCTCGGATCTCACAGTGACTGAAATGCATCTATAAGCAAATAACCCGCACATAAAAAAAGCTTATGACGACATTTCGGCCCGACTTGGACCATTTACAAGTTACGCTAACACACGAAGGTGGGGGAGCCAGTATATATATACAGACGAGGGGGACAGGGACCGGAAAAAGAAAAAGGAATGACATAGAGGAGTAGTGGTAGAGGTAAAACATCTAGCTTATCCTGAGACTTTGTTTCTATTCTCTCCACGTAAGGTGCCTTGGTGTAGGTGGAAGGCTACTCATCGAATTTTAATTTGCTTGACTTCCATTGCTCAGGAGATGAATGACCCCCTACTGGTTTAGCCCTTCCCCTTTATTTATATATTTTTTATCAACACTGTAGTGTTACAACAGATTTATTTCAAGTGGTGCACTAGTGTAGTTGATATTGCCATTGTTACCATTGCTCACGCTGCTAGATACCACTGATTCGTATTACCCTTGATACCAATGCTCTCTACCAGGTACCACTGTTTCATATTACCCTTGTTACCAACGATCTGTCAGGTACCACTTGTTCAAGTTACCATTCTCACTTTGCCAGGTACCGCTGGTTCAACTTCGAAAGTCCAAAACCCTCTGTTAGCATCCAGGATATCAAGGGGCAGTGGCAGAATATGTTGTACTTCAGCCAGTTCAACGACACCGTTCCTTTCATCGACTCCTGGCTTTGGAGACGACTAAGGTCCGTCACCTCCACTATCTACTTGTGAATGGTAATGTATGACTTCTCTCTTGACCCCAGTGAGGTATTCGCCGGTGTGGGTCGAGAAATAGAATCGCGATAAGTCTCACATTCACTTTACTAATGGTTACTGTAAATGTTACTCAGTGTCATCACTAAATTCTAATTAAGACGATTATATTTTAATGTTTATCTGGTATTTTATTATTATTATTATTATTATTATTATTATTATTAGTAGTAGTAGTAGTAGTAGTAGTAGTAGTAGTAGTAGTAGTAGTAATAGTAGTAGTAGTAGAAGTAATACATATAAGGGGAGCGCCTTGGGAAATGGAAGGTATTCAGGCTCGATTCAAGGAATTAGAATACGTATTGGTTCAATTTCTTAGATCAAGACCCCATCACTCACATCAAGAACCCTCCTTGGAGGAGCTTACCAAGTACAGCATACCCGTGTATAACAGAAGACTATTTCTAGAAGAATACTCTCTAGAGTTAATATTTTATATCAAATAAAAAAACCTTGATATTTCAATTTTTTTTTAGTTTTTAAAAAAAATTTAGGAAATTCAAATTTTTCAAATAAAATTAAAATATTTTTGGTTAAAAAAATAGCCTTTTATAGATTTAATCATTAGCTTGGCTGTGAATGGTGAATTACTATCCCTATCAACATTTACTGGCTATGAATGATAAATTGTACATCATTTCTGGCGTATGACTAACTGATAGGTACGCAATGCTACGCATATTTCACTAACACTCTGGACCATATACCCAAGGTACACCCTTCCCTTCCTCCCTTCAAGGAAGGGAGAAGGGGTTTTGATATCAGTGAAGGGCTCTTTATCAAAACTGATTAATTCTCATATCCTAGGCTCTCCATTGCTCATATGGGCTTTGCGCTCACTAGTGGTAATAATAATAACAGTAATGGTGGTAGCAGCAGTAAAGAACAAAAAGGCACAGTACTCTGACTGGGACAGTACATAAATAACCCATATATTGAAGAAAGGAGCTTATGACGACGTTCTGGTCCGACTTGGACCATTTACGAATCACTTGTAAATTAGGTCTAAGTCGGACCGGAGCTTCTTTCTCTCTCCTATGTGTGGGTTATTTGTGTATTGTAGTAGCAGTAATAGTAGTAACAGTAGAGGTAAAAGTAGTAGAATTAGTAATGATAATATTGGTGGTAGTAGTAGTAGTAATAATAAAAATAATGCTTACTGAAGAGAGCAGTGTCTGCAGGTCAACAGGGGCGTGGCAGTGGGACTCCAGTTTACCCTTCAATCTGGCCAACGTGCGAGAGTGTCACCAGCTGAGAGTAAAACAATACACTCACACTCTTGACAATGGCAAGTAATGCATACTGCCTACTTTCCTCTCATACTGATTAGATACACTGGTATCGAGAAGGAACTGCCACCTCATTAAAAAAATTCAAAATCATGAGTCAAAACATTAATGAAGAATCGAAGAGATTAGGTCATTATAATTAACCCGTTTCTCAAATGCATGAGGTATGGAAATGATGAATTCATTCTGTCATTATTGATTTTTGGGTGTCGTGTATATGGCAATATAGTTGCAAACATAATGGCAAGGCTCTAAACACTAAAGCAGAGTGACAAGAAGGAAAGGCAAAAGAAAGTCAATCTGTTGAAAGCATTAGTGTCAAAACTAGTGGTCTGAGTTGATAACACAGGACGAAGATCCTTGGCTGGTCCAGTTGTATCAGAAGCTTCCTGATTTTCCTGGTATATTGTTTTAAGAATGTGAAAGAATTACTCGCGAAATCGCAATGACATGATTTTAAGCCCACCAAACTGAGGGTTCGAACCTATGGTAAGACACTCATAAAACTAGCTGGTCAGTGGGTTATCCGCTGTACAATGCAGGTCTAATATAATTCATCCAACTAGGTGTATTTCTGCACACACTTGGAAGATAAATATGGGTCCCACTATGACTAAAAATGCAGGTTTTTTTTACAAGCGATTTTCACCGACTTGCCAAGGGTTCGAACCCTCCGTTCGAACTCTTCTTTCAAACCCTTCGCTTGAACCTGTTGTTGTGAAAGTTCATTCACCAGCTGATAAATAAACAGCGATAATAATAAAAAAAATAGGAAAATAGGCATCCATCTTGATAACTTGAATTCGTCATGTAATGTTAATGAGCAATAAGGTAATCGCAAAAAAAATTCTCTTAAAATATGACTGCAGGTAAATGGTTCAGAGAACCGATAAGTTGATATGTTAGACACATATGCAACACTTGGGTATCTTTAGTGAGGAAACGTTTCGCCACACAGTGGCTTCATCAGTCTAATATAAAGGAGAGTGAAGATCAGTAGGAGTTTGAGGTAATCAGTCTCACAGCCTGGAGTCGATGTAATCAGTCCATCAATCTTGATTAGATGAAGCTACTGTGTGGCAAAACGTGTTCTCAATAAAGATACCCAAGTGTTGCGCATTTCTCAAACCATACCACGGGCGGGGATAGAACCAGCGGTCAGAGAGTCATAAAACTCCAGACCGACGCACTAGTCGCGTTTGCAATCGTGTCTTTACGATTTCGTGAGTTATGATGTTCCTCAATTAAGTTACGTCAATAACACTGCAGCTTATATAATGACATAAGACGCTTTTGGCAATATAAATAAATTCCAATGAGATATTTTACATTTTTATTTGATAAACATGTTATTGGCAATGACAATGGTGAGTAACCTTTCCCTATCTTCTCCACAGATCTTTGGTGGAAGTGTCTGGATCCTCATCACTCCTCTTACGAGACCAACAGTGTCGAAATCCAAATGTTGCTTAACCTTTTGTGTAACCCATACCTAAACACCGCTAAACAGTACTGCTGCTCGGGAAAATAAACTGGATACAACTCACTGCTGCTGATTAAGTCTAGGTAAGGTATAAGATAAGATCACTTTATTTCTCAAGATAGACTAGAACTACCTATAATAATTTAAGAATGCATGTTTTAACAAGGAAAAGTATAGACACAGAGTCGTCATAAACAATACGGCACTATTATGTATATAATTTTAGCCTATCTATTGAATAAAAAACAGAATATGTACAAATAATTGCTAAATTATGTATTTTTTAATCGGCAGCTTGTCACCAAGGCGTTCGTCTCGCATCCAAAAAAAAACTGACTTCGATTCTCCGATGGCGCGAGTCGTACAAACAAGTCTCTCTGCACATGTTGGCCATATTCAGTGCATATTTACCTATACGTTAACCAACTACTTTGGGTTACGTATTAGAGAAGAACAGGACAACAACCAGCATCCTATCGTCATCACTTCACCTGCTGGTGGCTCAGCGGCTGCTCCAACACCAACACTATCTACTAATGACGTCACGCCAACAACAACCAATGAGCGCTCACCACCACCTCACACCTCTACCAAGAACCAATCAGCTGCCTCCTTGCCAGTCTCGCCACAGCCACCTTCCACCAATGAGAAGCCTTCATCTCCTCCTACTTCGAACCAATCAGAGACTTCGTCTTCCAGCACTTCACTCCGTCACTACCACCATGTACCATGCATGGTGTCAGATATTGGACTACTCACAATTTCCACAACAATGATGCCCACTGAGCTTAATCAACGTCTCAGAAGGAACTGTCAAGTTCACCTGTACTGCCACCACTCAATACCATTGAAGACATTATACATGACCTCCAGCATCCTATGCTACGTCAATTAAATTGAACACATCTCACTACGACAGTTCGCTCACTCGTCAATGGAACGTATCAGTGATTTCTCTCCAATATTAATCGACCCAATACAGCTGCCTTCCCTCTCCACCGCCGCCTGCAGCCTCCTGCAGTACACCACCTGCTATCAGCTGATACACCGTCTCAGCATCACACACACCTATAAAAGCCTCAGTTATATGCACATGTCGCCTGCAGTTTAATGCACATGCCCTGCAGTTTCTATGCACAGTCGCTGCAGTTTATATGACATGTCGCCTCAGTTTATATGCACATGTCGCCTGCAGTTTATATGCACATGTCGCCTGCAGTTTATATGCACATGTCGCCTGCAGTTTATATGCACATGTCACCTGCAGTTTATATGCACATGTCGCCTGCAGTTTATATGCACATGTCGCCTGCAGTTTATATGCACATGTCGCCTGCAGTTTATATGCACATGTCGCCTGCAGTTTATATGCACATGTCGCCTGCAGTTTATATGCACATGTGCCTGCAGTTTATATGCACATGTCGCCTGCAGTTTATATGCACATGTCGCCTGCAGTTTATATGCACATGTCGCCTGCAGTTTATATGCACATGTCGCCTGCAGTTTATATGCACATGTCGCCTGCAGTTTATATGCACATGTCGCCTGCAGTTTATATGCACATGTCGCCTGCAGTTTATATGCACATGTCGCCTGCAGTTTATATGCACATGTCGCCTGCAGTTTATATGCACATGTCGCCTGCAGTTTATATGCACATGTCGCCTGCAGTTTATATGCACATGTCGCCTGCAGTTTATATGCACATGTCGCCTGCAGTTTATATGCACATGTCGCCTGCAGTTTATATGCACATGTCGCCTGCAGTTTATATGCACATGTCGCCCAGAGTGGACGTGCCACTCACCTGTACATTCCCACCTCCTACCCTTCCCAAACCTTTTCCTATATTTCTATCCTTACCCATCCTTCTTCCATCCCCATCTTACCGACGCTCAGGTCAATCCAGCTCCAGAAGAACAGGAAGAAACCAAATAGAAATAAGTTATAGTAATTGACTTTCTTGGTTTCGTTTGGCTTAAAACCCTCAGGGTTTTAAGCCTCGCTGTTTCAGGACACAAACCTTCTGACCTCGTGATGATCTACAAAGGCCAATATATTATCGAGTAGAAAAGTATCTTGATGGAGATAATATTTCACAAGTGTACCTACCAGGTTTCAAGGGATCGATTTCAACTGATACTTGCTTAATTTATCTAGCAGACCATTACAAGACCCAAGATTAGTAAAAGAACCTTGCGTAGAGACAACAATAGACCCACAAAAGAAATTTGACATGACAAACCAAAAATATATAATATATAACCATATATTAGTTAAAATCTTAACTAAACGCCGAGAAACAGTTCGTAAGAATTTTTACATAAAAATTTAATTAATAAGTGCAATAAAAGTGTAATAAAAAGCGAGTGCCAGGATAAGTTCCTCAGAAGACAGGCACAGTGTTTGCCAACTAAGTCAATATAGATTCTATGTCTGGCTTTTACACAATATTATGTAAATTACTCTCGCTGATCATGATACTACGTGCTAACAATAAATCTGATAAGCAAGATGCAAATTACCCAGAATAACTTGGTAAGATTTATCCTGGACATAGGTACAAATACATGTACCTGGAGAGGTATACATGGGATGTATACCTGTAGAGGTATACATAGGATGATGAACTACAGAAATTAGAAACACTAAAAGTGACAATGAGTAAATTAGTTAAAACTAAACTATGACCATTAAAACGTTCATAATTAAACTATCGGGCCTCAAATTTCGTGGGTTTTGGAATCAAAAGTAATATTATAACAAAAGGAATAAACATATTTTTGCTGTTCTCACTGTCACCTAAAACTGACAGACCTCTTTTCCTTAAGTGTAAAATAAACATCCTGCGTGTTGTATGACAGGATAACCCTCGGTGATGCGTGCTAGACAAGCATAGTTTTTGCTATAACCTTTAAAATATCCCATAGATCAGGGTAGTTACGCAGTATTGCTTATCAATCTTCGATCAAAAAAAAAAATGTACGTGGTCAGGCACCAAATCTCATCTGTTATGCATTAAGAGATTGAAGTGTGTAGTTTAATCATGCAAAACCACTAATAAAATAAATCTTATCGTACTTGACATCTTGTTTTTGCCACAATATGTATTACTTTTATTCATTAAATTTCCTCAGTTAGCCATTAGAAAGTCGTTTTCTTCCTTGAAATATTACAGAAAGCGAATATTTGATGGGAAATTATAGGTACTATAATAATAATATATATCTTTATTTCTTCAAGTACATGTACATGGTATACAGACCTAGCTGACATCAGTGACATACTACTATATAGAAAGCATTTCGGGCAAATTAGGTCAGTTTTGTCCCAGGATGCTACCCACACCAATCGACTAACTCCGAGGTACCTATTTATTGATGGGGAACATGGACAGCCGGTGTAAGGCAACACGCCCAAATTCAAATTCTTTATTTCTGATAATATTACAAAGTGGGGTTTACATAATTCATGGTATTAGTTCATATTATAAAATACTTATTACAAGAAGGCCACTAGTATGCCTAAGAATTTCAGGCAGACCAATGTTTCTACCCTCGCCGGAAATCGAACCCTGACATCACCGTGTGAGGCAAGAGCGTAAGCCATCAGGCCACGGGGCACGGTACTTAGAAGATACATTGTATAAAGATTGAATGATATACAGTCATACATGTTAAAGCCTATGTAAAGAAGATTTAATTCGGATTATTAACAAGGAGGGTTAGTAGGCCCAGCGGTGTGACCCCAATGGTAAAAGCTCTCTCTGATTGCTTGAATGGGTAATCCTAGGTAATTTACACAGATAAGAGAGGTATTGAAAATTTTGAATTTTCCTAAATTCAAATAATAATAATAATAATAATAATAATAATAATAATAATATATTTATTTACTACAAGTACATGTACAAGGTATACAGGCCTAGCTGACATCAATGACATAGTACTATATAGAAAGTCCCTTGTTATGCACAGCATTTCGGGCAAATTAGGTCCTTGCCCAGGATGCGACCCACATCAGTCGACTAACTCCTAGGTACCCCTTTTACTGATGGATGAACAGAGACAATTGGTGTAAAGAAACTCGCCCAATGTTTCTACCCGCGCTGGGAATCGAACGCAGACCCTCGCCGTGTGAGGCGAGAGCTTTAGCGATTTGACCCTTTGAGAAATTTCGAGTGAGGGGGGGGTGGAACAGCCGCAAGGCGGACGGGGAGGACACCATAGTGAAACTGAATGTGTGAACATTGGTCTGTTAATTGTGCAATGTAATCAGGCATCATTGAAGTTCAATTGGTGTATATCGAACTCAATCCATAATTTAGAAATTGTTGACACGTTCCCACTGAAGAACTGGGATAAATAGTGTGGAATACCCTTACAATTCGGCAACAAGAATAGAAAAATAGGGGACTCCGATTCTTCCCAGCAACACACCTTAGCTAAGTGATGCTTACCCATAATGTATGGTAGTTTTTGCGTTGACCATCATAGACTTTAACTATTAGGGTAGCGTTAGGGTGTGTTACACGTAAAAATTGTGATCCAGTAATTAAATGGTAAGTGGTAATACGAATTTCTTTTCTAATAACACCATTGTATTATATGTATTGTACTAATATTATATTTTGTGTATCCAGCAAATAAACCAAAATATACAGACCACACAATTTTAATTTACCAGAGTAGCTGGTTTTAATATTGTAATTATTAATTTAATGTCAGGTCTAGCTTTTTGTGAGAGTAGTGATGGAGTGGGCATCGAGGGAGTGACAGTTCTGCGACCTACTGTGATTAAGTCTCACTTACCTCGCCCAAATTACTTGCACGTAATAATTCAGGTAATACCCTGTAAACCTAATGCAAGTAATTTCTCACATAATAATTCATAAGATTCAGAGAGCAAGACATCGGCTTTACGGAGGTAATCCTTCCTGCTCTTGATAGCCTGTTTTCTAAGAACCATCACCTTCCTCGCCGCTATCAACTTGCCCTTTCTTCTCTTAAATCCAACGCTAACATTGTCATACTCTCTTCTGACAAAGGTAATTCGGCAGTTATCCTTGATCGAGAGGATTACCTCCGTAATTCATAAGAGGTATCCCTCGCTATGTAACATAAAATATGCTTCTATTTTCTCTCTTTCCTATTCCTTTGGAAATGTGCGCGTAAGCACATGAAACTGCTTAGGTTTCCTTATTTATTTACGTATTTTTTACTGTAATATTTTTTTTATATTTCGAATCACGCATTTTATTGTTATTTCTTCCATAAGTTAATATGCAAGATAATTGTAAACATCTAAACTTGTGTAATATACCTGAATGAACTTACTTATTTACTTATTTCCATTAGTCTTTGATCTTCTCAAGTGGGCAACCCACAACAATCAGCAAACATTCAAAATCCACAATGGAAACTAGATGTATTTCAGTTGTTGCGCGATCAAACAAACTTTATTTCTATAGAATGGAGTACAGGTATTTTATACAATTAGAGTGACTGACATATATAACTACTTTATATTATATTATAATCAAAAAGAAGCGCTAAACCACAGGGGTCATACAGTAACTACTTTATAGAAAGCCTTGTTATGCAGAGCATTTCGGGAAACGTATCCTCGTATTGTATATACCAAGTCACCTGTGTCTCAGTGCACGCGATTGTAAGTGTAGAGAGCGTCATAAGGTAAATATTAGCGTAGAAAATTTGAAGCAAATCAGAGGAGGCATTCACAGATCATCAAATGGAAACTAACATTCAATTTTCTTCAGTTAAAATGACAAATTATGACATACACAACCTGAATCTAATTCAAACCTTTCACTAAGAAACATTAGTGATGAAGCCAAACTGAAGAAGAATTCTGTTATCTCAGAGAATCCAATATCCTAAAATACACAAGTACATTAAGTATGAAGACACTCAGATGTTGCATTATCAAGTTACTGACGTTGAAGGGTTTTAATAATCTTTATTTCTACAAGTACATGATACAACTTATACAGACCATAGTTGACATCAGTGACATACTATATAGAGAGCCCCTGGTTATGCAGACCATTTCTGGCAACTTAGGTTAATTTTGTCCCCAGGATGCGACCCACGTCAATCGGCTAACACCCAGGGAACTACTTACTGCTAGGTGAACAGGGACAACAGGTGTCTTAAGGAAACACGCAGAGTTTCCACCAGGAAATCGAACCATGGACACTCAATGTGAGAGCTGAGTGCGCTACCAACCGAGCTAATCGGATGTAGTACAACTTGTCGCATGTACATAACATATATTTTTTTCCCCACTAGTATGGAGGGAACATGCGTTATAGGAACATGAATGTACATTATATAGATTTAACCTAGGATAATCCAATAAAATTAAACACTATGACTAATTCTGATCAAGAGACATTCTCCAGTTATCTCACAGAAACCAAATCACTTAATAAAACTGGCACATTAACTTACACAACCTAAACTCAAGAGAAAGTTTATTTGGAATACACATCAGCACTAAACGTTTAAATCTGACTAGAAAATAATTTTTTTTCCATTTATTGTACAGAATCAAACAAAATTTGCAGCTACACAGCCTATACTCAGGATGCTGGGAATGGGTCCTACGATTTTGGTCATAGAATCTTGCCCTAGTTTCCCTAAACAAGCGAGGAAAATTTAGGTCCGACCAGATGAGGCTTCGTATTACGAGCGAAATGAAAACGAGAAGTTGGAAGAAGAAAAAAATTATGGTAACCACTCAAAGGTCTCCCTACGAGGCTGGGCTCTCCTAGGTTTAATCTACATAATCTCCCTATATTAGGCTTTCCTAGGTTTAATCTCTCTATATTGGGCTATCATAAGTTTAATCTACATAATGCGCTTTTTATGTGTCCAATATATGTGCCCTTTTTGTGTCCAATATGTGTACCCATTGCCTAAATAAAAAACTTTATTATAACTTTACAATTACTTTATTAACAATGTTAAAAAGGATATAGTATAAAACAGCGTGCATATGTGCCTAACACAATACAGGATATATAAACCAGGAAGAATATGTCTCAGTGTACATACACAGAATATACTTTAATCCCTATTTTAGGGATTAAAATATTGTCGATTGATGGTAAGCAGGTGACTTGCACCCTTAATGACCCTTGGAGTAGTCGATATTTTATAAAAGATAATAAAAATACTGTCATACGTGAAAGGTGATAACTCGAATCAAACATAAAAGAGCATGAATACATAAAGAGGAAGCGAGAAAGAGATAGAGAGAGACCAATTCAAATGTCACAGTCCAAGCACGTCCAACACTAGGCAATCTATCAAATTCATAGAAGTCACACACCTGGATTGTTCATAGCTGCGATACTCCCTACCCAGACACACGCTGGCTCGCCCGGTACACAACCACCAAATATACCAAACCAATACATGTCTCCCCTTTCATACAAATCGCGTATTCATGACCTTGAAGCCACACTACTTTCATTTACGTCTCCTTGAATCATTTTTTTCCAATGTGTTACGGCCGAGTTGGGCTTCCTTGTTCCAGGGCTCGAAGGGTGTTTTGAGGTGGGTAAATCGGCTCAGCTATCACTGAGGAGGAAGTTGGGACACGGGAGTTCCTTGGTGATCCCTACGAGGCGTGAGGTTACGCCAGACCAGCCGCTCCTACCGCGGTCCTTTGGAAGAGCTCACGACGAACATGAAAGATATAGCTACTAAGCTGCACCAAATGACTCGTTAACGTACCTTCACGGGGATTAGGGGGAAGAAAAAAGAGAGAGGGAAGGAGGAAAAGGAGAGAGAGAGAGAATGAGGAAAAGGAGAGAGAGCGGGAAGGAGGAAAATGAGAGAGAGAGAGAGAGAAATGAATCAAATTATATACACTTAATTAAGACTAAACGGTCTCTATAGAGGCTATCTGTTCAGAAGAACTTTGCTACTGCTGTGGCTCCAGTCTTGATATGAAATGTCACGATAGTAAATCAGATATAATAAAATTATTAATATTTGATAAGAATTACAGATTGTGGAACATTAGCTTCACAGTATTGCGACTACAATATTACCACACTTCTTATTAAAAGTTAAAATACTGTTGGGATAGGCAGTCTATTCCCCGTCATGATTTTCAGTTTTTCCATGTGTACTCAGTAGAAAGACTAAGTGTTTCCAGTATCCACTGTCACAATTAACCTACCACTGATAAGTCTTACGGAGATGGACACCACAAATACTTTTTTTCTTGTGTGTGTGTGTGTGTGTGTGTGTGTGTGTGTGTGTGTGTGTGTGTGTGTGTGTGTGTGTGTGTGTGTGTGTGTGTATTGCTTCTGGTGTACTTGATCTACGTCTAGTGTTAAATTTAAACGTAGTTGTCAAACAGTTTCTTAAGGGACTTAAATGTATTTACACGTTCAATATTAGGGGGAAATTTGTTCTAGAGTTCTATGACTATAAACTAAATTGCCCTCCCCTATTTTGTATTATATCTCCTACTGTAGATTTAATTTGCTTTGAGCTTCAAGTGAATATTTGTCTTATATATTAAAAAAATTAAACTAGATTTCGTCATCGACTCCACTGCCATGGGAAAAAAAGTTTAGGCACAAAAATGTATTTATGGAAGAGCTTAAATTCAGTCATACTGGTGGCAGTATTATGATTGACAATCAAAAGTCTTATAACATTCTAGAAATAATTCAGTGTAGCTTTCAAAAATATTTTTTAACTGAACAAATCAAAAGAAAGAAAAACCTTGCTTGACCTGTATCTGCCATACAAGGAAATCATGATAGCCAGTTAGAGGGATACAGCTCCCGGGGAAATGGGAGGTAGGTAAAATCCAAGGAAGATGAAGGTAGCTCCAACATCTTGGATCTAGATCCCTACACCATAATAGAAGCATACCCAC
The DNA here is from genome assembly GCA_009830355.1 of Cherax destructor. Classification (NCBI taxonomy): domain Eukaryota; kingdom Metazoa; phylum Arthropoda; class Malacostraca; order Decapoda; family Parastacidae; genus Cherax; species Cherax destructor. Next base: position 184,281 of record WNWK01000187.1, on the reverse strand, counting down.
GGAAGGACAGAAGCACAGAAGGACATAAGCACACACACACACACACACACACACACACAAATATACAACAGGCCTAGTGTCTAATCGACATGTGCGTTTTACAAAATGGTAACTAACCACCGTGTGAGAATTATTATGTTCAGGGAGGAGCGAAAACCCGTAGAGGGTCATGCAGCGTCTTGAGAATGGGAGGAAGTCAGGCACGATCCAAGAAACGGGACGACAGGCTCATTTCCCTGGATCACTAGCATGGAGAAGGCTCCCTCGAGGGGCGTCTGACGACAAATTGGTCATGGAAGCTCGTTAAAAGGATCACAGCAGAGACGTGTCTGACTCGAGGTTACAAGGATGTAGCAGCGTGGAAAACATGACTGGAATCTAGAGAGAGAGGGAGAGACAGCAAAAGAGAGAACGAGTATCCACTATGTCTATCAAGCCTCCATAGCTAAATCTATCAAGCTTCCATGCCTAGGTCTATCATGCTTTCTTGGCTAGGTCTATCATGCTTCCTTGGCTAGGTCTATTATGCCTCCTTGGCTAGGTCTATCATGCCTCCTTGGCTAGGTCTATCATGCCTCCTTGGCTAGGTCTATTATTCTTCCTTGGCTAGGTCTATCATGCCTCCGTGGCTAGGTCTATCATGCCTCCTTGGCTAGGTCTATCATGCCTCCATAGCTAGATCTATCAAGCTTCCATGGCTATGTCTATAATGCCTCCGTTGCTAGGTCTATCATGCCTCCTTGGCTAGGTCTATCATGCCTCCTTGGCAAGGTCTATCATGCCTCCTTGGCTAGGTCTATCATGCCTCCTTGGCTAGGTCTATCATTCTTCCTTGGCTAGGTCTATCATGCCTCCGTGGCTAGGTCTATCATGCCTCCTTGGCTAGGTCTATCATGCCTCCTTGTCTAGGTCTATCATGCCTCCTTGGCTAGGTCTATCATGCCTCCTTGGCTAGGTCTATCATGCCTCCTTGGCTAGGTCTATCATGCCTCCTTGGCTAGGTCTATCATGCCTCCTTGGCTAGGTCTATCATGCCTCCGTGGCTAGGTCTATCATGCCTCCTTGGCTAGGTCTATCATGCCTCCATAGCTAGATCTATCAAGCTTCCATGGCTATGTCTATAATGCCTCCGTGGCTAGGTCTATCATGCCTCCTTGGCTAGGTCTATCATGCCTCCTTGGCAAGGTCTATCATGCCTCCTTGGCTAGGTCTATCATGCCTCCTTGGCTAGGTCTATCATTCTTCCTTGGCTAGGTCTATCATGCCTCCGTGGCTAGGTCTATCATGCCTCCTTGGCTAGGTCTATCATGCATCTTTGGCTAGGTCTATCATGCCTCCTTGGCTAGGTCTATCATGCCTCCTTGGCTAGGTCTATCATGCCTCCTTGGCTAGGTTTATCATGCCTCCTTGGCTAGGTCTATCATGCCTCCTTGGCTAGGTCTATCATGCCTCCTTGGCTAGGTCTATCATGCATCCTTGGCTAGGTCTATCATGACTCCTTGGCTAGGTCTATCATGACTCCTTGGCTAGGTCTATCATGCCTCCTTGGCTAGGTCTATCATGACTCCTTGGCTAGATCTATCATGCCTCCTTGGCTAGGTCTATCATGCCTCCTTGGCTAGGTCTATCATGCCTCCGTGGCTAGGTCTATCATGCCTCCTTGGCTAGGTCTATCATGCCTCCATAGCTAGATCTATCAAGCTTCCATGGCTATGTCTATAATGCCTCCGTGGCTAGGTCTATCATGCCTCCTTGGCTAGGTCTATCATGCCTCCTTGGCTAGGTCTATCATGCCTCCTTGGCTAGGTCTATCATGCCTCCTGGCTAGGTCTATCATGCCTCCTTGGCTAGGTCTAGCATGCCTCCTTGGCTAGGTCTATCATGCCTCCTTGGCTAGGTCTATCATGCCTCCTTGGCTAGGTCTATCATGCCTCCTTGGCTAGGTCTATCATGCCTCCGTGGCTAGGTCTATCATGCCTCCTTGGCTAGGTCTATCATGCCTCCATAGCTAGATCTATCAAGCTTCCATGGCTATATCTATAATGCCTCCGTGGCTAGGTCTATCATGCCTCCTTGGCTAGGTCTATCATGCCTCCTTGGCAAGGTCTATCATGCCTCCTTGGCTAGGTCTATCATGCCTCCTTGGCTAGGTCTATCATTCTTCCTTGGCTAGGTCTATCATGCCTCCGTGGCTAGGTCTATCATGCCTCCTTGGCTAGGTCTATCATGCCTCTTTGGCTAGGTCTATCATGCCTCCTTGGCTAGGTCTATCATGCCTCCTTGGCTAGGTCTATCATGCCTCCTTGGCTAGGTCTATCATGCCTCCTTGGCTAGGTCTATCATGCCTCCTTAGCTAGGTCTATCATGCCTCCTTGGCTAGGTCTATCATGCCTCCTTGGCTAGGTCTATCATGACTCCTTGGCTAGGTCTATCATGACTCCTTGGCTAGGTCTATCATAACTCCTTGGCTAGGTCTATCATGACTCCTTGGCTAGATCTATCATGCCTCCTTGGCTAGGTCTATCATGCCTCCTTGGCTAGGTCTATCATGCCTCCGTGGCTAGGTCTATCATGCCTCCTTGGCTAGGTCTATCATGCCTCCATAGCTAGATCTATCAAGCTTCCATGGCTATGTCTATAATGCCTCCGTGGCTAGGTCTATCATGCCTCCTTGGCTAGGTCTATCATGCCTCCTTGGCTAGGTCTATCATGCCTCCTTGGCTAGGTCTATCATGCCTCCTTGGCTAGGTTTATCATGCCTCTTTGGCTAGGTCTATCATGCCTCCTTGGCTAGGTCTATCATGCCTCCTTGGCTAGGTCTATCATGCCTCCTTGGCTAGGTCTATCATGCCTCCTTGGCTAGGTCTATTATTCTTCCTTGGCTAGGTCTATCATGCCTCCGTGGCTAGGTCTATCATGCCTCCTTGGCTAGGTCTATCATGCCTCCATAGCTAGATCTATCAAGCTTCCATGGCTATGTCTATAATGCCTCCGTGGCTAGGTCTATCATGCCTCCTTGGCTAGGTCTATCATGCCTCCTTGGCAAGGTCTATCATGCCTCCTTGGCTAGGTCTATCATGCCTCCTTGGCTAGGTCTATCATTCTTCCTTGGCTAGGTCTATCATGCCTCCGTGGCTAGGTCTATCATGCCTCCTTGGCTAGGTCTATCATGCCTCCTTGTCTAGGTCTATCATGCCTCCTTGGCTAGGTCTATCATGCCTCCTTGGCTAGGTCTATCATGCCTCCTTGGCTAGGTCTATCATGCCTCCTTGGCTAGGTCTATCATGCCTCCTTGGCTAGGTCTATCATGCCTCCGTGGCTAGGTCTATCATGCCTCCTTGGCTAGGTCTATCATGCCTCCATAGCTAGATCTATCAAGCTTCCATGGCTATATCTATAATGCCTCCGTGGCTAGGTCTATCATGCCTCCTTGGCTAGGTCTATCATGCCTCCTTGGCAAGGTCTATCATGCCTCCTTGGCTAGGTCTATCATGCCTCCTTGGCTAGGTCTATCATTCTTCCTTGGCTAGGTCTATCATGCCTCCGTGGCTAGGTCTATCATGCCTCCTTGGCTAGGTCTATCATGCCTCTTTGGCTAGGTCTATCATGCCTCCTTGGCTAGGTCTATCATGCCTCCTTGGCTAGGTCTATCATGCCTCCTTGGCTAGGTCTATCATGCCTCCTTGGCTAGGTCTATCATGCCTCCTTAGCTAGGTCTATCATGCCTCCTTGGCTAGGTCTATCATGCCTCCTTGGCTAGGTCTATCATGACTCCTTGGCTAGGTCTATCATGACTCCTTCGCTAGGTCTATCATGCCTCCTTGGCTAGGTCTATCATGACTCCTTGGCTAGATCTATCATGCCTCCTTGGCTAGGTCTATCATGCCTCCTTGGCTAGGTCTATCATGCCTCCGTGGCTAGGTCTATCATGCCTCCTTGGCTAGGTCTATCATGCCTCCATAGCTAGATCTATCAAGCTTCCATGGCTATGTCTATAATGCCTCCGTGGCTAGGTCTATCATGCCTCCTTGGCTAGGTCTATCATGCCTCCTTGGCTAGGTCTATCATGCCTCCTTGGCTAGGTCTATCATGCCTCCTTGGCTAGGTCTATCATGCCTCTTTGGCTAGGTCTATCATGCCTCCTTGGCTAGGTCTATCATGCCTCCTTGGCTAGGTCTATCATGCCTCCTTGGCTAGGTCTATCATGCCTCCTTGGCTAGGTCTATCATGCCTCCTTGGCTAGGTCTATCATGCCTCCTTGGCTAGGTCTATCATGACTCCTTGGCTAGGTCTATCATGACTCCTTGGCTAGGTCTATCATGCCTCCTTGGCTAGGTCTATCATGACTCCTTGGCTAAGTCTAGCAAGTCTTCACTGTGTGTAGAATCATGTTTTTTTTTACTTTCTTTTTACCTTTAAGATTTGCCTTTCCCATCCATGACTAAATATACACAAGGAAGTCTAAGAAAATACAACTTGTTGATGTAACTGCGTACCAAGACGTTCGTGTCTCAAAATATAAAATAAATCCTATATATATATTTTTGTTGGTCCCGAATACAGGTTCGCTAGTCCTAGTACAGGCTTGCTCCCCTAAGTACAGGCTCGCTAAGCAACCAACGCAAAAGATTAAATCAGTGTTTCTCCTGCATACGACCCGAATCCATAAAAGGTAACTTTAGTGGAGCATTTGGCTCTTCCAGGTCACGGCAGAGAGTCAGCTGAACCAGTGATCAGGAGAGGGCACAGGGTATATACACTGAGAGTTTACTTTAATACCCATTTTAAGGATTAAAATATTGTGTACTTGGTTGGCTTCCAGTCCAAGGCGCTTTACATGTCTTTCATGTTTTACTCTTCCCACTGAACAATAATAATATCATTATAATAATAAGAATAAGAATAATATTAATAATAATATTATAATAAAAAAATAATATTAGTAGTAGTAGTAGTAGTATTGTAATTATTATTATTATTATTATTGTTTTTAAAGTTTATTTATATTTTTAACAGGTTTTTGGACGAGTGTTTTCGTCTCTTAGCCTCACTGTTCCATCCTCACCCCTTCCTCCGTCCCCCCTTTCATCTCTCTCACCCTTCCTCCGTCCCGCCCTTCATCTCTCTCACCCTTCCTCCGTCCCGCCCTTAATCTCTCTCACCCTTCCTCCGTCCCGCCCTTCATCTCTCTCACCATTCCTCCGTCCCGCCCTTCATCTCTCTCACCCTTCCTCCGTCCCCCCTTCATCTCTCTCACCCTTCCTCCGTCCCGCCCTTCATCTCTCTCACCCTTCCTCCTTCCTCATCACCCCACTCCCATTAACCCTTCTCCTCCCCATCAACCTGGGTAATGCAGAAACTGATGTTTAATTAAAAGTATTTTCAATTTAAATAGTTAATGACTGTGGTCAAGGTCATACCTGGTGGGCGCAGCTAAGTTCAGCGACCTTCCATGAAGTTCTGCTTAAGTGCATCCCAGAAATTGATGAGTACCTTCCATGCTTGACTCTTAATGAACTGGAGTGTGTGAAAATGGAAGTAACTTGCGTAAGTTTTTGTGCACCATTAAAGTGTGAAAATGGATGGAACTTGCGTAAGTTGTCGTGCACCATTAAAGTGTGAAAATGGATGGAACTTGCGTAAGTTGTCGTACACCATTAAAGTGTGAAAATGGATGTAACTTGCGTAAGTTGTCGTACACCATTAAAGTGTAAAAATGGAAGTAACTTGCGTAAGTTGTCGTGCACCAATAAAGTGTGAAAATGGAAGTAACTTGCGTAAGTTGGCGTACACCATTAAAGTGTGAAAATGGAAGTAACTTGCGTAAGTTGTCGTGCACCATTAAAGTGTGAAAATGGATGGAACTTGCGTAAGTTGTCGTACACCATTAAAGTGTGAAAATGGAAGTAACTTGCGTAAGTTGTCGTGCACCAATAAAGTGTGAAAATGGATGGAACTTGCGTAAGTTGTCGTACACCATTAAAGTTTGAAAATGGATGTAACTTGCGTAAGTTGTTGTGCACCATTAAAAGTCAATATTATAGGTAAAAGGACACATGTGCAACCAATGCGACATTTTATTGTGGTAAAGTTTCGCTCTCCAAAAGCTCTGTCAAACCATTACGGCTTGACAAATCAGTCCACCACCATGGAAGACGAAGTTTTGAGGGAGTCAGTCCCTCAGCCTGGAGAAAAGTTCTGTTCCATGTGTCTTAACTATCAACTTATCAGTATTGTATACCATAATATTTACCTAAATGATCGTCTGTGTTCGAGATTCTCTGCGTATGGAGGAGTTAAATGCTAATGTGTGTACTCGCCTATTTGTGGTTGAAGGTGTCGTCGATTCACAGCTCCTGGCCCCGCCTCTTCGCTGGTTGCTACTAGGTCCACTCTTCCTGCAATTTATCATACCTTTATCATGTATGGTATCCGACTCCACTACATCACTGTACTCACCTAGTTGTGGTTGCAGGGGTCGATTCATAGCTCCTGGCCCCGGGTGTGTGTTTGTTTGTTGGTTTGTTTGTTCAGGTGTTCGTTTTCGTGGTGTGGATTAAGGGGAATGAATGTACGTATGTATGAATACTGATTTGCGCTGGCAGGGGTTGAGACTCAGCTCCTTGACCCAAAAAGCTCCATCGCCCAACGTGGGGCTCGAACCCACGACCCCGAGATTAAGAGTCTCGTGCTCTACCGACTGAGCTAGCCGGGCCTTGATATATTCGGGTTGCCAAAGGCACTTTGTGTTTACTCGCCTATTTGTGGTTGCAGGGGTTGAGTCATAGCTTCTGGCTCCACGTCTTCACTGATCGCTACTGGGTGTACTCACCTATTTGTACTCACCTATTTGTGGTTGCAGGGGTCGATTCATAGCTCCTGGCCCCGCCTCTTCACTGATTGCTACTAGGTCATCTCTCTCCCAGCTCCATAAGCTTTATCAAACCTCGTCTTAAAACTATGTATGGTTCCTGCCTCACCTGTGTGTGTGTCCGTCAGTCCGTGTTTGAGCGGTCGCTTCATTAATTACAAATGAACATACAGACGCATAAAACAATGAAACTGCCGCATAAAACAATGACTCTGCCGCATAAAACAATGAAACTGCAGCATAAAACAATGACTCCGGCTCGTTTCCCCAATCTTATCACAAATTAAATTCACATATAGATTCAGTACCATGATTCAGAAATCATTGTAATTCGGTATCCTGACGTCGGGCTGCCAAGGGGAGTCAGAGGGTGCCAAGCGTAGCTAGAGGGTGCCAAGGGTAACCAGAGGATGCCAAGGGGAGTCAGAGGGTGCCAAGATTTCATTATGAATGAAGTCCAGCCCTGCTTACTTGATGGCTTGTGAGAACTACTGAGCTTCTAAATGACTTCCCCCGTGTTAGTGTTATATATATTAAAATAATAAGAGATAAATATAATTCGATATAACATATCGGCCGATTCCCACCAAGACAGGGTGGCCCGAAAAAGAAAAACTTTCATCATATACTCCATCACTGTCTTCAGAAGGGTGCTTTAACTACCTACGTTATAAAACTGCAACATTAAATCCAGTAACCCAGAGGTGCCAGGGGAGTCAGAGGGTGCCAATTTCATTATGAATGAAGTCCAGCCCTGCTTTCTGTGATGCCATCTGTGGAACACTGCCTGTAATGCTTCCACCTGTATATATATATATATATATATATATATATATATATATATATATATATATATATATATATACATATTATTGTAACCACGAACGAGTGGTATTGATCAATAACTACACTGCACTAGCCAGGGGTCGAACCCATGATGGTTTGGCCCGCCTCAAGATGAGCGAAACACCAAACAGGGAGTCTTCAACTTCCAATTATGACCCTTGTTTCTGTGTCCCACCTCTGGAACATCCTGTCTCTGTTCACCTTGTCAATTCCTCCCAGTATTTTATATGTCGTTATCATGTCTCCCAAAACCCTCCTGTCCTCCAGTGTCGTCAGCCCGATTTACCTTAACCTTTCTTCGTCGGATATTCCCCTTAGCTCCGGGACTAGTCTTGTTGCAAACTTTTGCACTTTCTCTAATTTCTTGATGTGCTTGACCAGGTGTGGGTTCCAAACTGGTGCTGCATACTCCAATATGGACCTGACGTACACGGTGTACATAGTCTTGAATGATTCCTTACTGAGGTATCGGAACGCTATTCTTAGGTTTGCCAGGCGCCCATATGCTGCATCAGTTATTTGGTTGATGTGCGCCTCAGGAGATGTGCTCGGTATTATACTCACCCCAAGATCCTTTTCCTTGAGTGAGGTTTACAGTCTTTGGCCACTTAGCCTATACTCTGTCTGCGGTTTTCTTTGCCCTTCCCGATCTTCATGATTTTGCATTTGGTAGGGATAAATTCCAGGATCCAGTTTCTGGACCAGGTTTGCAGCCTGTCAAGGTCCCTTTGTAGTCCTGTCTGATCCTCGACCGATTTAATTCTCCTCATTAACGTCACATTATCTGGAAACAGGGATACTTCTGAATCTATCCCTTCCGTCATGTCATTCACATATACCAAAAACAGCACTGGTCCTAGGACTGACCCCAGTGGAACCCCGCTCGTCACAGGCGCCCACTCTGACACCTCATCACATACCATGACTCGTTGTTGCCTCCCTGTCAGAAATTTTCTGATCCATTGCAGAGCCTTTCCTGTTATGCGTACCTGATCCTCTAGCTTTTGCACTAATCTCTTGTGAAAAACTGTGTCGAAGGGCCTTCTTGCAGTCCAAGAAAAGCAATCTACCCACCCCTCTCTCTCATGTGTGTGTGTATGTGAGTGTGTGTTAGTTGTGTGTGTGTGTGTACTCACCTATTTGTAGTTGCAGGGGTCGATTCATAGCTCCTGGCCCCGCCTCTTCACTGATTGCTACTAGGTCCTCTCTCTCTCTGCTCCATAAGTTTCATCAAACCTCGTCTTAAAACTATGTATGGTTCCTGCCTCCACTACGTCACTTTCTAGGCTATTCCACTTCCTGACAACTCTATGACTGAAGAAATGCTTCCTAACATCCCTTTGACTCATAGAAGTCTTCAACTTCCAACTGTGACCCCTTGTTTCTGTGTCCCATCTGTGGAACATCCTGTCTGTTCACCTTATCTATTCCTCGCAGTATTTTATATGTCGTTATCATGTCTTCCTTAACCCTCCTGTCCTCCAGTGTCGTCAGGCCTATTTCCCTAAACCTTTCTTCGTAGGACAATCCCCTTAGCTCTGGGACTAGTCTTGTTGCGAACCTTTGCACTTTCTTTAGTTTTTGAAGTGCTTGACCAGGTGTGGGTTCCAAACTGGTGCTGCATACTCCAGTATGGGCCTGACGTATATGGTATACAGAGTCTTGAACGATTCCTTATTCAGATATATGAACGCTATTCTTAGGTTTGTCAGACGCCCTTATGCTGCAGCAGTGTGCGTGTGTGTTTGTGTGTGTGTGTGTGTGTGTGTGTGTGTACTCACCTAGTTGTGGTTGCAGGGGTCGAGTCACAGTGTCAGTAGTGTATTGAATCCCTGTGTATACACTTGTGTTGTGTATTGTAAAGTACTAGTTATATTTATACGTAAGGTCCCTTGTTACCCTAGCTACCCATGACATCATGATTCCTGCGGTCTCTTGTATTAACTAAGAGTTGACAGATACTTTCATAAAACATTCAGATAAAGTACAGTGGAACCTCGGTTGTCGAACTTAATTTGTTCCAGATGTTGGTTTGACAACCAAAGCATTTTTTTCCATAAAGAATAATGTAAATAGAATTAATCTGTTCCAGACCCCAAATGACAATATAATAATTTATTAAAAATGTACTAAATACTACATAAAACTGTAAAAATTAATACTAAAAGAAACTTTAACTGAAATACTATACAGTAAATGATAATTTAACTGCCTCTTACCTGTCAGAGGAGAGCTAATGGCATACTGGAAGCAGGAGGTAGAGGATAGGAGAGGGGGGAATGTACCTGCTTGGAAGGAGAGTCACCTTCTAATAATATGCCAAGAAATTCTCCTTCTGGTGTTGTTTCTCTTTTTTGTCTCTTTTCACCACTAATACCTTGTTCTGGCTCACTGGTTCTTTGTCTCAACAAAAACCTGTCCAGTGAGGTTTGTTTCAGGTTCCGTTTTAACACTTGTCTGAATTTAGACATTAGTGTCATTGCACATGTTAGACTGACGGATGGCCACTGCTTTGTCTGGGTGGTATTTTTCAGCAAACTCCTGCACTTCATGCCATTTAGCACACATTCCCTTAAGAGCAATGAACACATCATCCCTTCCCTCCTCTTCCTCTGATGACAGCTCCTCTTCTGCAATCTGATGCTGCTCCTTCTGATGGTCTACAAGTTCTTCTGTGGTGAGTTCAGTTCTATGCTCCTCCACCAACTCCTCCACACCATATTCAGTCACCTCTAGGCCCAAGGTCTTTCCCAGGGACACAATATCCTTTACCAGCTCAGGATCATCTTCAAAGCCTTCAAAATTCCTGGCTGCCACAAAGTCAGGACACAATTTCTCCCAGGCTGACTGCATGGTCCTGGTCTATAAGCCTCAAGCATGTGAGGATATTGAAATGGTCCTTCCAGAACTCCCTGAGGGTTAAATTTGTTTTTGAGGTGACTTCAAAGCACCTTTCAAAAAGTGCTTTGGTTTAGAGTTTCTTAAAGTTAGAAATGACTTGCTGGTCCATGAGCTGGATGAGAAGAGTGGTGTTAGGAGGCAAGAACTTCACACTTATAAAACTGAACTCCTCCAGCAACTTGTTTTCCAAGCTTGAAGGGTGAGCAGGAGCATTATCCAAAATTAAAAGGGCCCCGAGTGGCAATTGTTTTTTTAAAAGGTACTTTTTGACAATAGGAGCAAAGACCTCATGAACCCACTCAATAAAAAATTGTCTTGTTACCCTCCACATTAGAGTCAATTTGCTTTTCATAATGTTGTTGTTCTTAAAAACTCATGAATTTTCGGAATGATAAACAAGGGCTTCAGTTTCAACTCCCCCACTTGCATTACCACATAATAACAGAGTGAGCTTGTCTTTCAGTGGCTTGTGTCCTGGAACTGACTTTTCCTCTTCAGTTATGTAGGCCAATGGGCATTTTCTTCCAGAAGAGGCCTGTCTCGTCACAATTAAACACTTGTTGGGGGAGAAATCCCTCAGCCTCTACGGACACTTGGAATTCAGTAATATACTTTTCAACAATCACTTTGTCAACACTGGCAGCCTCCCCATGCCTAGCCACACTATGAATGCCACTTTTCTCAAAACAATCAAACCAACCCCTACTAGTCTTGAAGGACTGCATTTCAGCACTTGTTCCAGGTTTTTTTTCAGGAGGTCATCATGCAACTGCCTCGCTTTTTCAGAAATAATGGCCTCTGAAATACTATCACCATGTACGTAACTGTTTTTTTATCCAAATCAACCAGAGTTTTTTAGCTGACCTTTTGCAAGGTCAGCTGCCTTAATTTTTTTCTCTTTGGTTCAGTATTGTACTAATGGTAGACTTTGATTTACTACCATAAAGTTTTGCTATATCAACTACAGAGAGCCTATCTTCTTCATACTGTCGAATAACGTCTTTTTTTAAACTCAACATTGCTTTTTACAACTTTTCTTTTTGATTTCATCTCTTTATCCTTCTTTGGACCTGTGATGGCTTATCTCACAATAAAAAAAAATGGCATCTAAACTGCAACAACAAAAAAAGTTCACAAGATGCACAGCAACAGCTCAAGAGATGTTTACAGCACGTGCGTTAGTGGCTATACTGACTGAGACCCATGCTGTCGACTCTGGTGGCTATACTGACTGAGACCCATGCTGTCGACTCGTGTACTGACTAGAACTCGTTGTGCTATACTGACTGAGACCCATGCTGTCGACTCTGGTTGGCTATACTGACTGAGACCCATGCTGTCGACTCTGGTGGCTATACTGACTGAGACCCATGCTGTCGACTCTGGTTATCACGTGATCTGAACGTTGTCGGTCGATAACCAAGAACACGTACAAAAAACAGGAGATTTTTTCTCAAATCCTTGTTCGAAGACCAATTGGTTCGACAAGTAGTGCATTCGACAACTGAGGTTCCACAGTATAGCATTAAATATGCAATATGAATCTGGACTGCTTTATACCTATACTGGAGGTTGCACCACCACCACAAGGCCAAAAAAAAATATTGAGGCTTTACAATGGCCAGGGAATAATCCAGACCTTCCTACGAAAGCAAAAGACTCGGCAGACGATGTAACATCCCCCAATGAAAAGCAGGGGTGCCACTAGCATGTTGAGAGACAACACAATAAGTGTCAGGGGCCCAAGACTGTTCAACTGCCTCCCAGCATACATAAGATGGATTACCAATAGACCCTGGCTGTCTTCAAACAGGCACTGGACAGGCACCTAAAGTCGGTACCTGACCAGCCAGGCTGTGATTCATACTTTGGACTGCATGCAGCCAGCAGTAACAGCCTGGTTGATCAGGCCCTGACCCACCATGAGGCCTGGTCACAGACCGGGCCACGGGGGCGTTGACCCCCGGAACTCTCTCCACTTTGTCGATTCCTCTCAGTATTTTATATGTCGTTATCATATCCACCCTATCTCTCCTGTCCTCCAGTGTCGTGAGGTCGATTTCCCTTAACCTCTCCTCTTAGGACATACCCCTTAGCTCCGGGACTAGTCTTGTTGCAAACCTTTGCACTTTTTCTAGTTTCCTTACATGCTTGGCTAGGTGAGGGTTCCAAACTGGCGCTGCATATTCCAATATGGGCCTAACGTACACAGTGTACAGGGTTCTGAATGACTCGTGTGTGTGTACTCACCTAGTTGTGGTTGCAGGGGTCGATTCACAGCTCCTGTGTGTGTGTGTGTACTCATCGATATTTGGTTGCAGGAGTCGAGTCACAGCTCCTGGCCCCGCCTCTTTGCTGGTCGCCACTAGGTTCACTCTTTGTCTGCTCCTTGAGCTTTATCGTATCTATTCTTAAAGCTATGTATGGTTCCTGCCTCCACCACCTCACTTTCCAGACAATGCCACTTACTGACAACTCTCTGACTAAAGAAATATTTCCTGTGTGTGTGTGTGTGTAAATAGAATGAAATGCTGAGAATAATATGGGCCTATATTATAGGCCCATATTAATTGTCTCTTACATTTTTTGAGTGTCCATCTGATGCAGCAGACAAACCTTGGTCAGAAGTTATCCTCGTAAATCAAAGACAATCATGTAAAAAAGATATAAAAGATTTAACATAATTTTATATAGGGGTTTAATACCAAGTATCGTAAAGATCCTGTTCTAGTTTAAGGTGCACGATGCTGTGTCCACGATGCTGTGGTCCACGATGTTGTGGTCCACGATGTTGTGGTCCACGATGCTGTGGTCCACGATGTTGTGGTTCACGATGCTGTGGTCCACGATGCTGTGGTCCACTGTATCCAAAGCTTTCCACAGATCCATGAAGACTTCCAGAGGATATTCTTTTTTTTCAAGAGCTGTATAAAGCACTCTTAGGAAAGGCGTAGATTTAGGGTTGATATAACTGAAGTGTACAAATAGTAAACAGAAATAAAGGGGATATAAATAGCCTGTTGAAAATATCTAACCAAAATAGGACTCGCAGTAATGGATTCAAGTTAGAGAAATCTAGATTTAGAAGGACATTGGAAATTACTGGTTTGGCAATAGAGTTGCACAAACCCCACCTGCCCATCTCCTTTCTTACCCACATATATCTCGTGGTTTTAGAGAAATGAGTTACGAAATAACTTTCCTTGGGATGCTCGGGCGGGATAATGAGACCAGCCAGGATTATAATTTTAGCAGAAATTATTAATGGAGGTTATGAAGTGGTTTATTATTCTTTTCTGTCACGATATTTTCTTTTTTTCTTCTCACTTGGAATTTCGTGGCATAAATATTCATAGATCCGGCGCCAGTGTTCGTCCCGCTGAGACGTCACCATTGTCCCGCTGTGACGTCACCATTGTCCCGCTGAGACGTCACCATTGTCCCGCTGTGACGTCACCATTGTCCCGCTGTGACGTCACCATTGTCCCGCTGAGACGTCACCATTGTCCCGCTGTGACGTCACCATTGTCCCGCTGAGACGTCACCATTCTCAGAACTTTCTGAGGAATCTACAAGTTTGTTAGAGACAGCTACAGCTCTTAGTTAAAAAAAATCCTTTGTATTTGTAAATGGAGTGAATTACTAGGACCATAGGTAATTTAGCTAAGAATTTCAGGTTCAGTTTCTAACCGAAACTCACGTCTCGAAAAATATTTAACATTTTCACTTAATTCTCAATATAACACACACACACACACACACACACACACACACACACACACACACACACACACACGTTAAAACATAAGACAGTAATGTTTGTAGCAGTATCTGCGAGACGGATGTTACGAGAGCTGCCATCAGTAACATCAGTCCGCTGGTGCTTCCTGACAACACCCAGGTAAATATTTGTACAAGACGGAGGCTGCAACAGCAAGTGTTAATTAGGTTGGATCACAGCAATCCTCGCTAAGAGGAAAGAATATGTAAATATGTTACTGGAGGTCAGGTGTTATTGAGCGGGTTGCTATAGTCGATTTACCTGCCATCTTACGTGTTCATGAGTCAGGTGTTACAGGGGATTTATCTGCTCTCTGGATCAAATCTGGTTGCCTCCCGTTGCACCTAGAATGCTGTATGACTTCTACTGTGCTAGCTCTTCTCAATATATATAACAACGATTGCAATAATTAAGGAACACTGTCCACAGGTTGACCATTTCCTTGGGATGAGTGAGATGGTCAAGAGGCTGGTGAAGACTGGCCTGGTGCTGACTCTCTAGCAAGACCAAGTTGACCTCCGTTCCTCCAGGTTAAATTTACCCACCCACACCTACACTATCATGGTATTTTATAACACCACCACTCTTACTGTACCACCACTAGTGTGGTAACTAGTGTGGTGATAACATGCTGCGGTGTAAGTCGCTTTACCGGGGGATTACTTCCCATTACTCCAGGCGCTGTAAAACACCTTCACGTGTATTATTATTAGCACAATCTTAATTAAGCGATGAACTCATTAGGATCATATGGTTTCTTCCCAATATGAGAGTTCAGATATATATATATATATATATATATATATATATATATATATATATATATATATATATATATATATATATATATATATATATATATATATTTTTTTTTTTTTTTTTTTTTTCAACAAGTCAGCCGTCTCCCACCGAGGCAGGGTGACCCAAAAAGGAAGAAAATCCCAAAAAAGAAAATACTTTCATCATCATTGAACACTTTCACCACACTCATACATAATCACTGTCTTTGCAGAGGCGCTCAGATACGCCAGCTGAGAATAGTCCCTCCCAGCTGTCACCATCCCAGACCCCTTCCAGGACTCAAGTCCAACTAAATCAATTAACTGGTTTCCCTGAATCCCTTCACAAAATGTTACCCTGCTCACACTCCAACAGATCGTCATGTCCCAAAAACCATTCGTCTCCATTCACTCCTATCTAACACGCTCACACATGCTTGCTGGAAGTCCAAGCCCCTCGCCCACAAAACCTCCTTTACCCCCTCCCTCCAACCTTTTCTAGGACGACCCCTACCCCGCCTTCCTTTCCCTACAGATTTATACGCTCTCCAAGTCATTCTACTTTGATCCATTCTCTCTAAATGACCATACCACCTCAACAACCCCTCTTCAGCCCTCTGACAAATACTTTTAGTAACTCCACACCTTCTCCTAATTTCCACATTCCGAATTTTCTGCATAATATTTACACCACACATTGCCCTTAAACAGGACATCTCCACTGCCTCCAGCCTCCTCCTCGCTGCAGCATTTGCAACCCATGCTTCACACCCATATAAGAGTGTTGGTACCACTATACTTTCGTACATTCCCTTCTTTGCCTCCATGGATAACGTTTTTTGTCTCCACAGATACCTCAACGCACCACTCACCTTTTTTCCTTCATCAATTCTATGGTTAACCTCATCCTTCATAAAACCATCCGCTGACACGTCAACTCCCAAATACCTGAAAACATTTACTTCTTCCATAATCCCTCTCTCCAATGTGATATCCAATTTTTCTTTATTTAAATCGTTTGATACCCTCATCACCTTACTCTTATCTATGTTCACTTTTAACTTTCTACCTTTACACACTCTCGCAAACTCGTCCACTAACCTTTGCAACTTTTCTTTAGAATCTCCCATAAGCACAGTATCATCAGCAAAAAGTAACTGTGTCAACTCCCATTTTGCATTTAATTCCAAATAATTTAATCCCACCCCTCTCCCCAACACCCTAGCATTTACTTCTTTTACAACCCCATCTATAAATATATTAAACAACCATGGTGACATTACACATCCCTGTCTAAGACCTACTTTTACCCGGAAGTAATCTCCCTCTCTCCTACACACCCTAACCTGAGCCTCACTATCCTCATAAAAACTCTTTACAGCCTTTAGTAACTTACTACCTATTCCATACACTTGCAACATTTGCCACATTGCTTCCCTATCCACTCTATCATATGCCTTTTCTAAATCCATAAATGCAATGAAAACTTCTCTACCTTTATCTAAATACTGTTCACATATATGCTTCACTGTAAACACTTGATCTACACATCCCCTACCCACTCTAAAGCCTCCTTGCTCATCTGCAATCCTACTCTCTGTTTTACCTCTAATTATTTCAATAATAACCCTGCCATACACTTTACCTGGTATACTCAGTAAACTTATTCCCCTATAATTCTTACAATCTCTTTTATCCCCCTTCCCTTTATATAAAGGAACTATACATGCTCTCTGCCAATCCCTAGGTACCTTCCCCTCTTTCATACATTTATTAAACAAAAATACCAACCACTCCAGCACTATATCCTCCCCTGCTTTTAACATTTCTGTCATGATCCCGTCAGTTCCAGCTGCTTTACCCCCTTTCATTCTATGTAATGCCTCACGCACCTCCCCCACACTCACATCCTGCTCTTCTTCACTCTTAAACGATGTTGTACCTCCCTGACCAGTACATGAAATTACAGCCTCCCTTTTTTCATCGACATTTAAAAGTTCCTCAAAATATTCCCGCCATCTACCCAATACCTCCAGCTCCCCATCTACTAACTCCCCTACTCTGTTTTTAACTGACAAATCCATTCGTTCCCTAGGCTTTCTTACCTTGTTTATCTCACTCCAAAAAAATTTCTTGTTTTCAGCAAAATTTCTTGACAGAGCCTCTCCCATTCTTTCATCCGCTCTTCTTTTGCATTCTCTCACCACTCTCTTCACCTTTCTTTTACTCTCCATATACTCTGCTCTTCTATTAACACTTCTGTTTTGTAAAAACCTCTCATAAGCTACCTTTTTCTCTTTTATCACACCCTTTACTTCTTAATTCCACCACTCACTCCTCTTTCCTCCTGCACCCACTCTCCTATAGCCACAAACTTCTGCCCCACATTCTAATACTGCATTTTTAAAACTATCCCAACTCTCTTCAACCCCCACTACTCATACTTGCACTATCCCACCTTTCTGCCAATAGTTGCTTATATCTCACCCTAACTTCCTCCTCCTTAGTTTATACACTTTTATCTCTCTCTTACTTGCTGTTGCCATTTTCTTTTTGTCCCATCTACATTTTACTCTAACTGTAGCTACAACCAAATAATGATCCGATATATCCGTTGCCCCTCTATAAACATGTACATCCTGAAGCCTACCCATCAACCTTTTATCCACCAATACATAATCCAGCAAACTACTTTCCTTACGTGCTATATCATACCTTGTATATTTATTTATCCTCTTTTTCATAAAATATGTATTACTTATTACCAAACCTCTTTCTGCACATAGCTCAATTAATGGTTCCCCATTTACATTTACCCCTGGCACCCCAAATTTACCTACTACTCCCTCCACAACATTTTTACCCACTTTAGCATTAAGATCCCCAACCACAATTACTCTCTCACTTGGTTCAAAACTCCCCACACACTCACTCAACATTTCCCAAAATCTCTCTCTCCTCTACACTTCTCTCTTCTCCAGGTGCATAAACACTTACTATAACCCACTTTTCACATCCAACCTTTATTTTACTCCACATAATCCTTGAATTTATACATTTATATTCCCTCTTTATCTGCCATAACTGATTATTCAACATTATTGCCACTCCTTCTTTAGCTCTAACTCTATTTGAAACCCCTGACCTAATCCCATTTATTTCTCCCCACTGAAACTCTCCTACACCCTTCAGCTTTGTCTCACTTAAAGCCAGGACATCCAGCTTCTTTTCATTCATAACATCTACAATCATCTCTTTCTTATCATTCGCACAACATCCACGCACATTCAAACATCCCACTTTGACGATTTTCTTCTTCTTCTTTTTAGTAAGCTATACAGGAAAAGGGGTTACTAGCCCATTGTTCCCGGCATTTTAGTTGACTTTTACAACACGCATGGCTTACGGAGGAAAGATTCTTATTCCACTTCCCCATGGATATGAAAATAAAAGCAAAAAGAACAATAACTATTAAGATAAAATCAAAGAAAACTCAGATGAGTGTGTATACATAAATGTGTATATGTATGTGTAGTGTGACCTAAGTGTAAGTAGAAGTAGCAAGACGTACCTGAAATCTTGCATGTTTATGAGACAGAAAAAATACACCAGCAATCCTACCATCATGTAAAACAAATACAGGCTTTCGTTTTACACTCACTTGGCAGGACGGTAGTACCTCCCTGGGTGGTTGCTGACTACCAACCTACTACCTGCAATATATATATATATATATATATATATATTAAAGTATGGACACCCATAAAGTAGCTCCTAGGATATGTCTTTTTTGACATAATTTATTAAGATTTATTTTACGAAAAGAAGTTTCTGGAAATATACCTTCCTCCCGGAAGGTATATTTCCAGAAACTCCTTTACATACGTTGAATACTGATATAGTTCCTCCCTCATGTGAATCCAAATATGTCCTGTTAGCCTTAATTTTTAAAATTCACTAGAAAACACGAAGAATGAAATGGTTTGTTCCCTATACAAAACCTGAAGTGGATATTTGTATGAAACACTCATATCTGATATGGCTTCTCTGTGTATTCAGATGTCATGACTAATAAGCCTACCGAACTTGCCCAACTCACTTAAAAATTGTACATTTCCAAAAATTATTTTTAGTCTGACACATTTTTTTCGTTGCCGATGATGAATTTCTTTTTTACCAAACCTGATTTTTTTAAAGTCAAATTCTGCTAATTATATCATGGATCAGTTTAAATTTATTTAATATTATTTAACATAAATTATATTTATTTTGTTAAGTAAAAGGACACAAATGCAACTAATGTGACATTTTATTGTGGCAACGTTTCGCATAGTCATAGCTTGAATAAATTTTCACTCCGCTTTTTCGGCAGAAAACACCCTTGCCTTTTAGACCAAAGTCGCCGATTCGGCTTGGAATTTCACTATTTTTTTCACAGTGGTTGTTCTGTATACATACATACATACAATGTTGATACAGTGTTCTCTCGTGTCCACGGTGCCCTTGTCTTTCACTGGGTTTATTCTATATTTTCTCCCATATTTCTCACTGCAGGCTTGCAACAGATGATCCATAGATATAAATCCAGATGTATTCCTA
The DNA here is from genome assembly GCA_009830355.1 of Cherax destructor. NCBI lineage: Eukaryota > Metazoa > Arthropoda > Malacostraca > Decapoda > Parastacidae > Cherax > Cherax destructor. The sequence goes on along the minus strand of WNWK01000187.1, from coordinate 164,504 downwards.
GCCGACTTGGCGGCAAAATCTAAACTCTTACCCCAGTATGTTGTTATAGCAGTGTGAATATTTGGGGAGTAGGACCTCACGTAACTTACACGTATATATTATCATGTATATCTCTCTCCTTGGCTCCAGAGAGTACAAACATCACTGGTTTCACTGGTCATACGTCCGACCTCCTCCAGATGGCAGGAGCCGCGGTACACGGCATTTTGCAATATATGAACAACTTGAGGAGATGCGTCAGCTGGCTTGTGTCCGAACTAGCCGCTCCCAGTAATTTAAATGGCTCTGTGGGAACCAGACTAGGCACACTCAAGGGTGATACGATGCGGAACAATCTACGGTCATTGCAACCTTGAAATCGTCAACGCAGCAGCCTGCTGTGGACAGTTATTCTTCCAAAATTTCGATAAATGTTTTTTTCTTATAGTTGACACTTTAATTGTAACTGATTCTCTGTCATCCATACATGCTCTTAACTCATTAAGTATAATTTGTAGCATGCTTGTGTCAGAAGCCAGACACAGGTATGCTAGGATTGTGGATAGTAGAGTCAGAGTGCACATGCTGTGGATTCCATCTCGCATTGGTCTTCAGATGCATGATAGAACTGATAAATTGGCTAAGTTTTATGCTTTCAAAGGGCTTGTCAGTTAGCAGTTTGAGAACAATAATACGAAAAGAACTTCAACTTAAGACTCAGGGAGATTGACACCAGTCAGTCCATCTATCATCATTCTATCGTGCAGGAGGAGCCACATGTCTATGGTGCATCCAACAAAATAAGCAGACTCTTGGATGTCACTACCGCCCGCCTCCGGCTGGGTTACAAGTATCTTTGGCAGGTTAAATCACCACCACCAGATGTAGACCAAACAAAATGTAAACTTTGCCAGTTGGATTATTGTCACACCCTGCGTCATTATGTACTGGAGTGCGATAAAATTAATGAATTCAGAGACAACTCACTCAGAAATGTTCAAGATATGTCAAAGTATTTTATCCACAGTGGTATATTACAGACCATTTTGGAAAAATACCCTGACTTTGCTTCATGTAAATAAAGCATTACCACGTGTGTGTGTGTGTGTGTGTACTCACCTAGTTGTGGTTGCAGGGGTCGAGACAAAGCTCCTGGCCCCGCCTCTTCACTGATTGCTACTAGGTCCTCTCTCTCCCTGCTCCATGAGCTTTATCAAACCTAGTCTTAAAACTATGTATGGTTCCTGCCTCCACTATGTCGTGTGTGTGTATGAGTGTGTATGTGTATGTGTGTGTGTATATGTGTGTGTGTATGTGTATATGTGTGTGTATGTGTGTGTGTGTATATGTATGCGTGTATGTATGTGTGTGTGTGTGTGTGTGAGACCCAACAATTAAAATTTGCACCAAGAATTCATTACAGTTGTGACCGGGTGTGGGGCCCAGTCCCTGGACCCATTATGTACCTCTGTAATCTTTTGACTACCGCCCACAGGATGGGTATGGGCTGCATAATAAAGATATCAAACTAAACTAACTTATAGGATTGTAGAGCATTATGAATGCCTCTTCTGATTTCCTTCAAGTCTTCAACACAAATATTACACGCACTCTACACTACTCCAGTCACGTGCATTGAGGCAGGGACTGCAATTATGCAATACGGGGATACCAACCAATTACCACCACTAACAGCTATTATCACCAACTAACCCCACCAAGTACCAACAACTTTTACCATCAACCACCAACAACTGCCACCAACAATAACAACCGCCACCAACAATAACAACTACCACCAACTACTCCCATCAAGCACCGACAGTTACTACCACAACTACCACCCCAACCACTATGACTACCAAGCACCACCACCAACTATGACTACCAATCACCACCACCAACTATGACTACCAAGCACCACCACCAACTATGACTACCAATCACCACCACCAACTTTGACTACCACGCACCACCACCAACTATGACTACCAATCACCACCACCATCTATGACTACCAACCACTACCACCAACTATGACTACCAATCACCACCATCAACTGTGACTACCAACCACCACCACCAACTATGACTACCAAGCACCACCAACTATGACTACCAATCACCACCATCAACTGTGACTACCAACCACCACTACCAACTATGACTACCAAGCACCACCACCGACTATGACTACCAACCACTAACACCAACTATGACTACCAATCACCACCATCAACTATGACTACCAACCACTACCACCAACTATGACTACCAACCACTACCACCAACTATGACTACTAATCACCACCATCAACTGTGACTACCAACCACCACCACCAACTATGACTACCAAGCACCACCAACTATGACTACCAATCACCACCATCAACTGTGGCTACCAACCACCACCACCAACTATGACTACCAAGCACCACCACCAACTATGACTACCAACCACCACCACCAACTATGACTACCAACCACCACCACCAACTATGACTACCAACCACCACCACCAACTATGACTACCATCCACCACCACCAACTATGACTACCAACCACCACCAACTATGACTACCAACCACCACCAACTATGACTACCAATCACCACCATCAACTGTGAATACCAACCACTACCACCTACATTTCAGAATCATTGCACCTCGACGACACACCTCCACAGTGTGTTAGTACCAAGTGTTCACCAGTGGACACAAGCTGGCACCAACAGTCTGATAAATCAACTCTACCAAGTTTCCCAGATCTTCACGCACTTCGACACTATCTCCTTTATTGTCAATTGACAATTATAATACAAACTCTTCACAAGTGTCCAATGTTCATCTCTATCGCAATGTTTACATTTCTTAACAAAGTTTCGCACTAAGTAATAACAAAAGTTTTAATTAAAAATTATGGATTTTAAAGCACATTGTCAGGAAACTTCGTTCGGCAACATAGAGGCAACGGGTGAGGGCTTCCTTCAGGTGGAGGCGGAGGAGGACAGCACGCCCCTCAGGGCTAACAATACCTCCCTTGAGGAGTCGACCCTCTTCCAGAGGTATCTTCAGGAGAATGTGACCACCCTCTTCGAGAAGTACCTTCAGGAGAATGTGACCACCCTCTTCGAGAAGTACCTTCAGGAGAATGTGACCACCCTCAAGACAGTCCTGCAGAAGGTGACTTCCCTTGAGGAAAAGGTGACTTCCCTTGAGGAGAAGGTGACTTCCCTTGATGAGAAGGTGACTTCCCTTGAGGAGAAGGTGACTTCCCTTGAGGGAAACACCACCACCAACTTCAACACAGTCCTGGAGAAGGTGGCCTCGCTGGAGAAGACCTCGCTGGAGGACCCCTGCACCACCGTCCTGCAGAAGGGGACGACCGACACCTCTTGGAATGAAAATGGGGGAAAGCATCTTTTCTGTAGTAGGGAAATGTACCTTCAGGAGGGCACCAACACCAAGGTTCTTCCTGACACAGACATTCAGTACTCCAACACCAAGGACCTCCCTGACCCTCGCAGTACACCCCTGAAGAGGAGGGGTGTACTGCCGGCAGACACTGACTGTCGGCAGGAGGAAGTCCTCCCGGCAGACAACGACAATCGGCAGGAGGCGAACACCAACGAAGAGGTTGTACTAGACGAAGCGGCACTCGTATAAATTCATATAAATTCATATAAACTCATACAAACTCATATAAACCAGAAACAGTACTTGACCTAACACTGATTCTTGTGGCACTCCATTTGTTACACTGTCCCCATTCTGACGTCTCTTCCCAGATAGGAATAACGGGAAACCTGCTCCACCGGAGCAGGTTTCTTGTTATTCCTATCTGCATCTCAAGTTCAGGTCTCATGTGAGGTACTGTATTAAATGCGTTCTTGCAGCCTAAGAAAACGCAATTCACCCAGCTATGTTTCGTAAAAAAATATTAATATTTTGTACGAAACATAGCTAATAGTTTACACAGGAAAACACGCAGTCGTAGAAATAGTGTTTTTACAGATTAAAGGCAGTAGTTAAAAATATAAATCGTCACATATTTGCTACAAGTGATCTATAGAAAATAAATGTAATTAAGAGGAATATGCCAAAAAAAGGCTGAAAATTGAAGAGTGAAGGAAAAATGAAAAGGTTACCAATGGTAATAGAGGATTAACAGAGAGAAAAAGGGACAGGATAAGACGGTTAAACACAGGACGATAAGATAAATACAATACAATGACTAAGGAAAACAGTATCTTGCATGAAGCCAGAGTCAGAATTACCAGTACACGAGACCAGAATAGCGTAACAGGTTACGGGCGGATGCAAAGAGCATTGTGACAGGTGGACCTACCTACCTGGATGAAACAAAAGCGTGACAGATGGATGAAACAAAAGCGTGGCAAGTGGATGAAACAAAAGTGTGACAGGTGGATGAAGGAAGTTCAAGTTGGACATAACACTAGTGCTGTGTCACAGAATAAGAACTAAGTTTGTGTTAAAACTGCTACGAAACAGCTATAATTATATGAAGAGGTTTCGTGATGGGCAAGACTCTCGGACATAATATAGTGAATGGCGATTATATTAGGCTATATATAACACAACCGACCAAACTATTGAATTAGACGTTTCACCCTAATTGCTGAGAAGGGGTTGTTGCGGTGGTTTGGTCATGTAGAAAGGAAGTAGAGGGGTATGGATAACGAAAAGAATACATAAATCTGACAACCATTATAAAAAAGACTTATGTCAGTGTGTTAGAAATGAACAGAGACAAGTAGTTTTTAAAGGACGTGTTGGAAATAAATGGTATAAAATACCGACACAATGGAAAAATAAACACATGAGCAGTATAATGTGATCCTTTACAGACAAAGTTTCTCCCACGCAGTGGGCTTTATCGAGTCACAAACAGGTGGAGAATGCTGCATGTGACAGTCACCCTACTTTGAAGACTGTCACATGAGCATTCTCCACCTAACTAAATCCTATATATACTCGTGTATCTTTTATCCAGGTAGATCTGTTTGTGACTCGATAAAGTTTATTTTTCCAAAGGACGTGTTGCTGGAGTGTAGGCAAGGTTTCAGAGAAACCAGCTAACCAGACTTTGAGTTCTGGAGGAAGGAAGCTACAGTGCCTGGAATATGAAGGAGTGGGGATGTTGCAGTCGGGGGTTAATCCAAAATGTGATGTCAGCACACTTCTGGCAAGACACCAACTACCCTGTAAGTGACACTACCTTGTAAGTGACACTACCCTGCAAGTGACACTACCCTGTGACACTACCCTGTAACTGGTGCTACCTTATAAGTGACGCTACCTTGTAAGTGACGCTACCTTGTAAGTGACGCTACCTTGTAAGTGACGCTACCTTGTAAGTGACGCTACCCTGTAAGTGACGCTACCTTGTAAGTGACACTACCCTGTAAGTGACGCTACCTGTAAGTGACGCTACCCTGTAAGTGACGCTACCTGTAAGTGACGCTACCCTGTAAGTGACGCTACCCTGTAAGTGACGCTACCTGTAAGTGACGCTACCCTGTAAGTGACGCTACCCTGTAAGTGACGCTACCCTGTAAGTGACGCTACCCTGTAAGTGACGCTACCCTGTAAGTGACGCTACCCTGTAATTGACGCTACCCTGTATGTGACGCTACCCTGTGAGGAAGACCTCGTGTCTTGGTGGGAAAACGCAACAACACGGGGGCTGAGGCACTCCGTCAGGGTGGATGGGGTGCACCAGTTCGACCGCCACTGGGCACTGACACACTACCTCTCCTGGTGTGACGCCCTTCCTCCGGAAGGGTGGATATATGAGACTGAGAAGGTAAAACTGGTAGAATACATCGTCAGTATGTAGGTAAGAAACAAAATGCTGGTTGTGGTATTTTATTGTCAAGACGTTTCGCTCGCCAGGGACTTTATCAATTTGTGAATTAATAAAGAACCTGTTGGACAAAACATCGTCACCGTATAAAGCCATAACCAGTATTCTGTATCTTGTTTACACAACACTGGAAAGCTTTACGTACGTCCAGGTTTTAAAGTGAATTACCACCAAGGGAAGGGAATAGGAAGAACAAGAATAAAACAAGTCCACTTGAACTTGAGATGCGCTCCAGCGTCATCCTGGAGAAAGTTGCGTCACGTTGCCCACAAGACGGTACGTTACCTCCTCTTGCAGAATACGTATATACATAGACGTATTTCTCCCAGCGTATTTATGCTGAGAGAAATACACCTAACAAGAATACATTAATCCTATTTTAGGGCTTAAAGTATTCTTGTTAGGTGTTGAAAAATTACCTGCAGCAATCTACTCACAGAACAAGTTTGGACATGATTATATTAACATAATGCTGACCATTTGTCGCCGTTTATCTGCATCTTAGTTAAAGATTTTGTTTTCACTACAGTTGCATTGATGATGTAATATAGCAGATTTTTCAAATAATCTACTTTTTTAATTCCTAAAGCAAGAATTTCATTTTGTTTAAATCTCATTTTTTTTGGAGAGGAGAGAGTAATGTAGAGAAAGAAGAGTGAGATGAGACAAGGAAAGGAATGGAGATGCTTGCAAGACAGAAAGAAAGGACGTAATTGAAAGGAACTAAGTGGTGGCAGACGGAAGAGGAAGGGAATGTGCTGAGGAATTGACAGAATTCTATTAAGTGTTCAATGTACCTTTGATATACCTACGTATAATGAGTTGCGACAGTTTTTCTACTCTCGGACCTGGACCCTGGGCCAGGTTTGTCTAGTGCTTGCCTGGTCAACCAGACTGTTGCTGCTGGCAGCCCGCAGGCCCACATATCCATTACAGCTCAGTTGATATGGCACTTAGTGGAGATATTTATACAGTTTCCTCTTGAAGACTTCTATACTTGTCCGAGTAGTGTTTCTGATATCTTCTGGTAAGATCTTGAATTGTCTGGAGACACGGATGTTGATATAATGTCTTCTTATTGTACCCACGGAGCCCCTGCTTTTTACTGGGTTTATATTACACTTCCATATTACTCACTCCAGTATGTTGTTACGGTAGTTTGCAGATTTGGGAATAGGCCATCAAGTAATTTCCGCCTAAGTATTTTCATATACAGTACTTCTCTTTCCTCCGCTCCAGCAAGTACACATTAGCTACGGCTGCTTCAAAAGTTGTGCAGCTTCAAATGTCTTGTTCCAGCAAAGCTGGAGCTATTTCTTCACTCCATGAAAAGGTAGAGCATGGAGGAAAATGGGAAGACTGGAAGTGGAAAGAAAAGATTGTAAGACATTGTTTAAATGGGGAAGGGAAAATAGATAAGGAGGTAAAGAAAAAAGGGGGGAAAAGGAACAATGATGAAGGATAGAAAGAGAAAAAGGTAGAATCAGGTGAACAAATGGTGGAGGGAAGAGTCAGTGAAGAGTAAGGGGTAACACAAGGCTTCCCAGTGGTTCAGGAAACCTTGAGACCATTCATTACAGTCCGCTTCGGAGGCCCCAACAGCTATAATAATAGGGATGACATGGGACACGTCTCTGCCTTTTGTTTTGGTCACTTAGTAGTAGACTGATTTGAAAAATATTTCTACACGACTCGGTTGAGCAAGATGTTAAATATGGTCTTAGCTGACCAGTGATGTTCCATATGACAACTCAAAAAAGGGAGTAAATACTGATTTGTCTGGATCTGAAATTACTTTCAATGTTTAACGAAAAGTAATGAAGGATTAGAAGAGGTAATTAGGCGCCCATGGCTGTTCCTTTCATCAGATCAGTCCTACTTTATCACATTTAATTCTCTCCTATCCTTCCTTCTCCTACTTTACCATACTCTTTCTTTCCTTTATCATTCTATCCTATTCCTTGGCCATAAAAGTTGTTTTATATAATGTTTGCTGAATAATCCCTAAACGTTCAGTAGTAAGGACGAAACGTTCAGCAACAAGGACGAAACGTTTAGCAGTAAGGACGAAACGTTCAGCAGCAAGGACGAAACGTTCAGTAGTAAGGACGATACGTTTAGCAGCAAGGACGATACGTTTAGTAGTAAGGACGAAACGTTTAACAGCAAGGACGAAACGTTCAGCAGCAAGGACGAAACGTTCAAAGGACTATCACCTCAACTTTTATACACAAAATGCTACCAGCCTAGAAATCATTTTTTATGTATACCTGCCTAGCAGGTATACATAAAAAATTATGAATATATAATAGCCAAATAGAAAGTTCAACCTTAGAAAAAAAATCGAGTGGAATATTCCAACAGGTCAAATACCGTGGAAAATTGTGCAGACGATCTTTTATTTTTAGTATCATGAGTTACACTGATCATCTTGAAGCACGTTCGACTCACAACTGAAGGATCCGAGCTCAATTCTGGGCTAGGTGGAGCAGATGATTATGTCTTTTAATACCTACTAGATCCTATTACCTCGCCTCACCTAGCAGTAAATAGATAACTACTGTTGCAGGTTCATCTAGGGAAGGATCTGGGGTCCCCAGTGGAAATTAACTGCACTCTTTGGCTTTCTTGAGTTGTCCTGGGTTATGAACCCTCAGAGGTGAATAATTAGTAAATAATTTTCTCTTATGGTCTTAGCTCCAACTCCGTCTGAGTGGCTTGTACTAAGTTTGCTATCTACATTACATTGGTTCATCTAGATTCTTTGGATTAGGAAATAACATCCCACGAATTTTTACTCTATGTTTGAGCTCGTCTAATTAAGTGTGTCGCCTAGAACCCTAACTCTAGTCTATGTAAGATCATCTAAACTAGTAAGTTAAGAGGACTAGACCACCTGACATTCAGGCCGGGTTCGATAAGCAGCAGTTTGTTGCAAAATTACCAGTGTAGGGACAGCTGTCCCTGTTGTGACTGATAAAGAGTTTTGGCTGCCTCGCTTTACTCTCTCAGTCTACCCACTCCAATTCCTGTGTGTACTCACCTACTTGTACTCACCTAGTTGTGGTTGCAGGGGTCGATTCAAAGCTCCTGGCCCCGCCTCTTCACTGGCCGCTACTGGGTCACTCTCCCTGCGCCATGAGCTTTATCATACCTCTGCTTAAAGCTATGTATAGAGCCTGCCTCCACTACATCGCTTCCTAAACTATTCCATTTCCCGACAACTCTGTGACTGAAGAAATACTTCCTAACATCTCTGTGATTAATCTGAGTCTTCAACTTCCATCTGTGTCCCCTTGTTGTTGTGTCCCATCTCTGGAACATTCTCTCTCTGTCCATTTTGTCAATTCCTCTCAGTATCTTATATGTTGTTATCATGTCCCCCCTATCTCTCCTGTCCTCCAGTGTCGTCAGGTCGATTTTCCTTAACCTCCCCTCGTAGGACATACCCCTTAGCTCCGGGACTAGTCTTGTTGCAAACCTTTGCACTTTCTCGAGCTTCTTCACATGCTTGGCTAGGTGTGGGTTCCAAACTGGTGCTGCATACTCCAGTATGGGCCTAACGTACACAGTGTACAGGGTCCTGAACGATTCTTTATTAAGATGTCGGAATGCTGTTCTTAGGTTTGCTAGGCGCCCATATGCTGCAGCAGTTATTTGGTTGATGTGCGCCTCAGGAGATGTTCCTGGTGTTATACTCACCCCAAGATCTTTTTCCTTGATTGAGGTTTGCAGTCTCTGGCCCCCTAGGCTGTACTCCGTCTGCGGTCTTCTTTGCCGTTCCCCAATCTTCATGACTTTGCACTTGGTGGGGTTGAACTCCAGGAGCCAGTTGCTGGACCAGGCTTGCAGGCTGTCCAGATCCCTTTGTAGTTCTGCCTGGTCCTCGTCCGATTGAATTATTCTCATCAACTTCACATCATCTGCAAACAGGGACACTTTGGAGTCTATTCCTTCCGTCATGTCGTTCACAAATACCAGAAACAGCACTGGTCCCAGGACTGACCCCTGTGGAACCCCGCTCGTCACCGGCGCCCACTCTGACACCTCGCCACGTACCATGACTCGCTGCTGTCTTCCTGACAGGTATTCCCTGATCCATTGTAGTGCCTTCCCTGTTACCCCTGCCTGGTCCTCCAGCTTCTGCACTAATCTCTTGTGTGGAACTGTGTCAAACGCCTTCTTACAATCCAAGAATATGCAATCTACCCACCCCTCTCTCTCTTGCCTGAAGGGGTAATGGACTCTTACTTCCCACAAGCAGATTAATTAAACACACATGTTCATACCAGAATCATGGAACACGCTATTCTCTCCTTGCTAGAGTTCGTTGCATCTACAAGTGAGAGTTAAACTAGAGTAATTACTCTTTTGCCTTAGCAGGAAAATTAAGGGAAAACCTGCGCCCACTTTATCTACAAATTGGGACTATTATCAGTTCTAGTCTATAGCTAGATAACAAAAAATATACCATCTTGTATTGAATACTGTTGCAATGTTTAGCAAGGAAGAGAAATAAAGCTGAGTTCAGCATATCCTTTGTGGGGACACTGTCAGGAGGGCGAGGAGTGCTGGCGAGGCTCAGATTGCTTCAAGGAATGGACGAGACATGTGTCACAAGGGCGTTGCCTCCTTATTGAACAAAAGACAAAGGGACAGTAGTGACCAAGGCGTTATTGACTCTTGTTCATTCTGACAATCTCAGGAAACTAAGAAAGTTAGACTAGTTCCCTTATATAAGCCAGATAATTCGCGGTAGAACTAATCACACAGTGCTGTTGCGTATCCGTGTTCTTGCTGTTGTGGACAATGCCACGAAACTATGAACAAATGATGGAACTGAATAGTGAATGGCAATCGGTAGCGAGTGATATCGGTCTTAATGGTGCTGTCAACGCCATAGCTCACATTACACAAGTCTTAATCTCTTGTAACGGCAATTAAACTGCAGTTTAGGGCAGACACAAGGTGATTAGAGCTGTCCTATTCCAGGCCGTTATCTGTGGGCTTTTAAGACCAAACCAAGTGAGTTCCACTAAGCGTTTCAGATGTGAACTGCTGAAATATGCGCTCCTTTGGGACAAATTATATAATTAACTACTTGTCATTCTACAGCTCAGAGGTGGGGCTACCACTACTCAAGCGACGGAGACTTCTTGACCGTGGCTGCGTTATCACTGAAGTCATCACTGAAGTCATCACTGAAGTCATCACTGAAGTCATCACTGAAGTCATCACTGAAGTCATCACTGAAGTCATCACTGAAGGCATCACTGAAGGCATCACTGAAGGCATCACTGAAGGCATCACTGAAGGCATCACTGAAGTCTTCACCGAAGTCTTCACCGAAGTCTTCACCGAAGTCATCGGAAAGTAGACTTGGCTGGTAAATTCCCCCACACCAAGGCCACTGTAGATTAGACCGATTTTTGATTCAACCTCCTTAGTATCATCGGGCACAATATGAAAACTTTCTTTTAAACAAAGAATGAATATTACGCATTAACTCAAAGAAAAAAATCAAGTTAATGCGTAATTTTTATACTGTTCAGAGAACATAAAGAAAGAGCACTGCTGCAGGCCTACTGGTCCATGAAAGGCACGTCCAAGTCTCACTCACCCACAACTACCTAGAGTAAACTTGGAGGGTATTCTCGGGGTCAACGCCCCAGTGGCCCGGGCCATGACCAGGCCTCCCAGTGGACCAGGGCCTGATCAACCCACTCAGCCTTTTGATTGATCAATTATCGATCGAATCTATTATATTTGGTTGCTGATGGACAATTATTAAATCACACTGGTCGCTACAAGGTCCTCTCTCCCTATCTTTGAGCTTTATTGTACCTCTTCTTAAAACTATGTATGGATCCGGCTAGCCAATTATGCATGTTCATAATATGGTATTGGAAAATGCGATTTAATCTTATCTTGTAAACAATACTATAATTTATATTAATTACATTAATTATGACCTATATAAGCTTAAAAATTCTATGAAATGAAAAACGTGATCTTACGCTTTTAAATAAGGTAGAAAAACACCAATGGCAATACGTCACTGACTTTTTTTGGTTATCCAAGGTTCTCTACACATATGCTATGTATGATATACTATGTAACTGCATTTATGTATACCTGAATAAACTTACTCTTGTAAGACAGTGGAGTGCTGATTACAGATGAACTAAACACTATTTTTTTTTAATTTCTTACCTGATAAACCTCTCACATTTCATGCAGTTTTTGTTACAAATATAAATTTTAACTTTTGTTTAAGACAAAAAAAAAAAACGTATTACTCTGCAAGAATAAGGTACGCTGGAAACTCTCATCCCCTAGGTCAAGATTTCTCAACCTGGGATCTCTGGAAGCCTAGAGCTCCGTAGACTGGCTTCAAGGAATACCTGGAGGGAGTATACCTGGAGGGTATTCCGGGGGTTAACTCCACCGCCGCCCGGGCCAGGCCTCGGGGTGGACCAGGGCGGAAACGGAGGAAACCCTATTTTGCAAATCTTTACAAAAAAGCAATACAAATTAGGAGATAATTTAATTATTGAAAGGAAATAACTTTCTTGTGGGAACAGTGTGTTGGTGTGAGCAAACATGGAGTGAAAGCAATGACTAACAAACATCGTGGTTTTACTCCACGTGTAAAAGCTGTATAAATATTTACAAGCAGTTACTGTATCATTAATCAACAGGAATGGATGTGAATGGACGTCAGCTGTTATAGCTTAGAAAAAAGGACATTTCTACCTCCTTACAGTAGAGAGAAATATGCATATGATGTTCAAAAAATACAGATTAAAAGATTTCATGTTAGATGTCTACTTCAACGACCTTCTTAACCTAATCCCAGAATCCCATACCCATGCAGATTGCTATACTCTGACATTTACCTATTCAAGAGAGGAAATGCCAGCTGCTCTTTGGTACATCAATCACCAGCTTACAACTATATAAGCCTGGGGGAAACGATAGCAGGTTATATTTACTGCTGAGAAAACACTAATGATGATGGTCTCTCGGAAAGATGATGTTGATGCTTTAGCAGTGATAATGAAGGAGAGAAAGGAGGGGAGGGAGGGAGAGACAGAAATGGAGAGAAAGAGAAGGAGAGGGAGGGAGATACAGACAGACAAAGAGACTGAATCAATGTACATTGTCTCACTTTCTCATCCAAAGCTTCTAGTGTCAGTTTGTCGCCTCATAAAAGCACAGAGGCAAAAGCTGATAGCGGTTATGAAGGCGTCACACTTGGAAAAACAGGAAAAAAAACAAGGACATGCACATGTGTTTCCTGACGATAAAACAATAACAGTTCTCTGGAATAAGTGTAGCGAAGCAGCCGCTAGCTTATACAGTGTGGTTCCTGATGCTCTACACAGCCCAGCATCTCTTATATAGACCACTAAATCTCACTTATGATGCTCATCTCTTCAGTCAGTTACTGACCTTGCAGGCAGCAGGGTGACGCGGGTCAAGGAGGAAGAATATGAAATTCCGTTGTATATTTAATAGTATAGCCACTGATTTTTTGTTTTAGAAATTATATATACGGAATCACTACAGAGAAACAGGAGCGTGATACAGAGACAAAAGTAAAGGTAACAATAACATTAGACCTCATATTAGTGAAATAAAGGATATTCTTGAGAGATTCGTGTATTTGCATTCCAAACTTCATCAATGAGGGCATTATGAAAATTTACGAAATAGCATATTATATAAAATATCCCACAAGCTTTGACAAATCTTTTAAAATTGCCAGAAATACAATTTTCAATTCCTTAAAGAATACAGAGCCAACAAATTCAACCAAGAATGTGTTGGATTTGCTATATCATGAAAACTTGCTTAATCTTTTTTTTTCTACTTTACTTCCAAAATTCAAGTTATATTTAAAAATCTTGATGTAAAAAATCTATTTCATTATGAATTCTTTCAAAATTACTGATCGCTGCTTCTCTAATATTCCCTGTACGAAATGCAATAAATTTTATTTTGTGCAAATTGAAAAAAATAGCATTATAAATAGCCAAGAGTCTAATGTTCTGTTTATTCATGCTATATATTTTAACCACACTATAGATTTTCAAAAAGGCGAGATAGTTGCAGTAAGCAAATCCATAGTTTAACAAAATATATTAGAATCAGGCTTCATAAACATAGAGAACTGAATATAAGTCCAGGATTGTATAAATTAGATTCATTTATAATGAAGAGAATTTGTGAGGATTATGAGCTGTGTTGACCAAATTCTCTTTTGCCTGACATGTCACCTGAGTGAAAAATTTCAAAACATTGGAAATGAATTCCAATTCTCAGTGATATTCCAAACGCTTTCGTGATTTCTCACAGTATCAAAAACATGAAAAACGGTATAACAAGAGGAGACTTATAAATCTGAAATATGACCTAACATGTGACTTTATTGTTGTGAGGTATTTAGTCAGGTCACAGGTGAAGAAAAAATTATCACATGTCAGGTTAAGGAGAATTTTGTCAACAACTTATGATCCTCACAATTTCTATAATAAATAAATCTAAATTGTAAAATTCTGAACATACATTCACACTGCTATTTTTTTTTTATTTAAAGCTTCATTCTATATTTCTTGCAACATCACATTGATTGATGCAACTTTCTCGGCCTATTGAAAATCAATAACTACCCCATATAAGTTTAACCTATATTCTTGCATTACTGAACTATGTATCTAACATTCCCGTTTGATTCTTTCTACCTAAATTATTTAATTTGGTTCTGAATGTTTAGTATAATCTTATCTTTTATAAAATAGGTTAGTTTTATACAAAGGTATAATTTAAATCTGTTGCTAATCATATAGATTAAATTATCTTAACTGGGTCACATTTCATGTTGTAGACATTATTCTGAATGTTTTGAAATAGTGCCTTTTTTTTTTAGTAATACATTTTAGATTCTGACGATAGATGAAAAAAACATCCGAAACGTCAATAAAGAAATAGGGTGGCAATTGAAGACGCTGTTTGTCACAGCCTTCGTCCTGCTTTTTATATTGATGGTTCGTTTTTCATTATGTATTTATAGTGGTAGGGAAAGTGGAATATTCAAATGGCAACAGGAACAAATCCAAATTACGCACACATTCTTTACACTGCTGTCTTTCTACCTTTCCTATCTCCTTTTTCGGCAACTTCGCCTCTGGCGACCTAAAACAAGGCAAGGTGACCATTCAGTAGCCCGTGCGGTTTATTAAACTCGGCCCGATCATTGTCTTGGGGCCCCGTCCCAGTTGAGGTAGGACTACGGGACACAAAGCAAAGTTCTTTTTTCCAGCTTATTATCTAAGTCAGTTTTACCTTAGCTGGGCAGCATGCCCAATATAAGAGTCAGACTTCGGGTCACTGATGCCCAGAAGTCCAAGAGGGACATTTTAGATTGCATTTGTACTAATGCCACTGTTGCACCTTTGGATATATTCCAAACCCACTCTGGTGCGGTACTACTGCTCTCCTGGGAACAGGAGCTTACTAAAACAATGTATCCCCCCCACAACTTCCAAGCCCAACGCTCTGTGTTTGTTGCACGCATGAACAGCTTCATGCGTGAATGCATTGCTGATGAACTCGTGGAGGAGATCAATTGAACAAACCCCGAGTTAAAGGTCCAAAAGGCTTATAAATTTGCAAAGAACTGGAACAACCAATAATCCCTGAAACTAATCCTCGAGACACCAGAAAAAGTCAAAATCATATGTGACAACGGTTTGAGATGATTTGGAGCCAAATGTACACCTGACCAAGGCTCTGTGGTAAGGTTTGTGGTAAGGTTTGTCAACTTAACCCTGTGCTTCAAGTGCTATGGTTTCAGCCATGACAAATATATGTACCAGCGAGAAAACCGTCTGCAGTATCTGCTCAGGAGAACATGTTTACAGGGAATGCCCCAACAGGAGCAATCCCAAGTGTGCCCTTTGCAGTGGGAAACACCACGCTGTCTTCCTAGCTGCCATACCAAGAAATCTACAGTTCAGAAAATTCTGGACTATAAGACACTGGCGAAGTCCAAGAAAATCACTTCACAGACACCACCCATGCTGTCCCAAGACTTTCCCAAATCAACCGAGCTCTGGCGGGTCACCTATCGCCACCTCCACCAACAACAATGATTGGACCTCCTCCTCTTTCCAACCCGCCTCCCCATCCAAACCCTGACATGCACCAAGCCCAAGGTGCTACTCAACCTTCCCCGGGTCCATCCAAGAAGGCGCAATGAAAGGGACCCTGAGATACATGGCACGTGGAGATGACCAACTCTGCTCTACCATCCTCTACGAACTGTTAATAGCAAATGGAGCCACAGCCATGATCGTTGCTGATATAGTGTGCTCATTAATGAGTCTTCCCCTTCATGGCAGGGTGAATATAACCTCTCTCAGCACCCACACCAAATCAACCCCCGCCCCCAGTAGGAAACCAACGGCTCCTGCACCTGCACCAGTCACTGATGCACAATCCGCTGCCGTAGAGGCTGACCCAAATCACAAATCAGGTTCCACTGCTGCTCAGAGTGATGTAGTTGCTTTGCAACCACCTCAATTCACCCATGTACCCTTCCACGAAGAGAACCCAATGTCTCCCATCGCTGATGTTGATGGGAATGATGACCAAGTGCACGTAGGGAACGAGGCATCTGACGTGTCCCTAGGGTCAGAAGACGAGACTGATTTGTCAAGTCAATGTCACCAACACTAGCAGTATTGAGGAGGACCAACCATTCCGTTCTCAGAAAACCACTCAGGACTACGCCCCACCCCGCTCCCACCCCGACGACTCGAGTAGGGAGAACATGCACACACCTTGCAGCTATAACCTCAGACACTAATTCTCTGCACGCAGCATCAACACAAAACACACAACACAATGAGGATCACAATTTTACAACTCAACATCCAGCGCTTCTTCATCAACCGCTACCTCCTAGAAGCTGATCCATGCAACCACAATCTGGACATTATCCTTCTGAATGAGTCAGCTGCCGGTCCAGACCAATATATAAAATTACGAGGTTACTCAACACCTGAGAAATTCTGAGGGCCCTTCAGTGGAATTGGTGTCCTAGTGAAACACGGATATGCAATCCGTAACATCCATGTTGACGAGGACAGCATCATAGCGATAGAACTGATTACCTCATATGGGCGGCTAATAGTGGGAATGGGATACTTTTCCTCCAGACAGCCAAACAAATTCCATCCCCCTTCACCAGATACGCAGTAGAATGCCCCTACAGTCCTAGCAGATTTTAATGCCCATCACCCCGCTCTATTCAACTGCTGCCCTACCCATCCGCTAGGTGACCAAAAGAAAAAAACAGCTATTCAGTGTAATGGCAGCAAGAAACGTATCCTTAAGTCATACGTGGGCCCCCACCCGGGGACACCTGACGTAGTTCTTACCAACAGAGACTGCGACTTATACCACTGCAAAGTCTCACCAGGCGGGAATGTCGGATCAGACCATATTCCTGTCATATAAAGATTCAGACTTCGCCATTTCGGATACTACCCCGCCGAAACCCAACCTAAAAACCCTAGGCTTTGACCCTTTTAGGAACTACCAAAGCAATGACCACACTTTTTCGCTTGAAAACCAGCAATCAACTACAATAGACGAGGCAATCAGCTTCCTCCACGAAAGACTGAGGTCGCTCAGGCATGCTGCGAAATATATCAAAGATCTACCAGCAGTACAAGCCAACCAGAGAGATTAAGGACAGCATGAATAATTACCAAGCAGAGTAAGACACTACCAAACAGGACAGCCCACATGGGCTCTACTGCTGGGGTTGAGGAGGGAATTAAACACCCAGCATTAAAGAGAAATATGGAAATATCTTGTTCTCCAGGCTAACCAAAACACCGTCAAGAACAGTTCTGGAGTATTAGGTATAAGGCAAGCGAAAATTTGTGTAATGCAATAATTTCGCAAAAATCATTCTGAACCTAACGAAAAAAAAATATTTCATTGTGTTTGTTTATTATTAAATTATTGTAAACTTATCTAAAATATATTTAGTTGGATTAGACTAAATTAAATTGTGTTTGTTTTAGGGTTAAGTAAGTTTCGTAAGGTTCTTTTGGTACAAAATTATTAATTTTAACGTTAGCATAAATGAAAAAAATGTATATTTAAACGTATAAGAGAAAATTTTAGAAAGGACTTAATTTTAAACGAGTTATTGCTAATTGAGAAGTTTTATCTATTCGGCACGACACACATACACACACACAAACAACACTGGAGGAGAGAAGGGTCAGAGGAGACATGATAACGACATACAAAATACTGCGGGGAATCGACAAGGTAGACAGTGACAGGATGTTCCAGAGAGGGAACACAGAAACAAGGGGACACAACTGGAAGCTGAAGACTCAGATGAGTCAAAGGGATGTTAGGAAGCATTTCTTCAGCCACAGAGTAGTCAGGAAGTGGAATAGTCTAGAGAAAGATATAGTGGAGGCAGGAACCATACATAGTTTTAAGACGAGGTATGATAAAGCTCATGGAGCAGGGAGAGCAGAGACCCAGTAGTGGACAGCGAAGAGGCGGGGCCAGGAACTGAGTCTCGACCCCTGCAACCACAATTAGGTGAGTACAATTAGGTGAGTACACACACACACACACATATATATATATATATATATATATATATATATATATATATATATATATATATATATATATATATATATATTTGTGATATATATATATTTGTGATATATATATATATATATATATATATATATATATATAAATATATATATATATATAGGATGGGGTCCACCTCTGGTACAAATTGAGGACCCATAGCCTCGGAGAAGTGGATAAAAAGGCTTCAAGGAAGAATATTTGATTTCTTCCTGATGCCATTTGAATATTCCACTTCTCCTACCACCCCATCTTTTTTTTTACCAATAGGTATATTTTATTACATAATATGGTACAAAAGATTTGAGAGATACATTGTTGATATAAAGATGGCATATACAGTATATATATATATATATATATATATATATATATATATATATATATATATATATATATATATATATATATATGCAAAAGATCACAGTAATCAGGTGATATCAAAATATGCAAGACAACCACTATGAAAAATAGAGGAATTCCAAGCGCTTTCGTGACTACTCACATTATCAAGGAACTATAAAAGGAACCATGACAAGAGGACTTATATAAAGGGCAAGACTACACCTCACAGTCACATCACACTAACAAAGACTACACCTCACAGTAGCATATATATATATATATATATATATATATATATATATATATATATATATATATATATATATATATATATATATATATATATATATATATATATGTCGTGCCGATTAGGTAAAACTGGTCAATTAGCAAGAACTCATCTAAAATTAAGTCCTTTCTAAAATTTTCTCTTATACGTTTAAAGATATATTTTTTTCATTTATGGTAATGTAAGAATTTTTAATTTTGTACCAAGAGAAACTTTGAAAACCTACCTAACCTTATTACAACAAGCGCAATTTAATTTAGCCTAACCCAACTAAATATATTTTAGATACGTTAACATTAATTTAATAATAAACAAACACAATGAAATATATTTTTTTCGTTATGTTCAGAATGATTTTGGCGAAATTATTGCATACACAAATTTTCACTTGTCTTATATGGCAAGGTGAGCGTTGCTATTTAAGCCAAAATCGCAAGTTTTACCTAATCGGCACGACATATATATATATATATATATATATATATATATGTATGAATGTATGTATGTATGTATGTATGTTTGTGTGTGTGTGTACTCACCTAGTTGTGGTTATAAGGGTCGAGTCACAGCTCCTGGCCCCGTCTCTTCACTGTGTGTGTGTGTTATATGAGCTCTCCCCCTTGATCATGTCTTACCATCTCATTGAAGTCTCTACTTATGTTAGTAAGTCAAAGAATTAAAAAATAGCAATTGTAAGAAATAAATGAGTGTGTACTTACCTATATGTGGTTGCATGGGTCCATTAATAGCTCCTTGCCCGGAGTGTGTGAGTGTGTTTACTCACCTAGTTGTACTCACCTAGTTGTGGTTGCAGGGGTCGAGGCACAGCTCAGTGTGCGTGTGTGTGTGTTTAAAGATATTCTGAAAGATATTGATAGGAACGTCTGAAACGTTTCTTCTCCTTAATTTGTTAATACCCTTTAATAATATTATATAAGGGTAGACTTTGGTTCAAGGAAGTACCCTTATTCAACAGTCAATTATTTAGAGTTAGAAATTATTCCGCATATTAAGAAACAAGTTTAACCAAAGTAGTGAGGCATAATTTTTTATTCAATTGTTGCGAAAGTGATGGAGATGGTGTTGTTAATGTCAGGGGTTGGTGGCTGGTTGTTGTGGTGACAGAAGTGGTAGTGGTGGAGGTAATGAGTGGTGAAGGTGGAGGTAATGTGTGGTAATGGTGGAGGTAATTTCTGGTAATGGTGGAGGTAATGTGTGGTAGTTGTGGAGGTAGTGTGTGGTAGGGGTGGAGGTAATGTGAGGTAGTGGTGGAGGTAGTGTGTGGTAGTGGTGGAAGTAGTGTGTGGTAGTGGTGGAGGTAATGTGTGGTAGTAGTGGAGGTAGTGTGTGGTAGTAGTGGAGGTAATGTGTGGTAGTAGTGGAGGTAATGTGTGGTAGTAGTGGAGGTAATGTGTGGTAGTGGTGGAGGTAGTGTGTGGTAGTAGTGGAGGTAGTGTGTGGTAGTGGTGGAGGTAATGTGTGGTAATGGTGGAGGTAATGTGTGGTAATGGTGGAGGTAATTTCTGGTAATGGTGGAGGTAATGTGGGGTAGTGGTGGAGGTAGTGTGTGGTAGGGGTGGAGGCAGTGTGTGGTAGGGGTGGAGGTAGTGTGTGGTAGGGGTGGAGGTAGTGTGTGGTAGTGGTGGAGGTAATGTGTGGTAGTAGTGGAGGTAATGTGTGGTAGTAGTGGAGGTAGTGTGTGGTAGTGGTGGAGGTAGTGTGTGGTAGTGGTGGAGGTAATGTGTGGTAGTGGTGGAGGTAGTGTGTGGTAGGGTGGAGGTAATGTGAGGTAGTGGTGGAGGTAGTGTGTGGTAGTGGTGGAGGTAGTGTGTGGTAGTAGTGGAGGTAATGTGTGGTAGTAGTGGAGGTAATGTGTGGTAGTGGTGGAGGTAGTGTGTGGTAGTGGTGGAGGTAGTGTGTGGTAGTGGTGGAGGTAATGTGTAGTGGTGGAGGTAGTGTGTGGTAGGGGTGGAGGTAATGTGAGGTAGTGGTGGAGGTAGTGTGTGGTAGTGGTGGAGGTAGTGTGTGGTAGTGGTGGAAGTAGTGTGTGGTAGTAGAGAAGTAGTTTGTGGTAGTAGAGGAGGTAGTGTGTGGTAGTAGTGGAGGTAGTGTGTGGTAGTGGTGGAGGTAATGTGTGGTAGTGGTGGAGGTAGTGTGTGGTAGGGGTGGAGGTAATGTGAGGTAGTGGTGGAGGTAGTGTGTGGTAGTGGTGGAGGTAGTGTGTGGTAGTGGTGGAAGTAGTGTGTGGTAGTAGAGGAGGTAGTTTGTGGTAGTAGAGGAGGTAGTGTGTGGTAGTAGTGGAGGTAGTGTGTGGTAGTGGTGGAGGTAATGTATGGCAGTAGTGGGGGTAATGTGTGGTAGTGGTGGAGGTAATGTGTGGTAGTGGTTTATGTAATGTGTGGTAGTTGATAAATTAGACACATATGCAACACTTGGGTATCTTTATTGTGGAAACGTTTCGCCACACAGTGGCTTCATCAGTCCAATACAAAGTAGAAAGTTGTAAGGAGAGGAGGAGTTTGAGGTAATCAGTCCCTCGGCCTGGAGTCGATGTGTTCAGTCCATCAATCTGGTAATAAGTACAGCATAGGGCAATGGAGGTTCCTTATATACTGTAGTCAGGTGAGGTGAAGCAGCAGGAGGCGGGGTCATAGTGGTACCATCCACTAATCGAAGTAGGTCTTCGTCCAAAGGTTGGACAAGTGTTGAAGAATTCGTTTGTATCAAGATCCCAAGATGTTGCTGTGTCAGACAGCAATACATGTAACCAAATCATCAAGTAACAGACTGTTTTGCCTAAACTTTTCCAAGAATCATATGATTCATATTAATCAGAGTTGCCACTGAAAAAAAAAACGGGCTGCTTTCAGGGTAGCTGCTTAAATTATCACTTTTTTCAGATGCTCTTTATGAAGTGCCAGGCAATACTGTCGACTTTCATCCAATCCCAAAAGAAAAAAAAATCTTTATATATGGATATCTTGCAGTCCCTTGCATTTGTTTGTTTCCTCCAATCACAGCAAGAACGCTCGCAGGGTTTCTGTTTATATTAAAACAAAATTAAAGACAAGCCTTCCAGGAAGGAAGCCTTGTCGTGAAACGATCAAAGAAATAATTTTTAGCGACTGCAGTAACTGAAACTGAAAAAAACTGAGGAGTTCTGGAGGAGCGATTCGACTAATACAAGATTCTGCATCTATGTGGAGCATTGGTAAGACTTCGGGGGATATTACACAGACCTGAAATCAAATTTCTTTCCTGATGATGAGAGGGAAACACAAGGGACTAACTTCCTGATTGATGCCCAAAATTATTTTGAAGTCTTTCGTAGCCGGGGAAATTCTTTTCCAAAGGGAAAAATTTATACTAACAAAGATTCGGTCAAGAAATTTGAAAAGCGACGACTTGAGTGGTACGGCAGCTTTGCGAAAGACGTCAGCAATGAGAGTAAAAATATAATTTGAAGAGCCTATTCCAAAGCACTCCTTCCTCTATTTTAAATAAAATAAGAAAATATAACTTAACGAAAACTCAGGTCTTCAAAGGTTCCTGCTCAGTCTTCACACAAATGAACATTGCAACAAATACACGTGAAGGTGATTTTGACTCGTTCTTTTTCCCCATGAGGTTTTAGCTTTTCCTCCATCCATGCAAGAGAGTTAAGAAGTGATGTCATTCAAAGGAATCTGATATCACTGAGTGTGTTGAGAAAGAAGTTGGTGTAGATGGTTGAGCACTCATCCACTCGTTGGTTTCCCGACGTGGAGCGTCAACCTTCAAAACAAAAAATACAAAGACGTGTATTTAAAAGACAATCAAAGGGAGCTTAGGAAGGTCTCCTCCCTTCATTTTGTTTGGGCCATCTATAGACAAGTGAAAATGCCTAGAATATGGCCCGAGTTCCTCAAAGACAGCAAAAATGAGTAAAACTTTTTCAGTAACTTGGAGAAAATCCCATCAAGCCCCAGTGCTCTCGAGGTGATGTATACATCTCCAGTGCTGATGGAAGGACAGTCAAGCACTGGAGACCACAATAGCACATGTATGGAGATCTCTACCAAGAGGAAGCAGACACACCACTAGTGCCGCACATTTTTCATGCTCTGAGGACAGATTCAAATATTTTAGTGAGGACCTCCGACACTGATATAGTGAATTTTCTTACCTTTCATTTCCCTTTCTTTCAAGCCAAATCTGTTACCAACCGTGAAGTGTCTGTCACCTAAGACACTGGAAGGCATCAACGCATTGTGAACATCAGGGACTTTAAAGTAAATTAAAGTTGAAAACTATGCGGTGCCCTTCCTAACTTAGCTGCAGTCACTGGCTGACTGAAAAGCCGTTCAAAACACCATTGTTTCAAAGCCTTGTGGAAGTTCCCTGATGATGTTAATGAGACCGAGTTCCATCCTTTTAATTAACTTACGACTGAAAGTCACCTCTTCAATTCCCTTGAGCAATTCATTATTAATGTTTCATGGAGAACCACCTCTGGAAGCAGCTAATCTGCCAGCGTCTCCGAATGCTCTGTAGCACCACTAGTTCGAGAACCTACCCTCTGCCTGCAGTGGGTGAAAGAGTTTATAGGAACCTTGTTCCACAGTGGGTTACTATCTCAAGTCTTGACTAGTACACTCTTGTTCTGCTGTACGTCCCATTATGGTGCTCATTTCGGTCTGTTTTGTGAGTTAATAATATGCTGTAAAGCTGTTTTAATATATATATATATATATATATATATATAATATATATATATATATATATATATATATATATATATATATATATATATATATATATTATGATTGTGGCTAAGAAGGAAATAGAGATGATAATTTTTTCGAGCATTTTGAAAGTCAAAATAGCTTCAGTGTGCTTCAGGTTCATTTAAAAATATAAATAGTGATGACATCTGGTTACCAATGCCAAGTAAAGCACCAAAGCAAATAAAGCACAGATATAAATTCATGTTAGAGTCTTACTTGGTTGCTAAGTATAATAATGAGAGGATTTGATTTCATAGGCCTATAAGGTTTTAGGACGGGTTTCCTGGAGACTAAGGGAATTTTGGGGAGGACCCCCTTTGGGATCGATTATTCATAACCCATGGAATCTGGGAAAACACATCAGTGAGTCACCAACACTAACTACGCATCAAACAGGTGAACAATATAATATTTAGTCGACTTTACATAATTTATACTGGGAGAACATCGTAGATTATATGCGTTAAATTTTATCCAGAAATACAATGAAGGTTTGTGTTTCGTGTCCCAGTACTGAGGTTGTTAATAATGAAATGTGTGTTGCGGCGTTTTTGTGCAATAATGTCTCAGACTAGCAGTGCCAGATACCCGAGGCAATGTTCACAAAACATATTTTGATACCAGTAAATATATAACGCATGCAAAATCAGCAGATTCATGTTTGAATATTTATAGATGATGCAACAATGGTCACAGCGTAACGAGACACAAGATTATATAGGTAGAAAATATTTCTGTTACTGTACTGTTTTACAAGACACCAGCAATAAAAATATCAATGGTAAAAATAACATGTTATATAATCTGACAGAGTTTCTTTATATAACATTGTTTTCAATACGATGATACAGAAAATCTATCTAATTTATTCATCTTTTTTAGTGAGGTGGCATAAACGAGCATATTAATATGCTCGGAGGAGGGGAAGATTTTTTTTTCATGGAATACACCATGCCCAGCCCTTCTAGGGCAGGGTAGGTGCCTGAGCCAGAGCTTTCTACCACCTGCAGCTCACAACACTGCCATTCCCATTAGCCCCCCTGGGGCGAGGAATATGGCAGACCAGAGAGGTCTAGCTTCTCTCTACGAGCCCCTTGAGGGCGGGGAATTTGGCTAGGCCTGGGGACAGTTGGTCCCAACGATAAGGAGGTACTTGTACCTCCTCCCATGGCAGACATTAGTATGAGATTCTCCCGAGAAAGGGAGCCAGGGCCGGGCCACCACTTGGAAAAGGCCCGGGCTGGGAGAGGACCGGCGAATCAAGAAGAAAAAGTTGATGTGCCACTCCCTACAAATCTGAGTGTAGGGACTGAAGAAGTGCAGCTATCAGACAATATACAAGATGAGACTTAACTGCTCCAAACCATTTTCCTGCTTTGTATGTTTATAAGTTATTCAGTTCTCTGTCAATGACACTGTCATGACTAATATAATTAATAACAATTATAATTTATTTCTGGAGGAAAATCTTGAAAAAAACTCAGAGAGGATAACTTTTGTTACCTGTGTAGGAATATCTGACCAAAAAGGAAGCAAAATTGTCTGTTGTTGTTAATGACACAGTTAGCAAACTAGCATTAATTTTCATGTCCAGTACCAGTGTGTGTGTGTGTGTGTGTGTGTGTGTGTGTGTGTGTGTGTGTGTGTGTGTACTCACCTAACTGCGGTTGTAAGGGTCTAGTCATAGCTCCTGGCCCCGCCTCTTCACTAGTCGACACTAGGTCCACTCTCCTAGCTCCATGAGGTTTATCATACCTCTTTTTAAAGCTATGTATGGATCCTGTCTTCACTACATCACTTTCCATACTGTTCCACTTCCTGACAACTCTATGGCTGAAGAAATACTTTCTAACATTTCTGTGGCTCATCTGAGTTTTCAACTTCCAATTGTGACCCCTTGTTGCTGTGTCACTGAAACATTGTCCCTATCCACCCTGTCAATTCCTCAGTATTTTAAATGTTATCGTGTCCCTCCTATCTCTCCTGTCTTCCAGTGTTGCCAGGTTGAGTTCCCATAAGCTCTCCTCGTAGGACAAAACCCCTCAGTTCCGGGACTAGTCTTGTTGCAAACCTTTGCACTTTCTCTAATTTATTTACGTGTTTGACAAGGTATAGATTCCATACTGGTGATGCGTAATCTTATATGGGCAATGTCAGATAGTGCGTCCACCGTCACTCTGTTTCTCTCGTCACATTCCTGCCTTGGCCTCCTGTTCGGTGGTGGGTTGTACATCACTACTACCATCACGTTTGGGCCCCCAGTTGGCAGTGCTCCTACTATGTAGTTATCCGCTACCCCCCTGACTACTCCTATCTCCTCAAAAGTCCATTGGTTCTTAATTAGCAGTGCAACTCCTTCCCCTCTGTCCCCGTCTTTCCTCAGGATCCAGGATCTGATAACCAGACGGGAATAATGCATCTGTTATTTCTTCCATGAGCTTTGTCTTTGTGATTGCTATGATGTTCGGGGATGCCTCAGTAATTCTTTCCTGCCACTCCTCACTCTTATTTGTAATTACATCTGCAATGTTTTACCACACCTTCAGCTTCCTTTCTAGGACAGTGTTCTGGGAGGTGGGAGGGATTGGTGCTGGTTGTGGGTATGGTAGGAGGGCCTGAATATTATGGTAGTCTACTGGTGTGGCAGTATTAGTGCTGGGAGGGGTGGAGACTGTGGATGTAGAGTGTAGCTTGGCTCTTGTTATGGTGTTTGATTAGTGTGGGGTGGTAGGGGCTGAGGGGATGCTGTGGGTGGGGTCTGTGTGTAGTGTTTGCTGTTCCCTGTTTCCCTGTCTGCCGGTGCCTGCCCTGTCCCTCCCTCGTGCCTCTGGTGCATTCTTTCTCTCTCAGTTGTTCCCTTTCTGCATGTGTTCTGTGGCGGTCGAGATACACTTGCTTGCATTTTGGGGAACATTTTAACAGTGGCTTCCGCTACAGGATTTTGTTTCATGTCATTTCTGACTTGAATGTTAATTTGATTGGACAGTTCTTTTACCTCGAGAACCACTCAAGTCTCGATCTCTGTAATCTTTCCCTGTCTTCTTTCATCAAATCTCCCCTTCTGCCCCAGGAAGTTCATGAATAATGATTGTCCTCTCCCATTCCTCATCCCATTTTGTTTCCCTCCATATCTCTGGATCCTTGTTTGTCTCTCTTATCATCTCCCGGACTTAAAGGTGGCCCGGAATAGTTTCCCTGAGAGACTTCTTTGCTCTTTACCTTCCTTATATTCCCTCACTGTCCGCGGTACTCATGCTTCTTCGCCCTACCGTGTGTGTGTGTGTTTGGACTTGTTAGGATTTGTGAATATACGTCAGAGTGTGTGCGCAGTTCGCGTGTTACAAGTGGTGCTGTGCTTTCCTGACCTGACGCTGACCCAACAACCAGCTGGTACCTTCTATGCTTATGCTTCTTCCTAGAGGCTTCTGTTTTAAATTACCAATTACTGCTCGTTATTGAGTACTTATTAGCCTATTCCTTTTCATACTAAGAGAGTGAACTGTTCACAAAACAGCTGGCAGTACCTGGACCTCGCAACTTACTCCCCAAAATCACGCATAGGTGAATATTTGAAAGCAGTCTTGTAGAGTATCCAACTCGTGATATCCTGGCCTAATACCTCCACCTCCGTTTCTTCACTATATATAATTTATTCCTATTTACTGTGCTCTTTCACTGGTCACACACTGATTTCACTTTATCTTTCTTGAGGGACACACGTGGCAACACCATCACACACCGTCCACACACACACCACCAAGTCTGTTGTGTTTTTGCTGTTTGTGCGCGAGCGCGCGTGTGAGTGCGTGTCAACTCCAATATGAGGAAGGACTCCTGTTTGTCTCTGTAAATGTTTGAAACATTCTAAGCCGTTTATATTTATTTTACACGCGGTGTTTGTCACTGTTTTATTTTCAGAGTAACAGTTTCTGAGTATTACACGATACTTGATATCGCAATACACTAAGACCATTCGATTGTGTAATGAACTCAAATAGTTAATAAGCAATGCAGGGAAAAGATTCTGTCTTCAGTGATAATGGTAGAATTACCAACAAAATGTTAAGTAAACAGATATAGATGCAACTAAACCATACCATTTCATTTCGATTACGATTTCTTGAGTCAGATGCAACTAATGTGACGTTTTATTAAAGCAACGTTTCGCTCCTGGAGCGAAACGTCACATTATTTGCATCTGTGTCCATTTACTTAATATTCTGTGTTGAGATCGAAAGTCAGCAAGCTATACTTAACAGAGAAGACACCACTCTCACGAGCCCTCCTAGGGCGGGGAAGGTGCCAGAGCCAGAGCTTGCTACCACCTGTTGCTCACAAGACTGCCATTCCCACGAGCCTCCCTGGGGAGGGAAGCTGGCAACCAGAGGCCTAGCTTCTCCCTACGAGCCCCGTGAGGGCGGAGATTGGGGCTAGGCCTGGGGACAGTTGGTCCCAGAAAATGAGGAGGTACTTGTACCTCCTCCCATGGCTGACATAGGTCTCAGACATTCCCAAGACAGGGAGTCAAGGCCGGGTCACCATCTGGAAAAGACCCGGGACGGAAGAGTACCGGCGAACCAACAAGACATATAGTTAACAAAGGAAACACACATCTACCTTTGTAACGAACGAAAATATATTTTAGATGTCCGGTGATTTAAACACATTTCATGTATTTCGCAAAACACAGAACGTAATGCGCAAATAAGATTTATCTTATTTGTAAGAGGAGAAAAAAAGTGGGACTCCCGTGGCTGCTAAGTATGCATGGAGTAGGTGGACCCAGGCGTCCCCTGACGCGCTCACAGCACCGAGTGCTGCTGCCTCTCTCTTCAACCTACACACTATTCTATGCAACTGAATCAAAATGAATTTTCTTTCCAACTAACGTCTTTGATATAGTTTTTTTTTAATGGCGAAGAGCTTTTCTTAATTGACGCGCTCAGAGGACCAAGAGCTGCTGCCTTTATCATCAACCAACACACTATTCTATGGAAATGAATTATGAAGTTTCTTTAAAAATTAACGACTTATATAGATTTTTCCATTAATGTGAAGAACGTTTGAACTAGGGAAGTGCAGATAACCTCCGCTTCGTCAGATCAGTTCTGACGAACTGATTCTAACGAAGCACTGACCCTCCCTCGGGTTTAGTTCTTCGTTATAATCAAAATATAACAATTTTATATATTAATAATTTTTATTAGAAGTATTATTATAGTTATTATTATTATTAGTAGTAGTAGTAGCAGTAGTAGTAGTAGTAATAGTAGTAGTAGTAGTAATAGTAGTAATGGTAATAGTAGTAGTAATAGTAATAGAAGTAGTAGTAGTAATAGTAGTAGTAGAATAGTAGTAATAGTTATAGTAGTAATATTAGTAATAATAGTAGTAATAGTAAAATAGTAATTACTAAATATTGCTTCATAATCCTCAAACACATTCACACGTACACACTTGTGCAAACATGTACACATGGATCCACTTGTACACGTGTGCACATGGTTCCACTTGTACACGTGTGCACATGGTTCCACTTGTACACGTGTGCACATGGTTCCACTTGTACACGTGTGCACATGGTTCCACTTGTACACGTGTGCACATGGTTCCACTTGTACACGTGTGCACATGGTTCCATTTGTACACGTGTGCACATGGTTCCACTTGTACACGTGTGCACATGGTTCCACTTGTACACGTGTGCACATGGATCCACTTGTACACGTGTGCACATGGTTCCACTTGTACACGTGTGCACATGGTTCCACTTGTACACGTGTGCACATGGTTCCACTTGTACACGTGTGCACATGGTTCCACTTGTACACGTGTGCACATGGTTCCACTTGTACACGTGTGCACATGGTTCCACTTGTACACGTGTACACAGGTCTACACACATGCATTCCCCTAATAATGAGTAATGAATTCCCAGATCAAAGTTCAGTTGTCAGTTTAGCGTTTGAATAGAACTTCAGTAATATATTTATATCCCTTCCTCAGAGTATTAGTAGCACAGATTCTTTGTAAAACTGTAACAGTGAGTCTTCGTAACATTAGGGCATCGATAACTGGTTGGAAGACACTAGAGTTACGTGGCCAAAGAACAAAATTATCAACTACATTGCAGAGTCACAAGGAAGGGCGAACCCCAAAATTAGTAAGTAAAAATATTTGGCTTGCTGGAAATAAATCGACGAAGAACATATGACAGTCTAAGAACTAATATATATATATATATATATATATATATATATATATATATATATATATATATATATATATATATATATATATATATATATTAAAAGCAACCTCTTCTTGCCGAATAAGGCAAGCTAAAATTTGTGTATGCAATAATTTCGCATAAAGCATTTTGAATTTAACGAAAAATATATATTTCATTGTGTTTGATTAGTATTAAATTATTGTAAACTTATATAAAATATATTTAGTTGGATTGGGCTAAATTAAATTGCGCTTGTTATAATAAGATTAGGCAAGTTTTCTAAGGTTCTTTTGGTACAAAATCATTATTTTTTATATTAACTTTAAATATATAAGAGAAAATTTTAGAAAGGACTTAATGAGTTCTTGCTAATTGACCAGTTTTACTTATTCGGCATGACATATGTGCACATAATATCCTTACCATGCCTCAGTATACTTCCGAAAACCTTGATCTAACGACGAAATACAAAATCGTGATATTCCCCAAATTTTTCCTACATTAAGTTCAAGGAACGTGAGGCTTCTTTGTGAGTGGATTATCTTCTTGTACTCTGTCGTTCCAGAGGAGGACAAGCTCAGCCCTTGTGCCTTCAAGACCAAAAAAATGCCATTTGGGGATGAACCGCTCTGGTAACTGGGGCAAGGAGTATAGACGTAAAATTATGAAATCCTTAGTTTATTCTTATTATTAGTGTGTTAGCTTCAAGGCTGTTAACTTTGCGCAGAATCGTGTATACTTTAGTCCTTATTTTAGAAATTAAAATAAACACGCAATGTACCAGCTCAGTATTTATGGCACCACTAAATTCATGAAAATTTTAAATTCTAAAAACGCGAGTTTATAATATTTCTCAATTATATTTTTATTTTTTATTTACAATATTCTATAATCCTACATAATACATTTGATTTTAAGCCTTCAAAAATATAAAAATATATTTAAGACGCACCACCACTTAAGTGTTTTAAGCTGAGCAGAAGAGGCTTTCTCTGGTTATTATACTGAAAGCAATTTATTTAACAAAATGGGCAATTTAAATTTTACATAGTTGTTAAAGTGAAAGCTCATCGATATTGTAAGTGTTATGGCTATATAAAAAAGGCATTCTTCAGATATTTCTCTGAATCCAAAGACTAAAAGATTTTAACAATGTCATTAAAATTATAAATTTGCACATAGTCTTAACTTATAGGCCGTCATATTTCACTTGGAATATATAAATGTAAATATTTTAAATGTATTCAATTATCACTTGTGCTGAAAGAATGGGTTGCTCTGAAGAATCAATTGAGGTGTTTTCTATATATCATATAGTTTACGACAACATCTTTGCGTCTCGAGTTTGAGATTCTTACCTTCCCTCCTCTCACGGACTGATGGTCGAATCCAAAGCATCAGTCACCATTTTTTTTCCGGCTGATGTTGGAAGAAATGACAGTATACAAGAAAGGAGGTTTAAAAAAATATATAAAAAAAGATTAAGAAAGTTGAGTTATAAACTAGGTATTTTATAAACATACCCATAATATCGAGAGTTAACTTTAAATGACATTTTTTGGTCAATCCTCAGGCATAACTATGTCACTACTGTGAGATAAAGGGGAAGAAAATCAGGTCAGGTGAAGAGGCGATGCGAATGCCTGAAGACAATTCTGGTGAAAAGATGAGGAGAAAATGAGAAGGCTGGACACAAGAAGAGAAAGCTAAAGGTCAGGTCAAGAAAGGTGTATTCTGTCAACTAGAGAACTAGTCAGTATAGAGTAATGTTACAGGTGTAAGCATCTTCAAATAGTGCCAAAAAAAAAAAATGCACAGCATTGTCAACGTAACACTGTGGGAGCCGGATCTTCAACGTGGGCGTATCTTATACTGCCAGCTGCATCGCCAACAAATTCATAAGTACTGAAAATTGTATTTCGTTTGAAAGCTTCGGAATGTTTTCTGCCCCATCTGATATCCACTTGCTGCTTTTTTAATTTAAATTCCCCTCCTCTTCCCCCTTTCCCTGTCTTTCAGGTGCCGGGACACAGTCTATTTACCACTAACACCCTGGTACTGGTGCCGGGAGAGTCTATTTACCCCTAACACCCGGGTACTGGTGCCGGGAGAGTCTATTTACCACTAACACCCTGGTACTGGTGCCGAGAGTTATTACCAACACCTGGTACTGGTGCGGAGTCGTTTACCCCTAACACCCGGGTACTGGTGCCGGGAGAGTCTATTTACCACTAGCACCCGGGTACTGGGGCCGGGAGAGTATTTACCCCTAACACCCGGGTACTGGTGCCGGGAGAGTCTATTTACCACTAGCACCCTGGTACTGGTGCCGGGAGAGTCTATTTACCACTAACACCCTGGTACTGGTGCCGGGAAACAGTCTATTTACTCCTAACACCCTGGTACTGGTGCTGGGAGAGTCTATTTACCACTAACACCCTGGTACTGGTGCCGGGAGAGTCTATTTACCCCTAACACCCTGGTACTGGTGCCGGGAGACAGTCTATTTACCACTAACACCTTGTACTGGGAGACATGATTCATTATACTCAAGTATGACTTCAACTTTAATCCCCGGTTTTAATGCTTACGCTCCCGGTTATGGCTCTATCGCTGACCCCTTCAACAGGTTGTGTCCTGCAGCAGAAGGGTTCTTCATCCAAAGAATACAAGTAACTCTCCCTTTTCTTTAATTCACATTACAACCCTTCCCTCTTTTACCTTCCCCATTCCCCGGGTACTGTATGACCTAAATGGGTTTAGCGCTTTATTATTATTAAAATCTACGCAGGAGACCAATAGCTATCTAAATTCATATTTAGATAATTAGTGTAAGTGCAAATTGTGTAATTGAGATGGTGTAAGGGAGCAAACGTTGGCAGCACTCCACGAATATATGTGACAGATTATACATAGGTGAAAATACATAGCAGAATACACACGAGCTTAATACATGTTAGCAGAATGTATATTCTAACCACGTACATTATCCTGCCTCATACAGGTGCTATCAAAAAGTTCCCTCACTCAAATTTTCGCGAGCTTCCTGGTTGAAATACAGCGGCAGCGTAGATCAGCGTAGAGTTTCAGTGCGATCGGTTATTCTTCTGAGGTTGGATGGGCATTTTGTGTCGTGTTGTCAGTGCGTTGTTATTTTTTGTTTAACAGAATATAATCATTACAAGAAAGAACAGCATTTGTACTGACCTATTTCTTGATGCAGGGTTCGCGTCACAGCTCCTGGCCCCGCCCCTTTGCTGGTCGCTACTAGGTCCACTCTCTCCCTGCTCCATGAACTTTATCGTACGTCTTCTTGAAGCTATGTATGGATCCTGCCTAAACTACAACACTCTCTGTAGATTGTTCACTTCCTGACAACTCTATGACTGAAGAAATACTTCCTAACATCCCTGTGACTCATCTGTTATATTCCAGTTGTGACCCCTTGTTGCTGCTCTCATCTCTGAAACATCCTCTCACTGTCCACCTTGTCAATTTCTCAGTGTTTTATATGTCGTTATCAATTCTCCTCCTATCCCTCCTGTTCTCCAGTGCCTCAGTTGATTTCCTATCTCTTCAGAAATTATAGCTCAGACTAGTCTTGTGCTTGACATTCTTTAATTTCTTGATGTGCTTGACCAGGTGTGGGTTCTGCATACTCTAGTACGAGCCTCATACTGGAGTATGCAGTACACGGTGATTGAGTCTTGAATAATTTCTTACTCAGGTGTCGAAACTCTATTCTTAGGTTTGCCAGGCGCCCATATGTTGCAGCAGTTATTTGGTTGATGAGTACCTCAGGAGATGTGCTCGGTATTATACTCACTCCAAGATAATTTTCCTTGGTTCCCGTTTAGTCTGTACTGTCTTCGGTCTTCTTTGACCTTCCCCAATCTTTACGACTTCGCACTTGATGGGGTTAAACTTCAGGAGCCAGTTGCTGGACCAGGCTTGCATCCTATCCAGGTCCCTTTGTAGTCCTACCTGATTCTCATCCACTAGAATTCTCCGAATTAGCTTCACATTGTCTGCAAACAAGGACACCTCTGAATCTATCCCTTCCGTCATGTCATTCACATTCACTAAAAGCAGCACTGGACCAAGAACTGACCCTTGGGTAACCTCGCTCGTCACACGCGCCCACTCTGACACATCGTCACGTACATCACTGTGTGTGTGTGTGTGTGTGTGTGTGTGTGTCTCAAAGCAAGACGAACGTCAAATGAGGATGATTGCTTTGGTTGTCCAACGTTAAAAACAGATGGCAGCACTGGAAAGTGAGGAAGGTTATTCACGAAGATCCTCGTCAGAGTATCCAGGACATTGCAAGTTCTGGGGAAATTTTTATTGGTCGTGTCAAAGAATTTTGACTAAAAATTTGTACATGAGGTGAATGACTGCAATATATGTAGCCAGCTTGCTGACCCAAGACCAGAAAAAAACATCGTTTTCTTTCCAGACAACATGGCGGTCGTCTCCCACACTTCCAGCTCCCCAGATCTAGTTCCCTGTGACTTCTTTTCTTCCCAAAAATAAAAATTGGCACTCAAGGGGCGGCGTTTTAACGACGTGGAGGAGACTCAAGTATAATCGCAGAAATGTTTCTAAGAGTGGCTTAGTCTCCCAAAGAGAGTACTTCCAGGGAGACAACTTCATTAAAGTGATTGGATAAGGCTATATATTTTTTCCGCAGCAGTCCAAGACGTTTATAATAGCACCCTCATGTTTACTACATTAAAAATGACCTAAGCAGTAGAGGCAAAATAGTATATCCTACTAACCACTCTAAGTGGAAAATGTATATGGACAAAAATTCTCTCTTTACCAGGGAACTGTCGCAGTTGAGAGATCCCGAATGTATAAAATAACAGTATCCTTACGGTAATAAATTATTACTAGCAATCCTGTAAGTCATATTAAGTGAAATTTGATGTAAATTAAAGCACAGCTTGTCTCACCTTGTGGTGGTAATGTGGTTCGCCACATAACTCCCTGTACACATCCAGTGAACTAAATATTCAGAGAAAAGAACTCCAAAGTTACGTTTTGAAGTGAGGAGAACCAGGCGAGACGAATAGATGAACCAGAGGACCGTCACTCGTAGTATCTCACAAACTAGACGTCATCAGATCCACCTAGCTTTGTTTTGACGGTCTAGTCAAGACAAAGCTAGGTGGAAATTCTTCATACTATCAGAGAGCATCCAGAAATGGTAGATTAACAATAATCGGGTCATTTCCAGTAAAATCGACCATATATGACACACGACGCAGTACGATCTTCTAGTCATACATATTCAACGACTTTTTGACGCAACGGTTGTAAAACCTCCCTGCTAGAAGAGGTCTAGCAATTTTATTATTTATTTCCTATACGGATAGTAAAGATCATTTATTAATGCACGATGTGACATTAGTCATTACGGTTATGTACGGTATTTATTTCACTCATTTACTTATACAACTGGATATTTAAACATTTTTTTAATAATGAAAAGGGTTAGATTGTCATATAAACCAAGGATGCTGCTTGGTTACTGAGCTCTTCTCGTGCATATACATATTTACTACGTAGGGAACGTAAAAGAGTACATGAGGAAATTTCCGTCGGCAGTTTTCTGGCCTGTCTGATATACAATATGGATTTTATATTAATTCTTTGTGTAAATATTTCCTGTCGAAAATTTATATTTTCCACTCACTTATGATTACCTATGTTCTTTCCATCATTTCTCCTTATTCTATAGTAATATTTTTCACTATCTTCCCATCCTCTGCCTCATTACAGTTTATTTTCTCTGACGTCCTTCCTTAATTCTTGTCTATTCTTTATTCTCAAGCCGAGAGCTGACATCTCCCAGGCACCGCCTTCTACAGAGCATCATCACATCAGAGCAACCTATCTTCACGGGTCATATGGTCTTCCACATGTAAGGTTCTCCTTGGTATCTGCAAGACACTGCGGCTTGACACAGCCATGTTGTGGCTGGAGTCTCACTCCCACAGTGGCTGGTGGCGCACTCCCACAGTGGCTGGTGGCGCACTCCCACAGTGGCTGGTGGCGCACTCCCACAGTGGCTGGTGGCGCACTCCCACAGTGGCTGGTGGCGCACTCCCACAGTGGCTGGTGGCGCACTCCCACACATCACCTCAACACCACACAATTTGCATTTTTTTTTTTTTTTTGCCTATTCTGGATCTCTTTTTTTTTTCTTCATTAATCAAACAATTTTTCTCTCGCTTGTTTTTGTGTTAGTTTTTCATGTACTTGACTACCTGTTTGTGTGTGTGTGTGTGTGCATGTGTGTCTGTCTCTGTCTGTTTGTGTGTATGTGTGTGTGTGTGTCTCAGTCTGTGTGTGTCTGTGTGCGTGTGTGTGTGTCTCTCTCTGTCTGTGTGTGTCTGTACTCACCTAGTGTGTGTGTGTGTGTCTGTGTGTGTCTGTGTGTGTCTGTGTGTGTCTGTGTGTGTCTGTGTGTATGTGTGTGTGTCTGTATCTGCATGTGTGTCTCTGTCTATGTGTGTCTGTGTGTCTGTACTCACCTAATTGTGTATGTGTGTGTGTGTGTCTGTCTATCTGCATGTGTATCTCTGTCTATGTGTGTATGTTTGTCTGTACTCACCTAATTGTGTGTGTCTGTGTCTGTGTGTGTGTCTGTGTGTGTGTCTGTGTGTGTGTTTCTGTGTGTGTGTGTCTGTGTGTGTGTCTGTGTGTGTGTCTGTGTGTGTGTCTGTGTGTGTGTATGTGTGTGTCTGTGTGTGTGTCTGTGTGGGTGTCTGTGTGGGTGTCTGTGTGGGTGTCTGTGTGGGTGTCTGTGTGGGTGTCTGTGTGGGTGTCTGTGTGGGTGTCTGTGTGGGTGTCTGTGTGTGGGTCTGTGTGTGTGTCTGTGTGTGTGTCTGTGTGTGGGTCTGTGTGTGGGTCTGTGTGTGTGTCTGTGTGTGTGTCTGTGTGTGTCTGTGTGTGTGTGTCTGTGTGTGTGTCTGTGTGTGTGTCTGTGTGTGTGTGTCTGTGTGTGTGTGTGTGTGTGTGTGTGTCTGTGTGTGTGTGTCTGTGTGTGTGTGTCTGTGTGTGTGTGTCTGTGTGTGTGTGTCTGTGTGTGTGTGTCTGTGTGTGTGTGTCTGTGTGTGTGTGTCTGTGTGTGTGTGTCTGTGTGTGTCTGTGTGTGTATGTGTGTGTCTGTGTGTGTCTGTGTGTGTCTGTGTGTGTCTGTGTGTGTCTGTGTGTGTCTGTGTGTGTCTGTGTGTGTCTGTGTGTGTATGTGTGTGTCTGTGTGTGTCTGTGTGTGTCTGTGTGTGTCTGTGTGTGTCTGTGTGTGTCTGTGTGTGTCTGTGTGTGTCTGTGTGTGTCTGTGTGTGTCTGTGTGTGTGTCTGTGTGTGTCTGTGTGTGTGTCTGTGTGTGTGTCTGTGTGTGTGTCTGTGTGTGTGTCTGTGTGTGTGTCTGTGTGTCTGTGTGTCTGTCTCTGTTTCTCTGTCTGTATTCACCTAGTTGTACTCACTTAGTTGTGGTTGCAGTGGTCGATTCACAGCTCCTGTCCCGGCCTTTTCACAGGTCGCTACTAGGTCACACTTCCTGCTCCATGAGCTTTATCATACCTCTTTTAAAGCTATGTATGGTTCCTGCCTCCACTACATCACGTCCCAGACTATTCCACTTCAGACAACTAACATCTCTGTGATTCATCC
Organism: Cherax destructor; assembly: GCA_009830355.1. Classification (NCBI taxonomy): domain Eukaryota; kingdom Metazoa; phylum Arthropoda; class Malacostraca; order Decapoda; family Parastacidae; genus Cherax; species Cherax destructor. The sequence continues at coordinate 126,625 of WNWK01000187.1, read as the reverse complement.
GATTCTTCAACTTCCAATTGTGACCCTCGGTGTGTTTGTGTCTGTGTGTGTCTGTCCCTCTCTCTCTTTCATATCCACTTCCGTTTATTCCTTTCTCACATACGCTCCATGACTTAGTAAGACGACCCCAGCAGCCAGCATCTGCTCCCTGGCTGGCCCCAGGCCAGTGCTGGAGCGATTTACACATAGGAGCCCCAGCAGCCCGCAGCCACGATGCTGAACCATTTATTTTACGGCTCTCACACATGTTGGCTTAGTGCTGGTGCCTCGCGGCATCCATCCTGCCTTCTTTCTTCAAGCATTCTTATATTTTCTTCCCGTTTTCTTGCCTTTCTTATAAAAATAATAATAATTATTTTAAGTTTCAGATCTAGGTATTATAACTTCATATTTGACAGGTTTTCACTTTAATTTTAAGCAGATTCAGTAGAAACGTCATTAATATTTAGATGTATATGGAACAAAAGCAAATTTTTACAGAAACAGTGACTAAACTTATAGATTTTGATGCACTTTCTCTATTTCATTACAAAAATAAGTCCCATTATTAGGCTACGAAGGGGTCATTCCATCTCTGATAATACAGTGATGATGCCTAAGCTTATAATTATAATAACTTCGGTGAACCTCAATTTACAAAAAAAAAACATCTTTTTTACATTTGGAGAAGACTTATGACGCCCCCTCGGGATATTACATATTATCCCAAGATTGTTTGTTAGACCGAAGACGACTTTTCCAAAGACTTCTCTCAGGACATAGAAACCACGCAAATAAATGTCTACAGCACTAGAATAGATAAGTTCTATCGATGACCTTATCTCCTCTCATCCTCATGTACTTTAGCATTCCTTCTCTGTTGATGATTTAATCAATACTTACCCAATACAGCAAATAGCCACCTCTATATACAACCTTTCTAGTTTTAATTATAATTTTCGCAATTAAGAGTCTCCAGATTGTAAAATTTCTAAGCCTGTTCTTCGACAGGTAAATGTCACTGTTTTCACCCCCTGTTTCCGGGGAGGAAGATAGATTAGTTTATTATTTTGTCACTTTCGAGTTTACAGAAAAAAAGCTGTTACCTTACTTCAGTTCATTTCCAAACTCCAGCAACTACAACATAATGCTGCCAACAACAGGCGATCATCACTCTGGAATTTATTTACGTCTAGCTGATCCAAAGTTGCAGACACCAGGAGAGAATTCTTTGACTAGTTAAAGGTGCTGACAAGTATAATAAAGATGACAAAGGCACATGCAGCACCTGGCTATCCTTATTATGAAGACGATTTGCCCGACTGCAGAAGATAAAGTAATCAGTTTAGGGGACGGATTACCTCGTCTTCAACGGTCTGCACTTCTGACACTTCCAAATAACTACTTGATTGAATTATAAAGTCGCTGGCTGGCGAAAAGTATTCATAATTATGATACCCAGGTGTTATATTTGTGTCTTCATCATCTTGTTGTTGTTATATACCATCACTGATACCAAGTAAAGAGTCTATCTGTATAATGACAGTTTCGCTCACTACTGAGCATTTTCAATTATTTAATTATGCTAATCACTGATGGAAACGTCTTCAGAATAAAAACTTGGTCTGAAAGCTGGCTCTACCATAGGAGTAAAGAGGTTTGCATAAGTAAATCCCCGCCTGGGAACTAATCCCCCAAACCCTTAAGTGATCCGAACGTTTACCATCCCGGCGGGATGAACCCCGATCAGTCATAACTCCAGACCGACGCGCTAGCCACGGGCCAGTGGCACTAAGATTCATCCAACTAGGATATTTATACACCATAGAAGGTAGCATAACAACTGTGCCAAATGCAAGTTCAGACGACCGCAGTGGCCGTGACACTGGCCCAGCCCTGAAGCTAAATAGATTCATCCCCGTCCTATGGTTTTTTAAAACCATCAGGAAGGTTAGCATCACCACTGATACGGTGTGTCCACTACAGATACAGGAGTTACTTATACGAAAACAGAAATCTCCACTATGAGTCGGCGGGTGGACTATCCTAGCTCAAGTCCACTCGCTAGTTTCACTACAGATCAGGAGGTTCCACCCCGGGTCAGAGGTAGGTTGTTTGAATCAGTGTCAATAATACAATACTTCTTGAGATACAGGAGGGATCTACCCCCTGAGATACAGGAGGGTAGGTACTTCCACTACCGAGATACAGGAGGGTAGGTACTTCCACTACTGAGATACAGGAGGGTAGATACTTCCACTACTCCGAGATACAGGAGGGTAGGTACTTCCACTACCTGAGATACAGGAGGGTGGTACTTCCACTACCTGAGATACAGGAGGGTAGTACTTCCACTACCTGAGATACAGGAGGGTAGGTACTTCCACTACCTGAGATACAGGAGGGTAGTACTTCCACTACCTGAGATACAGGAGGTAGGTACTTCCACTACCTGAGATACAGGAGGGTAGGTACTTCCACTACCTGAGATACAGGAGGGTAGGTACTTCCACTACCTGAGATACAGGAGGGAAGGTGCTTCCACTACCTGAGATACAGGAGGTAGGTACTTCCACTACCCGAGATACAGGAGGGTAGGTACTTCCACTACCGAGATACAGGAGGTGTGAGGTACTTCCACTACCTGAGATACAGGAGGGTGGTACTTCCACTACCTGAGATACAGGAGGGTAGGTACTTCCACTACCTGAGATACAGGAGGTAGGTACTTCCACTACCTGAGATACAGGAGGGTAGGTACTTCCACTACCTGAGATACAGGAGGTAGGTACTTCCACTACCTGAGATACAGGAGGGTAGGTACTTCCACTACCCGAGATACAGGAGGGTAGGTACTTCCACTACCCGAGATACAGGAGGGTAGGTACTTCCACTACCTGAGATACAGGAGGGTAGGTACTTCCACTACCTGAGATACAGGAGGGTAAGTACTTCCACTACCTGAGATACAGGAAGGAAGGTGCTTCCACTACCTGAGATACAGGAGGGTAGGTACTTCCACTACCTGAGATACAGGAGGGTAGTACTTCCACTACCTGAGATACATGAGGGTAGGTACTTCCACTACCTGAGATACAGGAGGGTAGGTACTTCCACTACCTGAGATACAGGAGGGTAGGTACTTCCACTACCTGAGATACAGGAGGGTAGGTACTTCCACTACCTGAGATACAGGAGGGTAGGTACTTCCACTACCTGAGATACAGGAGGGTAGGTACTTCCACTACCTGAGATACAGGAGGGTAAGTACTTTCACTACCTGAGATACAGGAGGGTAGGTACTTCCACTACCTGAGATACAGGAGCGTAGGTACTTCCACTACCTGAGATACAGGAGGGTAGGTACTTCCACTACCTGAGATACAGGAGGGTAGGTACTTCCACTACCTGAGATACAGGAGGGCAGATACTTCCACTACGTGAGATACAGGAGGACAGATACTTCCACTACGTGAGATACAGGAGGGTAGGTACTTCCACTACCTGAGATACAGGAGGGTAGGTACTTCCACTACCTGAGATACAGGAGGGTAGGTACTTCCACTACCTGAAATGCCTCTTCAACTACTGTCTCCACTTCCCTCGTATAAATACTGGCTCCCTTACCTCGTGTGTTAGTGTGTGACTAATTAATGGTCCAAATCGGACTGAAACGTCGTTATAAGTTTCTTTCTCTATGTTTGGGTTATTTGTGTTTTGTTTAGCACTCTTTGTTTCATATAAAGTACTTACCTATGCAATATAACCTTTTGTTTTACACTGAAGAAATTTACAAGGTAAGAGTTGTTATCTTACCTCGGCTCATTTCAAAGACCAGTCATATCTATCTTATCTAAAGTAGACTTCCCCTTCTCTTAGGGATGCCACTATGTGTAGGCCTCTTCCTCAGTTTTCTTTATATTCTAAATATAAATCAATTAGGACGAATTGGTAGAGTTTGTATCGTAATTAGCAAACTGAGAATCGACCAGAAATTGGTCTTAATGACCACCTCAAAAACAGCGTTTTAAATAATGTAAATAAATAAGTAAACACATTTTATGGGTTCGTCACATTACTTGTTGTCTTTTCATAATTTTTCATAGATGTTAAAAATCTAATAGTTTATATTTTCGTTCGAGATTCTTAAAACTATTTAGTGTACACCTCAAATTATTTTAGTCTTCCTTTGACACTAGGTTGTGGTTCGTACGTCGGACTGCGTGCGGCCAGCAGTAACAGCCTGGTTGATCAGGTTCTGATCCACCATGCGGCCTGGTCACAGACCGGGCCGCGGGGGCGTTGACCCCCGGAACTCTCTGCAGGTAAACTCCAGGAAATAAAATATATTTTTTTAAAATATGTTGGAAAATCTAGCACTGATTCAACTGTTGTTTTTAACACAGGTGTCCCGTGACTCGACTGGTAGCGCACTTAGCTCGGATCCCAGGCACGGGTGGAAACGTTGGACATATTTTACCCCTGCTGCCCCTGTTCACCTAGCAGTAGTTAGGTACCTGCGTGTTAGTCGACTGATGTGGGTTGCATCCCGAAGGGGAGGGGAAGTATACTTATATAAGGCTGGTCTTTGAAATGCAATAAAAAAGGCTTATAGCATGTTAAGCATCAGACAAAGGAAGCAGCTAGCATAGGTAATCACTAAATGAGGTCAATCCAATGGGATCATAAGTCCTAGTCAGGAACCACTGTTTTGTATCCTGACTAGGAAGATGCTCACTGTATATTTCTGTTGTTCACGTATCTTATTTCTAACCCCCTACGATAAATCTCTGTGACGCAATTATCCCATTTCTTCCTTCTGTCCCACAAACTTTATTCTCTGGTAAAAATGGTTGTTTCCGGAAAAGGACAAAACATGGAAACGTTTCGATTCTGTGAGTCGCGCTGCTCCTTTCTTGATCACATGCAACTGCTGTGAACATGGCCTGGGTAGGCAATGTTGCTGTCTTTCGTGATCGCATTTTTCAAGAGGGATTGCTGCAGCTGGCTCGTATTTTTACCGCAGTGTTGTATTCCTATATCGCTACGGTCATCTATATTTCCACCACGTCTAGCTCATCGTTTGTTGAATCCTCAGACTCCAGAAGTGAGTTGAGAGCATTTCGGCTCTTTGATTCTCCCCATCCCACTGGATTTCATACTGAGTTTTGGCTTTGGCACATTTATAATTTCTACAAAAAAAAAATTGTCAAGGCTACGAACTTGCAAACTTTCCTTCACTTTCAGAAGATGAGAACTCTGATTTTCCGCTGGCAATTGGCTTTTTTTCCGATTCCTCTTAAATAAATAGATCACTGGCAACATCGACGGTCCGCACTTGTGAAAAATAGCGAGATTTTAAAATTAGTCCACTTGGGTTTCTGGCTATCCACGTTTCATTGATTTCAAGTGAAAAAGAGTGAAGTCTCACAACTGTTCATTGGTAACTAAATTTGCACTATTAGTGATAATCGTCAAATTTTAAGCATTTCTTAGTTACAGGATCATGGCGCTGTTCGGTATGACACATACGTTATCTTTGTGATATGAACATTACATATGTCCAACACCGTAACGTACATATGTAGATCCTTATTTTTTAAGGGGTGGACCAGTAAGCCAGTGGAAGGCCTCAGTTAGATGACTCAAAGCTCCAGAGGCAGGTCATGTAACTAAGACCCGCGTCAGGAAAAACTTGTCCTGCTTCCTGACGAATCTTACATAACTTAACCTAACACCTGGTCCCATCTTGAGGACTGGGAGCAAAGACTACTCTTCAAAGAGATTTATTTACTTTATCCTGGGTATCAGTTATTTTTCACTTCAAAGACTATCGCACAAAACTCAAGGAGCTTCAGCATCAACAGTATTTTAGCCAAAACTGTTCTACCCAACCATGACAGTGCCTTGAGGTGACATAAAAATACGGAACATAATATAAGAACATTGCAGCAAGCCTACTGGCTCATGCTAGGCTCGTAATTACCAAATAAAATCTTTCTCATTTATGAAGTAGACGACCCGCACCTGACCTCTCTCCACTTTAAATAATGCAATTTTTAGCCGACTTTTTAATGGGATTGACAAAATCCATAAGTGACAAAACGTCTCCTACGATTAATTAACACTGACATATCTATGATGGGTTTCGAGATCAACCCACGGCCAGGTTTGCTTGGTCAACCAGGCTGTTGCTAATGGTGGCCAACTGGCAATCATAGCAGTCTTAGCCAGGTTAATCCGGCATTTGGTGGAGGTGCGTTTGAAATCTTCATTTGTCCTGTAAGTTTTTTATAACTTCTGGCAAGATTTTGAAGAGTGAGACAACGGATGCTGATATAATTATAATGTTTTCTCATTGTGCCCAAGGCACTCTACTCTTCACTGGGGTTATTTTACATACCCTCCTATATTTCTGACTCCAGTTTGTTTCATTGTAATAATAATTTACAATACCTTCAAGATAAACACACACTAAGTCAGCAGATAGTGGAGCTAACAAGACTGGAAAACACACTTGACCTTATCTTCACAAATAATGAGGACCTGGTAAGAAACATAACAATATAAAAAACAACAAATTACGATCACAATTCTAATCGAAGCTCAGACTTACATGCACAGGGTCCTGATCAGCAAAATGCAAGTAGCTGTGAAGGTGTCTTCACCAAATACAACTTCAACAACAAGAACATCAACTGGCACCAGGTGAACCATATCTTAAATGAAACATGTTGGGATGATATCTTAAATAACATGGATCCAAACAAGTGCCTTGAAAGGATCAATTCCTGGCAGCTGATGTATATTCAAGACATATTCCCCTAAGAAGAAGAAGTAAACTGGAGAGAGAAAGACGCTCCCTCTACAAAAGACGACGAAGAATCACTGAGCTTCTCAAGAACACTAGATTATCTGATGGACGGAAGGAAGCGCTGACCAGGGAAGTGGAAAGTATCGAACTTTAGTTAATGGACTCATATAGGACCCGTGAGAGATAGGAGAACTAAAAGCGATTAGTGAAATTGAAAGAAATTCGAAATATTTATATCCATATGCCAAAAACAAGGTAGATACCACAGCTAGTATCGGGCACTTGCTCAGACAAGATGGGACTTACACAGATGACAACAAAGAAATGAATGAGATACTGAAATCCCAATACGACTTTGTGTTTAGCGAGCCACTAACCAGTCTAAAGATCGACAGTCCAAATGATTTTTTCATGAATGAGCCTCAAAACTCCATCAATATATGCCAGATTTCCGACACTACCCTAACTCCGATAGACTTTGAGAAAGCCATTGACAACGTGCCCATGCACTCAGCCCCAGGCCCATACTCTTGGAACTCTGTGTTTGTTAAGAACTGCAAGAAACACCTTTCGCGTTCCCTAAGTATACTATGGAGGGAGAGGTTAGACATGGGTGAAATTCCACAATCACTAAAACAAGGAATATAGCCCCACTCCATAAAGGTGGCAGCAAAGCATTAGCTAAGAACTATAGGCCAATAGCTTTAACGTCCCACATCATAAAAATCTTTAAAGAGTTCTAAGAAACACGATTGCAAACCACTTGGATTCCCAAAAATTGCACAATCCGGGCAACATGGGTTCAGAGCAGGTCTCTCCTGCCTCTCGCAACTACTGGATCACTATGATATGGTCTTGATGCACTGGAAGAAAAACAGAATGCAGATGTAATATATGCAGACTTTGCAAAATCCTTTGACAAGAATGATCTTCAACTTTCTAACCAGTCAAACACAAAGCACAGTAGTAAACAGAGTAAAATCTGAAGCCGCGATAGTGAAAAGCTCTGTTCCACAAGGCACAGTACTCGCCCCCATCCTGTTCCTCAGCCTCACATCAGACATAGACAAAGATGTAATCCACAGCACCGTGTCATCCTTTGCAGACGATACTAGGATCTGCATGAGACTGTCATCTATTGAGGACACTGTTAACCTCCAAGAAGATATAAGCCAAGTTTTCCAATGTGCAACGGAAAACAATATAATGTTCAATGAAGACAAATTCCAACTACTCCATTATGGACAACTGGAGAAGATAATAATTAGAACTGAGTATACTACAAACTCTGATCATACAATACAGTGAAAAAAATAATGTGTGGCATCTGGGAGTGGTAATGTCTGAGGATCTCACTTTCAAGGATCACAACAGGGCCACGATCACAACTGCAAAGAAAATGATAGGATAGATAATGAGAACATTCAAAACAAGAGATGTCAGGTTAATGATGATCCTTTTAAAATCACTTGTTCTCTCTAGGCTGCAATATTGCTGTACATTAACATCTCCGTTCAAAGCAGGTGAAATTGCAGATATAGAGAGTTTTCAGAGAACCTTTACTGCACATATAAGTTCCATCAAACACCCCAACTACTGGGAACGCTTGGAAGCACTTGACTTGTACTCGCTGGAACGCAGGCGATTGAGATATATCATAATCTACACTTGGAAAATCCTAGAAGGAATGGTCCCGAATTTGCACACAGAAATCACTCCCCATGAAAGTAAAAGACTGGGCAGGCGGTGCAAAATACCCCAATGAAAAGTAAGGGCGCCATTGGTACACTAAGAAAAAAACACCATAAGTGTCCGGGGCCCAAGACTGCTCAACAGCCTCCCACCATGCATAAGTGGAATAACCAATAGGCCTCTGGCTGCCTTCAAGAGGAAGCTGGACAGATACTTAATTAAAGTCTGTGCCAGATCAGTCGAGTTGTGGTTCGTACGTTGGACTATGTGTGGCGAACAATAACAGCCTAGTTGATCAGGCCGTGTTCCATCGGGAGGCCTGGTCTTGGACCTGGCAGCGGGGGCGTTGATCCACGGAATACCCTCCAGGTAGGTAGTAAAATAAGCATAGGATAGATTAGATAATGTAAAGGCTCTCCCGTTCCCAGGTTTTGCTTTCTGCTATGCATCCGACGACAATTTAAGCCATTTTAATTCGTTTGAAATAGTTTGAAAGGCAGCAAAGATGCCAACAATATGGCAGTACAATAGCAAGTAGAACAGGAACGTTGGCTATATTACAAAGTGTCTATTACCAGACGTTGTAACGTTTATTCCAGTTACTCTCACCATCTCTGAACTACCATACATTTATTAGAGCTACTCTCACCATCTCAGAACTACCATACATTAGAGGTACTCTCACCATCTCAGAACTACCATACATTAGAGGTACTCTCACCATCTCTTGCTACACAACTTTCTGACCTCTGCTGGCCCACCTTCCTTTAACCAATAACCCATAATAAAACAACATATGGTGGATGTTTTTCCTAAAGGATGTGGCACGAAGCTGCATATTGGATCGTGCTGGAAGCGTATAGAAATTCTGAAATTCTGACCATGGACCATTAATTCTTATAGCATGGTATACGCAGTGTACGCTTGGCCAGCCAGGGCCGCAGAACGCTGCCCAGATTGACCAAAGGAATATATGCTTGATATACCCTTAGAATGCCCGATCAGCTTTTGTTATATAAGTGGAGGAGAGAGTCTTGTATATCACGTCATGCGAGGCAATATATTATATTTTTACGGCAAGCCAGAGGAAGGCTTCGAGCACATCACCCAGAGCTCAACGGAGCGAGTCTTGTAACTAAGACTCACGTCAGGAGAAATTTACATATTTCCTAAAACAAACATAATGCCTCCACTGCTACTTCATCTTAGAACGTAGTCAGATCCTCAGGGATACATAGACAACGTTTCGGTCCTTGGACCTTGATCGCACAAATGCAAATCCATCTACACACAGACAGTGAAGACATAATCACATACAAACAGCATAAATAAATACAAAAATATACCTACATAAATATACACGCAAATCATGAAAGTTATTGATGCGTATTACAGTTTCTCAGTTGAATGAATAAACAATGTTTATATATATATATATATATATATATATATATATATATATATATATATATATATATATATATATATATATATAATTATATGCAAATATACATATATGATTATTATGGAAAAGGAATTCAGACCTACGGCCCAGAAGTAAGATTATCAACTGGTCACGCAGGATTACCAGGTCGTGAGCCCATCTTCTTTACATTTTCATAAACAAACGCAAACATATATATACAAACATACTTTCACTCATATAATAGCGCAAACATTCACTTATTAACACACATTCAAACATATATATAAATACACACGCAATGCAATAGTGTTTCCATTGTTATTCATAAAGTGCTTTGTGGACATCCGGTTTCTTGCCTTTGACATTTCCCATGGTTCATTGTCAACAACTGACACCCTTATCACAAGTGCTGACACCCGTGTCACATGTACTGACACCCGCGTCGCAAGAAGTGACACCCGTATCACAGATACTAACATGCGTCACAAGTACTGACACCCGTAAAACAAGTACTGAGAGACGTGTCATAAATACGTACACCTTTGTTACAAACACTGATACCTGAGTCACAAGTATTGCCACCCGGGTTATACTTTTTAGTACTCACTGCCGTAGATAAGCTAAATTTCATGGCAAACTTCCTTTGTGAGGAGGCAAGAGGTGCTGCAGTCAACTTCAACTTGCCTTTGGAAGAGAGTTGATTAAGAAGTTGTAGGAGCGAAGTGAAGTTTCTGGGGCTCTCCTAATGGATACTCAGAATAAATTTGAAACCGTTTAACAATATTAAACAGTAAGACACACACACACACACACACACACACACACACACACACACACATTTAAACTTCACCAGAATTATATATAAAATTAGATTCCTAAATTATTTTTCCGTATTGCTTTTTCAGATATTTTAAGAATTTTTATGGAAATGCAATGATTGCTCATCAGCCTTATTACTGATAATTTATAATAATTATACGTATAAAGACAAGCTATAAGGTAATAAACAATACATTGAATTTTGCAATAAAGTTTGCAAATTAAAACCAACAGAGTCCAAAACAGGGAACCTCTCTGCAGGTTGTTACCTGCTTCCTGGGGACATAGCTGTGTGACCAGGTTACCTGCTTCCGAGGGACATAGCTGTATGACCGTTGTAACCTCCATCGTAATTGGGTTTTCGATAGCTCTGTTCTCGGTGACCTAATCTGTGAGTTACAGCGCCCATCTCTCTTCATTGCTCACAATCATACGTGGTATGTGGGGTACTTTGTGCCGGACAGGAGGAATGTTTTCCTACGGTCCGTACTGACCCTTTTGGATTTGTTCCCAACTAATTACGTTCATACACCTTCAGAAGTGGAAGCCTCTGTCTTCCACCACAGTCATTTCGACCAGCAACTAATCAATACTGCTGTCAGATCCATCTAACCAGAAGCCTCAACAACGAACCCCTTTGACAGCATCCTGCTGGGTACACCTCTGGGTTCTCACATTCCTCGAGAACAAAATGAATTGAGGATGAAGCAGAAAATCAGAGGAGGCTTTCTCCAATTATCACCTTGACACAACATACAGGAATGGTTAATGTAACACTGTTCATAGAGCACCAGGCATACACATAATGCCATCAGTCTTCCTCTAGATGCATTAAAAACTGAAGCCGATCGAGTATGGCGTTCTCACATAAAAGGAAAACTTTGGAGAAAAAATTAAAAATATTGAGGAGAATGTTCCGTAAACAGAAAAGTCTACCCTTATTAGACTTAAATATCATAAAAAATGTGAATTATTTTTTTTTTCCAGTTTTTTTCTTTCCTGGAGTATACCTCGAGTGGGTTTCGGGGGTCAACGCCCCCGCGGCCCGGTCTGTGAAATTCTCTTCAACCCTTTAAAAATAAATATTTGTTATATATTTTTTTCAAGAAAATCGCATTTGATAAAAAATTTACTTAAAAAATTGTCAAACTGGTACCCACAGTCCAAAATTAAAGAAAATATTCTTCAACTTAAAATATACCAGCGTTATAACACGGGAAAATATACTTCACAAATTTAAGTTTACATAGCTTAAAGTAATGCCAAGATTTTTTAATAAGGTCAACCAATGGTAAAAGTTTGAAGCCAATCAAAAAGACATTCTTCAGTAACTGATCTAATTCTAACATTTCCTAACTACTATTTAACAATTTAAGTAAAATTTACCATTTGCTCTACTCAAACTACACTTATGGCGTATCGTCCTTCTGAAGCCACTTAATAACAGTCCGATTCATACGCCAATAACATCACACAAGTGGTGAAAATTTGAAGCCGATCGGAAGACATATTCTTTCCATTTATGATTCGGGTTCTAACGATTCCATTTGTTTTTATTAACAAATTTAACGCAGACAAAACTTTAATAAGTACTGTCCTGGCCGTAATATGCACTAGGTATTGAAGCCGTTTAGGAGCGGTAAACTTAAATTATTTTTAACGTGATTTAACGCACATAAAGGTCAAATCTGCGTCAACATACTTGAATTTCACTTTCCCCAGTTGTTGAAGCAGGAGGCACCTTTTCACAAACGTTTGAAGCTGTGCCACTGAGGGCAGAGCATCGGCTGACAAATTGGAGATCTATGATCATGATCTCATCTGCCATAGATCCGACAGAAAGGCACAAACAGCCAAATAATAGCCCAAAAACTGGAAGCTGATGGAATATTTCTACACAAGTGCGTCAACTATGGTTGACACTCCTCCAATACGCCGAATTTGAAGGGGACTGTGTTGTCAGTTTCAGGCAGTATAACATCGATCCAATAGGAGACCTCGGATCATAGGGCAAGTGTACATCAACTGCTTGAAGGAGTAAAGTGGAAATTTGCTTTTTGAGAAACCAAGGACCCCAGCACGAGCAGCTTTCTTTTCCAGAAATCCTGTGTAGTGATCTGGAGAGGAGCACCTGCAACATCCTAGTAGGCTGCTACTTCTGGAGAACTTGAAGAACTATTCCAAAATTTGATCCCGTGGCTAGTGAGTTGTCGGCCCAGTAGCTTACGCACTGGCCTGGTTTTACAAACCATACCACGGGTGGGGTTAGAACCCGCGATCAGAGAGTCCCAAAACTCCAGACCGACGCGCTAGCCACTTGGCCCGTGGTATGGTTTGTTTGCAATCTTGTCATTACGATTTCGTAAGTCCTGGAGCTTTACGACTCACTCGCCATGGGTTCAAACAAGACCCGTTCCGTGGTTTCATTACCACCCTTTCTGCATTTATTGTAATAATACGAACAGGTATGCTTTAGATATTACCTACAAATGTTATTAGAATATTAAATAGCTAATATTAATGAATATTTATCATATATTGTTCGTTCAATGGGTTTCCTACAGTGTCAGTATAAAGTATCAAATTTCGACTTCTAAACTTGTTATAGTTGTCATTGTTCTCCATAGATCATGAAGCAGGGAGGGTGTTCTTCCAGCTGAAGGTGTTAAGTTCTTAACGTCAATAGACTTTATTGTAGGAATACATTTAAGTACAAACTTTTCTCGGGAAATCGTCTTCAACTTCATCTGGTGGTTTAATAAAGAGCAGTTCTTTTGTCATTGTATTTTATTTTGTTCCTTTGGGGAGCGATCTACCACACGACACTGGAATTGTTGCAAAAGCCTCACATTCTTACAGTTCAAGCTTAAAGTTGTCACATCAATAAATTTTTTCACAGAACACTAACAGCTAACAAGATAGAGGGATGCCTGTTTTCTCGCATTTTCAATACCTGAAGTATTCCTGGAAGATATTCCGAGGGACAATGCCCCCTTGGCCCGGTCAGTGAGCAGACCTGGCGGTGGATCAGGGCCTGATCAACCAGGCCGTTACTGCTGGCCGCACGGAAACCGACGTACGAACCACAACCTGGCTGGTCAGGTACTGACTAGGTGTCTGTCCATCTCCTCTTTTAAAAACTAATGGGAGCTGGACGATCTATAATTGTCCTAAACATGTAGATTATTTTTATCCAATCAATTAACTCTTACTACCTCTAAACCACTATACTGAAGCTACAAATTCAATATAGAATACTAGCTATAATACAGCACAATTCCCATCTCCGGTACCCAGTCCATCACACAATAACTATACTGAATATTTACCATGCAAGTGGATGGACAGTTATACCCATAGTTGCCCGGGTGGGGCTACACCAAGAGCCTAAGTATTCCACAGAGTCAACTCTTCCAGTAGGCACCTACACAGTCTCTCTTCCAGTCACAATCCTTGGTCAATTCCAGCGTTCATAGCATTTAAATTGCCTTCTACACTCTCTGTCTTCTAATAGCGGCACTTAGCTTCATACTAGATTTTGCCACCGAAACTGCTAGTTTGTGTACCAAAAGACGTAGGAGCTACTCCCAGAAAAGGTTAACAGTAGTGCTTCTAGATTTATATCTATAGTTGTCTTATCTCTTGCAAGCAAATTAAAATTATTTCCTTAACATGTCTAGTATCTTATTTTTTAATAAAATACGGTGCCATATCGCATAGGTTGTTTCATATTCTTCAATAAGTGGACAGTGAAGTACACAATGTTAAGTCACGTGACCATAAGGCAAACCACTTACTTTGCATTTAGTTTAATTATCAACTGTCCGTTTCCTTATCTGCGATAAGTATTTGTAACTAAGCCTAAGCCTGACTGATGTAACATTAGTCAGTGTGTTTACATTGATATGCATATCTATGTACATATTATCATAGTGATAGACCTACTCAGGCTTCTAAATGCATACCTATAACATTCACTATTATTACTTCGCTCCTAATATCCCTTATATTAAACTTGGATATACCAAAGTTGTATTTCTACCTTTCTTTATCAGGGCATTTACTTTGGCTAACTTTTCAACTTAATCATGATGGAGTAATTCTGTGACGGAATCAATAAGAATTGTACATGAAATTCCTTTTCTCTGACTTGAGAGTATCTGTATCTGGCTTCTCCAGCGAACTTTGCTGTAGAATAGGTAATAGGTAATAATCGAGCAATCAGGCTCAGTGCCATAAGCTAATATAAGTGACATTCGGATGGCAAACCATTCAGTTTACAGTGTAGATACCCAGTTAATTTTAATTCCTTACTCAATATAGATGCTATAGTTATCATCTAGGGAGGTGGCAACAATAGGAGATGCAGCCATACCTAGAACCATCAGTGAATATAACCTGTGATATATTATTACTTACAGTTCAGCAAAATATTTATTGAGTAGTTGCCTTTGCAAGTGACTAAAAGAGGGAATTTCTAGTGACTAACTTCTTATGGGGTTTTAAGATATGTGTAATTAAATGAAAACATCTTCCTTGCATGGGTGATGAATGTTGCAACGAGGAGAAGGCTGGAGGCAGTGGAGATGTCATGTCTGAGGTCAATGTGTGGTGTAATATAATGCAGAGAATTCGGAGTTTGGAAATTAGGAGGAGGTGCTGGATTACCAAAACGATTGTCCAGAGAGCTGAGGAGGGTTGTTGAGGTGGTTTGGACATGTGAGAGAATGGAACGAGACAGAGTGACTTCTGAGTGTATAAATCTGTAGTGGAGGGAAGGCGGGTAGGGGTCGGCCTAGAAAGGTTGGAGAGGAGGTAAAGGAAGTTGTGTGCGAGGCTTGGACTTCCAGCAAGCATGTGTGAGCGTATTTGATAGGAGGAATGGAGGCATATGGTTTTAATACTTGACGTGCTGTTGGAGTGTGAGCAAGTAACATTTATGAAGGGATTCAGAAACCGGCAGGCCGGACTTGAGTTCTGGAGATGGGAAGTACAGTGCCGGCACTCTGAAGGAGGGTGTTAATGTTGCAGTTTTATAACTGTAGTGTAAAGCACCTTCTGGCAAGACAGTGATGGAGTGAATGATGATGAAAGTTTTTTTTTCGGGCCACCTGCCTTGGTGGAATCGGCCGATGTGTTAATAAAAAAAAATAAAAAATCTTCCTTGTAAGGACGAAATGTTTTGGTTATGTAAAGAGATACAGGTCGAGATTATACAACTTATATAAGAGTAAAGGCAGCCATTACTGTATAATAAAAATCATATTAATTTTCTTCATAATATGTGTAATAGTAATATGTATAATAGCTAGATGTATTTGAAGTCTGCAAGATCTGAGAAAGGTATCCCTGAGCTGCGTAACCCTAGAGTCCTCTAGGTCGACTCACGTTAAAGGAATAGTGCAGGGTGAAGCAAAGTTATGCAGCTACATTATAACACTGAAGATCTGAAACGATTCTGAAAAGATATTTGTAAGTTATCATATGAACACTACTGTTCCCACTAGTAGTAGTAGTAGTAGTAGTAGTAGTAGTGGCCGCGGTGAAGATAATATCTAAAAGAAATATTCTGAAGGCCAACAGGAGGCGGCGTCCTCGTTCTTTGGACACGTCACTACCTTTTTCATTGCATGGTTTATCAAAATTTGTCACTCAAAAAATTAAAAAAATTACGTGAATATTTTAACCGATCACCTAAGAATACAATACAATTTGTTGAATTTGTTGTGCTAATATTAATTAAATGCCCGAACTGATTATATTCTGTTTGTCCTGCTTTGAGAAGCAAAGAAAATGAAAGAGAAAACACTGCAATTGCCTAGAAATGTACAATCTGCCCAAAAAAATGTAAAATTAAAACAATAAGTGCCAAGTACTTTCTGCAAACTGTCATAATCCAGGAAGCCGCTTCGAATTAAGTAATTTAATATTTTTGTACTGTGAGTGATACTGTCAGAGAGGCTTCTGCTGGAGTAATAAAACACGGGAGTGGAGGCTTGGCACTGTGCCCAGGGAATGCCAGTGCTGATAGTAGCGCCTGCTACTGCCAGCCTGGGAGCTGCTTAGAAAAAGCTGACACTATTCACGCTGTGCTCTCAGGAATCATTTATGCCCTGCCATCGCCCTGATAATGGCAGTGGAGAGGGAAGCACTGATGGAGACAATGAAGCACTGATGGAGACAATGAAGCACTGATGGAGACAATGAAGCACTGAGAGAAACACTGAGGGGAAGGTTAGGGGAACACTGAGGAACTGTGCAAGACACTGATAAAGAACAAAAAGGCACAATACATTGACTGGAACAATGAACAAATAACCAGCACATAGGAAAGTGTGACTTTGTAAATGGTTCAAGTCGGACCGAAACGTCGTCGTAAGCTCCTCTCTCTTACGTAAGGAAATTTGTGTAAGACACTAGTGAGCTCGGGTAAACACTGAAGCAATGTACAAGACACTGATGAGCTCGGGTAAGCACTGAAGCACTGTATAAGACACTGATGAGCTCGGGTAAACACTGAAGCACTGTACAAGACACTAGTGAGCTGGGATAAACACTGAAGCACTGTACAAGACACTAGTGAGCTGGGGTAAACACTGAAGCACTATACAAGACACTAGTGAGCTGGGGTAAACACTGAAGCACTGTACAAGACACTAGTGAGCTGGGGTAAACACTGAAGCACTGTACAAGAAACTAGTGAGCTGGGATAAACACTGAAGCACTTTACAAGACACTAGTGAGCTGGGGTAAACACTGAAGCACTGTACAAGACACTAGTGAGCTGGGGTAAACACTGAAGCACTGTACAAGACACTGGTGAGCTGGGGTAAACTCTGAGGCAAAAGGTAATAATTATTAATATATTCATTAGTAGCGCTAAATCCGTAAGAGTGACACACTATCATGAGAACAGAAGGACCTGAGGCTTGATCCTAGGAAAGGTAGTCTAGTTGCGTGCAGCAGTGCACTCACTCGAAGGGTAAGGCACTGAGGGACACATTAAGGCACTGAGGGAGACAATAAGGCACTGTGGGAGACAATAAGGCACTGAGGGAGGCAATAAGGCACTGAGGGAGACAATAAGGCACTGAGGGAGACAATAAGGCACTGAGGGGGACAATAAGGCACTGAGGGAGACAATAAGGCACTGAGGGAGACAATAAGGCACTGAGGGAGACAATAAGACACTGAGGGAGACAATAAGGCACTGAGGGAGATAATAAGGCACTGAGGGAGATAATAAGACACTGAGGGAGACAATAAGGCACTGAGGGAGACAATAAGGCACTGAGGGAGACAATAAGGCACTGAGAGAGACAATAAGGCACTGAGGGAGACAATAAGGCACAGAGGTAGACAATAAGGCACTGAGGGAGACAATAAGGCACTGAGGGAGACAATAAGGCACTGAGGAGACAATAAGGCACAGAGGAGACAATAAGGCACAGAGGGAGACAATAAGGCACTGAGGGAGATAATAAGGCACTGAGGGAGACAATAAGGCACTGAGGGAGACAATAAGGCACTGAGGGAGACAATAAGGCACTGAGGGAGACAATAAGGCACAGAGGGAGACAATAAGGCACTGAGGGAGACAAAGCACTGAGGGAGACAATAAGGCACTGAAGGAGACAATAAGGCACAGAGGAGACAATAAGGCTGAGGAGACAATAAGGCACTGAGGAGACAATAAGGCACTGAGGAGACATAAGCACTGAGGAGACAATAAGGCACTGTGGAGACATAGCACAGGAGACATATCAATGGCACTGCATAGTTGAGACACTAAACTGCTACGACACTCTCAGTTGACACATGTTTTGACACAGTAACTCTCTCACTCTCATTACATAGTTCCTACAACACTAATCTTACCTGCTTTCTTCATGTTCCCCCTTAACTTAACACTTATTCATCTTACATTTCATCTACTTTCTATGACTTTCACAACTTCTACACACTCTTCTCTTCCTCTATCTTCATCCTCCTTCTTTAACATTTATCCATGGTTCATCGTTACTTTATCCTTCTCTCAATCACTTTTCTCTCTCTTACACTTCCTTTCCCTCTACTCACCTCTTTTTCATTCTTTCCCCTCTCTACATCTCTCTTTCCCCTCTTTACCCCCTCCTTCTCTCTAAAACCCCTTTTACTCTCTACAGCCCTTCTTTCCTCTCTACACCTTACCTTCTCCCCTCTTCCTACACCCTTCCTTTTCCCTCTCTACACTTCTTTCCTCTCTACACCCTTCCTTTCCCTCTCTACACCTTCCTTCCCTCTTACACCTTCCTTCTCCCTCTCTACACCCTTCCTTCTCCTCTCTAACACCTTCCTTCTCCTCTCTACACCCTTCCTTTCCCTCTCTAGACACCTTTCCCTTTCTCTCGTGACACCCTTCTTCTCCTTCGACACCCTTCCTTCTCCTCTCGTAGCACCCTTCCTTCTTCTCAGACACCTTCCTTCTCCCTCTCGTAGACACCCTTCCTTCTCCCTCTCTGTAGACACCCTTCCTTCGAATCCTTCTCGTAGAGCCCTTCCTTCTCCTCTCGTAGACACCCTTCCTTCTCCTCTCTCAGACACCTTCCTTTCCTCTCGTAGACACCTTCCTTCCTCACCCTCTTCTTCAGACACCCTTCCTTCTCCCTCTCGTAGACACCCTTCCTTCTCCCTCTCAGACACCCTTCCTTCTCCCTCTCGTAGACACCTCTTCCTTCTCCCTCTCCGTAGACACCTTCCTCTCCCCTCTCGTAGACACCCTTCCTTCTCCCCTCTCGTAGACACCCTTCCTTCTCCCCTCTCGTAGACACCCTTCCTTCTCCCCTCTCGTAGACACCCTTCCTTCTCCCCTCTCGTAGACACCCTTCCTTCTCCCCTCTCGTAGACACCCTTCCTTCTCCCCTCTCGTAGACACCTTCCTTCTCCCTCTCGTAGACACCTTCCTTCCCTCTCGTGACACCTTCCTTCTCCCTCTCAGACACCTTCCTTCCCTCTCGTAGACACCCTTCCTTCTCCCTCTCTAGACACCCTTCCTTCTCCTCTCTAGACACCCTTCCTCTCTCCCTCTCTTAGCACCCTTCCTTCTCCCTCTTACACCTTCCTGTCTCCTCTCTACACCCTTCCTTCTCCTCTCGTTACACCCTCTTTCCCTCGTACTTTCTCCTCTCTTACACCCTTCCTTCTCCCTCTCTACACCCTTCCTCTCTCCTTCTACACCTTCCTCTCCTCTTACACCCTTCCTTCTCCCTCTCTACACCCTTCCTTCTCCCTCTCTCTACACCCTTCCTTCCCTCTCTTACACCCTTCCTTCTCCCTCTCTACACCCTTCCTCTCCCTCTCTTACACCCTTCCTTCTCTCCCTCTCCTTACACCCTTCCTTCTCCTCTCTTACACCCTTCCTTCCTCTCTTACACCCTTCCGTCTCCCTCTCTTACACCCTTCCGTCTCCCTCTCTTACACCCTTCCTTTTCCCCTCTCTTACACCCTTCCTTCTCCCCTCTCTTACACCCTTCCTTTTCCCCTCTCTTACACCCTTCCTTCTCCCCTCTCTTACACCCTTCCGTTCTCCCCTCTCTTACACCCTTCCGTCTCCCCTCTCTTACACCCTTCCTTTCCCTCTCTACACCCTTCCTCTTCCCCTCTCTCACCCTTCCGTCTCCCCTCTCTTACACCCTTCCGTCTCCCCTCTCTTACACCCTTCCGTCTCCCCTCTCTTACACCCTTCCGTCTCCCCTCTCTTACACCCTTCCTTCCTCTCTACACCCTTCCTCTCTCTCTACACCCTTCCTGTCTCCCCTCTCTACACCCTTCCTTCCCCTCTCTTACACCTTCCTCTCTCTACTTCGTCTCCCTCTCTACACCCTTCTCTCTCCCTTCTCTCTTACACCCTTCCGTCTCCCCTCTCTACACCCTTCCGTCTCCTCTCTTACACCCTTCCGTCTCCCTCTCTCTACACCCTTCCGTCTCCCTCTCTTACACCCTTCCGTCTCCCTCTCTACACCCTTCCGTCTCCTCTCTTACACCCTTCCGTCTCCCCTCTCTTACACCCTTCTGTCTCCCCTCTCTTACACCCTTCTGTCTCCCCTCTCTTACACCCTTCTGTCTCCCCTCTCTTACACCCTTCTGTCTCCCCTCTCTTACACCCTTCTGTCTCCCCTCTCTTACACCCTTCTGTCTCCCCTCTCTTACACCCTTCTGTCTCCCCTCTCTTACACCCTTCTGTCTCCCCTCTCCTACACCCTTCTGTCTCCCCTCTCCTACACCCTTCTGTCTCCCTCTCCTACACCCTTCTGTCTCCCCTCTCCTACACCCTTCTGTCTCCCCTCTCTTACACCCTTCTGTCTCCCCTCTCTTACACCCTTCTGTCTCCCCTCTCTTACACCCTTCTGTCTCCCTCTCTTACACCCTTCCTTCTCCCCTCTCTACACCCTTCCTTCTCCCTCTCTACACCCTTCCTGTCTCCCTCTCTACACCCTTCCTTCTCCCTCTCTTACACCCTTCTTCCCTCTCTTACACCCTTCCTTCTCCCCTCTATTACACCCTTCTTTCTCCCCTCTATTACACCCTTCCTTCTCCCCTCTATTACACTCTTCCGTTCTCCTCCTTACACCCTTCCTTCTCCCCTCTCGTACACCCTTCCTTCTCCCCTCTCGTACACCATTACTCCTTCACTCCTTCACCACACACTCCTCTCTTTCACATCCTTCCTCCTCCCCATTCTGACAGCCTTCATCCTCCTCTCTGCCACTCCTTCCTTCACTGTCTTCTCAGTTGTGTCAGGCTACTCATAAAGACCTTGCTGTCTGTCTGATGGGCAGGATGACAAGCTTGGGATGCACTTCCTGGTACACAGTGTCCTTTTTCCCTCTCTTCCTTCCTCCCTACAGCTACTCTGCGTCACCCTGCAGTGCCTCCCACGCTGAGTTTGTGTGTGTGTGTGTGTGTACTTGTGGTGTGCTTGCCCATGTGTACAATGCTACCGCGTTGTTAAATATTGCTAATTTTATATGATATAGATAATATTTTTTATTAAATATGTTAACTAACAACGTTCTGTATTAGGCCATAAGAACAAGATGTTTTAAATTGACGTGTTTCCTTACACCGGTCGTTCATGTTCACCCATCAGTAAAGTGGGTACCTGGGTGTTAGTCGACTGGTGTGGGTCGCATCCTGGGACAAAACTGACCTAATTTGCCCGAAATGCTCTGCATAACAAGCGGCTTTCTATATAGTAGTATGTCATTGATGTCAGCTAGGCCTGTATACCTTGTACATGTACTTGTAGTAAATAAAAATATTATTATTATATTATTATTAAATCACTATCGATCCACACCAATGATTCTTATATGCTTGAATTCAGTCATATTCACTCTTGAAACTGTTCTTGGAGTTCATCACTCTTACCATTCCATTCCTTTCATTAATACTTTCTGTGTCGTTGTCATGGCTTCCCTGGTCGTTCTCTTCTGCATGGGTTTACCATATTTTCGGGCATATAAGGCGCGCTTTTTTCCTTCAAAAAATATCTTGGAAAATCAGCCTGCGTCTTATATGCTCAAGGTCACGGTCAAGGGTAAGCTTTGGGTCAACTTTAGCAGTTGTTTACTTACGTTACAACTGCTTGGAAACCTCGTCACATACGGTCGTGCGTCTTATATGCCGGAAACTACGTTGTCTGTTTCCTCTAGTGTTTGTTCACAGATTGATTCTCTCAGCTCCAGACTTCTCTAGTTGCAAATTAGGGTTGGAAGAAAATTAAAAAATAAGACATTGCTTAAGTTCAATTAGAGAAAATTCCTCCCTACCTTGGACAAGGTTTAACTTTCATCTGAGGTGAATGGACAGTCAATCAGAGACAGACTGAGATGGTCTAGCAAGGACGAGACTGAGGTCAGAGACAGACTGAGCTGGTCTAGCAAGGACGAGACTGAGGTCAGAGACAGACTGAGCTGGTCTAGCAAGGACGAGACTGAGGTCAGAGACAGACTGAGCTGGTCTAGCAAGGACGAGACTGAGGTCAGAGACATTGAAAGAATTATTCATGGGAAAACCAGTGGTTGAAATGTTTTTAAACTGGGATGTATCAGCAAAGAAAAACAAGGATGCGACGCAGCATTGACAAAGGAAAAAAACTGATGCGACGCAGCATTAAGTAAGAAAATACTGATACGGCGCAGCATTAACAAAGAAAAAACGCATACGACGCAGCATTAATAAAGAAAAAACTGATACGACGCAGCATTAACAAAGAAAAAACTGATAAGACGCAGCATTAATAAAGAAAAAACTGATACGACGCAGCATTAACAAAGAAAAAACGCATACGACGCAGCATTAATAAAGAAAAACTGATACGACGCAGCATTAACAAAGAAAAACTGATACGACGCAGCATTAACAAAGAAAAAACGCATACGACGCAGCATTAATAAAGAAAAAACTGATACGAAGCAAAAACAAATTACTAAAATATAAACAAATTCTCAAGAACAAGTGTTATGGGACAATCTTTCAACAACTCCTAAGACTGCAAGAGAAAATAATCGCTTATATAACCGAGATGGGAAAGGGAGGAGGTGGAACTAAAATTCAACCCTGCAGTAGCTTACGGATGTCATCGCCCCCGTGGCATGCCAATCACACAAGTAAATTACAGGAATAGAGGATCACAGCTGTAACCAACACTCCACCGAGCACCATCACCAAGGCCTCCCACCGTTCCTGCTTCCTTCTTTGCAAGCACAACGCCCCACACATATTCCATCATCACTTCCAAAATTGTAATCACACACCCCAGCCACCCCTCACTCACAAGTCACCACACCCATCATTTTTACCTGTCCAAGTAAATTTGATATACGTTCCCCTCCTCAGCTCAGTCAGCCACTCTCGTCCCCTCCACAGCTCAGTCAGCCATTCTTGTCCCCTCCTCAGCTCAGTCAGCCACTCTCGTCCCCTCCACAGCTCAGTCAGCCATTCTTGTCCCCTCCTCAGCTCAGTCAGCCACTCTCGTCCCCTCCTCAGCTCAGTCAGCCACTCTCGTCCCCTCCTCAGCTCAGTCAGCCACTCTCGTCCCCTCCTCAGCTCAGTCAGCCACTCTCGTCCCCTCCTCAGCTCAGTCAGCCACTCTCGTCCCCTCCTTCCACAAGCCATACTCCACCACTTAGTCTGAACACTTACACGCTTTCATATAACCAGCTTATTTTTTCTCATGAAGAATCAGATGACATGATTTTTTTGTCATAATATGAAACGTTTCCTTAGGCACCTGATGTTCCTGTTCACCTGTCAGTAAAATAGGTACCTAGGTGTTAGTCGACTAGTGTGGGTCGCATTCTGGGAACAAAATTGACGTAATTTGCCCAAAATGCTCTGCATAACAAGGGGCTTTCTGTATAATATGTCCTTGATGTCACTGATTATAATTAATTATCATCTCTAGTGTGATTGCAGGAATAATCGAGCAAGTTACTGCTTGTGATAAGTAATGAAGAGAGGAGATACAAATACCACTTGGGAGAAAATAAGCCAGTAGAGGCAACGGATACAAAATGCCTTCCAGCTAACCTCTTTCTCATTGAAGCTACACGTCAACAGGGACATACCATCTACAATAAAAGATTTGCAATTATGAAACATTCCTCCAGGAACCTAAGTAGGTTATCATTGAAGTTGCTGCGTATCACCTACCATAGGCCAGTCCTCGAGTATTCAGCACTGTTATGACCACTCTGCATTATTCCTTTTGAGCTCATTGAGAAAAAGACGGGCGCTATGCTTATTATTTCTCGAATAACGCAGCGACCGAAATCCATCTACTTTTCTTTTCATGCAAGACTTTTAACACTCCTGGGATGATGGTCGTGATAGTACACATGGCATAGGGTCGTGGTAAGGAAACGTTTGAAGAATACGATCATTACATCGTAAAACCCAGATTAAAGACCCAACCTTGGATAGCGAGGGAATTCTGACGAGCCACGAACCACACAAATACCCAAAATTATAAAACTCGAATTTGTCAATACTAGAGAGAACTGAAAAGGACTGCCAAGCGTGAAAAAAAAAATGATAAAGACCGGTTTTTGTAATACTTCGTTTGTTTGAAACACAACACCCAAACATTAACAGCTAGTTATTCCTCAAAATACCCGTTTTTTTTATTCTTGTGCTGGAGCGCCTCGAAAATAATTCCTATCAAAATTTTGTTGGCAGATTTGCATGCAGCGAGGCTGATTATATCTATTAAAGACGATTTGCTGGTATGCTGAGTAGATTCATTTACTATTTGCGCAACAGACAAAATTATTTGGGTACTGTTTTAAACGGAAGGTTGAGTTCCAGTGATCTCACTTTGGAGAGACTGACGATGTCGGGTGACAAGGATCGCTACTTTCATCTTAATTCACTGGGGAAGAATTGTTTGGATGTTCCCCTTTGCATACAGGAAAGGAGTATGTAACTTTTAACCACGAATGGAAAAGTCTAATACAGTATATAACGGAAACAGAGGTATGATATCCTCCGGGGCAAAGACAAAGCCATGAGGTCTTTGATGAGTATGAGAATATAATGATATCTTGAAGAGTTGGGGAAATAGGCAATCTATCATGATTGGCAAGTAATGCTTTTAATTCTCTTTTTGGACATTCATAATCGCGCTACTTGCCGTGTAAAACAATGGAAATAAAGACAATATTTCGCCCATGGCTGGACTACAAAACGATCCCAATAAAAACTGGTATAAAACAAGGACTTACCTTCAAGTTGTGAAACCGTCCCTCAGAGAACTGGTAATTCTCACTTACCTGAAAGGTAAACAACCATAATTAATACGCTAGTCTCTTAGCACTATATCACCCATGCAGGTTTAATATTTATTTTAAATATAATAATACACGAGTTTCACTCCCAGTTATACTCGTTCAGTCAGCACCTCAAGGAAATACCCAAAGTTATACCCTCCAGTCAGACCCTTCATAAAGTATCCACAGCATCACTAATCAGTTAATACGTTCAGGACGTATTCCCAGTTACTTCCTTCTCCCAACACTTTCAGAATTATCCCTAGTTATACCCTTCATCCCACACCTTCAGGAAGTATCCCCATACTGCGCATTTTACAAGAACCCTTAATATATAATTTATAATCTTTGTGGTTAAATAAACAACTATTCTTTTATGTCACATTATGTCTCAGGGATTATCATCCTTACACTGTCTTAAAATAATTTTCAAGGTACACTGGAACTTTTATAATCAGCCTTTTACTGTCTAAAATGTAACTCATATTAACATGATAATTTCCAGTGATAATTTACAGTCTTCACATAATTCTCTGGATACAGTGAAACTACGATTATCATCCTGCAAATGTCTTTACATATCAACTCTCAGGGTATAGTGAAAATTTGATTATCATCCTTAGACAGTCTTAATATGATAATTTCCAAGTAATTTCCAGGTTACAGAGAAACTAAAATAATCATTCCTTCTCTGTCCTAAATGATAATCACCTTAAGATGACGGTGGATGATGCATGAATGACTTCCTTGGACCAGATGGAGCTAGGACCCAGATGGTGCTACGGCCCAGATGGTAATAGACCCCAGGTGGTGGTAGGGGCCAGATGGTACTAGGGCCCAGGTGGTGCTAGGGCCTGGTGGTGCTTGGACCCAGGTGGTGCTAGGGCCCAGGTGGTGCTTGGACCCAGGTGGTGCTAGGGCCTGGTGGCGCTAGGGCCAGGTGGTGCTAGGGCCTGGTGGCGCTAGGGCCAGGTGGTGCTAGGACCTGGTGGTGCTAGGACCTGGTGGTGCTAGGACCCATGTGGTGCTAGGACCCAGGTGGTGCTAGGACCTGGTGGTGCTAGGACCCAGGTGGTGCTAGGACCCAGGTGGTGCTAGGACCCAGGTGGTACTAGGGCCCAGGTGGTGTTAGGACCTGGTGGTGCTAGGGCCCAGGTGGTGCTTGGACCCAGATGGTGCTAGAACCTGGTGGTGCTAGGGCCCAGATGGTGCTAGAACCTGGTGGTGCTAGGGCCCAGATGGTGCTAGAACCTGGTGGTGCTAGGGCCCAGATGGTGCTAGAACCTGGTGGTGCTAGGGTCCAGGTGGTGCTAGAACCTGGTGGTGCTAGGGCCACTTTTGTTATAATCGCTTTCATTTGAAACACTTTTGTTAGAAATTTAATTGTTAGAAGCCCTTGCCAAAAGCAATTATTTTCTGAAACACTTATTAGAAAAACTTTGCTACAAACACTTGTTAGAAATTGATTTCCTTAGAATCACTTTCGTTAAAAACACATTCGGTAGAAACACTTACGAGAATATTTTTCAGAGCAACACTTTCCCGCATTACTTTTTTGGCCACACTTGCTGTCTGCAACACTATTTTCCCCCTCAACACTCCGTCTGCAACACTATTTTTCCCACATTCGTCTGCAACGTTTTTCCCAACACTGGTCTAAAGCCAACTTTTTTAGCAACATTGTGAACACTCTTAAACGAACACTTGAGTGTGAATATAAAAATTAGATTATAAAAATTAGATTATAGACATCAGTGTTTTGATATAAATATACAACACAAGAACTCACCATGAACATTGATCGTTATTGTCATTAATGTTATTACATTCATGGGAGAGTGTTGAACCCGTAGGGACTACAGGAGTCTGAGGGAATAGGAGGCACTTGGGGCATGTCTAATTTCTTGGATCAAGAGCCATTCAGCAGTATCAAGGAACGTCTCTTGAGGGTAGAATATTGATCACTTTCCACTCGCTTTCTCTCTCGCTTTCTCACTTTCTCTCACTTTCACTTTCTCACTTGATTTCACTTTCTCTCACTTTGTATCACTTTCTCACTTTCTCTTTCTCATTTTCTCTCACTTTCTCGCTTTCTCACACACCCGCTGTTTTTTCTCTTGCCTTATCAACACCGTTGGTTGGTTATTTGCTGCACAGGTTTAAAGCCTGTCGACTACACAATGGTTATTTTAAGACGGCATGTCACCTTTACACCACTAGTAAATATTTCTTTATCCACTACAGTGGTATTTAAGTTCAACTTTGTGTAGTACACTGAGATACACATCTCAAAGTTTATATAGGTAGATATACACCTCTCGGTGTATATAACTTTGCTTGTTACAGTAGAGCAGAAGGCTTGATGACCCTCGGGTCACTGAAGACACTACTGAAGACTCGAACCTCTGGACACCGAAGCTTCTCATAAACCACTCGACCAACCAGAGACCTCGAACACTTTCTTGGCATTTATTGCGTATTAAAATTAATAATAACCATTAATCATATTTAGAATTCATGTACTTACACGCAATTTGGTACATGCCAGACAAGTTTGTGGATTATTGGAGAGTAATATATACTATGTACAAAAAATTCAATGTCTTCCATTTTTCAATCAGTGGAATTGATGCTGAACTTTGATAAAAAAAAAATAGAATTAAGTTTCGTTATTAATTGTTACTCGGATCATTTTTCCATTTAATAAACTTACTCATTCGTGGAAAAGCAATAAACTGTTTATTGTTGGTTTTTATATTTATCTGGGTAATTTTACACTTCATTAATTGTCATTCAGCAAACTCATCAGATACTAACGTTAGAGTGTAAACAATTTTTTTTTTCACATATGTTGTTCAGTAGTTTGGTTGGTAACGCACTCAGGCCACACATTCAGGCCCGGGGTTCGATCCCCGGAACGAGTAGAAACATTTGGGCGTGTTTCCTTAAGACACCTGGTGCCCCTCTTCACCTAACAGTAAATAGGTACCTAGGTGTTAGCCGACGGTTATGGGTAGCATCCTGGGGGATAAAATTAACCTAATTTGCCCGAAATGCTCTAAATAACCAGGGGCTTTGTCAGTTATGTCTGTATACATTGTACATGTACTGGTAGAAATAAAGATATTATTAATCATGATCTGTAGCAGGTGCAATGTTATCATTAACGTATCCCTTAAAAGATGCACTGGAGCACATGGTAAAGAAAACTTTTAGAGACCACATCGAGGGATACCTTAACGGTTCTCTAATAATATTTTTCTCTTCCTGCAAGGTTTCTGTACAGTAACTTCGAATGCCTCTTCTGACCCGCTTCAAATATTCAACTTTGATGCATCTTGGAGCAAACTTCGGAGTGTTATTGAGATGTGCAGATGCGACTTTGCCAATTTTATACTTGCAAATATAGCGTTTAGTTGTGATAATAATAATAATAATAATAATAATAATAATAATAATAATAATAATAATAATAATAATAATTTCCGTATGATAGCTTGAGTACGTTTCTCCAGATCGGCTTTAAACTTTCAATACTAGTGTATCTTACGTTGTGGATGGTTCTTTTTCATGAGACTGTGTGGTATAAACCTTGGTAATTGATATCAATAACTTGGTTTTAAAGACACGTGAGCAAACACTAAGACATATTTATTAGAAAATGTCTCAGTTCTAGGACCTAATCAATGTCTCAGACGAAGCGTTTTCTAATGTCCTAGTGTTTGTTCACGTATCTTTAAAAACCATGTTACAGTGTAGACGTAAATTTGCTAGTTTTATTAAGATATCTTGATACCTTTTCCTAGGAATAACTTGATAAAATTGAGAACGTCACTTCTATACAGATTTACATTTTAAAACTGATGACTTTCCCTTAAAGCTAAATTAATTATACTTCCAGACTGTGTAGATGCATTTTTTTCTAGTTTTTGGTGAGTGCGATAACACTGAGTGTGTCAAACAACTGTACTTATTCAACTGGAGAATGACTCTTGCGATCGGCTTTAAACCTTACATAGTGGTGCATGTTGCTCAAAGAAGAATCGCAGAAGAAAAAAAAACGACAATTTTAATCGGATTGTTTATCCTGAGGATTAGTAACCCGGGATAAAATAAGATTTGTGCGGATTTTTTAACCCGGAGGGTAAGCCACCCAGGATAACCCAAAAAAGTCAGTGCTTTATCGATGACTGTCTGTCTTATTTCCATTGTGGTTCTTCAATCTTGTCCCCCAGGATGCCACCCACACCAGTCGACTATCACACAGGTACCTGCTAACTGCTAAGTGAACAGGACAGCAGGTGTAAGGAAACACGCCCAATGGTTCTACCCGTGCCGGGGATTGAGCCACGTACACACAGTATGTGAGGCGAGAGCGTTGCCTACGTGCCACGGGCCAAGAAAGTCATTGTCTAGCTCATTTTATTTTCATTGCAGTTGTTAGAGCGTCTCCCAGGAGGCGACCCACAACAGCAAACACTCGGGTACCTAATTTCCGTCTACTTGAACCATCTCACGAATGTACTCATTTATTTATTAAACTGGAATTTTATTTTTCCACGTAGTAGTTGAAGAATGCCTCACCCGATCGCATTCAAACTCTCAACACTAGTATATCCTTCTCGATGGGATGATCGGATTAGCTTTTGCTGTAAATATTACAGTTAGCTAAGTTTATTTAACAAATCGTGATTTTTTTGCGCGTTTACTAGAACTAATGAAATAAATTCAAAAATATTTTTCTCTTGTTTGATTATACAGTTTGAAAAAAATATATAAGTACGAAAGGGAAACTTAAAGCAAAAGTGCATTTTTAAGGCTCATTGAGGTATAAGAAGTTTACATTAATTTTACCCTTCTGCATTTATTTTTTGAGTGTTTTCTTACAAAAACAGTTATCTGAAGAAAGACCTATAAGAGGCTGGCAGATTCTTTTTTCATTTTTTTATTTTCTTTGCAACTTTTAGTTTGAAAATTAGACACATGTGCAAATGTCCCGGGGCACTCTTTCGAGACTCTGCTCGCCCGAGTGCCCAGTGACCAGCCTCTGCTCGCCGAGTGCCCTGGGACCAGCCTCTGCTCGCCCGAGTGCCCCGGGTCCAGTCTCCGCTCGCCCGAGTGCCCAGGATCCAGTCTTTGCTCGCCCGAGTGCCCAGTGACCAGCCTCTGCTCGCCCGAGTGCCTAGGGTCCAGCCTCTGCTCGCCCGAATGCCCACGGACCAACCTCTGCTCGACAGAGTCCCCACGGACCATCCTATGCTCGCCCGAGTGACCACGGACCACCCTATGCTCGCCCGATTGCCTAGTGACCAGCCTCTACTCGCCCGAGTGCCCACGAACCAGCCTCTGCTCGCCCGAGTGCCCAGGGTTCAGAGCCTCTCCTCGCCCGAGTGCCCACGAACCAGCCTCTGCTCGCCCGAGTGCCCAGGGTTCAGAGCCTCTCCTCGCCCTAGAGCACTCGGACCAGCCTCTGCTCGCCCGAGTGCCCGGGTCCAACCTCTGCTCGCTCGAGTGCCTCAGGACCAGCCTCTGCTCTCTCGAGGACATAATTGGAAGACAGAAGAGCTATATACAAAAGATGAGGTAATCAGTCCCTCTGCCTTGGAGTTGGTGTGAAGAAAACACTTGCCTGTTTCTTGAGAAACCTTACTTAACCTAATCTTGAGGAATATGGACAACTTGCATAATGTTTAACATTCCTAATTTTCAATAGTTTAGTCAACCCTTAGTATTGAATTGACTTGTTGACGCTGCAAACACATTGTAAGCTATTGTACTTTAATCTCCCACTAACTTATTCAAGGTTTTCATTTATGATTCCAGAATGGCTCACCTGACGTGGAACTTCGATTTCATTGATAAGGGATTACATTACGTGTTTTTTGTCTTGTTTTGTTAGTTTCAGTCAGTCCATTTGTAATTTATTCCCATTATAACTTTTTTCAAATTACTAGAACGGCATTTTTTGATTGTTTAGAACAAGTGATTCAGCTATTATTATTATTAATATTATTATTGCTATTTTTTATTATATTAATATTTTATTTTTATTATTATTATTATTATTATTATTATTATTATTAATATTATTATTATTATTATTAATAAATTATTATTATTATTATTATTATTATTATTATTATTATTAAATTATTATTATTAATTATTATTATTATTATTATTATTATTATTATTATTATTATTATTATTATTACTATTGGAATAAGGAGAAACTGGAGAAGTATGGGATAAAAGACAGGCACTTGACAAGACGAGTCTTAATTGGACAGCCTCTCTCTCAAGTGTGAACATGACCTTTATTACATTCCTAATGAAACTCTCCCAGCCGAAAAACGTTTTCTAATAAAGATAAGCCTTGTCAGCTGCCTTTAATAATAAACAATAGTAATAAAACTAATAATAATAATAATAATAATTATTATTATTTTTATTATTATTTAGCAAAATTTTACTATTCTCTGAGAATTACAAGTAATTATAATAGCTTAATTTGATGTATTATATAATTTAAATCCAACTTTTGATATTTAGAATCCTTTAATATTAGGGATCTGAGGTCTTGATGTTCCACGTACTGTCCGTAGATCTATAATCCTAACAAACTTACTCATTTAGCAATCATATGTTTAATTACCATCTCATTTACCTAATATTTCCTTTATTTTGTTCCTTCAGTATCTCTACAGCCCAGATTTTATTATAATCTTGTTTATACCGTCTCATCTCATTCCAAAGCCCAAAGATTACTTTTCTTCTAGGCTGTCAGCCACCACAGTAGAGTGCTGATAAAGGCACATGAGCAAGCACGTAAATTCTAGGACCTTACTGATTGTCATAAGGTGATCACACTAGAGATGAGCTAAGCTGTCCTTAAAGTATGAGTCTCATGCCACATAATAATCTTTATTTCTACAATACTTGATATAACTTATACAGACCATAGCTGACATCAGAGACATACTATATAGAAAGTCCCTGGTTATGCAGAGCATTTCGGGTAACTTAGGTTAATTTAATCCCCAGGATGCGACCCACAGAAAGTCGGCTAACATGCAGGTACCTACTAACTGCTAGGTGAACAGGGGCAGCAGGTGTCTTAAGGAAATATGCCCAATGTTTCCACCTGTACCGCGGATCGAACCACGGACCTCAATATGTGAGGTGAGTGCGCTAACAACAGAGTTACGGTACATGTATATTTTAAATGAACGAGTCTCCAGAACCGTAAGGTGTCCATAACCAAATGTCTTAAGCGTTTGCTCACGTGTTTTCAGCCGCAACTTTCTGTCTTATATGGCAGGTTTTCGCTACCAAAGAACCTGTTTACCACTGGGTAAACGAGACTACATGTGTAAAAAAAGACATGTTCACAGTCTCGATTTGCCTCGAACTGAAGCCGGGTTCCAGGATTCTATTCAGAAGTTCCTTTCATTAAGCACCGAAAACAGCATCCTGCGCTCATTGCCCAGCCAAAATGCATTCTCTCTCTCTCTCTTTCTATCTCTCTCTCTGTCTCTCTCCCTCTCTCTGTCTCTCTCTCTGTCTCTCTCTCCATCCCTCTGTCTGTCTGTCTGTCTGTCTCTCTCTCTCTCTCTCTCTCCCTCTCCGGTCACGTTTAATTTTTAAAACGTTATAAATATTATTAGTCTATAAATGTTTTACATTTTTTTTCTGCTCTCATCTTAAACGTCGAGTTTTAAATAGTACTTTTAAAACATATGCTACTTATTCTACTAGATACAAAAATGTATCTTTGAAGATAGGAAAAATTAATTTGGTTTATTATTATTATTATTATTATTCGTAGTAGTAGTAGTATAGTAGTAGTAGTAGTAGTAGTAGTAGTAGTAGTAGTAGTAGTAGTAGTAGTAATAGTAGTTGTAGTAGTATCTCAATAAAAAGCTGAATTCATGTAGATAGAGCCCGAAGTTTTATGCTGCTCTTTTTAAATCTTACGAAATAATAGGTTTACGCTGTTTTAAAACTGTTAAGAAATAAGAGGCTTTCGCTGCAATATTTAAGTGTTGAGAATTTAGATACGAGAAAGCCCACTTACTGTAATTAAGATAAAAAGAGGAAAGGGATCCCTGAGTCTGCTTAATGGGTATATACCTCACTAAGCAATGCTTCAGACTGACTACCACCATAATGGCCGTGTAATTAATAACAGGCGATGGATAGAGAGGGTGAGGCTGGATTGGAGTGGGGGTTCGGTGTGTGGTTACAGGGGGGGAAGTGGCGTAGGAGGGATGGGGGAAGTGGGGAGGGGAGAGGGAAGGGGACAGTAGCTGGACGTGATTTCTGGCTGATAGCAATTCAAATTACTGTAAATGGTTTGCATTATTCACTGTGAATGATTTACTGGCTGTATTAGGAAAAAAATTGCCTTTCAGTTTTTAAACTGTCGTTTGTGATATTAATTATAATATTATCAATTGCACAAAATTCAAATGAAAATGAGTTCTTAAACAAAAAATGTTCTGAAGATTTGGAAGTAACATTTGAGGTCCAACTCAGTTGTCAACTACAGAAAAACATAAATAGTTTAAAATTTACTTGTTAGCCCTTATAAAGAATAATAATTTTTTAGAGAATTTCAATAAAAACCTCTCCTAACCTAACTTAAACTATATATATATATCTAATAACAACACTGCGACTAGCCAAGGATTCGAACCAATGTTGTTTTGGCCCGCCTCATGGTGAGCGAAAACCACATGACGCTCTAATCCACAGGACCACCAAATAATAAAGAATCACGCATCCAGCAGAGCTAGGTGTTTTACCGTGATCCGAGGACATACGGTGGTATAGGTGCCTTTGAGCTAATTTCATTCTACTCCCCGTTTGGTGTACTAGCCTCAACAAGCAGTATTTTATATTATTGTAACCACGAACGAGTGGTATTGATCAATAACAACACTGAGATCAGCCAAGGACTCGAACCCATGTTGTTTTGGCCCGCCTCATGGAAGCGAAAAAAACACATGACGCTCTAACCAACAGGACCACAAAATCCTACAAAAATCAAGCACCCAGCAGAGGTTAGTACAGCATCCAGCATTCATCCCACCGCTGCCACCACTTGTTGTGTGGGTCTTGAGAGAGATATATAGGAGGTCAAAGATACTCCTTGTTGGATGGTTACGGTATATTTACAGTAAGTGTAGGAGAGTCCAGCCACACCGTCTGTCTCGCTCGTAGGTCTAACGCTAGTGAGAGTGTGCGCCTACGTGAGCCTATGCACATGCGCAGAGCCTCTGACGTCAGCGGGTATCGTGACGTCACACGAAAAGGGACCAGCTGTATAAGTGGGATGAATGCTGGATGCTGGTACACTACACAAGTGTACATATGATACTGATACGACATAGAACTGGATTTTCTGATTGTGTGTTTTGTTATTAGATTTCCAGTATCTAGCAAGATGTTTGTGTGTTCAAGTTCTCTCTGAGTTCTGAGTTTTAACAGTATAACCCGTGTTAGCCGAGTTTATCTTTCCTGTTAAAACTTCTTCCCTGTAAATATTTATTCTTCCTCAGAAGCCGAAGAGTGCATGAATACACATCCATTGATCGATCAAATTTGCAAATTGTAATTTATATAATCCGTTATATCTAGATCCATTAAAATTTCTCTTATGTACCATTAACTTAAGAAGTGCGAGAGTAAGATTAATCTTGATCAGTTCAAAGTTATAATGTGTTTGCTATTGTATAGATTCACCCAGTACCACCTGTCTGTTCAGCCTATAGAGTCGTATAGTATGCCGAGACGTCATCGATAACATGGCCGAGCTGTCGTATCAGTATCATATGTACACTTGTGTAGTGTACCAGCATCCAGCATTCATCCCACTTATACAGCTGGTCCCTTTTCGTGTGACGTCACGATACCCGCTGACGTCAGAGGCTCTGCGCATGTGCATAGGCTCACGTAGGCGCACACTCTCACTAGCGTTAGACCTACGAGCGAGACAGACGGTGTGGCAGGACTCTCTACACTTACTTAAATATACCGTAACCATCAACAAGGAGTATCTTTGACCTCCTATATCTCTCTCAAGACCCACACAACATGGGTTAGAGCGTCAAGTGGTTTTCACTCACCATGAGGCGGGCCAAAACAATATGGGTTCGAGTCCTTGGCTAGTCGCAGTGTTGTTATTGATCAATACCACTTGTTCGTGGCTTAAATATATATATATATATATATATATATATATATATATATATATATATATATATATATATATATATATATATATATATATATATGTCGTGCCGATTAGGTAAAACTTGCGCTTTTGGCTTAAATAGCAACGCTTTTCTTGCCATATAAGACAAGCGAAAATTTGTGTATGCAATAATTTCGCCAAAATCGTTCTGAACCTAAAGAAACAAATATATTTCATTGTGTTTGTTTATTATTAAATTAATGTTAACGTATCTAAAATATATTTAGTTGGGTTAGGCTAAATTAAATTGCGCTTGTTGTAATAAGGTTAGGTAGGTTTTCAAAGTTTCTCTTGGTACAAAATTATAAATTTTACATTAACATCAAATTAAAAAAAAATATGCTTTAACGTATAAGAGAAATTTTTGAAAGGACTTAATTTTAAATGAGTTCTTGCTAATTGACCAGTTTTACCTAATCGGCACGACATATATATATATACTGAGGAAGACGGCCAGTTAACGTAACGATAAATACATGTAGATGTATGGAATAATCAGAGGCATATATTGTGGAAAACAATATAGTGTTGAGTGCAACAAGGGAGGGACCAGTAAGTGCCTCCTTCCCCACGCCACGGGGGTAGGGGTGAGAGGTGCGGAGTGTAGATGGTAGGGAGGTAACTCGATATCCAGATATCAAGCAGTGCACATACACATCTTTCACGATGTGCAAGGAAACTAAATAATATTGTGTCTATTGTAAGATAGTATGAATAATATAAATTGTCTAAGCCCGTGTTCATCAACATACGTCAAGTGCGTCCACTATGATGCCCCCTCCATAGCTTTTCTCCACCATCACGTCGTACCCTACTCTTACAGTCTAGCCAGCTAGATGGATGCTAATCAGTAGGAAGCAAGTAGCCATCCATGGTTCTGGATGTCCTTCCGAGAAAATTGATTACCCACAGCCACTTCAAGTACCTGAACACACTCCAACAAACGTCATCTCCTCTGATAATATCTTAGAAGCAATTAAATGGGAATCTCACAGACCTCTTGAAAAAAGTACACGATGGTTCCACTTTCCTTATAAGCTCCCAACTGTCAAGGCATATAACAACTTGCTATTTTTGGGGCAAAGTCAGTCTCCTGAACTGTGCAGGAAAGAAATGGCAAGAGGCTAGCCTCAACGATCATTGAATCTTTAAGGGACTTTCCCAGACCTGACAACCTCATTCACCTTCCCCACCAATACAAAAAGGGAGAGGCAGATCACCACTGATAGTCAATAAATCAGAGTCCAGGTGAGCAAGAAAATTGAATGCAATTATCTAATCACCAGCGAAGATACAGTTGCCACCAAGGATGCTGACACTTCTCAAGCACTTAAAGAAAAGCACCCTGCCAGGAAACTAGTTCTAACACCCCTGTCTACATTGTGGAACCACTGTTTGTGCAAGACTCAGACCTCTACAAAGCAATTATGTCGTTCCTGTCTGGCTCTACTGGGAGCTACACTGGAATCAAGATCCTAGCATTAAAAGAAATGGTTAATCCAGTTATCGGAGAGGTTGCAGAGACACTGCAACACTTTTCGCCGGCTGGTTTTCAAAACTGCTGTCCGAAGTATACGCACAGACAGCCGTGATGCTTCAACCAAACCAGCTTGATTTTGAGTCCTCAAGGAAGCGAAGCAACAGTTCATGCAACAAGGGCGTATATTAACAATCTGCCTGAGGACAATACAGTGGTAAAATTATATGTCAAGAATGCATTTAATCTCCTGAGAAGAGACGTGGTATTAACAGCTGTACAAGAATATTTTCCTGGTCTCTCCCTTTTCTTTTAGCTGGATACAGCAAGAATCAGTACTGTTTGGAGAGCATGAAATCACGTCATCGGAGGGTGTCCAGCAAGGGGATCCTCTAGCACCATTTCTCTTCTATATAATGGTTAGGGAATTACTGTCAGACTGACCAGTGAGCTAAATATCTTGTTCCTGGATGATGGCACACTGGCGGGTACAAAGGAGTTCCTTCTAGATGATTTTGACCAAGTGTTGACACCCGGACAAGAAATGGGACTCATCCTGAATCCATCCAAATGTGAAATCATCTCCTTCAATCAACAATTGATCGACGCAGTGAAATCAAGACAACCAGGAACATCAGGCATTGCCCCCAAATAGTGTCTTGCTTGGAGCACCTTTGGGAAGTGATGCTATTGATTCAATTCTCAGGAAGAAATTGGACGAGTTGAGGAGAATGGAACAAAGAATAGGTAATCTTGACGCCTATGATGCCTTGTACCTTCTCACAAAGTGTTTGAATCTGCCCTGGTTAACATTTTTCTTAAGATGTGCATCTTCATAAGATAACCAAATACTGCACGAATACGACAGTATCCTGAGGCATATTTTTACAAAAGTACTCAACCTAACTCTAGAAGACGGGCAGTGGGACCAATCTACACTTCCAGTCAGACTAGGAGGCATTGGTGTCTGCAAGGCATCACAAATTGCATTACATGCTTTCCTGTCCTGGAAAAATAAACACATAAGCAGTATAATGTGATCCTTTATTGACAACGTTTCGCCCACGCAGTGGGCTTTATCGAGTCACAGACAGATCTACCTGGAAAATGAGCAACATAGAGATATATATAGGGTACAGTCAGGTGGAGAATGCTGGGTCAGGTGGAGAAAGCTGCATGTGAGTCTTAAAAGTAGTGTGAAAACATAGTGTGACTTAAAGGACCTGCAGTGTACCATTCTTGAGTTCTAGGTGGGATAGCGTTGAAGAAGTTTCTTGGCAATAGGTTCAGCTATGTTGTAGAAGCCGTTGTTCTGGTTGAAGTTGTTGGACATACAGATGAGTGATGATTCTAGGATTCTTCGTTGTCAATAAAGGATCACATTATACTGCTTATGTGTTTATTTTTCCATTGTGTCGGTATTTTATACCATTTATTTCTTTCCTGTCCTCACGTGTTGCATCCAGTGGACTCTGTAGCAGCAAGTCTCCCTGAACACATTAGAGATAATGTTGGAGCTCATTACCAAAAGTTCGCTGACGAAGCTACTCTGTGGGATAATCTAACGGACTCCGAAACCAGACCTGCTTCCCCCATCAACTACAATCACACTGGGATGCCCCAGTAGTGGTGAATATAGCCTCAACAATGCTTCAGAGTGTGTTGGGGAACGATAGATCCCTCTTGCTAGCAGTGAGAGCTTGTCACGCAGGGGACTTCCTGTTGATTGTTCCCAACTCCTTCCCTAGCATAGCTGGAGTATATCTGGAGAGAGTTCCAGGGGTCAACGCCCCTGCGGCCCGGTCTGTGACCAGGCCTCATGTTGGATCAGAGCCTGATCAACCAGGCTGTTACTGCTGGCCGCACGCAGTCCAACGTACGAGCCACAGCCTGGCTGGTCAGGTACCGACTTTAGGTGCCTATCCAGTGCCTGCTTGAAGACAGCCAGGGGTTTGTTGGTAATCCCCCTGATGTATGCTGGGAGGCAGTTGAACAGTCTTGGGCCTCTGACACTTATTGTGTTGTCTCTCAACGTGCTAGTGGCACCCCTGCTTTTCATTGGGGGGATGTTACATCGCCTGCCTCAACCCACAGACAATCCGCATTGGCGTTGCCCTTCGCCTTGCCGCCCCAGTTCTCGCCAAACACAGGTGTATTTGTGTCAGTGAATCTGCAGACCGATTCGAATTCCACAGTCTTGTTTACCTTAGATCCAAGGGAAAGGCTGCAAGGCATGAAGAGGTTAATAACATCATCAAGAGTAGCCTCACAACAGCCCGATGCCCAGCAATAAGGTAGCCACCCCAGCTAGGCAGATCTAATGCCAGCCAAAAGCGTCAAGATGGTATCACCCTTTAAGCCCGGACAGACGGCAAGCAGGTGGTGTGGGACTACACTTGTGCATCTACCTTGGCTGATACCTATCTCCAATACACCAGGGAGGAAGGAGGGGCAGCTGCCACCTTCAGCGAGTCGCAAAAGTCTAGAAAATACGGTGACCTTGCCCATCATTATATGTTTGTTCTCATAGGCTCGGAGACCATTGACCCATGTAAAAGAGTGCATCTAAGTTCCTTAAGTAGTTAAGCAAAAGACTTATCAGGGTAACTTGGGATCCAAGGGCAGCTAGTTTTCTGTTCCAGTGATTCAGTGCTGTAGTTCAGAGGGGTAATGTCTGCTGTATCCTTGGTACTCGCCTCAGCTCTGAGGAGCTGGATAAGATTTTTGCATTGTAATCTGTGACAAACACGTAGCAATATGTACTTGAAATGTACTGTATATGCCATCTTGGTACAGCAGTGCATCCTTCTAAGCCTTGTGTACCATATTATGTAATAAAATATATTTATTGGTAAAAAAAAGATTTAAGATAAGGTGATAGGTGA
The DNA here is from genome assembly GCA_009830355.1 of Cherax destructor. NCBI lineage: Eukaryota > Metazoa > Arthropoda > Malacostraca > Decapoda > Parastacidae > Cherax > Cherax destructor. The sequence goes on along the minus strand of WNWK01000187.1, from coordinate 86,465 downwards.
AGTGGAATATTCAAATGATTTCAGGGAGAAATATAAATATTTTTCCTTGCAGCCTTTTTATCCACTTCTCCGAGGCTATGGGTACCATAATTTGCACTCGAGGTGGACCCCATCATGCACATTCAGCAGTCCGAAACTCAAAGAATATGACTCCTCAAGACCATGCTAGAGAGTGTATTGAATCTTTCCCTCGAAGATGGACAGTGGTTGCAAGCCTCACTTCCAGTCAGGCTTGGGGGGCTGGGAGTACGCAAATCCTCCCAGATTGCCCTACCAGCTTTCTTATCCTCTTCCATAGCATCAAATGAGCTAATAAAACAAATTCTTCCAGACAACCTCAGTGATTCAGCAGGAATACAGGACCCTAGCTACACCAGTGCCATCGCTGAATGGGAGATTCTTGCTGTTCCAACACCAAAACCTAGTGAAGAACTGGCCTACAAACAGTCAAGCTGGGACGGCCCCATCACTGAAAAGATACTTGCCAACATGCTAAGGGCTGTAACATCAGACAGGGAGACTGCCCGTCTCCTAGCTGTGAGTGTACTTCACTCTGGGGACTTCCTCCAAACAGTTCCCATTTCGGCCATGGGAACACGCCTCGACCCTAAGACCCTTCGTATTGCAGTGGCTCTGCGCCTTGCTGCCCAAATTCACACCGAATATACGTGTATTTGCGGCGATGCGCAAGCCGACCAATATGGTCTACATGGTCTTAACTGTTCCAAAACCAAGGGCTGGCATGCAAGACACAATGAAGTCAACGACATCATAAAGAGAACCCTTGCTACACCTGGATGCCCAGCCGAGAGAGAGTCCTGATCACTAGCAGCCAACAATGCCCACAACCCAGCAAACCGCTCCGATGGAATCACCATCTATCCTTGGAAGAATGGCAAGCTCTTAGCATGGAACTAATCCTATGTGTCGACACTGGCTGACACCTATATCCATCACAGTGTCGGGCGACAGGGAGGAGCTGCTGACCACAGAGAGGAGTACAAGATCGGCAAGTACAGGGACATAAGCCAACATTATCAATTTGTCCCAGTGGGATCAGAGACCTTGGGATCATGGGGAAAAAAATGCAACACGTTTCCTTAAAGAACTGGGTTCCAGAATCATCGACACCACCAGGGACCCAAGGGCAGCCACTTTCATGTTCCAGCGCCTCAGCGGGGCCATCCAGAGGGAAAATGCATGCTGCGTTATGGGCTCGCGTCCGGCTTCGGAGGAGCTGGAAGAGATTCATAATCTTTGATATATTGTACCAATGTATTCATGTTCATGTTTTCTGTCAATATATTCTGTCTATTAATAAAGCACTCATTCAATATATATAGGGAGTGGTAGGAGAAGAAAATATTCTAACAGCTCCGGGGAGAACCTCGAGTTTTCCTGAGGTACGTTACGTTTATTGTCTTCTCTGAGGATGAGGGTCCCCAGCAAGTTCTAGAGGTGGTACCTCCTATATATATTTTTGTATATATATATATATATATATATATATATATATATATATATATAACTCATCGGCCGTTTTCCACCGAGGTAGGGTGACCCGAAAAGAAGACACACTTTCATCATCATCACTCCATCACTGTCTTGCCAGAGGCGTGCTGACACAACAGTTAAAAAAACAGTAACATTATATATTCAGACTATGCAACGTAGATGCCGCTGGTTTCAACACAGAATGGCAGAATAGTGAATGCTATTATTTACGTGTTGAATAATAGCATAAAAAATAGCTAAAACATGGTTTATATAACACTTCCCTTTCATTATATTCGCTCACCTTTTAAAATAATTCTTATGGTTTTATAATACTGGATACAATATCCGAACGGTTCTTAATTCATGTCTTCATTCATAAATCTACATTTATATAGATTCACAGAAATTACCAGCAATTAATTTTGTCAACCAGCCGCAATCATCGTTCTAAACTGCGTTAATTAATTCATGAAAATAGTTTTTGCTTCTGTTTACTACGTCTGAGTTGAGTGATATCAATTATTTCTGCCCAGGAGAGAGTTGAGGAATTTGTTCCCCAACTGTGCATGGATTAAACTACTCCACAATAATCTACAAACGCGTCGGTCATGTACCAAGCTGCGTGTTATAAATTAGTCACTCAGCGTAGATACACGAATTATCAGTAGGATTTGCGGTTATTAATACTTTTTATCAGCGATAAGTGTCAAGAAAGTGTTCGAGGTCTCTGGTTGGTTGAGTCGTTTATGAGACGCTTCGGTGTTCCGAAGCAGGACTTTTCTGAGCTTCAAGTGTTCAGTGTCTCAGCTGCAGCGAGTGACCCGAGGGTCATCAAGCCTTCTGCTCTACTTTAAAAAGCAAAGTTATATACACCGAGAGGTGTATATAACTATATAAACTTTGAGATGTGGATCTCAGTGTACCACACAAAGTTAAACTTAATTACGCTTTTGGTGGTTAAAGGAACGTTAACTGGTGGTGTAAAGGTGACATATCGTCTTAATAACCACAGTGTAGTCGATAGGTTTTAAACCTATGCAACGAGTAACCAAACAGTAAGCGTCAGTCAACTATATATTCGGGTTGATAAGGTGAGAGAGAAAAAGAATGTGTTTTATTAATATTCTACCCACATTGGAGGTTACTTGATGCTGGCGAGAGGTTCTTGATCCAAGGAATTAGACCTGCCCTAAATGCCTCCTATTCCTTAAGCCCTTATGGATTCAGAGCTCTCCTATGAATACAAAATAATAACGATCACTTTTCGTGGTGAATTCTGGTTATCAGTAATAATATCGACGTACTGATACTGAAGTTTATACAATTGTTTTTAAATACGTACTTAAAACTTCAGTGTGTTCATGAAATATTCAAGCATAAGTGTTCATAAAAGATGTTGATAGCAAAACAGTTTTTAACAAGTGTTGCGTCCCAAAGTGTTGCGTCCCAAAGTGTTGCGTCCCAAAGTGTTGCGTCCCAAAGTGTTGCGTCCCAAAGTGTTGCGTCCCAAAGTGTTGCGTCCCAAAGTGTTGCGTCCCAAAGTGTTGCGTCCCAAAGTGTTGCGTCCCAAAGTGTTGCGTCCCAAAGTGTTGCGTCCCAAAGTGTTGCGTCCCAAAGTGTTGCGTCCCAAAGTGTTGCGTCCCAAAGTGTTGCGTCCCAAAGTGTTGCGTCCCAAAGTGTTGCGTCCCAAAGTGTTGCGTCCCAAAGTGTTGCGTCCCCAAAGTGTTGCGTCCCAAAGTGTTGCGTCCCAAAGTGTTGCGTCCCAAAGTGTTGCGTCCCAAAGTGTTGCGTCCCAAAGTGTTGCGTCCCAAAGTGTTGCGTCCCAAAGTGTTGCGTCCCAAAGTGTTGCGTCCCAAAGTGTTGCGTCCCAAAGTGTTGCGTCCCAAAGTGTTGCGTCCCAAAGTGTTGCGTCCCAAAGTGTTGCGTCCCAAAGTGTTGCGTCCCAAAGTGTTGCGTCCCAAAGTGTTGCGTCCCAAAGTGTTGCGTCCCAAAGTGTTGCGTCCCAAAGTGTTGCGTCCCAAAGTGTTGCGTCCCAAAGCGTTGCGTCCCAAAGCGTTGCGTCCCAAAGCGTTGCGTCCCAAAGCGTTGCGTCCCAAAGCGTTGCGTCCCAAAGCGTTGCGTCCCAAAGCGTTGCGTCCCAAAGCGTTGCGTCCCAAAGTGTTGCGTCCCAAAGCTGTCTGCGTCCCAAAGTGCTGCGTCCCAAAGTGCTGCGTCCCAAAGTGCTGCGTCCCAAAGTGCTGCGTCCCAAAGTGCTGCGTCCCAAAGTGCTGCGTCCCAAAGTGTTGCGTCCCAAAGTGTTGCGTCCCAAAGTGTTGCGTCCCAAAGTGTTGCGTCCCAAAGTGTTGCGTCCCAAAGTGTTGCGTCCCAAAGTGTTGCGTCCCAAAGTGTTGCGTCCCAAAGTGTTGAGTACCAAAGAGATGTTCAATAAAGTACTCCTGAAAAAGTTTCCCTAACAAATGTGTTTGTTGGGAAATAAGTTTCTAAAAAGTGTTTCTAACAAAAAACGTTTCTGACATGTTTCTATAAAAGTGATTCTAATAAGTGTCATTGAAAAAAAAACTAAATTTCTAACAAAGATTGGTAACAAAATTGTTATTCACAAAGAAATGCTTTTAGCAAGAGTTTCTAGAAAAAATACCGCTGACAAATAGGTGACAACACCATCTGGGCCACTGCAAGTCATTCGTGTCTACCGTCATATTAAGGTGCGTATCATTTAGTACCATGAAAGGATGATAATCTTAGTTTCACTGTTCCCTGGAAATTACCATGTTAATATGAATATCATTTAAGACAATGAATGGCTGAATATCTTAGTTTTAGTGTAGCATGAAAGTTTTCTTGTTAAGACAGCGAAAGGATCTTTTTTGCAGAGCAATCTAAGAGTCATGTTAATTAAAAACAGTGTAAAGGTGATATTTATTACGAACACGGGTGGTAGTTTAAAAGCCTGTAACGCCTGGTCGTAAAACTGTGGGGCAGAACACAAGGCAAACACAGCAAGGGTAGATTTCGTTACCAAGGTTAGGTTTGTCAGGAAACAGGACAGGTGTTTCCTGACGCGTGTCTTAGTCATATGATGACCTGCAGCTTTTGGTCATCTGACAGAGGCCTTCCACTGGCTAACCCCTCCACTTTTAAAAATTAAGGTTATAATAATAACCATTTATTTTTTCTTTTGCAATATATTCCTTCACCACTTATTTACACTGTATAATATTAATATCCTGAAACATCAGAGTAATAGTGCAAAGAAGAGCCACTCAAGGCATAAGTGGACACGACTAATGTCTGTAGAAGTCTGCTACTCAATCAGGTGGGCAGGAGTAATGTCACCTTGGCTAACGTAGCCAGCTTCTACGTGATTAACGGATTGAACTGGGCAATAAGCGCAGCAGTGGGGCTCCGGAACTGCCACGCTGAAATGCCAATTCACTGGTCGAGAGGGCATGCCAGATACGTCAAAAATATACGTATATAACATACTCGACGCACACCACAATAATCTTTAGTTTCACTGAACACTGAGTATTATTTCTGTGGCATAATCAAGTAGTTGTTTATCTAATCACAAAGATTATAAACTGTATACTGAGGGTACTTGTAAAATGTGTTGGATGAGGAAAGAAGGGTATAACTGAGGATACTATCTGAAGGTGCAGGATGAAGGGTATAACTGGGGATACTTCCTGAAGGTGTGGAAAGAAGGGTATAACTGGGGATTCTTCTTCAAAGTGTTGACAGGAAGGTATAACTAGGATACTTCCTTGAGGTGCAGACTGAAGGGTATAACTGGGATGAAACATGTGTAATATTTAAAATAAATAATAAACCTGTATGGGTGATTCAGAGCTAAGAGACTCGCGTATTAATAAGTATGGTTGACATTTCAGGTAAGGGAGAATTAACAACTCTGAGAGACGGTCCACACAACTTGAAGGTAAGTCATTGTTTTATACCAGTTTTTATTGGCATCGTTTTGTAGGCCAACCATGGGCGAAATGTTCTTTATTTCCATCGTTTTACGCAGCTAGTAGCGCGATTATGATTGTTCGCAAAGAAGTTTACAAGCATTACTTGCCAAACTTAGAATAACAGTGAGAAATATCCCATTTGTCTTAATAGATTGCCTAATAAAATCTCATTCTTTCCCTTGACAGTTATCACGAACATCAAAGACCTCATATTTTTGTCTTTGCCAAGCAGGATATACCACTGTTTCCATTGTATTGTACATTGAATTTTCCATTCGTGGTTAAAAGATCCCAGTCCCCTGAAGAATACCGAACGTGGTTATGATGTGCAAAGTACTCTTAAAGACCTTGCAAGATTCCGGGAGAAACAGTCAATAAAGCAATCAAGAAATTTAGGAATAAAATATACATCACTATTTTTTTTTACTCTATATTAACACCATCCAACTTTTTGAAAATTATTTACACTGTGTACATAAACTATAATGTGAGCGGGTTTGAAAGAGTTGTATGAGAACTCTCACTGGTACAGTTTTAAGCACCACTAAGGAAGACAGATTATAGTATGTTAACCAGCTCATGGTTCGTGAGGATCTGATGCTCTAAGGACGCTCCTACATGCAAGCTTACTTACGCCGGGACTTAACACCACCTCCCCACTTTCTCTGACTGGCAAACATCCAGTACAAACAAGCAGTCACCCTACATTTGAAAGCTGCACTCATTCGAAGGGTGCTTTAAAAGCTGGTTATTCATGGCATGCAGGAATGTGGTTGTATGTGATGTATGTTGAATATAATATTGTACTGGGCGTATGCCACACTGGCGATAAAATTCTATTGCAGCAAAATATAAAAAAAATGTATTTACATTGGGATGTACAGTACGTGCTTACGTATGCATGCAGGTGTGAATAAACGCTTTTGCGTATGTATGCATTTATGTGTGTGCATTTCCATATGTATGTATGTGTGTGTGAATATGTAAGTGTATATATTATATGAATGAATGATAGTATTCTTGAGTAAGTCCAAATATACCTATACATGTTTGTGCGTGTATTTTCGGGTGCATATATATTCTTGTGTGTGTTTATGCAAATGCACGAATGTAGTATATACTATAGAGTATATTTATAATTTATGTACACGTTGAATATGCGTGTGTTATGTACATGTATTCATGTGCCTGTACATGTGTATGTATCGTCGTATATATATATATATACATATATATATTAATAATAATATATATATATATATATATATATATATATATATATATACATATACATACACAGTCACATGGCGATACTAATCTGGCGAGTCCAGTACATTTAACTTAAAAATATCAATCAATTGTCAGTGCTTCTCAAAAATCAGGAGGTTTGTTCTCCCGTTTATAACACAGAAACCAATTGACCACAGTAATGCAAAAACATGCAGCTCAATATTTAATATTCACTGTATACTTTAGAGACAAGTATATATCCTTAAAGTCTATGGGAAACTGCATAAGAATTGAGGTAGTGCAGGTTTATAATGTTTTTAAAGAAGTTTTTAGTTTTCCAGTTTGATACATGACTACCACCAATGTCTTAAAGAGTAAGTAAGTATTAAACTCCAAAAGTTTAATTAGTAAAATTAGTAAATTAAAGGCCTAGAAAGCCCACTAAAATAACATATTTCCCCGGCCTGTAAAACACAATAACAACGAAATTTTGAAGCTGAAACGAAAATTTCGTCAGCAGTTAAAGGTGGATCAGATACAGAAAAACATACCAAGAGAAGAGACAGCACGCCCACCTCTTTTGGTTAATCTTTAACAAGTCTCCTCTTCAAGGGGGCCTCCTTGATATGGCTAAGAGGCTCTTGGTCTGAGGAATTAGACCCTTTGGTGCCCTTCCTCTGACCGAACCTAATTACCCCCCAATCCTCCCTTCCCTCTCCCATCCCCCCTTTCCTCCCCCCTCCCAACCCTCCCCTTTCCCCGTCCCATTTGTAGCCTCTGGGGTCCTTCCCTCTGCCATTACGGTTTCTAGGTAGGGGTAAGTGTGCCGGGGTTCATCCCGCTCCATGAGGTTCCTCGGGTGTGGTGTAGTTTGCCGTGGAATCTGAATTATCTGGAGGCGCCCTGCTCTGTTCTGGGATTTCCAAGAGGTGGGGCTGGGTGTCCTGCAGGTGATGGGTGTATCTTCAGAGGCTGCCTATCGGTTCTGGGAGGTGACAGTCAAAGAAGGTATGCTTTGTGGTGGGTTTCCGACCGCCGTCTCGTTTGTCCACTGAGGTGGCTCGGTAGATGTGAGGTTGCTATCCCGGAGCGCTGGTTTAGTGGCGTGAAGAGTAGGGTATGGCACGGGTTCCACGCAGCATCTACTCTGATAGCGGTTTCGAGGTTCTCTCGGAGAGAGGGAACTTACGGACCTTTTATGCCTTCTAGTAACTGTCCCTCTGCTGTCCCTCTTTTTTTTCTTTCCTTCTTCCTTTTTCTCTTTAAAATAATAAGAAAGAAGTACCACTATCATGGAGTCTTCGTTCCATGACAACCCACCCTCCTCCCAGACCCCTTTTTGTTACCCTTCCTGTTCTGACCTGCCTTCGTTATTCGACCATTCTCCAGACTTTTCCCATACCCCTGTACCTTCTGCAGGTGATGCTTCAGCCCATTTCCTCTAGTGCCTCTTACATGCCTTTAACTATGCGTCTGGTTTTCCCAAATACAGTGCGACAGTTCTCGGATCGCCCACCTACTTGAGGTCGGGCTGCCCGCGGAACTACACCTAAACATTCCAGATCATTTGCTGGTGACGGTTCTTCGATGTCTGCTCATTCCACCCAGAAACGACCTATGCGATACCCACTTTATACACCATGTTTACAAGTACTCGGTGGACTAAATTCTTTTCCATACAACCGACGTCTCCAACTGATTATCTTTCTGACCATAGTATTGGTAAAGCTCTTTTAGGACACGTTGGCCAAAATATATCCTTTCACGTTCTTCGAAGTGGTGCGTGCATCATTACAGTTCAGAATGCAGAACAAGCTTATGATCTTTCCCATCTTACTTTCATTGATAATGTTCCTATCACAGTTCACAAGCATGCTAATTCCAATTCTTGCAGTGGTACGGTGGTTTTACCATGTACCATTGTACAGTGTGATTTTCTGTCTGTTGGCGACGATATTTTGGAGCAATTAGCCCTTCAGGACATTCCAATTCCAAAGTGAATACATATGTCCTGTCTGCTCGTGGGTGGAGATGCTTTCTCAGTTACATCGCCCACTTAACCTTTGACTGCCGTGAAATCCTGTCCTTCATTTATATCACGGGCCATTGCCTAGAGGTCTGAAAAGTGGTCCCTACTCCCCAACAGTGTCGAAATTGCTGGAGTTTCAAACACCCTGGTAAATACTGCAGATCTGCGGCTGAGTGCCCGGTCTGCAGTGCTGAGGATCATACCGATACATCTTGCAGTGTTCCCCCACTTGTCTCAATTGCAATGAACCTCATCCTTCTTTTTCCCGCCGATGTTAGGTCTATCTTAATGAACGAAAAATCCGTTGTCTTAAGGAGAGCGAAGGCCTTACTTATGCTATGGCTGTCTCTCAGCTCTGCCTTCAGGGGAATCTTCCTCGTGTTCCTCATTCTCGAGTAGCTATGAAACCTCCAACCTTGATGGTACCCCCCACCTACCAGCTCCTTTGGTGCCATGTCTTCCAGGGTCACCGCCATCTCTAATTCTTTTCCAGTTTAACCCTCTGAAACCATCCACCTCCTTATCTCTTCCTACTTCTACCTCTTCATCTTCTCACCCGCTAGTTTCTCAGTCTGCAAGGCCTCGCATGCCTGCACCTTCTTCGCATTTATCATCTGTGAAGTTGAACCTGTCTCCTAAGCCAAGTCTCTTCGCATTTCTCAGGTGCTTACAATTCCCCAACAGTTCCCCTTTTCGGCCTCGGTGCCTAGTTCTCACCCCTTTCTAACTCTCACACGATGGTGGAGGTTTACCCCCCTCGTGTGGTCCCCTCTTCTCATGTTTCTCCCCAAACTTCTTTCCCAGTCCCCCTCCAGCCTCCTTCCTCTCTTGTTCCACCGCAGGACTCTTCTGTCCCCACCGGCACATCTCTCCAGGTTCATACTCCTCCCCCCTCAGACCTCTTTGGTTCCATCCATAGTCTCCCCGATCTCTACTTGCTCTACCTCACCTGTCTCTGAAGTCAATGGTATCAGCATCTTCCTTGTCCGCTGAAACACTTGCCGCTATCTACAACTATATTGCGGAGACGAAACCCTCGATGGACACCAGTGCACCTCCTTATGCCCCTTCTAATTTTTCACAATCCTTGCAGCAATCTTTTTCTTCACGACATTCTAATTCCTCATGCTTACACGCTTTCCATTGCCTCCACACATTGACTTCACTGACCCTACTATCCCGTAGATTTTATCGCTTCTCATTGTTAGCATACCTGTCTTTGTGAATAATGTCTTATTTACAATGGAATATTCGTGGTCTCAGGGATAATAGGGAGAACTCCAGGTGTTGCTCTCCCAATTTTTCCTAGTATGTGTCGGGTTACAAGAGCCTAAGGTTCATTAGCAGTTATCCGTCTCTTTTCGGGTTATGTGCTGTTCCATTCTTCCGATCCCTTTCCTGGTGAAACTTTTAATGAGAGTTCACTTCTTGTGTGCGTTGGTATACCGTTTCAACAGGTTTTTGTCCGTTTTCAGCTGCATTATACTGCAGCCCGCAATTGCACAGGTAGTATACAGTTTGCTCTCTATATCTCTCCCCTTCCAGTGCATTCTGTATCTCAGATGTTGCATTTTGATCTCTTCTCTGCCACCGCCCATCTTGTTAGGTGATTTTAGCGCTCATCTTTGGGGAGGGTTCCACTGTGACGGTCGTGGTGATCAGTTGGAGACGCTTCGCACTTCTCATCCTCTTCATGTTTTAAATACGGATGCTCCCACCTATTTTGACTCTTGCCCCAGTCTCTCTTGCATTGATCTTTCTATCTCTCCTCTTCAATTGCCCTTGATTGCACTTGATCTGTTCTACCGGATTTCCACGACAGTGATCACTTTCCTATTCTTCTTACTTCCTACGTATTCCCGACCGCCTCGTAGCCCCCATTGGCAATTTGGACGAGCGAATTGGGACTTATACTCTCATCTTACCCCTTTATCTGAGAACCCTTCATCATTCTCTATTGATGAGATGGTGCATCATTTTGAACTAAGTTTTGACTGCAACATCACGTTCTATTCCTCAAACCTCAGGCAGGCATTCTCAGACATGCGTACCTTGGTGGTCTCCTGCGTGTGCCCATGTAGTGCGTTTGAAACATACTGCGTGGGGCCGTTATCGATATAATTGGACCGCAGATCGTCTTTTGGATTTTAACTGAGGAAGGGCAGTCGCTCGCAGCATCATACATGACGCTAAGCGCACTTCTTGGCAAGACTAAGTTTCTACTGTTACCTCAACTTCGCCTATGTGCGCGATATGGGAGAAGGTATGGATGTTGTGTGGAAATATGCTCCGACCCAGCTCCCGTTTTGAGGATTGCTGGTGTTAGTGTTGCGAACCTTCTTGAGGTTGCCATGGAAATCGGGAACTATCTTGTCCGTGTCTCTGTCCCTTGTTTCTAGCTTTTAAGTCTGCCAGGGAGCAATCGCCCTTGGATTTCTCTTCTAATGAGATGGAGCCACGTAATGTACCTTTTACTCTCTTAGAGCTAGAGTCCACGCATTCCGCTTGCCAGTCATCAGCAGCTGGGCTCGATAATATTCATATCGGTATGCTACAGCATCTGCATTCTACAGCCATTGCAGTCCTTTTGCGCTTTTTCAATCTTGTTTGGACGCAGGGTTCTCCTTCAACAATGGAAATCTGCCACTGTACTTCAGTTTCGCAAACCAGGCACTTCAGGGCTTGATACCTCTCACTATCGTCCCATTGCTCTGACCAGTGTAGTCTGTAAGGTGCTGAAACGTTTGGTAAATAGATGTCTGATATGGTATTTAGAGACTTACAATAGTCTTTCAGCTTAGCTTTACTGGTTATAATTGACCATAATTTTTAAAGGGGTGGACCGGTAAGCCAGCGGAAGGCCTCGGTCAGATGACCAAAAGCTTCCAACGGCGAGGTCATCATCCGACTGAGACCCGCGTTTGGAAACACTTGTCCTGTTTTCAACAAACCTTACCTAATAGTCTTTCTCCTCTCCAATATGGCTTTCGCAAGGGCCGCTCTACTTTGGATCCCTTGCTCCACTTAGATACGTATGTGCAAAATGCCTTTGCTAATAAAACACTCCGTCTAGCAGTGTTTTTTGACCTCGTGAAGGCATATCACACCACTTGGATGTATAAAATCTTAGCCCAGACCCACTCCTTAAGCCTCCGCGGAAATCTACCAACCTTCCTAGCTGCTTTCTTATCTGAAAGACATTTTCATGTCCGTGTTGGCGCCTTGCTTTCCTCAGACTGTTCAGCCGAGGGGTCCCACAAGGTTGTATCCTTAGTACTACCCTCTTGGCTAAGCAGGCGCTGACAGCTTCGCGCGCGACAGCTGGTCACCCCTTCAGAATGCGATTGACCGTTTTCCCATTGGGCCACTTCTATGATTTTAAATTTTATAGTATGAAAACCCATTTCATTACCTTCCCTAGACGTCCTCTTGTTCCAGATATTTCATTGTATCTACACGCCTCACGTATTCCAGAATGTGATAGTCAAGTTTCTTGGCCTTCTCTTCGATCGCCGATTGACATGGAAACCTCATATTTTCTTTCTGAAGGCAGCTTGCCATAGTCGGCTGAATCTCCTTAAAATTCATGCGCATCGTTCATGGGGAGCAGATCGCCGGACTCTCCACCGTTTGCATTCCACTCTAGTCTTGTACAAACTGGATTATGGCGACCAAGTCTATTCTGGGGCTTCTACTCTTTCTAAGTTAATTCCCTTCATCATCAGGGTCTACGTTTATGCCATGGTACCTTTCGTTCATCCCCTGTTGAAAGCCTCTATGCTGAGGCGAATGTTCCTTCCTTAGCCGATCGTCGTTTTCTGTTGGGTCCCTGGACACATTGATGTAACAGGTGGATGCTGCTGCGTGGTCAGCGGTACATGTTCTTCCAGTTTCCTAAAGAGGTATTCCGTTCAGGGATTATTTTACAGTCATCTCTACCCGTCTTCGCAGATTTTGGCAACAACGGTGGTAGGACATGCACCATAACAAATTGCCGTTGCCGTACTCGGGAGACTGCGCTCTCCCGTCTCGCACGCCATACTAGACTTACCCATGTGTATCTCATGGAACGACACCCTATTCCTCTGTGAGGTTTGTCGGGTCCCTATTTCGGTTCTTCACTTTCTTGTGGATTGTCCGGTTTATCAGCGAACTCGCAGGATTTATCTCCAACGCCGGCCGATCACTTTGGCTTTTTGTCGGCAGCTGCTTTACTATACAAACTGACACATAGCCCCTAGCGGCCCTTTCAGCCCTTTTCTACCCTTACCTCTGATCCCCTCTCCACCTTGCTGTTTATAGCCCTGGCACTATTTGCTGCCCCTCAGCGCTACATGACCCTTATCGATTTAGCGCTTTATTATTTGATTATAATTAATTTAAAATTTGAATGTTGCTTACGACCCTAATTCTAATTTTCCATCGAATGTTTTTTTCAAAATATTAAAACTCACGAGATACACACTCAGTGGCCCAATCATTAGGTACACCCTTCCAGTAGTGGGTAGGCTTTCCCTTTGTTCCAAGGACAATCTGAATTTTCGTGGCATGAATTCAACAAGGTGTTGAAAATAATACCTTAGAGATTCTGGACTATGTTGACATGATAGCATCTTGCAGTTTCTGCAGATCTGTCGGCTGCACATTCATGCTGGAAATTCCCTGTCCCACCACATCCCAAAGGTTTACTCCAAATTCTCACTGTACTATTTGTATGTCTCAGCAGAAATCCCGATTTGTCAGACCAGGCGACGTTTTTCCAATCTTCAATATGCCAGTTTTGGTAAGCTTGTGCCCGCTTTAGCCTCAGTTTCCTTTTAGCTGACTGGAGTGGATCCATTTGTGATATTGTGATGCTGAACCCATCCACTTCAAGGTTCGACGTGTTGTGCTTTCAGAGATGCTCTTCTGAGTACCACTATTGTAATGCGTGGTTATCTAAATTACTGTTGCCTTCCTGTCAGTCAGTCTGGCCATTCTTCTCAGACCTATTTCATTACCCAGGCGCTTTTGCCTTCTCAACTGGATATTTTGTATTTTTTCACATTCTACAGACTATTATGCGTGAAAATCTCGGGAGATCAGCAGTATGAGATACTCAACCCACCACGTCTCGCACCAACAATCATTCCACAGTCGAAGTCACTTAGATGACATTTCTTCCCCAGTCTGATGTTCGGTCGAAGCAGCAACTGAACCTCTTGACCATATCTTTATGCTTTTACGCATTGAGATGCTGCCACGTGATTGGCTGATTAGATAATTGCATTAAGCAGTCGTAAAAGTGCGCTTAATAAAGTGGCCATGAGTGTATACCAGTTCTCAACAGGAACAAGATCAGTCATCGATTACTTTCACTCTTGAAAGATACAAATACAAGATTATTTATGCAAATATTGTTTCATAAAGTAATCAACTTTAAAGTAATCCTTGACAAAAGTAATCCTGAGAACAAAACATTGGACAGTTTTCAAGAAGTGTTGAAGTTTGCCTTAGTAAATGTACTCGTTCACACCCATGATGTAAACACTCTTGTTCACTCGGAAATTTTCTTCATGTTCTGCGTAAACCATAATTATACGCCGGTCATAATACCTGAAACAGAGACAAAACGTCAGGAGAAAACGACGTTTCCCAACAAACAAATACCACCACCTCAAGAGCAAGTCACTAGTGCCTGCAGTGTACAGAGGTCAATAACAGGATACACACCACTACATCGTAATTCTTATGCACTTTAGTCATTACCTCACACAAAGGAACTTTGATGAACATCTGGCTATTTTCTGGCCTTTTTTTTCACCTGTTTTACCAGCACATTTCTTTTTACCAGCCATTTGAACTGTTCTTACGTTATTGAACATTTCCTAAAGACTAGTGGTAAAAAATGTTTAACAGAATCCGTCTGTGAGAAAGGGATATATAGGCATCCTATAAAACTGAAGAAATCTTTTATTTAAGAGAGAGAGAGAGAGAGAGAGAGAGAGAGAGAGAGAGAGAGAGAGAGAGAGAGAGATGAGAGAGAGAGAGAATGAGAGAATGAGAATGAATGATCGAGGGGAGATGGAGTAAGAATGACGAAAGAAAAGAGCAGAAGAGCTAAATATACCTAGTACAAGAGGAAACAAAAGGATTAAAGCAGAATGAAACCAAAGCTAGGCCATTTGTGCTCAGCTTGTGTGTGTGGACAATAACACTCAGCTGCTTTACTCTTACACTCACCAACACTGTAATTGACATGTCCAACACCCGGGCACTGGCTAATGGCTTTCATGTTTATTATTTTGTGAGCATTTCCCATAAAAATGAGTGGGTTTTTGACTTTGTGAAAAATATGTAGACTTGTCATTGAAGTATATAAATGTATTAACACAGGTGTAGCCACTGGAGGAAAGAGCAGAGGAAGACTGTGCACCTGTAAAATTTTGACGTGACATGTAAATCACGGAACGGGTGGGTTTTGAACTCATGGCCAGTGGGTTTCACCGCTCACTTCCTGAGAGTTTAAGCTTCATTCGTGATTTGCTTGCAATCGTGATATTACGGTGCCCCGTGACCTGGTGACAAAAGCTTCGCTTCACACGGCGAGGGTCTGGGTTCGATTCGCAGCGAGGGTAGAAACATTGGACATTTCTTTGCACCAGTTGTCTGTTCACCCATAAGTAAAATAGGTACCTGGGAGTTAGTTGACTAGTGTGGGTCGCATCCTGGGACAAAACTGACCTAATTTGCCCCGAAATGCTGTGCATAACAAGCGGCTTTCTATTGAGTAGTATGTCATTGATGTCAGCT
The DNA here is from genome assembly GCA_009830355.1 of Cherax destructor. Taxonomy (NCBI): domain Eukaryota; kingdom Metazoa; phylum Arthropoda; class Malacostraca; order Decapoda; family Parastacidae; genus Cherax; species Cherax destructor. The sequence goes on along the minus strand of WNWK01000187.1, from coordinate 70,943 downwards.
ATGGTCTGTATACCTTGTACATGTACTTGTAGTAAATAAAGATATATTCGTGAGTAGGTATATGTAAGCAGTCATTGAACAGTGTTTACATGTAATAAATTAGTGTCATCCAACGGTATCATTCAGCACTGGTTCTTGGCCGGAGAGAAGAGAAGAAAATACCAACTCGAAAGTAAAAGAAACGGCAATGTATTATGCGAACCTTTATTAACGACGCCTCGTCCGTGCTGTGATTTTTTTTATTTCAGAAATATATTAACCTGAAGAAAGAGGGTGAGTATATATAAGAACACACAGTAAAGTGAAGTCAGGATAAATGTGAGATAAGTAGGAGAGGGAAGTCCTTACTTGGGCCCTAAAAGGGGCTTAGTAAATATTTATATCTTCATATTTATATTTATTTACTACTCTCTTTATACTATTCCTAATGCTAGACTCAGTCATATCAAAGTTCTATTCAACCTTTTCATTGATGGAACTTTCATTGACTTATCAACGTTATCGTTAATGAGTATTTCAGTATGTGACGGAATTCATTAAAAATATACATTAATTCCTTTTACTCTGGTTTTTGAGTATCTTTATCTGTGTTCTCCAATGAGTTCGTTATTATAATCAAAGTGTCAGGATGGCAAACAATTCAGTTTGCATTTTAGATGCCCAGTTGTTAATTTTCATGCATAACTGAAAATGGTCCCTATCATTTTAATCTCTGGAGATGGCAGATGCAGTCGTGCCAGTAGACTACTGTTGAGATCCTCAGTGTTTATAACCAAGCTCCATCTTGGCAGTTTTAAGACAGTCAAGGTGGAGAATAAAAACAATAACAAGTGGAAATTGGTGAGTGGAAAATGAAGGGTAATAACGATAAAGAAAGGTGAGGCAAGTGTGGAGATCGTAAATCCCCAATTTTTTATACTATAATGTGTCTACGTTGGTGATCGAAAAGCTTAGAGATAAACAGAAAAAAATACAATATGGTATAAACCCTGGTAATAGATACCGAACTTGCCTTCACTACATCGCTTCCCAGACTATTCCACTTCCCGACCACTCTGTGACTGAAGAAATACTTTCTAACATCCCTGTGATTCATCTGAGTCTTCAACTTCCAACTGTGTCCCCTTGTTGCTGTGTCCCATCTCTGGAATATCCTGTCTCTGTCCACCTTGTCTCTTCCTCTCAGTATCTTGTATGTCTTTATCATATTCCCCTTATCTCTCCTGTCCTCCAGTGTCGTCAGGTTGATTTCTCTTAACCTCTCCTCGTAGGACATACCCCTTAGCTCCGGGACCAGTCTAGTTGCAAACCTTTGCACTTTCTCTAGTTTCTTTATGTGCTTGGTTAGGTGTGGGTTCCAAACTGGTGCTGCATACTCCAATATGGGCCTAATGTAAACCGTGTACAGGGTCCTGAACGATTCGTTATTAAGATGTCGGAATGCTGTTCTTAGGTTTGCTAGGCGCCCGTGTGCTGCAGCAGTTATTTGGTTGTGTGTGTGGGGGTTGTGTGTGGGGTTGTGTGTGTGTGTGGGGTTGTGTGTGTGGGGGTTGTGTGTGGGGTTGTGTGTGTGTGTGTGGGGGTATGAGTGTGTGGGGTATGCGTTTTGGCTGCGGGTTTCTGAGAGTGTAAGTAGAAAACCCCGAATAATAAACTAAGGCTATAAGTTTAGGTTGAATGACATTAATAATCAGGCCGAGCGTAGCAAAGTTTAACATAAAGTTTTAAGTCATTAATTACGGAGCTGTATTAAGACTCCCCACAGTAATAGTGAACACAATGTGCACTTTAATTAAGTGTGGGTGAGCCATCAAAGCAAAGTTTTAAAGATACTTGACACCCTAAACGCTGGTAAATCTTACTTACAGAAAGGTTTGGATTGATTTTGATCTGTGTTGGTCTCTTTTGACCTTCAACACTGATCCCCTCAAGGGAGGTTCCTTGACGCTGGTGAGGGGCTTTTGATCTAGGGAATTGGATCGGTGCTCGAGTTCCCTAAATTGAGCCTGAAGACCTTCCACCCCCCCTTCCATAGGCACTGTATAATCCCTAAGGGTTTAGCGCTCCCCCATGATTATAATAATAATTCAACGCTGGTAACTTGATAATGTAAAGTCAGAGTGGCATCAAACTTAATTCTGGTGAATTTTAGGATAGTGGTCTCTGAGATAACTTGAAAATGCCCCTTAAACTTAGCTTAACAACTTATATAAGTGTTAGGTTCGAATTGATATTGGGCTGTGTGTCCTAATTTGCCATTTTTCTTGATATTGGGATATCAGTGTACCTGGAGCTTACCTGGAGAGAGATCCAGGGGTCAACGCCCCTGCGGCCCGGTCCGTGACCAAAGCTAATTAGAAACTCATACCACGCGTGCATTCATGTACAGAAGGTTGGGGTTATACAGTACGGGGATACCTTTCTCGAACTGCAGGCAACGGAAATCCATCAATTATATTTTAACATTCCTACAGTATGTAGAACGACAACTTGTAGTGGCTTGTAGTAATCCTATTTTCATACATTCCACATTACTTTAGCATCGTTTGTAAACTTTAATATATACGATTCTATTAAGTCATGGTGTAAGTTTGCACTGAACGTGGCCCCGCGTCTAGGGTTACGCAAACGGAGGATCGAGGATTCACCACTGCTTGTGCTCATTGACTCGTATGGGTTTAACGTTTTTTATTGATAAAATACTCCCTTTAAATAAAAATTATTACTAAATTTTCTCTTAAGATATAAAATCTGATAGTGACTACTGAAAACAATGTAAGTGTTTTTAAAGCAAAGGTGGATAAAGATCATAGTTTGTAAATAGCCAAGCAAAATAGCCATAGCAAGACAGAATAGTAAGCGTAAAACAAAATAGTCAGCGCTAGACAAATTAGCCAGAGCAAGACAGAATAGTCAGCGTAAGGCAAAATAGTCAGCGCTAGACAAATTAGCCAGAGCAAGACAGAATAGTCAGCGTAAGGCAAAATAGTCAGAGCTAGAGAAAATAAACGTCCAGAGAATATAAGCGTGTCCACGATGGCCAGATATTATTGCAATAAGCCGGACCTAGTTTAATTTGAGGCGTCGGGGCATGCCTCCTGAATACCACATTCAAAATTATAAATTATTCCCAGCAATATGAACAAGAAAGGCGCAGCAGAGGCTTAGGCACGAAATTGTAAATGTCTCGAGGCATGAAAACATACTCATTATACGTATTAATTTCAGATAACATTATCACCTATGGTTCTGAGTTCATGGCGGTGAACCATGATAATACAACCACAGTTAAGATTATGATGTACATTATATTCCCATGGGACTAGAGCTGCCACTCTACATGTTGCAGAATTTTTCCTGAATCATTTTTATGATGAGAGAGTAACCCCTTTTACCGAATAGAGGACTGAACCTCAAAGTGAACCTCAAAGTGAACATCAGACATTCGTCTGATAAAGCCCACCAGTGGTAAAAGCTTAATGCCAATCGGAAAAAGCATTCTCCAGTGACTGATCTGATGGGTACGATTTTAATTTTTTTTTTAAACAATTTCTGTAAAATTTCAATTTTGTACGTACTCAGACTAAACTAACGGGGTTTCATCATTGTTATAGAATGCATTATAATTAGTTATTGTAAGACAATTAGTATCACTGTTCAATAAAATGGGCAAATTGGTTCTTAGGTCAACAATAACCAAGGTTTCGCAAAACCAAAATTTCGCAAAACCAAGGTTTCGCAAAACCAAGGTTTCGGGAAACCGCACCAGTGGTCAAAGTTGAAACCCATAATGGAGACATTCTCCAGCGATGACATAGTCTGCACCAATTCAATTTTTTTTAACCATTATACTATAGTAATAACTTTACCTCCAAAACAAAATAGAGTACTATCCTGGTCGTAAGATGTATCGACCATTAAATATTGAAACCGTTGAAAGAGGTAAACTGAAATCTAACACTGTTAAAAGAGAATAAAATTTCACACTATTTGACTCAATAAATGAGCAAATCTGGATCTACACACCTGATTTTTACTTTCCACGTACGTCAAATTACTAGGCATCTTATTCTGAAAATTTAATGCTATGCTGCCGCGGGTTCTGTAAGTTATCTGAACTATTCTAGGATGCTTAGAAAGGGTGCAAGAACTCTTGTCATAGGGATGTGCAAATGGCAATTGTTCCAAGAAATCTTAGAGTCGGTGCTAAGCCTCTTACTAGCTACATGAATGACAACATACGTTCCGGAATCCGAAATTATAAGAATACCAGAGAGCTTCGGGATATTTTGGAAAGTTATTTGTGGTCAGGAATGCGTGACAAATGCAGTTGAATGTGGACAAATGTATCTTCCTAACTTTGAGAAATGAAAAGGAATAAACTACACATATAAAACTATCCTTAAGGCACTGTTTCCCCTAACTTTATTGATCACGACCCTGACCTGACGACCCAATGGGTCCGAACACGTAGCATACAAAACTAATCCTTCGTTAATACTAGTGAAGGACTCTTTAATGGGAAGTGTGTGTGTGTGTGTGTTTAGGTGAAATTACCAACTAAGTCATGAGGATCGCCTAAAAAAAAAAAAAAAAAATCATAATGGCGACAAATGTTTACGCAAAACTTAAAATAGTAAAAGTGTTTTAGCTAAGTGTATAGGATCAAATAAAGCCCAAAAATTCTATTGCAAAGGCAAATGTTGAGCATTACAATATTTTATCATCCAAAAAATTCTGAAGTTTTGTTTTTCTTTTGTTTTCCCTTCGCAATAGAATAAGTTGGCAATCGCTTGATTCTGTATAGTCACCTAAAACACTTCAGGTGTTCCCAGTTTTGCGTAAACTACTTATGACTTTTTTTAAGGCTATCTTCATTAGCTTCTAGGACACAATCATCATGACCTGAACTTTAAAAAAATCAAATGATTCTGATGGTTGGCATTTTTAATGTAATGAAGATGCCCTTTTCTCATATTTTTCTCCAAATCGTATATTTTTTTTTATATTATTGCATGGTTTTGTCTTGTTGCTGGCAAGGGGGGGAGGGCTCTTGATCCAAAGAGCATGGATTGAATCTGACTGCCTCCCATTCCACACGCGCTATATACAGGGGTTGGGCAAAATAATTGGTATATAACTATTTTTATTTTCAATATGGAGTTGGTCCTCCATTTGCAGCTAAAACAGCAACCAAACCGTCAAGGACTGGTTGTTGTTGAACAGTATCCAGGGGAATATAATAATATAATACTAATATAATAAAATAATCATTCTAATATAATAATAATAATATAATTATATAATACTACTAACAACATCTACTGGTGGAAAATTAAAAGTTACGTTGTGGTGGTTGTTGTGGGCTGGGGTGGTACTTCATTCCTGTGTTGTGGTGGTTGTTGTGGGCTGGGGTGGTGCTTCATTCCTGTGTTGTTGTGGTGGTTGTTGTGGGCTGGGGTGGTGCTTCATTCCTGTGTTGTGGTGGTGGTTGTTGTGGGCTGGGGTGGTGCTTCATTCCTGTGTTGTTGTGGTGGTTGTTGTGGGCTGGGGTGGTGCTTCATTCCTGTGTTGTGGTGGTGGTTGTTGTGGGCTGGGGTGGTGCTTCATTCCTGTGTTGTGGTGGTTGTTGTGGGCTGGGGTTGGCGCTTCATTCCTGTGTTGTTGTGGTGGTTGTTGTGGGCTGGGGTGGCGCTTCATTCCTGTGTTGTTGTGGTGGTTGTTGTTTGCTGGGGTGGCGCTTCATTCCTGTGTTGTTGTGGTGGTTGTTGTGGGCTGGGGTGGCGCTTCATTCCTGTGTTGTTGTGGTGGTTGTTGTGGGCTGGGGTGGCGCTTCATTCCTGTGTTGTTGTGGTGGTTGTTGTGCGCTGGGGTGGCGCTTCATTCCTGTGTTGTTGTGGTAGTTGTTGTGGGCTGGGGTGGCGCTTCATTCCTGTGTCGTGGTGGTTGTTGTGGGCTGGGGTGGCGCTTCATTCCTGTGTTGTTGTGGTGGTTGTTGTGGGCTGGGGTGGCGCTTCATTCCTGTGTTGTTGTGGTGGTTGTTGTGGGCTGGGGTGGCGCTTCATTCCTGTGTTGTTGTGGTGGTTGTTGTGGGCTGGGGTGGCGCTTCATTCCTGTGTTGTTGTGGTGGTTGTTGTGGGCTGGGGTGGCGCTTCATTCCTGTGTTGTTGTGGTGGTTGTTGTGGGCTGGGGTGGCGCTTCATTCCTGTGTTGTTGTGGTTGTTGTTGTGGGCTGGGTGGCGCTTCATTCCTGTGTTGTTGTGGTGGTTGTTGTGGGCTGGGGTGGCGCTTCATTCCTGTGTTGTTGTGGTGGTTGTTGTGGGCTGGGGTGGCGCTTCATTCCTGTGTTGTTGTGGTGGTTGTTGTGGGCTGGGTGGCGCTTCATTCCTGTGTTGTGGTGGTTGTGGGCTGGGGTGGCGCTTCATTCCTGTGTTGTGGTTGTTGTTGTGGGCTGGGGTGGCGCTTCATTCCTGTGTTGTGGTTGTTGTGGGCTGGGGTGGTGCTTCATTCATGTGTTGTTGTTGTGGTGGTTGTGGGCTGGGGTGGCGCTTCATTCCTGTGTTGTTGTGGTGGTTGTTGTGGGCTGGGGTGGCGCTTCATTCCTGTGTTGTGGTGGTTGTTGTGGGCTGGGGTGGCGCTTCATTCCTGTGTTGTTGTGGTGGTGGTTGTGGGCTGGGGTGGCGCTTCATTCCTGTGTTGTGGTGGTGGTTGTGGGCTGGGGTGGCGCTTCATTCCTGTGTTGTTGTGGTGGTGGTTGTGGGCTGGGGTTACGCTTCATTCCTGTGTTGTTGTGGTGGTTGTTGTGGGCTGGGGTGGCGCTTCATTCCTGTGTTGTTGTGGGCTGGGGGGCGCTTCATTCCTGTGTTGTTGTGGTGGTGGTTGTGGGCTGGGCTGGCGCTTCATTCCTGTGTTGTTGTGGTGGTTGTTGTGGGCTAGGGTGGCGCTTCATTCCTGTGTTGTTGTGGTGGTGGTTGTGGGCTGGGGTAGCGCTTCATTCCTGTGTTGTTGTGGTGGTGGTTGTGGGCTGGGGTGGCGCTTCATTCCTGTGTTGTGGTTGTTGTGAGCTGGGGTGGCGCTTCATTCCAGTGTTGTGGTGGTGGTTGTGGGCTGGGGTGGCGCTTCATTCCTCTGTTGTTGTGGTGGTTGTTGTGGGCTGGGGTGGCGCTTCATTCCTGTGTTGTGGTGGTGGTGGTTGTGGGCTGGGGTGGCGCTTCATTCCTGTGTTGTGCTGGTGGTTGTGGGCTGGGGTGGCGCTTCATTCATGTGTTGTGGTGGTTGTTGTGGGCTGGGGTGGCGCTTCATTCTTGTGTTGTTGTGGTGGTTGTGGGCTGGGATGGCGCTTCATTCCTGTGTTGTTGTGGTGGTTGTTGTAGGCTAGGGTTGCGCTTCATTCCTGTGTTGTTGTGATGGTTGTTGTGGGCTAGGGTGGCGCTTCATTCCTGTGTTGTTGTGGGCTGGGGTGGTGCTTCATTCCTGTGTTGTTGTGGTGGTTGTTGTGGGCTGGGGTGGTGCTTCATTCCTGTGTTGTTGTGGTGGTTGTTGTGGGCTGGGGTGGCGCTTCATTCCTGTGTTGTCGTGGTGGTTGTTGTGGGCTGGGGTGGCGCTTCATTCCTGTGTTGTGGTGGTGGTTGTGGGCTGGGGTGGCGCTTCATTCCTGTTGTGGTTGTTGTGGGCTGGGGTGGCGCTTCATTCCTGTGTTGTGGTTGTTGTTGTGGGCTGGGGTGGTGCTTCATTCCTGTGTTTTGTGGTGGTGGTTGTGGGCTGGGGTGGCGCTTCATTCCTGTGTTGTTGTGGTGGTTGTTGTGAGCTGGTGTGGCGCTTCATTCCTGTGTCGTGGTGGTTGTTGTGGGCTGGGGTGGCGCTTCATTCCTGTGTTGTTGTGGTGGTGGTTGTGGGCTGGGGTGGCGCTTCATTCCTGTGTTGTTGTGGTGGTTGTTGTGGGCTGGGGTGGCGCTTCATTCCTGTGTTGGGATGGTTGTTGTGGGCTAGGGTTGCGCTTCATTCCTGTGTTGTTGTTAGCTGGTGGTGCTTCATTCCTGTGTTGTTGTGGTGGTGGTTGTGGGCTGGGGTGGCGCTTCATTCCTGTGTTGTGGTTGTTGTGGGCTGGGGTGGCGCTTCATTCCTGTGTTGTTGTGGTGGTTGTTGTGGGCTGGGGTGGCGCTTCATTCCTGTGTTGTGGTGGTTGTGGGCTGGGGTGGCGCTTCATTCCTGTGTTGTGGTTGTTGTGGGCTGGGGTGGCGCTTCATTCCTGTGTTGTGGTTGTTGTGGGCTGGGGTGGTGCTTCATTCCTGTGTTGTTGTGGTGGTGGTTGTGGGCTGGGGTGGCGCTTCATTCCTGTGTTGTTGTGGTGGTTGTTGTGAGCTGGGGTGGCGCTTCATTCCTGTGTCGTGGTGGTTGTTGTGGGCTGGGGTGGCGCTTCATTCCTGTGTTGTTGTGGTGGTGGTTGTGGGCTGGGGTGGCGCTTCATTCCTGTGTTGTTGTGGTGGTTGTTGTGGGCTGGGGTGGCGCTTCATTCCTGTGTTGTGGTGGTGGTTGTTGTGGGCTGGGGTGGCACTTCATTCCTGTGTTGTGGTGGTGGTTGTTGTGGGCTGGGGTGGTGCTTCATTCCTGTGTTGTGGTGGTGGTTGTTGTGGGCTGGGGTGGTGCTTCATTCCTGTGGAATTCTGTACAAATTCAGCGAAGTCGAGGGAGCAATAGAGATGGTTTACAATACGCCTCATTAACGTGCAGATAATGTGCCTAAAAATAAAAAACATCTCTTCCAATATTACAGGAAGGTGATTGTATACTGCCTCGAGCAGTATGAAGCCTTCCAGCAGTCGGCCGCCTTCCAACTGACGTCTGCCTTCCAACCGATGCCTGCCACCTTCCTGAAGGCTGCCTTTGAGCCGACGGCTTCAGTCTATGTAATCCTAAACACGAACGTGACGCATTCCTCGAGTTCGCTGCTTTTATCTTCGGAGACGAGAGCTTCGACAAGGTAACACAGGGAGAATTATCACACTCTGATGGGTCTTCTGGAGATTGTTAATGATCAGTGTATGTGTGTGCGTGAATGTACGCGCGTTCATGTCGTGCGAGTGCGCACAGAAATGTATTTCCATTCTAACTTCTAGCCTCGTTTCTTAGTTTTAAAAATTGGCTGGCACTGACTGGTTTCGGCCTTTATCACAACTACTCTTTAAACTGTGTATATAAATTTACTTTCACAACTTTATCGAGTTTATTCTACTTTCCGAATGAATGGAAAGTTAATGCAATACCCACAAGGGAGACATGACTCACGAAATCGTAATGACACGATTGCATAAGAACTTTATTTTACTGAAACTTGCCTTAATAACTGGAACGTCAACATGACTTTCGCAACAAAAGATCATACATGACTAATGTGCTCGATTTATTAATTTTATATACAAACGGAAACCCGTCGAGTTATTGACTCGCTTTGTACTTCAAATAGTTCTTCGAACTTGTATTAAAACCGTTCAATATCTCGTAGGTTTGAAAGAGAGCTCCTCGTAGCCTATTCTCCTAAGAGGAAAGTTGAAAGAGAGCTCCTCGTAGCCTATTCTCCTAAGAGGAAAGTTGAAAGAGAGCTCCTTGTAGCCTATTCTCCTAAGAGGAAAGTTGAAAGAGAGCTCCTTGTAGCCTATTCTCCTAAGAGGAAAGTGGAAAGCGAGCTCCTCGTAGCCTATTCTCCTAAGAGGAAAGTGGAAAGAGAGCTCCTTGTAGCCTATTCTCCTAAGAGGAAAGTGGAAAGAGAGCTCCTTGTAGCCTATTCTCCTAAGAGGAAAGTGGAAAGAGAGCTCCTTGTAGCCTATTCTCCTAAGAGGAAAGTGAATTAGCGCTTTGCGTCTGTCTTAGTGATGGTGGAAGCTTAGTTGCCCATTCTCGTTAACCTTTCCAGTAATTCTTCGTATTTTAGGTAAACTGGACAGCATATATAAAATGCATGATTTCTACTGTATATGTATATACAAGCCGTTACGGCTTGACAAAAGCTCCTGGAGAGCGAAACGTTGCCAAAATCAAAGGCCACATTAGTTGCATTTGTGTCCTTTTACTTAACATATTGTCGGTAATTCTACCAATATTAATACACACGTATGTTAATCGCCAGTAATTTATTAGTTCAGCAACTACCCCAAGACGAAGAGAAGCCACACAGGATATAACAGTAGTGGTGGCAGTAGAGACAGCAGTAGAAGGTGTGGTAGTCACAGCAGTGGCTACAGGTATTCTGATGTTGATTACGAAACTGTTCAGAATATCTACCTGATCAAATTCAACGCATTAATCAGAACCACAGTTAGTGGTAACTAAAAGTAGAGCCACTGCTACATACAGTTTTATTAGCAACACGAGTGTAGTTGCAGCAGAAACAATATTGCAAACTAGAAGTAATTTGTAACATATACATTGCACCCACTTCAATTTTTTATATTCCATGCCTTTTTCGGTATAGCTTTGTATGTTTTGTTTATCCCTGTGTCATGCCAATAGTGGATGGAGGGAGTAGAGGATGGAAAGAGAGTTTTGCTTTACTATCCTTGATAGACTTAAAAGGATCAATAATTGTCTTTATCAGAGTACCTTCTGAGATATCTAATAAATGTCTTCATCAGGGATTCCTAATAAATGCCTTTATCAGTCCCCCTTCAGGGATACCTAATGTCTTGATCAGTCCCCCTTCAGGAATACCTAATAAATGTCCTGATCACTGCATGCGTGTCTTCCCTACACTGGGAAGGTTAACAGGGACACCACCGTGACCACAATACAAGATTTTATAGGCTATTTTCGACTTAACAAGCTTTACCTCAAGGTGATCCTTCCTCGGATAAAACCTGAATATACGGCGCTGTATAATCCTTACTGTATAAAGCATTTTATGAACATAATAATCAGATCAAATCAGAATCAGCCTGCAACAGAAAATATATTTACATTAAAAGAGATGACACGAAAATTAACGTAAATGTGTAGCAGTTTCTTGGCATAACATTTTTGTTCATGGTTTAATTACAGGAGTTTTATAAATATGAATTGGGAACACGTGCTGCTCATTCAGTGGGAAAAAGAAGTGTATGCGACATTCTCTTAATTATGTGAAAAATACGATAATTACCTTCACAACAAATAAACCTGGGTTTATTGCATGTTTGTTCCCTTGACTTATTTCCTGACTTAAGGGGCACGTCAGTTCCCCTGTCTTCTAATATGTTATTTAATTATGGACAAGGTAGATTATAGGGAAAAAAATAAACATGATATTAAGAGACAGGGAAACTTACGCGCCTCTTAAATCATGTCTTATATCGAAACACTAATCATATCTTAATTATTGCATATTCACTGCATGTTCATTGTAAAGTATCAAGAGACAGAAGAAAATAAAGCACAAGACAGGAAGAGAAACAGGGAGCTCAAGGCACTAAATCAGGGAGTTAACGGTGTGAAAAGCAAGTGGCCCAACTTGGTAATTAATATTGCCTGCTGTAGGAGAGGTAGCAGGATGAGATAAAATCGGAACTTGGGAGAAACACAAGCAGTGTGTTTGCTGTTTCCTTAGTCCCCAGAACACAAGAGTAAATTATCTGAGTCAGTGTTCGAGGAACCCGCCTTCACATGAATTTATTAGGCGGTGATATCACGTGTAGTAAGAAGCCAAGAATTCCCGCAGTGGGATAAGCCAACCCATTATTGTGTTTGAATGGTTTACAAGAAGAATTAGACACGTGTGCAACATCTGGGGATCTATATTTTGTACACATTTCGCCGTCCAGTGACTCTATCAGTACAATACATGGACATAATGTGAAGACAGTAGAACTATGTACGGAAGACGAGGTAACCAGTTCCTCAGCCTTGGAGTAGGTGTTGAGTAAAATAGTCTTGAAGAATTTTAAGCACCAACAGGAAGATCTTGCCTTCAAGACTATGGTGATCAACACCTACTAGGCTGAGGGACTCATTAACTAGTCTTCTGTATATAGTTCTACTGTTTTCACTTTTGCCCTTGAATTGTACTGATAGCCACTGGATGGCGAAACGTCTACAAATTAAGATACCCAAATGTTGCACATGTGTCTAATTCTTCGACCCATCGTTATCCTATCTCACGGCACAGTCATTCGTTGACAATCCATCATTCTCCCCACCTCATAATATATTCATTGACAACCAATCAAACTTCTTTTCTCTGCAAGTCATACGCCTCTCCCACATCAAACACCCAATCACCTCTCCACACCATCCTATAACCTCCCTCTCTCCCCACCACCCCTCTTACTCATATCTCCCCACTACCATTCTCCCATCCAGTCCCGGTAACATCCTTGTCTCATTACCTAAAAGAGAAGCAAAAGCGAATAAAGTTAAGAAAATGATTGTTATTAAGATTAATGAGTAATTATTTAAAGACAAGTCGTTTAGAGTGAAAGTAATTAGAATAATGTTTATTGTGAAGTTCAGACTGTATTATCAGGATGTACAGTGATGGTGTGTGCTTGCTGAAGTCTGAATAATTAATCATAAGATTATAAGTTACACTGACCTATACGAAGTCGGCACTTCGTAAAAGCGATTAAAAATAATTATCTTAGATCTTAATTCATGACTTCTTAAGGAGAAAAAGATGGTGCCTTCCTTTTCTTCGATGTTCTCATTATGAAACTTGAGAATACTCCTCATTATAAGATGAATAAGAAGCATACTAACAAAAGCTACCATATACACTACTATTCTCACTGCCACGTCAATTACAAGTCATCAAATTCTTCTTACAGGAAGTCATTGCTTCATATTCTTTCGAATTTAATGCCATGATTTCCTAGAGGATGAATGACGCCATTTTCTAGTCTCTCGCTGCCATTCGTTAACTTTTTTCAAAATTATTTGCTAGCGTCGGGTAAAATTATTGGAAAAAGCCATTAGTATAAAGTGTGTTCATCACAGTAAGTATAATAGCATTCTAACTGGTTAACAATTTGTTTTCTGTGCATTCATGTGTATCAGATTTGTTAGATTATGAAATAGTTATGGAAATAATTAAAAAACGAAATGAACGGACATATTGCATTTACCAGGACTTTCAGAAAAACCTTTTAATAGAACTTCCCATGAAAAACTAATTTGAAAACTGCAACGTAAATGAGGTAAATTATTTCAGTGGATGATAAGACTTTTGAGAGAAAAACGCTGTTATAAAAAATAAAAAATACGAGGTACATGCTACAAGTGAGGTGCCGCAAACCTTTGTATTTGCTCCACTAATATTTTCCAGAAGGAATAAAAGAAATATATGAATGTTTGCAGCTGATGCAAAAATCGCAGATAAAATTAATCATGAAAGTGACTAAATATTTGCAAAGGATCTGGATGTACTGAGCACATGGAGTCTTAGTTTATGAAATTTAATTTATATAAATGCCATGTCAAAAAAATGGGAGAAAGTAAAATCACACCACATGAATTTAGAATGCGTGACAAAATATTGTAAATATCAAATAAAGAAATGGATCTAGAGTAATTAACACAAAATTAAACAGAATACGAGAATAAAAGAAATCATGATGTATAACATAGCTTTCAGATATATGGATGGTGTGTATATGATAACAGTATACAATACTGACAGGTTGATAAGTAAGACATATTTGCAACAGTTAGGTATATTTATGCCATAACGTTTCGCCTACACAGTAGGCTTCTTCAATAGAGTTATTGGTCGGCTAGACCTCAACTTTCACAGTATATATGTCTCCATACAATTGCTTTAACTTCATATTGATCCAGACTATGGCGCAACTTTTCTCCAGGCTGAGGGACTGACCACCTCAGAACTACCTCTAAAAAGATGGACTCATTACGTCGTCTTTACATCTCTATTGCTTCTGCTGACTCCTCTGTATTCGACTGAAGAAGCCTAGTGTGTAGGCAAAACATTTCGGCATAAAGATACCTAACTGCTGCACCTGTGTCTTACTTTTATAGATGGTGAAATGTTATAGCTTATATCACACCAAAATTGGAATATTCAGTGGTTGTGTGTTGCCAACCCCTGAATTTTCAAAGAGCTGCAAAATGAATGCGAGAGGTGAACAGTATGAACTATGATCAAAGGCTGAAAACCTTAAGAGGCTCATGAGTTTCCCTGTCTCCTAATAGTATGTTTATTTGTCCATTATTACTCCAGCATTTGCTTTATTTCGTAAGGTTAAGTCTATGATCTTTCCTTAATTCATGGTATAACTTAACAAATCTTTGAGGACATTTGTGTTGCACAGGACTCAAGAAATCGTATGACACGATTGCAAACAAACCATACCATATGGTGTATAAATATACCCAAATTGGGCGAATCGTATTATACCCAGCTGGCCCAGAGGCTAGCGCGTCGGTCTGGAGTTTTATGACTCTGATTGCGGGTTCTATCCACGTCCGCTGTATAACCCTTGTGGTTTAGCGCTTCTTTTGATTATAATAGTAATTTATCCACGTCCGTGGTATGGTTTGTGTTGCACAGGTCTGAGCAAAGTGCAACACAATTGTCCCTAAAGATTTGTTAAGTTTCACCATGAATTAGGAAAGACTCTAGACTCCACCTTACGAAACAGACAAAGCAAATGTGGTAATAATAATGGACAAGGTAGATTATGGGGAAAATAGTATATTGTTAGAAAACAGGGGAACTGACAGCAGGAAAGACATAATAACTACATATAAATCTTGATAGAACTTGAAAGAAGATAAAGATTTTTAAGAACATACAAAAAGGACAAGAAGAAGCCACAATTGCTAACTGAGGAAAAAGTAGAGAAATGAGGATTGTAGAATTGTTTTACTCTCAAATAGTCATTGATTGTTGGAATAAGTTACAGGAGGAATTAGTAAGTGGTGTAACAAGAAAATTATTTTAAAAATGATGAACAGAATTTAAAGACGGGACACCACAAGCATAACTTTGCTCTGTGGCAACACTTGGGTAATTACAAATAAGCAATTTCGAAAAGTTGACGAAGAATTACATTTAGTGAAACAATCAATTTATTACCCTATTGTTGTTGTTGATTCGCCGGTATTCTCCCTGCCCGGGTCTTGTCCAGATGGTGACCCGGCCTTGGGTCCCTGTCGTGGGAGTGTCTTGAGACCTATGTCTCCCATGGGAGGAGGTACAAGTACCTCCTCAATCGTTGGGACCAACTGTCCCCAGGCCTAGCCACATTCCCCGCCATCACGGGGCTCGTAGGGAGAAGATAGGCCTCTCTGGTCTGCCATTATCCCCACCCCAGGGGGGGGGGGTAATGGGAATGGCAGTCTTGTGAGCTGCAGGTGGTAGCAAGCTCAGGCACCTACCCTGCCCTAGAAGGGCTGGGCATGGTATCTTTTCTTTTATTTATTACCCTAACCTATCAAACTAAATTTAAACGAAGACTTTCCCCTTAAAATTAATATTCATGAATTTTATCCAAACATATGTTTCTCATTAAATACCTTCATATAAAACATCTAAATAAGTCATGCTTATTTTTTTATTACAATTCTCACTTTTAACATATTTTGCAAAAGATACAATATTAAAGAGTAGTTTATGGAGGCTGCGGTGCCGTCGGTACCCCGCTGATCACGTCAGATGGCCGCACACCAGCTGCTCTAAGTCTGGTAATCGGGTTTGTACATGTCGACAGTCGGTTCTTGCTCAAACTGAAATGCTCTAGAGTGAGGCAATATAGATAATGGCTTCTATGTTGGGATTATTCTTACCAGAAACAATATTTTGGTGACTTTTAAATTAAATATTGATTGTGTTGGGAGCTTTCAAGCGCGTTCAGCCTAGCTGAAATAATTCATCCACAGGAAAAATTTTCACATTTCAATGTTTTCTCTGCTAGACATTTTTAAATGTTGAATGAGGGAACTTTGTAGCGTGAAGACATGTATTGTAATATACATGATATTATGGAGCAAATTTAATCACAACATTTGCGAGTTACACAGCATTATATGTTGCTGTATATTGTTTTCTAAGTACAAAAAATAACAAGGCTGTTTATGTCCTAATATGCATTATTTACTGAATGAACTGGATTATTTATTTCCATATAGCTAGTGAAAAGCTCTAGATCCAAGAAATTGGAGTCTTCTTCCTCTTCTTGGATCAACCATACGGGCTTAGCACTATAATAATAATATAATAATATAAAAATAGATTAATTTCGCTCGGTGTTCGATCCGATAAAGGTATCGTAGTATTGCATAACCCAGTCCCATGTGCTTCATTGCACGCGATTGGAATAGTGCAGAGTGCGGCATAAGTTTGCGATAGTTAAATATTAGTGGGGAAGAGATGAAGTAAATCAGAAGAGGCATTCACAAGTCATCATATGGAAATAAATAATTCAGTTTATTCAGTAAATAATGTATATTAGGACATACACAGCCCAAACCTAATTCGAATTATAAATTAAGACGCACGAGTTTAGAAGACAAACTGAAGAGGCATTATCTTGTTAAAGCTCTCGCTTCACACGGAGGGCCCGGGTTCGATTCCCGGCGGGGTGGAAACATTTCGACGTGTTTCCTTACACCTGTTGTCATATTCACCTAGCAGCAAATAGGTACCTGGGTGTTAGTCAACTGGTGTGGGTCGCATCCTGGTGGACAAGATTGAGAACCCCAATGGAAATAAGACAGACAGTCCTCGATGACGCACTGACTTTCTTGGGTTATCCGGGGTGGCTAACCCTCCGGGGTTAAAAATCAGAAGAAATCTTATCGTATCTTAAGGTTCGTCAGCAAACAGGACAAGTGTTTCCTGACGGGGGTCTTAGATGATGACCCACCGCTGGAGCTTCTGGTTATCTTGACTCATAGACCAATATCTGAAAATAGATAACTTAAAGCTTGAAAGCGCTCAGATGTTGCATTACCAAGATATCAGAGCTTAAGGACTGAAGCTGATAAACGGATGCAACACGAAGAATTTATCGAATAAAAAGCAGTATTTCAATGTTCACGAATTCTACGAAAATAAACCGGGACCTACACAGGCCAAAATCATGGTAAATCTGACCAGCTCTAAAGTAAGTAAATAAGTTTTAATCCACTTCATTGAAAGCATCAGCTAATAAAGATTAATGCAGTTCTCAATTGATTGATTTTTAATCAGATGAAGTCGCTACGTGGGAAGGAGTCATTCAGCGTCTGTAGAATGTGAGGTACTCAGATTCATTCCAAGAAAGATGAACAGATGTCCCGTTCCTTTGATCAAGAGCCTTTGATCAAGAGCTTTGATCAAGGCAAAATAATGCAAAAGTCTAACACAGTACCAAACCATTTCACGAATGAAAGTGGCGACCTTAAGTGCGATTCTCCAGTACTGAAATTTTGAAGCCCATATAGAGGAGTCTGTCTCTAGAGGACACATGGAAACAAAACCTGGGATTATTTAAATAACATTGTCATTGGGGAACTAATGCATAAATATAATTCTCTCTCTCTCTCTCTCTCGCTCTCTCGCTCTCTCGCTCTCTCGCTCTCTCGCTCTCTCGCTCTCTCGCTCTCTCGCTCTCGCTCTCTCGCTCTCTCGCTCTCTCTCCTCTCTCTCTCTCTCTCTCTCTCTCTCTCTCTCTCTCTCTCTCTCTCTCATATATATATATATATATATATATATATATATATATATAGGATGGGGTCCACCTCTGGTACAAATTGTGGGACCCATAGCCTCGAGAAGTGGATAAAAAGGCTTCAAGGAAGAATATTTGGATTTCTTCCTGATGCCATTTGAATATTCCACTTCTCCTACCACCCCATCTTTTAATTTTTTTTTTTTTACCAATATGTATGTTTTATTACATAATATGGTACAAAAGATTTGAGAGATACATCGTTGATATAAAGATGGCATATACAGTACACGAGGTGAGAGATACATGTCTAGTACATATTGTTACATCTTTGTCACTGATTATAATGCGAAAATCTCATCCAGCTCTTCCGAGCTGGTGCGCGTGCCCAGAATACAGCATGCATTACCCCTCTGAACAGCAGCGCTGAGTCGCTGGAACAGAAAACTAGCTGCCCTGGGATCCCTAGTTACCCTGTTGAGTCTTTTGCCCAGCTCCTTGAGGAACTTAGATGCACTCTTTCCCCATGAGCCAAGGGTCTCTGAGCCTATGGGAACAAACATATAATGATGGGCAAGTTCTCCATATTTTCTCGACTTCTGGGACTCCCTGAAGGTGGCAGCAGCCCTCCTTCCTCCCTGGTGTACTGGAGATAGGTATCAGCCAAGGTAGATGCACATGTGTAGTCCCACACCACCTGCTTGCCGTCTGTCCAGGCTTGAAGGGTGATACCATCTGGACGCTTTTGGTTGCCATCAGATCTGCATAGTTGGGGTGGTTCCCTTACTGCTGGGCATCCGGCTGTTGTGAGGCTCCTCTTGATAATGTTATTAACCTCTTCATGTCTTGCAATCTTTCCCTCGGATTTACGACACACAAGACCATGGTACCCGAATCGGTCTGCTGCTTCACTGCCACAAATACACCTGTGTTCGGCGAGAATAGGGGCGGCAAGTCGAAGGGCAACACCAATGCGGATGGTCTGTGGGTCGAGGCGTGTGCCAAGGCTGGAGTTGGGAACAGCCAAAAGAAAGTCCCCTGCATGAGGAGCTCTCACTGCAAGTAGGCGGGCTCTATCCTTCCCTGACACACTCTGAAGCATTGCTGAGGCTATATTCTCTACTATTGGGCCATCCCAGTGCGACTGTTTGTAGTTGTTGGGGGAGCAGGCCTGGTTTCAGAGCCTGTTAGGTTATCCCAGATCCTGGCTCCATCAACGAACTTTTGGTCATGGATTCCAATCGTGTCCCTAAGATGTTCAGGGAGAATTGCTGCTACAAGCCCTCTGGATGCAATGCGATGCAATATATATATATATATATATATATATATATATATATATATATATATATATATATATATATATATATATATATATATATATATATATATATATGAACTTAAGAAAAATTGTACTGAACAATTGTAACTGATTATACAGGGTAATTGACAGAAATTAAGCGTTTTCCTGGTAGCTCAGTGGTACAGAGCTGAACCTGGTACCTGTCAAGTTCGAGTCTTCATCTGTTCCTCTGTTTATTCAAATGCAACAGTTAAATAGAAATTATTTTTCAATATAGTCATCATGAGGTTACCAATTGTTATAATATATACAATGATTGTCTATAACCATTTAACTTTATGAATAAGTATATAATGTGTAACTTTTATGTCCTAGCTAGTAGAACTAATGTTTTCACCAAAACATTAAAAAATTATTAATCGTAATTCTCTTAATAAAATAACGGGATCAACTACTGCATGTTGGTTGCTAAGACGTTATAGTCTTGATGAAGGGAGTGGAAGGCGCCTGTATGTTGTTTCCTCCTCCTGTCGTACCCCAATTATGGCTACAATTAAACCTATGCAGCCAATTAAGACGCGGCTAACAGCATCTCCCACGGCTTAATAACCAAGGCAGTAATTGAGAGGTATCAACTGTGATGTCTGGGGGAGTTATGTAGGTTCTTACTGGTACAATAGCGAGGAGCTGTTAAACAGAAGTGTCTCGTTAGTGATTTGCTCTGTCTCAGAAATGTTCTGTATAGTGTGTCTTGAGTCAGTAGTGACATGTTTAATTATCTCAGTGGTGGTTAGCTATTTCACGAGGATCTGGTGGTGTCAGTAGTGTTGGTGTGTGGTGTCAGTAGTGTTGGTGTGTGGTGTTGGTGTGTGGTGTCAGTAGTGTTGGTGTGTGGTGTCAGTAGTGTTGTGTCAGTAGTGTTGGTGTGTGGTGTTTGTGTGTTGTGTCAGTAGTGTTGGTGTGGGCGTTATGTAAGTAGTGTTGGTGTGTTGTGTCAGGGGTAGCAGAGTGTGATCCCCCCAAAAAAAAACCTGAATCATCTTTTCTTGATGCATGACCTCCGACACTGGGTCACATTATCTTGGTGTCTGGATGCGTGACCTCCACCACTGGGTCCCCTTGGTGTCTGGGTGCGTGACTCCTGACACTGGGTAACCTTCGAGTCAGGTGAAGTGACCTCCGACACTGGGTGACCTTATCTTGTAAGCGGCGTATGCCTCTTCACGACACTGGGTCACCTCACCGTGGTAGCGGGTTTTGTCACCTAACACTGGGTCACGTTTTATTGCCAAAGAATCCAGTAACCCATTTGTCGGCTTACACAGCAGGGAGCTCTCCCACTTTGAAATGAGATCTTTGACAGGGTTGTGTATTCTGGGTGATCTCCACACTCATCCTCCAAGTTCAAGTTGGGGGACCTGGAGTTTACCTGGAGATGGTTTCGGGGGTCAACGCCCTCGCGGCCAGGTCTGAGACCAAGCCTCAAACTCCAAACTGCATCCCCAAACTAATTCACCAAGATTTCCCTACAAGCCTCAACTCTCTTCAATGCTCGGCCAAATTATTCCCCAAAACACGTTCCTTCGTCAGGAGCCTGGGGAAGGAGAGTGTTGGAGTGAGCAGGAGGGGAGGATGAGAAAGGAGTACAAAGGATGCAGAAAGGGAGGATGGGGGTGGAAGGATGAAGGAGGGAAGGATGAGAAGGATTCTGTAGGCATGGTCAGTGGCGGACTAACATTTTTGGCGCCCTGAAGCTTGAACAGTTATGGGGTCCCCTTCTCAGTAGACCCGAATGTTTTAAGCAATACGGACTAAAGTCGCTTCTGGGCCCCTCAGGGATAAGGGGCACTGAAGTTTGTTAAGCTTCAGTAGTTTCGTGGTAGATCCGCCCGTGGGCAGCGTGCTGCAGGGAAGGGTGAAGTGGCGGAAGAAATTACACGAGGTGAAAATCCAAAAGGCATCATATTGTGGGCGTAAGTCGTCCGCAGCGCACTTTCCACGTACAAGAGAATGTGTTCATGGTGAAAAGTTGAAGTCGTTTAGGGCCATTACTCATACCATATAAAACAACGTGATTGTGACATCAATAATACCGTAATTGTGACATCTCTTATAAATGAGATATCTATAATATGGTGACAAGAACATTTATAATATTATTGTAAATTAGTACTGATACCCGATAGCATAAATTGGTATTGACAGAAAATTGTTCCAGTGTCTTAGATTGGCATTAATATAAGTGATATTAACAATTTATGACAATAAAGCGAATTACTAAACTCTTCTTGTGGTTCGCTATTTTCATATTTACACAAAGTGCTAAACCCAGGGGAGTCATGTAGCACAAGAAGTATACCTGGAGGGTGTTACGGGGGTCAACGCCCCTGTGGCTTGGTCCAAGACCAGGGTTGGCGGTGGATCAGGGACTGATCAACCAGGGTTGGCGGTGGATCAGGGACTGATCAACCAGGGTTGGCGGTGGATCAGGGACTGATCAACCAGGGTTGGCGGTGGATCAGGGACTGATCAACCAGGGTTGGCGGTGGATCAGGGACTGATCAACCAGGGTTGGCGGTGGATCAGGGACTGATCAACCAGGGTTGGCGGTGGATCAGGGACTGATCAACCAGGCCTGGCGGTGGATCAGGGACTGATCAACCAGGCCTGGCGGTGGATCAGGGACTGATCAACCAGGCCTGGCGGTGGATCAGGGACTGATCAACCAGGCCTGGCGGTGGATCAGGGACTGATCAACCAGGCCTGGCGGTGGATCAGGGACTGATCAACCAGGCCTGGCGGTGGATCAGGGACTGATCAACCAGGCCTGGCGGTGGATCAGGGACTGATCAACCAGGCCTGGCGGTGGATCAGGGACTGATCAACCAGGCCTGGCGGTGGATCAGGGACTGATCAACCAGGCCTGGCGGTGGATCAGGGACTGATCAACCAGGCCTGGCGGTGGATCAGGACTGATCAACCAGGCCTGGCGGTGGATCAGGGACTGATCAACCAGGCCTGGCGTGGATCAGGGACTGATCACCAGGCCTGGCAGTGGATCAGGGACTGATCAACCAGGCCTGGCGGTGGATCAGGGACTGATCAACCAGGGTTGGCGGTGGATCAGGGACTGATCAACCAGGGTTGGCGGTGGATCAGGGACTGATCAACCAGGGTTGGCGGTGGATCAGGGACTGATCAACCAGGCCTAGCGGTGGATCAGGGACTGATCAACCAGGCCTGGCGGTGGATCAGGGACTGATCAACCAGGGTTGGTGGATGTTTACATCTAACGTTTGCTAATGGTGAGTCAGCCTCACTATTCTCTCTCCCAGTCGTTCCATAGTCTCCAGTGCTTTGCGGGTAGCGAGAGCCTGACTGATCAGACACCAGGCCACTATGTGATGACGGAGGGTCGAGCCTCCACCTCTTGTTATCCTATATGACCAACATGAGTCTATTGACTCTTAAAATAAAATATAATCTTGTATTGTTGACACAAATAACCCGAAACATCGTCATAAGTTTCGGTCTTTTTATTATTATTCTTGTTTTGCTGTATGATCCTTATGGGTTTATCGCTTAGTTATGATTATAATAATAATCTTGAATATCAGTGATACCTTTAATACAAAATCCCCTCAAAGGAGGTCCCTTGACGCTGGTGAGGAGCTCTTGATCTAGGGAATTGAATCTGTGCTCCAGTTCCGTGAATTAAGCCTGTATACCTTATCCCCCACCCTCAATCAGGCGCTTATAATCCTATGGGTTTAGAGCTTCCCCATGATTACAATAATTTAATACAAAGAATTGGGGATAACCTACCTACCTTTGGATCGCACCTGATTACCTTCCATTCTCCAATGCTCTTTATGACCTCAGCAGGTTTGGCTGTTTCTCGTGATTTAAACTAAACAAAAATGAGACCTAAGCCAAAAAATAAATGTTATTGCAAGCAATAAAAATTTTCCTCTGAAATGGTGGTAAATAGTTTGTTCATGTTTCTGGTGATTAGATGTGGAGTACGGAATAATAATAATAATACATTTTTATTAATATAATAATAAAAAATATTATTATTATCTAATGGACACTGTTGTAATTACTTTTGTTGTCATTGGTTGTTATTGATGCTTTTGGAAATTAATTTGTTAAAATATTCTAACCTAAACCAAAAGTATTTGTGTTTCCTAAGAGAGAGAGAGAGAGAGAGAGAGAGAGAGGTGAATGATATTAAGGGTGTCAAGTACACACGAGGGTTACCACTCTCTCTCTCATTCTTTATCAAGAGATTATTAAAGATATCTTCAGATACTTACTAATCTTCTCTGGAAATCCTTCCAACTACCCTTCCAAAATTTGCTCCAACACCCCAGCAGTGCTAGCAAGCTTGATACCGGGTTCAGACCTAGGGTGGGAGTCCAGGACCCACAGTCAAAGTAAGCCTTGTACAGGGTTCATGCTGGGGTGGGTCAATTTCAACAAGCAGTCAAAACACTACCTCAGGTGTGTGGGCACAGGACACCAGCAGCCTAGAGTAAGCCTGGTACCGGGGTTCAGGATGGGGTGGGGGTCCACAGACACACCAGCAGGCTAGAGTAACCCTTGGTACCGGGTTCAGGCTGGAGTCGGGTGTCCACATGCACACCAGCAAGCTAGAGTAATCCTTATTACCGGGGTTCTTGCTGGGGTCCATTGTCACACCACAGTCAAGTAGCCTTGGTACCGGATTCAGGCTGTGGTGGGGTACACAGGGACACCAGAGCCAGAGTGCTGGACCGGGTCAGGATGGGTGGGGTCCACAGACACACCAGCAGGCTAGAGTAATCCTTGGTACCGGGGTTCAGGCTGGAGTCGGGGGGTGTCCACATGCACACCAGCAAGCTAGAGTAATCCTTGGTAGCGGGATTCAGGTTGTTTCCACAGGCACACCAGCAGGCTGAGAAGCCTTTTCCAGGGTTCAGGCGGGGTGGGTGGACCAAACCAAATTAGCAGGCTAGAGTAAGCCTGGTACCGGGGTTCAGGCTGGGGGGGGTCCACAGGGACACAAGCAGCCTAGAATAAGCCTTGGTACCGGGGTTCAGGCTCGAGTGGTGGGGTCCACAGGCACACCAGCAGGCTAGAGTAAGCCATGATTCCGGGGTTCAGACTGGGGTGGGGGTCCTCAGGCACACCAGCAGGCTAGAGTAAGCCTTGGTACCAGGGTTCTGGCTGGGGTCGGGGGGGACCACAGGCAAACCAGCAGGCTTGAGTAATCCTTGGAACCGGGGTTCAGGCTGGGGTGGGGGTCCACAGGCACATTGCAGCTGGGGTGGGGTCCACAAACACCAGCAGGCTAGAGAACTATACCGGGTTCAGGCTGGGGTGGGGGTCCACAGGACACCAGCAGGCTAGAGTAAGCCTTGTATCGGGGTAAGACTGGGGTGGGGTCCCAGACCCACCAGCAGCCTAGAGAGCCTGGTACCGGGATTCAGGTTGGGTAGGGGTCCACAGACACCAGCAGGCAGAGTACCTTGGTACCAGGGTTCTGGCTGGGGTGGGCCAAGGCACAGAGGCTAGAAGCCTTGGTACCGGGGTTCAGGCTGGGGTGGGGGTCCACAGGCACCCAGCAGCTAGAGTAGCCTTGGTACCAGGTTTCATGCTGGGGTGGGGGTCCACAGGCACACCAGCAGGCTAGAGTAATCCTTGGTACCGGGATTCAGGTTGGGGTGGGGGTCCACAGGCACACCAGCAGGCTAGAGTAAGCCTTGGTTCCAGGGTTCAGGCTGGGGTGGGGAACCAAAGGCACATTAGCAGGCTGGTAAGCCTTGGCGGGGTTCAGGCTGGGAGGTCCATGTCACACCAGCACAGAGTACCTGTACGGATTCAGGCTGGGTGGGGTACAGACACCACTAGAGTAACTGGTACCGATTCAGGTTGTTCCACAGGCACCTCAGCAGCCAGAGTAAGCCTTGGTCAGGGTTCAGCTGGGGGTACCACAGGCACACCAGCAGGCTAGAGTAATCCTTGGTACCGGGATTCAGGCTGGGGTGGGGGTCCACAGGCACACCAGCAGCCTAGAGTAAGCCTTGGTTCCAGGGTTCAGGATGGGGTGGGGGACAAAGGCACTTCAGGCTGGGTGGGGTCCCAACACCAGCAGGCTAGAGTAATCCTAGTACCGGGTTCAGGCTGGGTGGGGTCCACACACCAGCAGGCTAGGTAACCTTGTACCGGGTTCAGCTGGGGTGGGGGTCCACAAGGCACACCAGCAGGCTAGAGTAAGCCTTGGTTCCAGGGTTCAGGATGGGGTGGGGGGACCAAAGGCACATTAGCAGGCTGGGGTGGGGGTCCACAAACACCAGCAGGCTAGAGTAATCCTTAGTACCGGGGTTCAGGCTGGGGTGGGGGTGTCCACAGGCACACCAACAGGCTAGAGTAAGCTTTGATATCGGGGTTCCGACTGGGGTGGGGTGTCCTCAGGCCCACCAGCAGGCTAGAGTAAGCCTTGGTACCGGGATTCAGGCTGGGGTGGGGGTCCACAGGAAGCAGCAAGTAGCTTGTACCGGGGTTCGGGGGGTCCACAGCACCAGCAGGCTAGAGTAACCTTGGTACCGGGGTTCAGGCTGGAGTGGGGGTGTCCACAGCACACCAGCAGGCTAGAGTAATCCTTGTACCGGGGTTCAGGCTGGGTGGGGGTGTCCACAGGCACACCAGCAGGCTAGAGTAATCCTTAGTACCGGGGTTCTGGCTGGGGTGGGGGTGTCCACAGCACACCAGCAGCTAGAGTAATCCTTGTACGGGTTCAGTGGGTGGGTCCCAGGCCCAGCAGGTAGGTAACCTGGTACCGGGATTCAGTTGTCCACAGGCACACCAGCAGGCTAGAGTAAGCCTTGGTTCCAGGGTTCAGGCTGGGTGGGGGCCAAAGCACATTAGCAGGCTAGAGTAAGCCTTGGTACCGGGGTTCAGGCTGGGGTGGGGGTACATCACATCAGCAGGCTAGAGTAAGCCTTGGTACCGGGATTCCAGGCTGGGGTGGGGGTTCACAGGGACACAAGCAGCCTAGAGTAAGCCTTGGTACTGGGGTTCAGGCTGGAGTGGTGGGGTCCACAGGCACACCAGCAGGCTAGAGTAAGCCTTGATTCCGGGGTTCAGACTGGGGTGGGGGTCTTCAGGCACACCAGCAGGCTAGAGTAATCCTTGGTACCGGGATTCAGGTTGTGGTGGGGGGTTCCACAAGCACACCAGCAGGCTAGAGTAAGCCTTGGTTCCAGGGTTCAGGATGGGGTGTGGGGACCAAAGGCACATTAGCAGGCTGGGGTGGGGGGTCAACAAACACCAGCAGGCTAGAGTAATCCTTAGTACCGGGGTTCAGGCTGGGGTGGGGGTCCACAGGCACACCAGCAGGCTAGAGTAAGCCTTGATATCGGGGTTCAGACTGGGGTGGGGGTCCTCAGACCCACCAGCAGGCTAGAGTAAGCCTTGTACCGGGATTCAGGTTGGGGTAGGGGGTCCACAGGCACACCAGCAGGCTAGAGTAAGCCTTGGTTCCAGGGTTCAGGCTGGGGTGGGGGAGACCACAGGCACATTAGCAGGCTAGAGTAATCCTTGGTACCGGGGTTCAGGCTGGGGGGGGGTGTCCACAGGCACACCAGCAGGCTAGAGTAATCCTTGGTACCGGGGTTCAGGCTGGGGGGGGTGTCCACAGGCACACCAGCAGGCTAGAGTAATCCTTGGTACCGGGATTCAGGTTGGGGTGGGGTCCACAAGCACACCAGCAGGCTAGAGTAAGCCTTGGTTCCAGGGTTCAGGCTGGGTGGGGGGCCAAGGCACATAGCAGGCTAGAGTAAGCCTTGGTACCGGGGTTCAGGCTGAGGTGGGGGGTACATTGTCACACCAGCAGGCTAGAATAAGTTTTGGTACCGGGATTCAGGCTGTGGTGGGGGGTACACAGGGACACCAGCAGCCTAGAGTAAGCCTTGGTACCGGGGTTCAGGCTGGGGTGGGGGTCCACAGGCACACCAGAAGGCTAGAGTAAGCCTTGATATCGGGGTTCAGACTGGGGTGGGGGTTTTCAGGCACACCAGCAGGCTAGAGTAAGCCTTGGTACCGGGGTTGAGGCTTGAGTGGGGGTGTCCACATGCACACCAGCAAGCTAGAGTAATCCTTATTACCGGGGTTCAGGCTGGGGTGTGGGGGTGTCCACAGGCACACCAGCAGGCTAGAGTAAGCCTTTGTTCCAGGGTTCAGGCGGGGGTGGGGGGACCAAAGGCACATTAGCAGGCTAGAGTAAGCCTTGGTACCGGGGTTCAGGCTGGGGTGGGGGTCCACAGTTACACCAGCAGGCTAGAGTAAGCCTTGGTACCGGGGTTCAGGCTTGGGTGGGGGGTCCACAGTTACACCAGCAGGCTAGAGTAAGCCTTGGTATCGGGGTTCAGGCTAGGGTGGTGGGTCCACAGGCACACCAGTTCGCTAGAGTAAAGCTTGGTACCGGGGTTCAGGCTTTCCACAGGCACACCAGCAGGCTAGAGTAATCCTTGGTACCGGGGTTCAGGCTGGGGTGGGGGTTTCCACAGGCACACCAGCAGGCTAGAGTAAGCCTTGGTACCGGGACTCAGGTTGGGGTGGGGGGAGGTTCCACAGGCACACCAGCAAGCTAGAGTAATCCTTGGTACTGGGGTTCAGGCTGGGGTGGTGGGTCCACAGTTACACCAGCAGGCTAGAGTAAGCCTTGGTACCGGGGTTCAGGCTTGGGTGGGGGGTCCACAGTTACACCAGCAGGCTAGAGTAAGCCTTGGTATCGGGGTTCAGGCTAGGTGGTGGGTCCACAGGCACACCAGTTCGCTAGAGTAAAGCTTGGTACCGGGGTTCAGGCTTTCCACAGGCACACCAGCAGGCTAGAGTAATCCTTGGTACCGGGGTTCAGGCTGGGTTGGGGGTTTCCACAGGCACACCAGCAGGCTAGAGTAAGCCTTGGTACCGGGACTCAGGTTGGGGTGGGGAGGTCCACAGGCACACCAGCAAGCTAGAGTAATCCTTGGTACTGGGGTTCAGGCTGGGGTGAGAGGGTCCACAGGCACACCAGCAGGCTAGAGTAAGGCTTGGTACTGGAGTTCAGGCTTTTCCACAGGCACACCAGCAGGTTAGAGTAATCCTTGATACCGGGGTTCAGGCTGGGTTGGGGGGTGTCCACAGGCACACCAGCAGGTTAGAGTAATCCTTGGTACCGGGGTTCAGGCTGGGGTGCAGTGGGTCCACTAGAGTTAGCCTGTGTGTTGGGGGATCAGTCTTGGCGAGTGGATAGTTACCAAAAACACATCAGGAAGTCAAAGAGAGACGGAGGAAGAATTACACATTTGCACCATCTGGATATATTTGATTTGTAGACGTTTCGTCATGCAGTGGCTTTATCAATATAATACAAATACATAACGTGATGACTGTAGAAGTATATACAAAAGACGAGGCAATCATTCCCTTAGCCTATTAGGTGATGAGCACCTTGCTCATTATCCTCTACCGAGTCTGCCTAAAAATCACAATAAATCATCACTCAGGAACACTCTTATATTGTAAATAATGTCACGCTCGGGATGAGCTCTTCTCGACTAAATTATAACAATAAAATCTTTGTAGTGTATCTATATCTATTCATATCTTCGTCAACAGTGGTTCACATATGTCCAATAAGTGACGAAAGTATTGATACATGTCTAATATATTGTTATTACTCTATAATCTGATGCTCACCTGAAATGTTTTGGCCAGAGATATGATTGGTAACGAGGGACTTTACTAATGCTTACTAGCGCTCGGTATCAGATGCCGACGCAGTAGTATAGATATTGGAGACGCTGAAGCTAGCCATGTTCTTCACAAATGTATTGTTAAGAAAAATGACTGCAGACTTTATAGAACGGCGTTTATATAAATTCTCTTCATTGATGACAAGTTTGGGATCGTTCTTTTTCACATTATAGTGTTATTGATGTTAATAACACAGGCATTATCAACGTTCTCAGTATTACTGACATTTTTTTGCTTGTTGATACGGGTGTGTAAGTCACTACCTATCTCTCCCACATATGTTTTATCGTTTTCTCATCATAGTATGGCATAAACTCCCACTTTGGTTTCAACCAGACTTGTGGGGTTTTAGTGGGTAAGCGTCAAATTGTCATCCGCCCACCTTACTGTTTGGGCGGATGACTGACTAATCTTACAGAGAATATGTGAATCTAGAGGGTGTTGCTGTGTTGATCAGCAGAGCACGATGTCTACACTCACTGGTGAAATGAGATGTGAAGCACACCTTGTGGAGGAAGCGAGGAAATATAAATGGGAGAAACTGCAAGACTTTACACTGCTCATTAAGCATGTTAATATTGCCTGTGTTGTTTATAGGAACTGCCACGACCATTTTATAAAGAGGAACGATGCCGAACTTACCATCAAGAAAGAGAATTTACTTAACGTTGTTTTAATTGGCCTTCTGTGATTGAGCTTCATGCATATCGTATTAATGTTGGTAGATTTACCGACAATATGTTAAGTTAAAGGACGCAAGTGCAACTAATGCAACATTTTATTGTGCAAACGTTTTGCTCTCGAGGATCTTTGTCAAGCTTTAGCAGCTTTACAAAGCTCCTGGAGAGCGAAATGTTTTCACAATAAAATGTCGCATTAGTTGCACAAGAGTTCTTTTAGTTATGCATATGACCCGGGCATGTGACCTGGGCGGGTCACTAAACACTACGCCCGGGCGAGCGGCCCAGCCAGTCAAATATCCAACCTGGCAGTCGTATTTACAGAATGGTTGTTATCACAATTTTGCTCTCAGCGATAATGCCTTTACAGCAACCTGCAAATGATAACCATAACATCAAGTACCATTGGAAATTATCGGGATAATTTTCCATAATTTTAATCTCACCCTGATATTGTAGTTGCAACTCGAAGGCTTAAAAGGCAGATTACATCATCACATAGCGAGTACACGAATTAAACTTCCTTTTTTTTTTTCAATCTGCCATTTGCAGTAATTGTTCGGAATCATCACGTTATCTAGTATTCAGAGTCCTCATAATTACTTTTTGGCATTTGCGATTTCAAATATCTGTACATGACATTTAAATACGCTGATGGAATGGAAGTAAATGGCTTGAAAATGGTGTTTCGTGTGTGCTAGCTTAACTCGTAATGTGCGTCTGCTGCCTTCTGCAGTAAAACTGCTGTCACTGATAATGGTATCAACTACGATCAACAAGTATTTTACTTTCACAAATATGTAGCTGTATGTCCTTGTTTATATATATATATATATATATATATATATATATATATATATATATATATATATATATATATATATAGATATATAGATATATAGATATATAATGTCGTGCCGATTAGGTAAAACTGGTCAATTAGCCACATAGTCTGCTTCAGGTCAAGGCCACATTGTCTGCTTCAGGTCAAGGCCACATTGTCTGCTTCAGGTCAAGGCCACATAGTCTGCTTCAGGTCAAGGCCACATAGTCTGCTTCAGGTCAAGGCCACATAGTCTACTTCAGGTCAAGGCCACATAGTCTACTTCAGGTCAAGGCCACATAGTCTACTTCAGGTCAAGGCCACATAGACTACAGGTTAGGTGACATCAAGTGTCTCTTCCTGCACCTACAATATCACCAGGTCCCGGAGCACAAATTGCCACTATACATGCAATTAGCATATTTGAAGATAGGATTAACTGATTACCCTCTCTCTAAAGCATTTAGAGCAAGCTCTTTCGTGATTAACAAATTATGTCATTATAAGAGGCTATTAGAAAGGCACCTGTTGTAATAACATCAATTATGCATGCAGCTCGTTCTCATAATGTAACGTTCGTGTTTCAAACGCATTTCATTTGTCTACTGTTGATGAGTCGTGTTGCAACACGTTCATTGCCTTGATTCTTGTGAAGGTTCGTAAGACAAGAATTATTCTCATTTTCTAAGGTCAGGTTTGATAACCTCCCATTCCACAGGGTCTGCATGACGCCTGTGTGTTTAATGCTTCTCTAAGAATGATATATTAACTAGTTGTATTCCTGTCGTTACGCGACTCGAAAAAGGTATCCCCATATTGCATGACCCTGCATGTCAGTGCACGTGAAAGGAATAGCACACAGTGCACTATGTTTCTAACCCAACTAAAAATAAGCGTTGAAGACTTGGACACGAAAGGACCTCTTTCGTGGTCACTAAGATCTCAGTTTCTTCAATAAAATAGCAAATTAAAATTTCCAACCCAAAACTAATTAAAACCTTCTCCCAAGAAACATCAGCTTTGAACTCAAGCCGAATAAATCTCAGACACAAATAACCTGAAATACAGAAGAATATTTAATTTGAAAGTTCTGAGAATTTGCATTATCAAGCAAACAGCTTCGAAGATTAAATAGCATATCCTTACATATCCTACATATCCTTACATATCCTACAATATAAATTTTCGTATTTTTTTATTCATCGGTAAGATTTTTCTTATCAAATACGTACAAAAGTTACAGAAAATTAAGGTTAATTCAAACTTTCCCTCATTGACTTTCGCTTATTAGAGCTGAGACTTTCTAAAACATAGTATGGCAGAATGAAAAAAAAAAAAAACGTCGAGAACTTCGTAAAGGTCAGCCTCTTAGTATTGTATACCACTGATATACAAACTGTATCTTTCATGTTAATGTATAACTGGATTGCGGCCGTGACACCCTTCGTGTGGTCGATACACATTAAACCTGTGGCACTGAAAACATGTTGGCTAAGGGACTGATTACCTCGCCTTCTTCTGTCTTCTGTATATATTTCCAGTTTTCAGATTATGCCCATGTGCTGTATTGATAAAGCCACTGGATGTCGAAACGTCTACAAGAAAAGACACCCAGGTGTTGCACATGTGTCTGATGCTTTTTTTTCTTTGCACTTCAGGGTGGCTGCACTAACACTCCCCTGAGAGTTGTTTATCTTTATATTTCCCAAGAGGTACACTACCTGGCGCTTTAAATCGGTGTGGCCAGCTATTTTTGTTACTTCTTTGTATATATATATATATATATATGGAAGAAATCACAAATCTCGTGACTGCAAATGTGAAAAAATACCACAGTGAAAAGAGGTAATAAAAGTTGAGCGTTTCATGTGCTTACACATCTTCAGAGGAATTAGGAGTAAAACAGCAGCATGTTGCGGATGTATCAAATATTATTTACTATAAAAAAGGTGCTATGTTGCGTGTGCTTTTTGTCAATAATTGTGTATTCTGTGAAATAAATTTTGAGTAACTTCGTAATAAGTACTCCTGTTTAACTCATATTTAAATTGTGTATGGCAGGATTGAGCTCCAGCTGCTGGGATTTTTAAAGGCGTTGAGCTCCTGCTCCTGGCCCCTCTCCTGATGTCATTAGCATCATCTGAGAAGTTTGCTCTCCAGCGTCAATGATTGATACACTAACCATAAGCTTAATCCGTGTTTGGGAGAGATTTGTGCTCCAAGCTCCTGAGCTCCTTCAAATATGTCTTTACGATCTCTTGACCGGTTGCTAATCTTAGTTTGAAGAGGCTTTAAGAGGGTAAATGACTATATTCCGAATGTCTTCCAACTAATTTAAAATATTAAACAGTGTTAGACAGAGTTAATTCTAGCTGCTGGGCTTCTCTAGGAAAAATAAAATTACAGCTCAATACCCTGTGTTAAGATGTAACTCAACACCTTCTTGATGGTGTTAAGTTAGATTCAGAGCCTTTGGAAGATATCTTTACATGTGTACAAATAACCTGTACATAGGAGAGAGAAGCTACGACGACGTTTCGGTCCAACCTGGACCATTTAAAGTCAAGGTGTGATTTATAAATGTGTGGGTTGGTTATTTTGTGTATTGTTCCAGTCACGGTACTGGGCCTTTTTGTTCTTTGTTTACAAGTCCTTCTGCGAATGATATCAAACTGTACCAGTGTATGAGTGGGTTAAGTTCGAGCTCCTGGGCCTGTTGAGCTGGTTGAATTACAATTTCTCGGATCTCTTTAGCGGATTTATACACAACTTTTAAGGTCTTTCTTGGGTATCGAGCTAAAACTCTCAGTTTGAGAGTTAACGTTATCGGTAACGGGGAATATCTCTTGTCCTCATAGCGACGGACCATACATCTTGTATTTACTTGAAAGCGTATATACAACTGACATGACTGCTTGCTTTCGTATTTTTGCCTTGAAAGCAAACATATGTTAATTTATCCTTAAATGTTATCATTGGAAATTATATTGTAGTAATATGTATACTGCATGTACTTAAAAAAAAAACTCTATATAAATATAAATTTACTTTCTCCATATTCAAGTCTTTTGTTTGTATATTGGTATATAAAAGGCACAATATGACTGACAATACGGTTGTGTGTATTTGTGCTCATATTTTAATATGCGTTAAGCCTTTAATCTCACTCGACCAGACTAAAGTGATCTGAGTATTAAGAATAAATTGATTCATGTAAGCTGATATTTATAGATGGTTAATCATTATTGAACACGTAATTTCCCCCAAGCTTAAAATAAACTTGTGTGAGCTTATTTGTATGTATTATGTGAACACACAGTTCAAATCACGTGAACATTTGATGAGTAAATCAAGGTAGAACTCAATCCTTCCACAAAGGCTTGAAGCTATATTAAATTCGCTATTTTTTGCTAAAATGATATCTTCTTTATATCAATTTACCTGCCAGTTAATAAGTATTATACATGCGTATATTACCTACCATTTAATATGTATTATACATACATCACTGCAAGTATTATGTATTTTTGAACAACTCTCCTAACACTGTCCATGATTCTAGAACATAAATTATTTTGTATACCTTAGTGAACAAAACATGAATCTGTTTTATAGCTGTTTGTTAAGTGGTTATTGTTCCCTGCGGCCCGGGCCAGACCAGGTCTCCTGGTGGCTGGTATGTTGTTGTTCCCTGCGGCCCTGGGCCAGACCAGGTCTCCTGGTGGCTGTTAGTACCAGCAGGACACAGCCACACGCAAGTGCCACAGCCTTGTTGTTCTGGGAATTTCTGGAAATCATAAAGTTTCCTTTTCAAAAGACTTAGGATCTGCTTTTTCCATTTATTGGACCAAAACTAACTTTGACAGAGAGGAATTGTTATGGACAGGGCTGCGGGGGCGTTGACATCCAGAACACTCTCCTTTCTATAATGAACCTAATTTAACTTATCATAATCCTACAAAGTATATCTTAGATTAATCTACATTCATTTAGCATTATTAATTATATTTTTTTCGTGACGATCAGATAGATTTCAGAGATTTATTGCACATATGACTTCAATTTGTTTACCAGTCAAAAACACCATTGCTTTTCAAGCCACGACCCCTGATTTATTTACTTCAGGAAGACATGCAGTGTACACTAAGAGGTGCACATACTCTTGGAAAAGGACACTGAGCATTTATGACATTGCATTTTAAAGTATCTTTCATGTTAATGTATAACTGGATTGCGGCCGTGACACCCTTCGTGTGGTCGATACACATTAAACTTGTGGCACTGAAAACATGTTTGCTTCCCCTGAAATTATTTTCCTTCTGAAGTGTGGTTTTTCCACTTCCCTGTAATATGTTTGCTCAGCAGAGGTATAATATTTGATAGGTTTTCCCTCTCCGGTAATCTTGTTGGAAGTTTATTTAATACTTTAATGTTTTATTTTGATGTAAATTTTGCGTTTAATCTTCCTTTAATCTTTCACTAAAGTCTGTTTTTCTCTACACATATTAGCATAGATAAGATATATTCTCCTTTGATATGCTAACATCTGAAACCCTCACTGATACCTGTAGACTTTAGGGTTTTGGTATTATCTGCCCAGCTACTAAGTCCATTAGTGATCTCTTTTGTCAGAAACAGGACGCCTTATATTAGACATGATTTGGTGTCACCCTGTGATTTATCACTGAATCTCCTGAGACAAATACCTGCGTCAGGAGACAGTGTCCTTTTTTTTGATAAATAAATCACTACTACCACATGTCTCCATCTATCAGTCTGTGGCGTCGATCAACAGCTGTTTTTCATCTTTAGATTACGTATTTTACTCTGAAGTTTCCTCAGAGCTTTCCTATATAAAGTAAAGTTTAGGTACGTGTTTTGTGTACGTGTAGACCAGTGAATACCAATCGGAAGTGCGTCTTTCTTGCGTTTACCGTCCGAAGGATCGAGCCTCCACCACTCCAAGGGCTGAATGACACGTACATGTTTATTGCTTCACAAAATATCAATAACAACACCACCTACAACTACTCAGATGCATCTTGATTAATGCGGGATCTGAGGAAGGTATCCCCAGCCTCCTCCATGTCAGTGCAGTGAGGAGCATAAATTTCTAATGCATTTAGTTATTAGCATTGAAGATTTAAAGTGAATCAGAAGAAACGTACACAAATTATTATACAGACAGTCCAGCGGTGGACTGTGACTTAGGACCCACGTGAGAAGTTAAGTTTCTCTTTGAGGAGAAGCTGTGTTTGGTGATCACAAGTTTCAACACCCCTTCGAACACAGGTTTCAACACCCCTTCTCCTCTGAAATACTTTTTATCCTTAAATGATGTAATGCAAGTTAATTATTTTCATTTTAGACAAAAAATTAAAGTCCTACAAAAAGGAAAGGCATTCTATAAAAGAATTCCAGCGTACAAGGCAACTATAAATAAAAGCAATAGAAGAATAAATCTGTTTGGCACACCAGACAATTTTTTGAGAAGAATTGTGACTGATAGAGAGAAGTGAGAAACAAAGTACGATTAGCTAAGATCTGACCAGATTTACAAAAAGATATTTCGATCAAGTTTATATTAAAGCATTGGCTTACTGGCCTGGAATTTAAGGACTTACTCGCCATGGGTTCAAATCCCACCCGTTCTCTGGTTTGTTTGCAATCGTATTGTTACGATTTTGCAAGTCTTTACAAAAGGAGACAGTTACAATACTAGAACGACGTGACGTATTGCTCTGAATAATTATCTCTACTTGATAATGATTTAGGACGAACCGAAACATCTTGAAGAGTTTTAATTTCAAAATAAGAGTTGTTTAGAATAAATAAATAAGGTAGCTTCATGTATAGAATTAGAAAAGACATTTGATTGGGGTGGACAGGAGAGCAATGTGGCAAGTGATGAAAATATAATGGAAGAGATGTTAAGCTTATAAAGGTTTAAAAGCGTTTGAGTAAACCTAAGCTTTAGCGAGGGTGTATAGGTGACCGAGGCCCCGGAAGGGTGTGTAGGTGACCGAGGCCCTGGGAAGGGTGTGTAGGTGACTGAGGCCCCGGGAAGGGTGTGTAGGTGACCGAGGCCCCGGGAAGGGTGTGTAGGTGACGAGGCCCCGGGAAGGGTGTGTAGGTGACCGAGGCCCCGGGAAGGGTGTGTAGGTGACCGAGGCCCCGGGAAGGTGTGTAGGTGACCGAGGCCCCGGGAAGGGTGTGTAGGTGACCGAGGCCCCGGGAAGGGTGTGTAGGTGACCGAGGCCCCGGGAAGGGTGTGTAGGTGACCGAGGCCCCGGGAAGGGTGTGTAGGTGACCGAGGCCCCGGGAAGGGTGTGTAGGTGACCGAGGCCCCGGGAAGGGTGTGTAGGTGACCGAGGCCCCGGAAGGGTGTGTAGGTGACCGAGGCCCCGGGAAGGGTGTGAGGTGACCGAGGCCCTGGAAGGGTGTGTGGTGACCGAGGCCTCGGAAAGGGTGTATGTAGATGACTGAGGCCCCGGGAAGGGTGTGTAGGTGACCAGGCCCCGGAAGGGTTGTAGGTACCGGGCCCCGAGGGTGTGTAGGTGACCGAGGCCCCGGGAGAGGGTGTGTAGGTGACCGAGGCCCCGGGAGGGTGTGTAGGTGACCGAGGCCCCGGGAAGGGTGTGTAGGTGACCGAGGCCCCGGGAAGGGTGTGTAGGTGACCGAGGCCCCGGGAAGGGTGTGTAGGTGACCGAGGCCCCGGGAAGGGTGTGTAGGTGACCGAGGCCCCGGGAAGGGTGTGTAGGTGACTGAGGCTCTGGTGGGGTTGTGTGTATGAGATTAATAATAATATCTTTATTTCTACAAGTGTATGTACAAGGTATACAGGCCTAGCTGACATAAGTAACATACTACTATATAGAAAGACCCTTGTTATGCAGAGCATTTCAGGCTAATTAGGTCAATTTTGTCCAGGATGCGACCCACACCAGTCCACTAACACTCGGGTAAGACAACAGGCGTCTTACGGAAACACGTCCTAATGTTTTCCAGGCATAACGGGGAATCGATCCCCGGACCTCAGCGTGTGAGCTGAGTGCGCTAGCAATCGCGTAAAGGATGGGGGTCCGTAGGAGAGTTTGGGCTTTACAGAGGAAGTGTAGGGAAGTGACGTTCTGATAATGGTGTGTGTGAGTGTGAGGCTTTGATTAGGTGTTGTGTAGAAGACTGAGGCTCTGGTGAGGGAGTGTAAGAGGCTGATAGTCTGGTGAAGGTGTATAGAAGTCCGAGGCTCTGGTGAGGAGTTACATAAGCGACTGGCACTGTAGTGAGGCGGTGTGTAAGAAACTACGGCTAGAAATTACAAAATCTGGTCCCAGCATCTAATAGCTGCTTCATAAACAGTGCAAAAAAATGGCACTGACTAAATCAAATCATCAAATCTATTTTATACTATAAATCTTCAACTATTGGAAGACTACTGTACATTATCCAATGAACTTTAATTACAAATGAATAAAAAAATTACAACATATGATATGACATGTCTAAATTTTTTTTTTATTCATACTCCGTGACACTAGCCAGTGAACCTTCACCTGTGGTACACCTTCACCTGTGGTACACCTTCACCTGTGGTACACCATAAGCGATAGTTTACCTTGCAGCTTAACGTTATCTTACACCTTTACAACTAACAAAACACAAGAAATAAAAATTATCAGCTAGATTATCGGTCCCCAAAGTGAGTCTAGGCAACATGTCGTCTCCAAGGAATAGTACCATCATAAACATTTTCATATTTTTATTACTGCTGTTGATATCATGTGTACTCAAGTAAATGTACTCAAACAATTGTAGTTGCATTGGTCCAGTCATAGCTCTATATATATATATATATATATATATATATATATATATATATATATATATATATATATATATATATATATATGTGTGTGTGATAATTAAACAAAAATAGTTGTAATGCATACCACTTCACATTATATATATCTATAACACCAATAGTTGTTGTTGTTGATAAGTACAGTGTGAAGAAGTTATCAGATATGTACACTGTACATCTCGTCAGGGAGGGCAGAATGGTAGTAATAGACCCTTTTAAATTATTCTTTTATTTACGACCACGTCAGCTTCAGAGTTATCTCTGAGTTACCAGACCCTGCCACGTGGAGGCCAGTGGTTCGTCTTCAGGGCCCACTCACCCGCTTACTGCATTTTTTCTGCTTTCCCCAGGTATCTATGCCCAGGAGTCCATTAGTGCCTCCTGAGGTATTGTTCCTTCCTCATTTCCCTAAAGTCAGCTTCAGCACCTGGTATCCTCCCTTCCCCAAGATCAAGTGTCTGTGAGCTTCGGATATCTTCCCTTCTTCGCTTCCCTGAGATCAGCCTCGCCTCTTTTCTAAGGATCATGTGTCCAAGTATTCACCCCGCCGAATATCTTACCCTCCCCACTTCTCTAAGGTCAGCTTGTTAGGCGTCTTATCCAGATTCTTATAACCATGAGTCCACCAGTGTCAGCGGTTATACACACCTCCAGTGTTCTGATGGATGGAAACTTTGCATTGTCTAGCTAGTCACTTAGATAGTCCTGGGTGCAATTACTAGAAAGGACACACACAAATCTGTGTCCCATAATTACATCCACCTAGATAGCCTTGACACAATGCCAATTAAGCGATACTATGCTTCTATCCAATTTGGCCACGGAAGCGAGGGTATTCACTGATATTTTTTTAGACTCCGATCAATGTCACATTATGTAACTAAATAATTTTGATTTAATTAAGCAACTGTATGTGTTTGAGAACGTTGTATTGTGTGTAGACGAAAGCCAGTGTTGGACTCTCTCCTTTCCCATGTGATCTGCAAAGAATATTAGCATTCTTTTTATTAATTATTTGTATTTGTACTTGCAAGGCACTGAAATGTCTACAAGAGTTTAGTGTACACACTTAAACACACATTTATGCATCTGCACACACGCACCTACGCATTCACTAACACACACACACACACACGGCCCCGTGCCTGATGGCAAGCTCTCCCTGATGCGGAGCGTTCATTCGGAGGCGGAAACATTCAAGTTCTACACACACACACACACACATACACCTAGTGTCAAATCGACATGTGCCTAGGACAAAATGGTAACTAACTAACACACACACATACAATCCTCTCTGTCATACGAATGTAAAACAAAAATCTAAAGTGATTAATATTTTTTGCAGTTTTCGTGGAGGTTCAGAGATTCCCAAAGAGACACTCGTATACACAATAGTTTCCAGTTTCCAAATACACTAATTCCAAGGACACACACATGCGTTGTACTCTGTACGTTCTATGTATTCAACGCACAAAACAATGAGAGGAATTGATAGTGGTGACAAGGACGGATTGTTTGAGAGACGACAAACAGAATGAGTCACAGGGATGTTAGGAAGTATTTCTTCAGTGTTAGAGTAGAGAGGAAGTTGAATGATGTAGCGAATGAAGTGGTAGAGGCAGGATCCATACAGAGCTTTAAGAAGTAATGTGATAAGGCTCTTGAAGCAGAAGAGAGAACACAGTAACGACCAGTGAAGAGGCAGGTCCAGGGGCTGAGACTCGATCCTGCAACCTCATATAGGTGAGTACATTCGCATACGAATTTCTGCACTCACACAGCTGTTAAACACAAGTAAATAAAGCAAAATATGAAAATAATAAATATGCAGTTTAAGAACATTCTGAATAAATAAGATAGAAATGTGCGTTTACATTATTTCTAAGACATCCATTGTGAAAGGTGAGGTGATGAGTTACACTTGACAAAATGTTAAAAGGAAATTCTAAGTTGCCTTACGTAGGGTGAAAAGATGCTGGGAATAATTAATAAAACAAATCTATCTCTCGGACATTTCTTCATGCAACGTTTGTCTCATTTCCTCTGTGTTGATGGGGAAAACAGTCACCACCACCACGCAAAACAAAAACTATCGGGTAAGAAAATAAAAATTACTGATTTCGTAAACTTGAACTTAGGGCAAAAAAAAAAAAAATGTTTATCTCCTGGAACCTGGTCAGAACGTGTCTTTGTTAATGTCTCTGATATTAGTTATGTTTTGATGTTATGTTTGTGGACGTTTGCATATATTAAAACATAAATGATGTGAAAAACAATGTTGTGATGAGTTGCTAATAGCATACGGTACAATATGAATGTTGTATTACACTGTTGTGATGTGTTGTGTGGAGGCTAGCATGTTTTTGCTCAGAGCTGAACTTGAGATCTCGTCTTCAGAGGCTTAGGTTAACATTACGCTTTTATTGATTGTGCACCTTCCACCTTCACTGTAGTGCACCTTAAACCTGCACCTGCAGTGCACCTTCCATCTTCATTGTGCACTTTTCCTGCTAGGCTGATGAGCCGTTTCAGGTAGATAAGGTTCGTCAGGAAACAGGACAAGTGTTTCCTGACGCGGTCTTAGTCAGATGATGAACCGCCGTTGGAGCTTTTCGTCATATGACCGAGGCCTGCCGCTGGCTTACCGGTCCACCCTTTTAAAAATTATGTTCATAGATATAACCATTTTTTTTTATATTTTAGCCGTTTCACAGGAGAGAGGAAACTTATGTGGATAAATAATCTCTGATTTTGCTCTTAATTTGATTATTATTACGATTATGATTATTATTATTATTTGATGAGACTTTAATTATTGTAATTTCGCTTTATTTCTAAATATAACGTGAAACATTCAACATTGTGTATAATGTATAAAAAAGTTTTGTAAATTTCATTACTATTGTTATTAAACATAGTAATGTAAGGGATTTTACAATTGTTTACGAGAGTAAACCTACTCTCCTTTGCTCATCTTATTATAAAGGACACAAGTGCAACTAATGAGACATTATGGCAACGTTTGCCTCAGGGCTTGAAAAGCTCCTGGAGGCAAACTTCAATATTGTCTCAATAGTCATTTGTTCCTTTATAACATATTGTCGAATTTACAATATTAATACATTTTGCTCATCTTATTATCTAGCACAAGTTTTATGAATATATATTCAATTACTAATTAGTTTTTATGTCTGATTTAACATATCATAATTTTTGTTTAAACTTTACTTATGGAGGACAACAACCTCCTCCTGAAGGGCTTACCAGTCCAAAAATATTTTGTGGGAAATATTTCTTCAAACCTCATCTTCCATAACTCGAGTCTCTACATTATTCGTTCGTTAAAGACACACGATTGAAAAAGGAACTTTTAACAAAGTTTTTTTCCACTTGATAATTCATAAAAGCTAGCCGATATTTGTGCATGGACGTTTGTTGTATTTAATTACCGTGGACTGTGCGGTAGTCAATTAGGCCCCACTCCACCTAGAATTAATATCAAGTATACTTTGTTACCCAAATATTGGGATTAATGTCAACAAAACATTATTCCAATATATTCATGGTGTAATATAAGTTATTATTCATACAACACAATGCAACATTATTGTACCACAACACACATGGTGAGGGAGATGACAGCAGGGTGAGGGAGATGACAGCAGGGTGAGGAATATGACAGCAGGGTGATAGAGATGACAGCAGCATTTTGGTATGCAAAGTGAATATCCCCTCAGTAGACACTATATTAGGTACAACCTTCTTAGTAGTGTCTCACAGAACAACCTGAATTCTTCGTGGATACTGAAACCATTCTTTGGGTCCATGTTGACATGATAGCATCACGCAGTTGCTGCAGATTTATCGGTTGCACATTCATGCTGTGAATCTCCCGTTCCAGCACATCCCAACGGTTTACGCCAAATTCTGACTCTGCCATCTGCATGTCGCAGCAGAAGTCGCGATTCGACAGAACAGGCGACGTTTTGCCAATCTTCAATGGTCCAGTTTTGGTGAGACTGTGCCCACTGTATCTTCAGTTTCCAGTTCTTAGTTGACAGGAATGGAAGCCGGTGTAATCTACTGCTGTAGCTTATGCACGTCAGTGATATTCTTTTTGTAATGCTTTGTTATTTCAGCTACACGCAATTTTTTTTGCGTGTGTGAAATAACGGGAGAATGACATTTCTGATCAGAGATTACTCATTGTTTGATTTATTGCGTTACAGTAAGTTAAATCTACGTGATGTGCCTATACGTTAACATAACATTCATGTGCAGTAAAGACCATTATAAAAAAATTATGTACCAAAAGCTTAAATGAAATATAATTACTTACACCTTAAACTCAGATCAATATGGCTTAGCATAATGTTTGGAATAATTTAGGCTTTTGAAGCCTCAATTTGCTTTTTGTTAAAGGTAAAAATCGGGAAAATTTAGAACGGATTTTCATGTGATAAATTCTGAGTTCGTCTGATTTGCTTACCCACTCAGTGCTAATAACTTGATAATGCAAATTGTGAGCGGCTTCAAACTTAATGTGCTGGTGTACTTTAGGATAGTGGTGTCTGAAATAGTAAGGGAAAGCCTCTTTAGCTTGCATCATAAATTATATTTCTTAGTGGATGGTTTGAATTCTTCAGGCCTGTTGATCATTTTCTTAAAAAAAAAAAAAAATATTAGTGTCCCTGTGATAACTTGTTAATAACTCTTTTGAGGTATTAACAAGTATTAACTACAGGCTGAGGGACTGACTACATTAAAACTACGTCTTCGAGGGTGATGGACTGATAACCATCGTCTTTACATCTCTGTTTCTGCTGCTTCCTCTCTATTCGATTCAAGAAGCCTACTGTGTAGGCGAAACGTTTCGTAATAGATACCTAACCTTAGCACACGTGTCTTATCTTGTCGGTCTTGCATATCACTGTGACTTTCGCAACTTATGTTTCACTTTGCACTATTCCTTTCGCTTGCCTTGACATACTGGGAACTGGGGTTATGCAATACAGGATATCTTTTTTTGATCCAAAAGCTACCAAAATACATCTTGTTATTATTAATTATTATTATTATTATTATAATTGTGAAGTCGAATAGTGTCTATACCAAGGAAGTTTAACCTGGGGCAACATTCTCAAATAACACAGAAAGACAAATAGGAAAACTTTTAGGGTAAATTCTGGAAAGATGAAGACGCCTAATTAGAAAGTACTCTTATACCAACATCAGAGTATTTCTTATGCGTGCCATAAATTAACGTCGGCTCAGGACATCACCAAAACAACCCAGTCACGTCACAACTATATATTTGGGAAAATACTACCTATATTTCATTAACGAAAGGTTATATTTTATCTTTATTAGCTTGTAATGCGATACACAAGTAACCCGCATATAGACTGAAACTTAAGACGACGTTTCGGTCCTATTTGGAGCATTAACTAGTCACAAGCACAAAGGGAAGGGAGCCAGAATTTATACGAGAAGGGGCGGGGCCGGGAGTGGTAGAACTAGAGTAGGTAGCATAATAGTAGTAGTGATAGTAATAAGTAGTAGTAGTGCAACACTGGCAGAGTGTTAGCGAAGCAGTAGTAGTAGTAGTAGTTGTGAGGATAGTCATAGAACAAGAGAAAAAATGAAAAAAGCACTGCAGGAGAGATGAAGGACCAGGAGGGAAGGACAAAAGTCCAGGAGAAAAAAATCATAGGACAGAATCCACCTAGGCAGAAGGAATGACAAATATATAAAAGAAGAGGTAAGGTTCCTCGAGGATATAAACAAGGATATTAACACCAGGGGTATTAACACCGGGGTATTAACACCAGGGGTATTAACACCGGGGATATTAACACCGGGGATATTAACACCGGGGATATTAACACCGGGGATATTAACACCGGGGATATTAACACCAAGAGGTTATGTCACTCAGTGTATATGCCCTGGGAGTTTATTTTAGGAATTAAGGTATTGTAGACTGGTAGAGAACAGGTGACATGCAGCAGTAACGACCCTTGCTTAGCCGATAGGCTTTAAACTCCATTAACCCACCTAGAATATTTGAAAAAACCCACTCATGGGTGAGGCTTTGCATCAGTAACCAACTTCATTGCTGCTCATATTATATTCAATAAATTACTTAGAATCTAAATTCTGCATTTATTCTGATGAGTAAAGAGTATCTTTATTGATGTGTGTACAGAGAGCAGTGCTTGTTCACGAGGTGGGATATACATTCAGTGGCCACTTTATTAGACACGCCCTTCCAGAGCTGGGTAGTGTCATACTTTGCAACTCAGAACAGCCGGTAATCTTCTTGGCTAGATTCAGCAAGGTGATGGAAACTTTCTTTAAAAATCTTGGTCCATGTTGACATTATATCATAACGCAGCTTACTGCGTATTCGTCGGTTACACATTCATGAAGCGAATCTCCCGTTCCACTACATCTCAAAGGTTTATGCCAAATTCTAACATTACCATCTGCATGCCACAGCAATAATCGTGATTCATCAGACCAGGCGACGTTTTTTCCTATCTTAAACCGCCCAGTCTTGGTAAGCCTTTGCTCACAGT
The DNA here is from genome assembly GCA_009830355.1 of Cherax destructor. Taxonomy (NCBI): domain Eukaryota; kingdom Metazoa; phylum Arthropoda; class Malacostraca; order Decapoda; family Parastacidae; genus Cherax; species Cherax destructor. The sequence continues at coordinate 26,276 of WNWK01000187.1, read as the reverse complement.
AGCTTCAGTGTCCTGGTGTAGTGTTAGTCTGGTGCTGTTTCCTAACTACTTAAAAGTTTTACGTGTTGTGCGTTCAGAGATGCTCTGCTGCATACAATGCAATGCATAGTTATTTGAGTTACTGTCACCGTCCTCTCAGCTTCAAACAGTCTGGCCAATCTCATCTCACCTCTCATTATCAAAGCGTTTTCACACAAAACTCTCTCTCACTGGATGTTTTAAAAGTGTTTGTCTCATAATTCTCTGTAAACACTAGAGACTGTTGTGTGTGAAAATCATAAGAGATCAGCAGTTTTTGAAATCCTCAATCTTCCTGCCTGTGTTTCAGATTCTTCAAGACTTCGGTTCTCATCACTTACTTCTAGAATGAGGGACTGATTACTTCATCCTTTGTATATACTTCTATTGTCTTTACATTATGACCTTGTATTAATAAAACAACTGGATGGCAAAACATCTACAAAGTAAAGATACCCAGATGTTGCACATGTCTTTAATTCTTCACAATAAGACATAAAGAATATATGAGTACAATCAAGTAAAAAATATAGTTCTTTATTCCTGAGTTGGTTAATGGTTACTTATCTTCTCTGGGGTCTTGGTGTAAGGTCATCATTCTGGGGACCACATTTACTCAAATTACTCCTCAATAATACAAGCATTCAACATAATAGAAGATTACTATATAACTTATACTGGTACATACACTGAATCTGCCTACACTGAATCTTTTTCCAGTTTCGTAAACTGCGATTCTATTGATCCACGTTGCTTACTTGACTGTTGTACACTAATCTGAGTTGATAATCATCTAACACGTAGTGAGACAGCTATATATACGACTGTAATTTGCTAGACTGTACTGTTATTCACAGCGTAAATAAGTCTCACGTCAATAAATTCATCCTTCTAATTTGCAGCAATCAGTGTGCAGTCGTTACACATTGTGCAACATGCCGATAGATGATTATTAAGAAAGATTTGCCAGAGAAAATCTCTCACTACTTTTCCTCTCTTCTGTTCTTCCCTGTTCCTGTCTGATGCATTTATAGAGTTATTAAAAGGACAGGTTTATTTTTCAGTGGTATGTCTTTTAAAAACATTTAGGTTATATTTATAATGCCTGATCTTGCAATTATCACCTTAGCCATTATCATCTGCTGTTCTGTCTCTGTCGTTTAATTAACGAGTGTGAGAAGGAAGCCTGAGTGTCAGGTAACCGAGGGATGTGAATAAATAGTTTAGAATAAAGGATAAGTTGATAAATGAGACACTTGTGCAACATGTGGGTATCTTTATTCTGGAAACATTTAAACATTTCGCCAGCCAGTGGGTTCTTCAGTCAATGCAGAGAAAGGTGGAAGATGAGTAGGAGTTTGAGGTAATCAGTCCCTCAATCTGGAATCGATGCGTTCAATCCATCAATCTTGAGTTCGGTCTATGAATCTTGATTGACTGAACACATCGACTCTATGATGAGGGACCGATTACCTCAAACTTTCCCTCATCTTTCACCTTTCTCTGCATTAGACTGAAGAAGCCACTGGCTCTCGAAACGTTTCCATAATAAAGTAACCCAAATCAACCATGGGATGATTAAGACATATGTGTGAACTCTCATTCTCTATCCTGTACACAGATGATACTTCGGAGACCAATGGGATCATGACAGAAATGTTAAAAGTAGGGGGGATATAGTGTTGGAGTGGTTGGTATTTTTGTTTAATAAATGTATGAAAGAGGGGAAGGTACCTAGGGATTGGCAGAGAGCATATATAGTTCCTTTATATAAAGAGAAGTGGGACAAAAGAGTATACCAGCTTTGAGTGCTTTAAAATAGCTTGGCATATAAAAATCCTGCGAATCCGTCGAAGCGCCATTAAAAAACTTATTTGTCAACGATCCGCTTAGCTGATTTCACAACCTGCAACATTTTTCAGAAACAGACTAAAGTTGCCTAAAGTTGAAATTGAAAAATTGCTGTTTATTGGGCCTTGAATTTTCTCTGGAAGTTCATCTTCCTTTGAGAGACTGCATGTTTACTTCAGTAAGCCCCTAAAATACAACCAGGGAATTATTAAATATATTCTTGACAGTTGGTTATATTAGCTCAAGGAAAAGCAAATATTTTCCTTGTGATGTGTACTTGTGTATAATGATGTTTTGATGGTACTTATTCAGAGTGTCACAACTTGAAGATTAATATAGATAAATAATTCAGAGATCCGATAAGTTGATACACTAGACACAGGTGAAACACCTGGGTATCATTATTGAGGGAGACTGAGGGACTGATTACCTCAGTCTCCTGATGTTTACAATTAGTCTTTGTATTGGACTGATGAAGCCACTGTGTTGCACATGTCTTAATTATCAACTCGCAGACTAAATAGAAGACATAAACATTGTAATTTATCAGACTTTAGATAAATACTACAGATGAGTCCATAAAACAATGCTGGGAGATTAAAGTGACTTACTCTCGAAACCCGTTTTTAGTGTTAAAGGTCATTTTTCATGAGTTTTGCGCACTTTTTAAACCTTAAACGATTCCTATTTTCCCCCATATAGTGTTTCCTGGGGTTTAGGTTCGGTTAAGAAAGTTACATAAACCCATAAATAATCCTTAATTAACCTCAGATAAGTAAACTAGTAAAATACTCTTGATGTGAAAATGGGTTGATTATCGAACATATTAAGAAAAACTCGGTTGCATAACAAACTTTTATTGCAATAAGGTTTCACTGTGTAGAGCTTTGCAAAGTCATGACTTGAAAAAGCTCTACACAGAGAGAGATGTAATGGTAATAAACGCTTGGTCTGCAAGCAGCAGGCCTACTGACCCATGCGAGGCAGGTCCAAGTCACATTTACCTGAATTCCACGAGTGTACTCCGATGACTTTTGTTTCATAAAAATAAATATCCTAACCATTCTACTCATCGAACTATCTTACTCTCCTAATCATTCTACTCTCCGAACTATCCTTCTATCCTAACTCTCCTTCTGTCTTAACCATCCTACTGTTTGTCCCATTTCACTTGTTCCACTATACCGTTGTTTCAACTATCCCACTGATTAAAAGCAACCCGCTCTCTACTGTCTGAATCATTCTACTGTCTGAATCATTCAACAGTCTGAATCATTCTACTGTCTGAATCATTCTACTGTCTGAATCATTCTACTGTCTGAATCATTCAACAGTCTGAATCATTCTACTGTCTGAATCATTCTACTGTCTGAATCATTCTACTGTCTGAATCATTCAACAGTCTGAATCATTCTACTGTCTGAATCATTCTACTGTCTGAATCATTCTACTGTCTGAATCATTCAACAGTCGAATCATTCTACTGTCGAATCATTCAACAGTCTGAATCATTCTACTGTCTGAATCATTCTACGTCCTGAATCATTCTACTGTCTGAATCATTCTACTGTCTGAATCATTCAACAGTCTGAATCATTCTACTGTCTGAATCATTCAACAGTCTGAATCATTCTACTGTCTGAATCATTTAACAGTCTGAATCATTCTACTGTCTGAATCATTCTACTGTCTGAATCATTCAACAGTCTGAATCATTCTACTGTCTGAATCATTCAACAGTCTGAATCATTCTACTGTCTGAATCATTCTACTGTCTGAATCATTCAACAGTCTGAATCATTCTACTGTCTGAATCATTCAACAGTCTGAATCATTCTACTGTCTGAATCATTCAACAGTCTGAATCATTCTACTGTCTGAACATGAGTGTTAAAAATTCTCAAATAATTTTTGCCTGATAAAATATCCTACTTGACACGAATTGTGTTGTCTTGTATTTTAGCCTCTTTTTATCTATGAAATATCGAAATGGAGATAGATAAAATGAGAAAGAAAGAGAGATTGGTAAGTGAGATATATACAGGCTGGACATTTGCGGCGAGCACGACTCACTCCTCATAGGAGACCAAATTCCTCAGCGGTCGGGCGACCCCCATTCCTCATAGAGGCTTCCGGTGTCAGAAAACATTATTCAGAGTGGGGCTCGTAGGGGCATTTTTCCCTACTGATGTCACTGATATCATTAAAACACTTTGCTCAACGTAATGAATATAAAATTTCATTTTCTCTTGAGTACAATTTAACATTCACTTAAAAGTCTCTGTAAACAAAGAACGCTACACGTTCAGTGGCCGGTTAAATTGCGCTATATTTGAAAGTGACAGCTGAAGTAACCCAGCCTTAATACTCTCCCAATTTGTTGCTTCACTCATGTATTATTATTAGTAAATGGTTATAATTATAACATTAATTTTTAAAGGGGTGGACCGGTAAGTTAGTGGAAGGTCTCGGTCAGATGACCAAATGATCCAGCTGCGGGTCATCTTATGACTAAGACCAGCGTTAGGAAATATTTGACCTGTTTCCTGACAAACCTTACCTAACCTCAATAATTCCCTTGTTAACTACTTCCTTGGGGTCTCACTAATATCTTTGTTGACAGTTTCCTGGGTCCCATTAACTTTCTTGCTAACTGTTCTCAGGGTCCCATTAACTTCCTTCTTAAGTTCTTTCAGAGCCTTAACTCTCAGAACACCGACTAGCTGCTACATATAACAATATGCATTCACTTTAAAGGAAAGTAATCAGATTTCAATCTAAGAAGGATCGGTATCTCCAGATTCTAATAAATCAAGGTACTTCACCGGCATCAAGGTACCCAGGCTTGCTCCGGCTGGCATCATTCCCTACAGAAGTTTCGTCTCCCCGACAATCTCGTTCCTTTTATTGCATTTGTATATATGGAGAATAAAAAGGCACAGTATTGTGACTGGAACAATACACAAATAACCTGCACATGTACATAGGAGGATGAAACTTATGACGACCATTAACTAGTGACTAGTTATTGTTCTAAGTCGGACCGAAACGTCGTCATAAGTGTACTTTCCAATTTTATTTGTATAACCTTATACACGTTAATGTACGTTCGTTCTTTAATTATTTGTTGGTGGCGTGGGTGCCTCTGAGCTAATTTCATTCTCCCCGTTTGATATACTAGCCTTAACAAGCAGTATTTTATGTTAGTGGTTACAATAATATAAAATACTGCTTGTTGAGGCTAGTACACCAAACAGGGAGGAGAATGAAATTGGCTCAGAGACACCCACACCACCGTATGCTCTCGGATCACGGTAAAACACCTAGCTCTGCTGGGTGCGTGATTTTTATAGGATTTGGTGGTCCTATGGATTAGAGCGTCATGTGATTTTCGCTCACCGTGAGGCAGGCCAAAATAACATGGGTTCGAATCCTTGGCTAGTCGCAGTGTTGTTATTGATCAATACCACTTGTTCGTGGGTATAATATATATATATATATATATATATATATATATATATATATATATATATATATATATATATATATATATATATATATATATATATATATTGATATATACTTTAAAAGTATACACATACTTTAAAAATACGAATGCGTGAGTACCAGCCATACAAATCTAGAAGCAAGTGCCATGGCATGCGTGGCCTCTCGTGAAGGCTGGAAACACGCAATATCACGTATTACGCCGCCCAACTCATTACACTCCGCCCGGATATTAATCTTTCCCAAGGAATTGTTTGCCTCCGGATCTCACCTGATTTATGCAAACTGTTTTGATTGTTGTCGTGATGTATTGCTGCACGGTGGCGGGAATTGTGATGCTTATCGGTTACCACGGAGAAGAGGAAAGGCTGAGGAGAGATCAAGGTTTTGAGACCAAGACTTAGAGAGAGAGAGAGAGAGAGAGAGAGAGAGAGAGAGAGAGAGAGAGAGAGAGAGAGAGAGAGAGGAAGCTTGAACTATAAACACAGCTAAAATTCCTTCAATTAACTATCTTCATAATTATGGTTCAACAAACTAAATATATAATTATAGTTTAACAAACTACTTAATTAACGTTTAACAAACAAGTTTGTCACATTTCCAATACGTTTTTGGCGATATTTTGTATTTAATAAGTACGTACACACACACACCTGTTTAATGTAGATAACATTCATGAAGAATAAAGGTCACATCATTTAAAATATAATCTTAGACGTCATCTTATGAAAGAAGACAAATGAAATGCTATGGTTATTTTGGTTAAAGTATATTATTTGTTTATTTTGGATAATTTGCATAATAGAGAATCATTTGTTTCCCCTCACCAAGACTACTCTCAATCAAGGTAACAGCTGCTCAATAAGAGCTTGAAAGCTCTTAAAGAAAAGGGGGAACTTAAACATTTGTCAGATAGATAAGTTCCTCTTCCATGAATGAATGGCTTGATTAAGATCCATCCTCTCTCTCATTAACTCTCCTTTTGTACGTGCATAGCACTTTTTTTTTATCCTCTCTTTTACTAACCCTCCGTATATCACTTCTACAAAAACCTTTCATATGCCAACTTTTTCTCCTTGTCACTGTTTTTACCTCATCATTCCAGTAAGCGCTCCTCTTCCCTCCTGCACCCACCCTCTTATACAATTTTTTTTTGGCAAGATAGTTGGTTAAGTGGCAATGACCTCAACACAGAGACTCGACCTCCTCATTGCCAAACCTCTGCACTTTACGAAAATGAGGCCTCAACTGGATTGCTCTATATCGTACATCAGGTTTCCTTGTCACATGCTCTTTTCTCCTTGATATACCTATATTTACCATGTAGCCTCTATCAATTTAAGAAAGCCTATTATCAAAATGATACGTGAATAATAAAGTTTTCATTCTTGTACAGTTCCTATTAATTACCACGTAAACAAAGGTAGCAGGTGTAATTTTCTCCCGATTGTAAGCCAAGGTCTCTACCATTACGATGTGTGTTCATTCATTAGAATAAATGTAAATCTAAATTCGTTAGGTAAAAGGACACAAGTGCAATTTTGTGGCAACGTTTCGCTCACCAGGAGCTTTGTCAAGCTTTGTCAAGCTCTCTAGGAGCGAAACGTTGCCACAACAAAATGTCAGATTAGTTGCACTTGTGTCCTTTTACCTAACATTTTGTCGGTAGTTCTACCAACATTAATACAAGTCTAAATTCACATGCAATTTTAAGATGGTCAAGCATTAGTTTCATGGTCATTTTGTGGGGTTACAAATTAACATTCGTATTCCAGAAAACATTTGCACTAGGAAATTTACATATTTGCAGTGGGTGGTATTTTTTCCTGTAGGAAGCGATCTCCATAGCTTTTAAACTATTACAAGTTAGAGTTACTTGAAACTAAAAGATTAAATACGAGTAAGTATTGCCAAATATAACACATCTCATTCAAGGCAATATATCCTAATACATGACAAAGGACACGCAGAAAGTCTGTATTAAGTCCACACAAGCACTCACAACAAATGCAGCAGGCTGGTGTATATATTTCAAGAAGGCTACAAAATGTATAGCCCTCCTTTAGCTTCATTGCAGCGTCTTATCTCATGAATAGACTACCAAACGAGAGGTTTCCCAAGGGACCATCTGTTACTGGCTCCTTTCCCATCAGCTAAACAATATTTTGACTCTGGACATCCAGTGTCTGCCACCGCCCTTACTCCTCACACCTTTCCTGCCTCTGCATGCCCCATACTTGGTGAAAATGCGGTATAATGCAGTCATTTATTAACAAAGTTTCGCCCATGAGTTTTATCGAGTTACAAACAGATCTGTCTAGGGAGAGATTATGAACGAAAATATTGAGTAAAGTGAAAAAGTCACTTACGTAGTGTCTCTTTTATCGTCTCGGTATTTAATAATGTTCCCCTGTATGTCTCCATACTTCTTGAGCAATTCTCATGTGAAACATCGCTCCGGATTAATGTTCATGTGTGGAAGGCTAATACACTGAATTATTTGTAATAGTGACTCATTTCCTCACTATAGTGAAACTGGTAATTGCTATATCACCCAATCATCAAAACGATGGTGCTGAAACCAGGAGGACCACCAGTGAGAGAGCTGTCGGCTATATCAGTAGTTTGTGTTCCAGGGAATGCGACCATGATTAAGTCAGTTAACTGTTGGAGGACTCTACTTCATATCTGCAGTGGTTTAGGGGTAGTCTTAGATATACCCCGAGACCTTTCATTTTCCTAATGACTTCTAGCAGGGATTCTGCACTGCAATAGCAGCTAGAGATCCATAATCTAAGAACAAGATGACAAGCTCACTGGACAGCCTTCCCTTTACTTCCCTAATGTTTATTTACAAAGAAGATGGGCGACAGGGTTACTCCGCTTCAAATCTTCACATGAGTTATGTCATGTTCACCAGGATATTTTTGAGATGCCTCTGTAATGCGATTGGATAAAAGAATAGAGGGAAGAGAAATGTTGATGAACGGCCTGGAGAAAAGCATCCCTTCTGGAATTGGTAAAATTCAGTTTAATCAGAACATTTTCAACTTGTTGGATTAGCCATGTATGCTCGTGTAGAATCGAATGCAACCTTACAGCTTTCCTGAATTCCAAACCCAAGATGAATTGGTTTCATCACTGTGGCTGCATCCTGATGTACGTACACACGTCTCAGCAGCAATGGCAAGTCAGTGGAGGGTTGTCGAGATGCTCGCTTGAAGGTTGGTAATCCTGGAGGAAGAGTTTCTAGGAAAATGGGAGAGACTTGGGGGACGAGGACTTTGAAGGGGATCTCTGAAGATGAGCTGAGGGATGAACAGGTTTCCCCTAACAGTGACAAGATGAAGGGAAGGGCACAAAGTGTCTCCTCACCCACTTAAGGAGTTAAATTTTGGGCTTGGAGGGGGATCTTGGGGAATGAGCTGTGATTTTATGCGGGTTGATAACAGAGCATTTTCCCCACCTGAGTGCTTGGAGTTCATTGCTGCATGGCTGTTGCAGGTTTAGCGCTTCACAATAATAATAATAATTAATAATATAATAATTACATTTTACGACATTCTCTGTTAAAGCAAAAGACTAAGGAATGAAGACAATCACAATAATTATTATTAATTCCCTTGAAAATACAAACTTTTAAAGGATTATACCCATTTAAAAAATAAATTGTCCACAATGCACGAAGTTTGAGGTCCTAAAATGTTTCCCAGAAAGTAGTGGCTCTAGATGAATTATGCAGAGGTGTTCTCAGCCAGATTTCCCAAGAGTACAAATCACTGCAGAGTTTACAGCTGAGGTGACGAGACCCAGAATATAGAGCTCCAAGTCCAAACTCGTACACTACGTGGCCTGGTCCAGAGAAATGCAGGAATGTGTACTGACCTGAGATGTATTGTGTGATGGAGGATGTAGTTTTTTTGGTTTTTGGGGGTTTTTGGTCCTAGGTGGTTTATGGTTCTCCTATTGGTGGTATGGTTCTAGTGTGGTGGTAGTGGGGCTAATTGTGTTGGTGCAAATTGAGGTGGTGCTCGTTGTAGTGTTTATTGTAGTGGTGCATATTGTGATGTTGCTCATTGTGGAAGAGCTTATTGTGGTAGACCTTTGTTATACAGCAAATTTATCTAGCCTGCTCCTCGTTTAATATACACAGTGTGGCAGGTGTAATAAATCAAGCGGAAAAGGTTTCGTGTCCAGCACCAACCTGCATAATCCCATTATTTTGTTCATACCTTCAACGCAATCTCTGAAAGAAATTAACCGTTCATGTATTAGTTTTTTGACCACAGGGCGGAAAATTCCTAGACCGGGTCATGTAATTAGAATAGGATAAAGTACTTGATATTTTAAGATGAACAGTTTACATATTTGCAAAACACATCAGATGACAATTTTGTCTGATTAATGTGTTAGTTTGCACCCGATTACTATATGTATGGTTTAAAAATTGGTAAGATGTGGCTCCTTTGTGACGTTACTGACGACAAATAATGTACTCACCTAATTGTGGTTGCAGGGGTCGAGACTCAGCTCCTGGCCCCGAGCTGTCAGAAAAATAATAGATACGTAATCATTGTGTCGGTTTAGTGAGGTGTGAGTGATTTTCACCTTTTTACAACCTAAATAGAAATTAGTTATTGATCTTTAGGATAAATAAAAAAGTTAATTGAAAATATATATACGAAAGCTGACAATAGTTAAAAATTACATAAATAATTTCCTTACAGCGATATTACACGCTGGCGTTATGCGCTATTAAGGAAAAAAAACATTGGAAATTTTTAGGGACATCTAAACTACATGATTTACCAAAAAATAAGTATAGTGAAATAAAAGTTGCTTAGTCATGTCAGTATCTAATTTTCTTTGCCCATTGTTAGTTCGTATAAACTTTATAAAGCAAATTAAGGCAAAACTAGTTTATTACAAAAAGGATTTTCGCAGAAATGCTCCAGTAAATGTCTGTCTCCTTTCTTAAAATTCGGGACTACATTTGCTGTCTTGCACACCTCAGGCAGTTGTACTGTTTCGATAGATTTATTGAAGATTGTTGATAGCGGAACACACAGTTCCTCTGCTCCCTCTCCCAGCTCCCATCGAGAGAAACAGGGAATTGCTGCTAGTCACAGAGGGGAAAATCGAACTCGGGAAAAAGGGAAATTTGGTCCATCGTTGTTCCACATTGTGCATCAAGCTTCCTCAAGAAACTGGGTTCCACGCTCATAGACGGTACTAAGAAATAAGAGGCTGCAACTGTCCAGTTCCAGAATCTCAGTTACCATCCATAGTAGGGTTTATCCCTGGTGCATTATAGGCTCAGGTTCAGCTTCCGAGGAGCTGGAGGAGATTCGTAATCATGTTTGAAATGTTCCTGCTGTGTGTGTGTGTGTGTGTGTGTGTGTGTGTGTACAATACAAAAATCGCAAAAAGAGATACAAGATGCAAAACAACCACTGGGGGAGTTGAACGATAGCTCAAGGCCTTTTGTGTTGCAAACACATCAAGATCTTGCAATGTTGCAGAAAAAATGAGGAATTCCAAGCAAATACGTTCAGAGGAAGCGTCTTTGCTCGAACGTATTTACTTGGAAGCAAATACACTCGAACGTCTTTGATTAAATTCCAGCAAAGACACTTCTTCTGAACGTATTTGCTTGAAATTCCTCCTTTTTTTGCAACATTGCAAGCTCCTGATGTGTTGATTGCAACATGAAAGGCCTGGAGCTATCATTCAACACCCCCGTGGTTGTTTTGCATTTTGTATCGCTTGTTCGTGATTATTACACTATAATTGTTAACGTTTTGAAACTAATGCATTTTTATTCTGTGTGATCAATATGTATTTTAAAAAGCCTGTTACTGTTTCTAAAAAGCCTGTTACTGTTTCTAAAAAGCCTGTTACTTTTTCTAAAAAGCCTGTTACTTTTTCTAAAAAGCCTGTTCTGTTCTAAAAGCCTGTTCTTTTCTAAAAAGCCTGTTACTTTTTTCTAAAAAGCCTGTTACTGTTTTCTTTTAAAAAACCTGTTACTTTTCTAAAAAGCCTGTTACTGTTTCTAAAAGCCTTTACTGGTTTCTGCCTTATGTTTCTAAAGCCTTTACTTTCACCGTAGTCATTTTCTCACGAAATCGATTTGCGAAACTGGTCAATGCATAATTTTTTACCACTTTCATTTTGTGTTGGTTGCCACGTTTCTACAAGTCCAGCTGTACATATGGTTTCATTATTACTCACGAAATCGTAATGACACGATTGCAAACAAACCATACCGCGGGTTCGAACACCACCCGTGGTATCGGTGACAATTTGAAGGAGAATTTCGGTGACAATTTCAAGGAGAATTTCGGTGACAATTTGAAGGAGAATTTCGGTGACAATTTGAAGGAGAATTTCGGTGACAATTTGAAGGAGAATTTCGGTGACAATTTGAAGGAGAATTTCGGTGACAATTTGAAGGAGAATTTCGGTGACAATTTGAAGGAGAATTTCGGTGACAATTTGAAGGAGAATTTCGGTGACAATTTGAAGGAGAATTTCGGTGACAATTTCAAGGAGAATTTCGGTGACAATTTGAAGGAGAATTTCGGTGACAATTTGAAGGAGAATTTCGGTGACAATTTGAAGGAGAATTTCGGTGACAATTTCAAGGAGAATTTCGGTGACAATTTCAAGGAGAATTTCGGTGACAATTTCAAGGAGAATTTCGGTGACAATTTCAAGGAGAATTTCGGGACAATTTCAAGGAGAATTTCAGGACAATTTCAAGGAGAATTTCGGTGACAATTTCAAGGAGAATTTCAGGACAATTTCAAGAAGAATTTCGGTGACAATTTCAAGGAGAATTTCGGTGACAATTTCAAGGAGAATTTCGGTGACAATTTCAAGGAGAATTTCGGTGACAATTTCAAGGAGAATTTCGGTGACAATTTCAAGGAGAATTTCGGTGACAATTTCAAGGAGAATTTCGGTGACAATTTCAAGGAGAATTTCGGTGACAATTTCAAGGAGAATTTCGGTGACAATTTCAAGGAGAATTTCGGTGACAATTTCAAGGAGAATTTCGGTGACAATTTCAAGGAGAATTTCGGTGACAATTTCAAGGACAATTTCAGTGACAATTTGAAGGAGAATTTCGGTGACAATTTGAAGGAGAATTTCGGTGACAATTTGAAAGAGAATTTCAGTAACAATTTCAAGGAGAATTTCGGTGACAATTTGAAGGAGAATTTCGGTGACAATTTGAAGGAGAATTTCGGTGACAATTTGAAGGAGAATTTCGGTGACAATTTGAAGGAGAATTTCGGTGACAATTTGAAGGAGAATTTCGGTGACAATTTGAAGGAGAATTTCGGTGACAATTTGAAGGAGAATTTCGGTGACAATTTGAAGGAGAATTTCGGTGACAATTTGAAGGAGAATTTCGGTGACAATTTGAAGGAGAATTTCGGTGACAATTTGAAGGAGAATTTCGGTAGACAATTTGAAGGAGAATTTCGGTGACAATTTGAAGGAGAATTTCGGTGACAATTTGAAGGAGAATTTCGGTGACAATTTGAAGGAGAATTTCGGTGACAATTTGAAGGAGAATTTCGGTGACAATTTGAAGGAGAATTTCGGTGACTAATTTGAAGGAGAATTTCGGTGACAATTTGAAGGAGAATTTCGGTGACAATTTGAAGGAGAATTTCGGTGACAATTTGAAGGAGAATTTCGGTGACAATTTGAAGGAGAATTTCGGTGACAATTTGAAGGAGAATTTCGGTGACAATTTGAAGGAGAATTTCGGTGACAATTTGAAGGAGAATTTCGGTGACAATTTGAAGAATTGACTTGAAGAATTTCGGTGACAATTTGAAGGAGAATTTCGGTGACAATTTGAAGGAGAATTTCGGTGACAATTTGAAGGAGAATTTCGGTGACAATTTGAAGGAGAATTTCGGTGACAATTTGAAGGAGAATTTCGGTGACAATTTGAAGGAGAATTTCGGTGACAATTTGAAGGAGAATTTCGGTGACAATTTGAAGGAGAATTTCGGTGACAATTTGAAGGAGAATTTCGGTGACAATTTGAAGGAGAATTTCGGTGACAATTTGAAGGAGAATTTCGGTGACAATTTGAAGGAGAATTTCGGTGACAATTTGAAGGAGAATTTCGGTGACAATTTGAAGGAGAATTTCGGTGACAATTTGAAGGAGAATTTCGGTGACAATTTGAAGGAGAATTTCGGTGACAATTTCAAGGAGAATTTCGGTGACAATTTCAAGAATAATTTCGGTGACAATTTCAAGAATAATTTTGGTGACAATTTCAATTTTTTAAAAAAAGACACTGGTAAATTTATCCTAACAAACATGATTTATCCTAGATGAAGACTCAAGTCTAAAGAGATCTTAGTTAATGGTCTGTTAGACCTTTAATACTTTACTTCCATACTGAAGGGGAGCTGAACCCTATTTAAAAAGACCATTTATTGCTGGTTTTGAAATAAATTGCCCTTAAATTCGAGTCAAAGAAATTCAGTGTTTCTTAATGAGGCAAAAAGTTGTAAACGAAGATTTCAGAGCTCTGAGAATTACGGTTTTACTAGATATTTTCAATGAATGTCAAAACAGAGTTAGAATATTTAAATCATAATATCTTGGAAAAACCTGTAGATTTTTTTTACATACGAACATTTTGCAAAATGTTTCGAGGAGGAAATTATGGAGCAACTGGAATCATTAGTTACTATGCAAAGGGAAGAAAAGAAGGAGGTTAGGAAAGTACAGAAGAAAATATAAATGTGAAAAGGAGGAGAGGAGAGAGAGAGGGAGGGAGAGAGAGAGGGAGGGGAGAGAGGGAGGGGAGAGAGGGAGGGGAGAGAGAGGGAGGTGGAGAGAGAGAGGAGGGAGGGGAGAGAGAGAGAGAGGGAGGGGAGAGAGAGGAGGGGAGAGAGAGGGAGGAGAGAGAGAGGAGGGGAGAGAGAGAGAGAGGAGGGAGGGGAGAGAGAGAGAGAGGGAGGGGAGAGAGAGAGGAGGGGAGAGAGAGAGGAGGGGAGAGAGAGAGAGAGGGAGGGGGAGGGAGAGAGGAGAGAGAGAGAGGAGAGAGAGAGAGAGAGAGGAGAGAGGGAGAGAGAGGGAGAGAGGAGAGAGAGAGAGAGAGAGAGAGAGAGAGAGAGAGAGAGATAGATAGATAGAGAGAGAGAGATTGAAGATACATAAGCTTCTCTTTTATTGTGTCGTGTATGGGTCAAACAGCTGATCACAACAGTGAACAAGAGTTCAGCAGTGACAGAGACTTGGTCTAAACGTTCCATTTCAACATGGCAGAATCGAAGGCCACTGACCCATTTATTAATTGAACTTAAAATTTATGAAAAAAAATTCAGTCTACTCCTGTCCAAGAAAATCATCTTATGATTGACCCTCTATTTAGATACATGGATGTAAACGTTTAACACTTGGTCTGGACTTTACAACCTCACATCTGCTCTTGCAGTTACTAATACGAAATATACAGGTTACCAAAGAGTGGCAACAACCCAAAAATCAGCTAAATTGTGGCAACAACCCAAAAATCAGCTAAATTCATTTATAGCCATTCGTTCCCCAGGTGAATTTCACGGTAATTTTCCCCCAGAATTCGCATAGTTGTGGCCATTAACAGTGTAGACGAAGTGTCTGTAATAGTTATTTATTTTTTCACTGCAAAAAGGTATTTACGAATGACTTATTTTTTTATTAATTTAGTTTTTATTGGAGATTATTTCAGGAGTAACTACGTTTTAGCTTAGATCTTCGTTCATAATTGAGGTAATGAATTAGTACGCAAATAAAAGGAGTGTCTGACTAAGGTCAGCATTTGGTGGAAGGTTCCACAACAGGAGTTTATTAGGTTAAATTTACCTTTTTGCAGAACAGGTGTGTGTGTGTGTGTGTGTGTGTGTGTGTGTGTGTGTGTGTGTGTGTGTGTGTGTGTGTTCTCTTGATTTGTGGTAAATCACAATTTTTGGCGTTGCTTCTAAGTTTGCGGGTTTTACCAGGTCTGCCGTTATTAGCCGTCTAGAGACCATTCCAAGTCTCAGTTACGTTTGCAACTTTTTTCACCATTTATTAAGGCCATTTTACTTTCTAACTACTCAAAAGACTGAAGAAATACTTTTTGACATCTTTGTAATTCATCTGTGACTATCTTCAGTCAATGCTCTTGTGTACCCATTTTCTGCCACTTCAACAGTCTTCTGAGTACTATGTAGGTCTGTATCATATCTTCACTGATAAATCTGTCGTTTTCAAAGTCCTCATGTTCAGTTTATAAAGTTTCTGCTAATAGTTCATTAAGTCTCATTATGAACATTTGCAGTTTTTTTCGGTTTTTAATTTTTTTTTAACAATTGTAAAATTCAAGCAATCGTTGAATACTAAGAAAAATACCTGACAACTGTCACATGTAAGTTTACAAATGACTTTGTTTACATTTACCAAAGTAATATGCACGTAAATGATTTATATACTGTCGCAAACTATTACAGAAGTCATATACGAGTTTCACGATTTTTCAAAAGTGAAAATAATGACCCGGAAAACCAACGTTAAATATTTCATTTGCTTATTAATGAGGCAAAATGAAATTAAAAACGAGTTTACAGTAACAAAACAGAACTAAAATATATAAATTATTATAATTTCTAAGAAAATGCCGATAAGAAACGGAACTTTACGTTCGACCATTATGCAAAAATCTCCAAGAAGAAATTATGCAGCAACTGGAATCATTAGCTATCAGGAGAGGAAAAGGAGGAATGAAGGGGTAGATGGGGAACGGGAGGAAAGGCAGTAGAGAGAGAGAGAGAGAAATTGACTATATTTTAGCATAATGTTTTGTGATAAATGATTTTCAAAACCGACAAGTTGAAGATTGAGACACTTATGCAACACATGGGAATATTTATTGAGGAAATGTTTCGCCACACAGTGGCTTCATCAGTCCGATACAGAGAAGAACCGTGTAAAGAGAGAAGGATATTGAGGTAATCAGTCCCTCAGCCTGGAATCTGTGTGTTCAATCCATCAATCTCATAGAAAGTACAGTATATGGCCAGAGAAGTGGCTTATATATTGTAGTCAGGTGAGTCAATGCAGGAGGCGGAGTCTCAGTAAGAACCATCCATTAGTGTAAGTAGGTCTTCGTCAAACCTTTGGACGAAGTCCTACTTCCACTACCTTTGGACGAAGACCTACTTCAACTACCTTTGGACGAAGACCTACTTCCACTACCTTTGGACGATGACCTACTTCCACTACCTCTGGACGAAGACCTACTTCGACTACCTCTGGACGAAGACCTACTTCGACTACCTCTGGACGAAGACCTACTTCGACTACCTCTGGACGAAGACCTACTTCGACTACCTCTGGACGAAGACCTACTTCGACTACCTCTGGACGAAGACCTACTTCGACTACCTCTGGACGAAGACCTACTTCGACTACCTCTGGACGAAGACCTACTTCGACTACCTCTGGACGAAGACCTACTTCGACTACCTCTGGACGAAGACCTACTTCGACTACCTCTGGACGAAGACCTACTTCGACTACCTCTGGACGAAGACCTACTTCGACTACCTCTGGACGAAGACCTACTTCGACTACCTCTGGACGAAGACCTACTTCGACTACCTCTGGACGAAGACCTACTTCGACTACCTCTGGACGAAGACCTACTTCGACTACCTCTGGACGAAGACCTACTTCGACTACCTCTGGACGAAGACCTACTTCGACTACCTCTGGACGAAGACCTACTTCGACTACCTCTGGACGAAGACCTACTTCGACTACCTCTGGACGAAGACCTACTTCGACTACCTCTGGACGAAGACCTACTTCGACTACCTCTGGACGAAGACCTACTTCGACTACCTCTGGACGAAGACCTACTTCGACTACCTCTGGACGAAGACCTACTTCGACTACCTCTGGACGAAGACCTACTTCGACTACCTCTGGACGAAGACCTACTTCGACTACCTCTGGACGAAGACCTACTTCGACTACCTCTGGACGAAGACCTACTTCGACTACCTCTGTGTAGCAATGCTGAGTGCATTGCTACACACGTAATCCCTTTCCGATCTGCTTGTTTAGCCTTCCTTTGAACTCACTCCCCCGACCTGCCTGCCAATCTGCCTACTTTACCTTCTACTGACCTTATCTTCTACTGACCTTATCTTCTACTGACCTTATCTTCTACTGACCTTATCTTCTGCTGACCTTATCTTCTGCTGACCTTATCTTCTGCTGACCTTATCTTCTGCTGACCTTATCTTCTGCTGACCTTATCTTCTGCTGACCTTATCTTCTGCTGACCTTATCTTCTGCTGACTTTATCTTCTACTGACCTTATCTTCTACTGACCTTATCTTCTACTGACCTTATCTTCTACTGACCTTATCTTCTACTGACCTTATCTTCTGCTGACCTTATCTTCTGCTGACCTTATCTTCTGCTGACCTTATCTTCTGCTGACCTTATCTTCTACTGACCTACTTGCCTGCCTACCGGCCTTCCCATCAACAAATAACCATAATGCATTGTAGTATCTAATGTTTGTTTCCCAAGCATCTCTAACAAGGGAATCTAATTTACAGATCCTCGAGGCATAAACGTACCGTATATAGCGAAACACTGAGACAGAAACAATTGGGAGAAACCAATGACCGCAGTGACAAGGAACAATGAACGCAGTGACAAGGAACAATAATGAATTCAAAACAGTTTTCATCTAACTCATGATTTTTTGTCAGAATAAAAGAGAACTTTGGGCTGTGGTGATAATTATGTAGCGTGGGCCCAGTTTATGGGCTACCAACTGTGTATAATTCAAGTAGTTTTACGGCGTCCGCTTCCCACAAATCACATGCGGGATTCTGTTGGCTCTATTCGGGTTTATTTGTTTTTTAACTCACTGATCAAGGACTCGGGAGATATTGGTTTCTTACTGTGTACGAGGCTGTGTGTGTACTCACCTAGTTGTGTTTGCAGGGGTCGATTCACAGCTCCTGGTCCCGCCTTTTCACTAGTCGCTACTAGGTCACTCTTCCTCCTCCATGAGCTATATCATGCCTCTTCTTAGAGCTATGTATGGATCCTGCCTCCACTATATCACTTCCCAGACTAGTCCACTTCCTGACAACTCTGTGAATGAAGAAATGCTTCATAAAATCTGTGATTCATCTGAGTCTTCAACTTCCAACTATGACCTCTTGATGCTGTATCCCATCTCTGGAACATCCTGTCTCTGTCCACCTTGACGAATCCTCTCAGTATTTTATATGTCGTTATCATATCCCCCTATCTAGTGTCGTCAGGTCGATTTCCCTTAACCTCTTCTCGTAGGACATACCCTTTAGCTCCGGGACTAGTTATGTTGCAAACCTTTGCACTTTCTCTAGGTTTCTTACGTGCTTGGTTAGGTGTGGGTTCCAAACTGGTGCTGCATACTCCATTATGGGTTTAACGTACACAGTGTACAGGGTCCTGAACAATACCTTATTAAGATGTCGGAATGCTGTTCTTAGGTTTGCTAGGCGCCCATATGCTGCAGCAGTTATTTGATTGATGTGTGCCTCCGAAGATGTGCCCGGTGTTATACTCACCTTTAGATCCTTTTCCTTGAGTGAGGTTTGTAGTCTCTGGCCCCCTAGACTGTACTCCGTCTGCGGTTCCCCAATCTTCATGAGTTTGCTTTTGGTGGGGTTGAACTCCAGGAGCCAGTTGCTGGACCACGCCTGCAGCCTGTCCAAATCCCTTTGTAGTTCTGCCTGGTTTTTGTCTTTACCGGGTTTACGTGCACACCTAGGTGTGGGTTCCAAACTGGTGCTGCATTCTCCAATATAGGCCTAACATAGACGGTGTACAGAGTCCTGAACGATTCCTTACTGAGATGTCGGAATGCTATTCTTAGGTTTGCTAGGCGCCCATATGTGTGTGTGTGTGTGTGTGTGTGTGTGTGTGTGTGTGTGTAGGGTCGAATTCCAGCTCTTGGTCTCTACTCTTTAACTTACCGTGAACCGGTTCACTCCCCTTTAATTCTGCAAACGAATGACTAAGCACCGGCAGATAGTTGTATAACGACACTTTTAATAAAGAAATATTTTTCTAATACGAAGTTTCACCCATTTCCTGCTTTATCATACACACGGAATACATTAGACCCATAATATATAAAGCATATGGGAAAGTGAAGTGATGGGTCACTGTGGGTGACGCTGGGATAGGTCACGTCAAAAGCTCTTGTAGGTGAGGTCAAGTGACATCGGTGAAGGTGAGGTCAAGAGGTTTTTAGATAAGGCCTTTTGTGTTTAATATCTCGATCAAAGATTATCTGTCTGGTTCAGTAGTGATAACAACACTAATGTAGCCGGAAGAGTGCCATGAAAAACAAAAAAGATACATGATCTCTCTCTGTCGGGAGATGCGGATTCTGACAAATGCCTCAGAAATGCTTCCCCATCTTACGAGGTGTATATAGACTCTACTGGAGCCCTGATAGTCCCGAATAAAATATATAAAGCCTTGATTCTATCGCAGTCTGATCCCTGTCCAGTCAAGTTATGGTAGGTAAGGTTAGGTAAGGTTTGTCAGGCAACAGGACAAGTGTTTCCTGATGCGGGTCTAAGTCATATGATGACCCGCAGCTGGAGCTTTTGGTCACTTGACCGAAGCCTTCCACTGGCTTACCTGCCCACCCCTTTAAAAATTATGGTTAGGATTATTGGTATTAGCTTCCTTGATAATGAGGTACTCTGTGTTCGGTAACTACTGTCCTATGTTAGACACTTGTCTCCTTTTTTCTATCTATACCACACATTTGAAAATATTGATTTTCACACAGGTATGTGGCAAGTCCTTCACTCTGCTGGTCACCAGCGTACGCCCACCACTGCAAGTTTCTCCCTCCAAATTCCATTGCGTAGGTAACCCCTCTTTGCTTTGTGTTCTTGAGTTAAAAACATCGCAGGCTTTTAAACGAAAGAGGTCAGTAAGATCGAAGTCTTACATTCCTGCCAATACAGGAGCAAAGGATTGGGTTAAATCTGGTTCCCCTAAAATATACACAGGGTTTTTGAGAATCACAAATGCTGAAATTAACAAAAATCATATTATATATTGATATGCTTTTACACAAGACTAACATTATGTTATAAATCTCTTGCAAATGTTTGAGTAATATTAATTTCCAATGGCAGTTAATACAATTCGTTGTATACAGTATTGATCTAGTCAATAGCAAGAATGTATTGATCTAGTCAATAGCAAGAATGCTGCCTTACTCTTAAGGGGTTTTTTTCTCAGATTTCGTTAAAAACTTCTGTTCTTAAAGCTTCGCACTGAGGATGTAACCCAGTTATTTTAAGCCAAAAACAATCAATAAATTAATAATGGGGTACCTGATACAACTACGTTAAGACAAGAGAGAGAGGGGTGGGTAGATTGCATTTTCTTGGCCTGAAAGAAGGCGTTTGACACAGTTCCACACAAGAGATTAGTGCAAAAGCTGGAGGAAGGGCAAAGAAGACCGCTGACGGAGTACATACAAGAAAAAGGATCTTGGGGTGAGTATAACACCAGGCACTGTGTACTTTAGGCCCATATTGGAGAATGCAGCACCAGTTTGGAACTCATACCTAACCAAGCACGTAAGGAACCTAGAGAAAGTGCAAAGGTTTGCAACATGACTAGTCCCGGAGATAAGGGTATGTCCTACGAGGAGAAGTTAAGGGAAATCGACCTGACGACACTGGAAAACAGGAGATAGGGGGGATATGATAACGACATATAAAATACTGAGAGGAATCGACAAGGTGGACAGAGACAGGATGTTTCAGAGATGGGACACAACAACAAGGTGTCACAATTGGAAGTTGAAGACTCAGATGAATCACAGGGATGTTAGGAAGTATTTTTTTAGTCACAGTTGTCAGGAAGTGGAATAGTCGGGAAAGTGATGTAGTGGAGGCGGGATCCTTACATAGCTTTAAGAACCAGTGAAGAGGCGGGGCCAAGACTCAACCCCTGCAACCACAACTTGGTGAGTACACACACACACACACACACACACACACACATACACACACACACACTGCTCCAGGGTATTTTTTTCACTTACTGATTGATGCAGAATTGACTGGTCTCAGACAATTGAAGGGACCAACGGCTTCACATTCACCTGCACTCAGAGGATGTTATTGTTCCTGGCTGAGTGCAACTCAATGAGTAAAGGAATCGGACTCCCAAAGCAGAACTCAAAGGAAAAGAGCAAAACCTGGTTTAAATGAATTTATTTTCAAAATGGAAGATCACAAAGGATGTTAAATAATCGCCATAAAGAGATGGAGAAACTGTAAGAAATGTTTTGAAGGAGAGTAAAGAACAGGAGAAAATGGCGAGAGCTTCTGAAGAAAAGGGTCCAATTGCTGAATGGATGAAAGTTATCTGAGGAATTAAATGGAGGAAATGAAAAGGAGAAAGAACAACCAGTAATGGAAATAAGAAATTGGAAGACAGAAGGAAGGGAAGAGGGAGAACATAAGACCTTTGTGGAAATTTTCTCAGGAGACAGGGAAGTACAGGAGACAGGGAAGTACAGGAGACAGGGAAGTACAGGAGACAGGGAAGTACAGGAGATAATAGAAGCAGCAAAGTAACTGCGGACAACTGACAATGCAATCTGGGGTAAAGACACTGGAAAGAGGAAAGAGAGAAGTAGCTGATGATCCATGGTCTTCAGGAGGACACTGGCAGGACGAGTGATAATTACTTCGATATAGAGGAACAAGAGATTCAAGATATTATCTTACAGGAAGAGGGTAAATGATTATTAAAGAGGATGATAAGATATCACTATGTACCATATTCCGGAAGAACAAAAAAGAAGAGGGAATAGCTGTAGAGAATAAAACAACGACGAAGAATGGAAGGATATATCCAAAAAACGATGAACAGTGGACACATCTCTGCCTCCTGGCTTTCATCTCGCAATGCCTCCCAAGAAACCGATCTACAAACCCAAGTCTGTTTCTTGCTGCACGTAATAACCAAGGTGGATCTGGCATGGCTATTTGGACAAGTTGTATTGCATGTGTCTCTTTTACCAGCAACAATAACTAAAATTAAGTAAACTCCTCTATATTCCCGACCCAGTCCAGTGGAAAAGACTAACCCCAAAACCGACCTTTATCCATAATCACAATAAGCAGCTTACTCTTTACTACCCACTCTCCTTATCCTCCCTTACATACAGCCAATATTATAACAACTTCCAGTACAATATCTGTCTACACAGTCACCCCTCACACTACTATCCCAGAATCATCACCTTCCTACCTCAACACCTTCTACCAAAAGTCACCCTCACACTACTATCCAATCATCACCTTCCTACCTCAACACTTCTACCACACAGTCACCCTCACACTACTATCCCAGAATCATACCCAAACCCTTTCTACACACAGTCACCCCTCACACTACTATCCCAGAATCATCACCTTCCCTACCTCAACACCCCTTCTACCACAGTCACCCCTACACTACTATCCCAGAATCATCACCTCCACAACACCTTCTAACAGTCACCTCACACTACTATCCCAGAATCATCACCTTCCCTACCTCAACACCCATTTCTACCAAAATGACCCATGAGCACGGATCAGAAAACTGGGATACAGAGAACCTGAACTCATTATAAATAAGGATACGGAAAGTATGGTGCACGAATGAATATGGAATAACAAACAAGAATGAATGAATGAAACGATTAAACAGTAGAATACTCTGCAGTCAAAGCACTCACTTAGACAAATCTCACGCATTAATGGACCTACACGCACACACTCACTCATTCAGACACAGAAAGAAAGAGAAACAGAAAGACAGAGCTAGCTAGTTATCTTTGACAGTAATCCAGCACTAGCAAGTCTCCTGCTTTGTGGTAAAACTGGAACGTCCTTGGTAGTGTTATGAGCTGAGCCTCGGTGAGTGATGTCCACAGGTTAGCTAAGATTTGCTATTTCCTTCTCCTTATTACTGTATTTACCAATCTTATGATTAGTGTGTAACTGCAGTTATATAGATAAGTAGTAACTAGTGAGTCTAACTTCTTTTTTCTCAAGATGAGGAAGTAAAATTTGTACTCGGTAAAATAACAGTTTCATTTAATATGGAAGGTGGAGAATCAAGAGGCTCTACCTAATTAAATAAGAAAAAATAATTCTCAGGTTA
Organism: Cherax destructor; assembly: GCA_009830355.1. Classification (NCBI taxonomy): domain Eukaryota; kingdom Metazoa; phylum Arthropoda; class Malacostraca; order Decapoda; family Parastacidae; genus Cherax; species Cherax destructor. The sequence goes on along the minus strand of WNWK01000187.1, from coordinate 2,633 downwards.
GAAGGAAGAATAAAAATTGCAAATATCTTGAAAGACAAAAGAGAAATGACTGATATTTGTAGTGGTCATGAAAGCCAAAACAGTAAAGGATTTAACGATAGAAATAAAGGGATTAGCGAACAAACTAAAAGTAAAAAGTTTTGTGCTTCTCCGCAAAAATAATAAAAAAATATATAAAAATAAGAGAGGTCAAACGAGTAAAGCCAAAAATAACGTAACGAGAGGACGCAGATTCCAACAAACCCAAAATCTAGGAGAGCTTAGTAAGTGTGGCAGAACAAAGCAAGCAATAAAGAGATTAGCGAGATAAAAGAAAGTTCCACCTCAATAATCGTTTATACAGAGATTACGAGAACAATTACAAACAGTCCCAAGCTGCTGAAAGAGATTTTCAAGAGGAAGAAACCGGGTTTTTTTCGGCTGCGCGTAGAAAGAACAATACGATTATAACAGAGAAAAGTTTACGGAATTGTTAGTTAAATTCAACGTGAAAAAGTAATTTAGTAGAGCTTAGACATATTAGCGAATAAGAGAAGGATAATATATATATATATATATATATATATATATATATATATATATATATATATATATATATATATATATATATATATACGATTACCATTAAACTTTCCTCGGGAGAATGTATGGCTGCTAGCCAGCAGTGTTGTTGCTGGTGCTAGCAGGGGCCTCACAGACGTGCCCAGGGCCTACAGTACCTGTAGCCCAGGGCCTCACAGTACCGTAGCCCAGGGGCTCACAGTACCTGTAGCCCAGGGCCTACAAAATCTTAACCAGCTCTGCTCACAACATTTACCAGGCAGATGTCTCTGTGTATATGTTGTGAGGAGGCCTGAAGAAGCAATCAGCTTTGCTGTTGCCTGAAGACAGGCAACAGCAAAATAACTTAGAAGTGAGGAGAGAATTTTGAAAATTTCCAGAGAATTTTGAAAATTTCCAGAGAATTTACAAAATTTCGAGAGAATTTACAAAATTTCCAGTCGTACATAAGATAAAGCTATCTCCAAAAAAAGGAAAGGTTAAATGAATATTTAGCTGGAATTGGCCCCCAAAATAAAGGAAAGTAAAACAATAGTTCCCTCAGTTTGAACCCGAGAGAGAGAGAGAGAGAGAGAGAGAGAGAGAGAGAATAAACCGCACGATTAAACTTGATTACTTCAAATGCATCAGGCATAGAGAGAAGCATATTATTATATAAATGACATACAATATTGATGAGATAGAGACTATGGAGAGGCTCTGGGTAGCAGCTTCAGGGCAAACCACTTGACTGAAAGCCAGATGGAAGTGTGTATATAGAGAGTACAGGAGGAGCATTCAAATTAGAATACATGAGACTTACACGAAGAAGTCAACATTACCGAGTGCCTTTGAGTGGGAGTGAAAGGAGAAACAAGAGTGAAAGAGGCGATGTGGTGGATGACTAGGTAATGTGCAGAGGGAGACGAGACGTTTGTATCAAAAACAAGAAGAGGCAGAGGTTAATGCCAGACGAGTCAAAGGATGTTAGGAAGTATTTCTTTAGTCATAGAGTAGTCAGGAAGTGGAATAGTTTAGCAAGTGATGTAGTGGAGGCAGAAACCATACATAGCTTTAAGACGAGGTATTGACAAAGCTCATGGAGCAGGGAGAGAGAGGACCTAGTAACGATCAGTGAAGAGGCGGGGCCAGGAGCTAAGTATCGACCCCTGAAACCACAATTAGGTGTGTGTACACATACACACACCTTTAACCCTTAAACTGTCCACACGTAGATATACGTTCACGTGCGTAGCTGACCGACTATTTTTAGAAAAAAATAAATTTTTCTTTTTCTTTAAAATGAAGAATGCATTTTATTTGTCATTCCCACATGTTGTAATACTGCACACAATGAGTGCACAGACCCATTCTCTAATCTCTAGGCAACTCAGGCTTATCGTTGCAAAGTTAAAAGCATTTGAAAAAAAAACGTTGATCTACGTTCGGGGCAGTACGCACGCGAACGTATATCTACGTTCTTCAAATTGTAAATAAAAATTGTTCTTCAAATTGTAAATAAAAATGTCTTAAATTGAAATTTTCTCAATTGAAATTCCTTGAAATTGTCCCGGAATTCTCCTTGAAATTGTCCCGGAATTCTCCTTGAAATTGTCCCGAAATTCTCCTTTGAAATTGTCCCGAAATTCTTCTTGAAATTGTCACCGAAATTCTCCTTGAAATTGTCACCGAAATTCTCCTTGAAATTGTCACCAAAATTCTCCTTGAAATTGTCACCGAAATTCTCCTTGAAATTGTCCCGAAATTCTCCTTGAAATTGTCACCGAAATTCTCCTTGAAATTGTCACCGAAATTCTCCTTGAAATTGTCACCGAAATTCTCCTTGAAATTGTCACCGAAATTCTCCTTGAAATTGTCACCGAAATTCTCCTTGAAATTGTCCCAGAATTCTCCTTGAAATTGTCCCGGAATTCTCCTTGAAATTGTCCCGGAATTCTCCTTGAAATTGTCCCGGAATTGTCCTTGAAATTGTCCCGAAATTCTCCTTGAAATTGTCACCGAAATTCTCCTTGAAATTGTCCAGAAATTCTCCTTGAAATTGTCACCGAAATTCTCCTTGAAATTGTCCGAAA